>MU839843.1:0-670370 GCA_030411725.1 Echria macrotheca | reverse complement strand
GGTTAACCCCCCTTTGGGGTGCTTTTCCTAACCTTTAAACCTTGTTGTTTTAAACTGGCACCAATTCACCAAAGTCCCTTACTCATGGGGGTTGTTTTGCCGCCCCCCCCCCCCCCCCCCCCCTCTCTCTCTCCCTCGGACCCGCCCGTGACGAAACCGCTCAACGGACCCTACGTCGGGTATTATAAACAGTTTTCCCGCTCCCAACTCCCGGCAAGATTCAGTTACGAACAACTCGAACCCTCAGAAGACCCCTGGTACACTGGCGGTGGTGTTTCTCGTCTCGAACTGTCGTTACGGCCTTAAAGGGATACCGTTCCATGTATGCCGGAGGCAGTTCCCCCGTTTTCGAGACTCCCACTGCGCCGCTTCTGCCGATAATAGCAGCCACCAAATCCGAGGCCGACGAGAACGATGAGAGGAACGAAGACTGCGATGGCGATGGTGTCGGCCGACGAGAGGCCTGGCTTGGTTATCTCGGTAATTCGGGTGAGTTGGAACTTAGGGACGCGGGCGGCGGCGGCGACCCAGTACGACAACCCAGGAGCAGGGTAGAGGGGGGGAAAGACTCCGTGTAATGGGTGGCTGGGCGTGTGCATATCCGAGTCTCTCGACAGCTCGGTATCGTCGGCGGAATCATACGTACTGGGAACGTAGGCCGGACATACCTCGAAATGGGACAGATTGCCATGCGGTTTGGCCTACTAGGGACGGTGCCAGGGTCAACCTGGGAATCTCGATTTTCTTCCACCCAGTAACCCTGCAGAGACTTGGAACAATGCAGGGTCTCGAACGGCATGCAGCGAAATCATTTGACACGGTGTAGTGGACGATTGAGGGCAACCATGCCGTCGACACGACACGGGAACTGGAACAGTGGTTGCGGTGCGGCAGAGGAAGGGACTACTCACGGTTATCGACCGCGTGCTACTAACTTCTCCGGCGTAGTATTTGCATTTCCGCGTCTGTTCCCAGCCGATGAGTGCGCGCTCTACAGGGGTGGGTGCCGTTGACGTTTTGCCCGCGCGTTCGCAAAATAAACAGAGAGACTGATGAGAATGAAGGATTCGAACTCGAGATACAAAGAGACGTATGGCGATCAGAAACTCCGAGGGCCTGTTCCTTTTACATATTACTGGACTAGAAATGGTCTTCCGAAAGCGACCCGGATCCCTCACGCCGGCCACGATCCTATTCGCCATGACTGCCAGTCCATCCGGCGCATCCTGCTCTGCCTCGTTGCATTCGATCTCCTTAACGATGTCGCCAGGCCTTCCAAGTCCTGCCTCAAGCTTCCCTATACCAGCTTAGTCGTAAGGATATATAGAGGTCCCGCGCCTTTCGTCACAAGGCCTAGTGAACTCACAGCTTCATTCCTACTACGGTCCTGCTAATTAATATGTGTCACTGTGACTCCAAGGCTCAGCCCTCCGTCTTTCTCTAGCAATCGGAATCAACACAGCTACAACAGCAACTCTCAATTCTGGTCGGTATCAGGCCGGTGCTCACCAGGGTTGGAAAAAACGGCACAAATACGGCGTTATCCAGTAAATCGAAAGAACCATTGAGATTCTTACCATTACCAACAGCAGCAGAAGGACAATCGAACACCAACGACAGTCAATATATCAACAATTCTGACGGCCAAGCACGCACTCCCAGGCCAACAAATCTACACCACGGAGACGTCACCTACGACCTGCAGATTTGCCAGACTCGAAACGGTCGCGGATTGGGCGAGCTCGGTTTTGCAGGCAACGAGGCGTTTCCCACAGCCGCCCCGGCAGCACGCTGCACGTGCAGGGCGGCCTCCGACAAGACTTTCTGCGGGGTACGATTCCGACTTGGTTGATGCAACTTCTTCTCCCATCGGTATTCAGCTGGGCCCAATCCATGAGTGATGCCCTGACCGATCAACATGGAGGCGACGGCTGCCTTGGGCATTGCGGGAAATGTCGTGCAGTTCCTCGAATTTGGCCAGAAGCTTTGCAGAACCTTTTCTCAGATTCATCGATCGGCAACGGGCGTTACTGAACACAACAATGACACCGAGATTCTCATCCACAGTTTTGCCTCTAACGTCGGCGTCATTTCTGGGGATCTGGCCAAGTACTGTGCCCACTTGGGCGCCACGAAGGGACCTGATGGAGGCATGAACAGCGGCCAAGGAGGCGACCAAATGCAGGCTGTTATCCGGGGCTGTGGAGAGGTTGCCGTGGACCTTCTAGGCCGATTGGACAAGCTCAAATCGTGCAGTGGGCTACCTGTAGGGAAACGCAAGGCGATACTCACCACCGTGAAGGCGATGTGGAAAGGAAAGGAGCTCGAAGATTTGGAACTAAAGCTCTCGAGGTTCCGAAAAGAGCTGCAATGGATTGTTGTTGTTTCTTTGAGGTGAGTGGCAATTCAAGTTGCCGGAGAGATGCTGTTTCCGGGCCTTTCACTGACGGCTTCGTCATGCAGGCGGAGTCTCGACCTCCTCGAGTCGCGACAAAAGGATCAGTTCGAGATTCTTCAGACATCCATGTCTGACATTCTGACTCGGCTGATCCAAGTCAACATGACGCCTCTCCCGGCATGGCCCACCGCTGCATCATTGGCATCGCCCTCACTCCAACCTGGGGTCCATGAGAGGCTTGGAAACAGCTATGCCAGTGGGCTTGCTGAAGTGGAAGAACTCGCACTCAAGAGTCTGGCTTTTCCCGTGATGCCCCACCGGGAGACTGAAATCGCCGACGCTGAGGCTGCTACATTCGACTGGATATTCGCCGAGCCGCAACATCGGGACCGGTCATGGAGTAACTTTAGCGAATGGCTCACTGGCGACAATTCGGCGAGATTATACTGGATCAATGGGAAAGCTGGCTCGGGCAAGTCGACGCTCATGAAGTATCTCGTCCGACACGCCAAAACAAAAGCTGCACTCCAAGCCTGGGCGGGCTCGACCAAGCTGCTGCTGGCCAGTTTCTTTTTTTGGCACAACGGACACGAGATTCAAAGGTCGCAGATCGGTCTAATTCGGTCGCTTCTCTACGCCTGCCTCAAGAATCATCGCGAGTTGATTCCCGTCGTCCTTTCCGGGACAGAGGCTCTGGATGCGAATGACCTATCGGACTACTGGAACTTGCCAAAACTGCGCGAGGCGCTTGAACGGCTGGTCTCTCAGACACGTTTCGACCTCAAGTTCGTGTTCTTTGTTGACGGGTTGGACGAATACGCAGGTACACACGGGGAAATTGCCGACATCTTGAAACGGATATCTCTACGCGGAAACGTCAAGGTGTGCGTCTCAAGTCGGCCACTTCTCGTGTTCGACCACGCCTTTGACGGTCTGCCACACCTCGTCCTCCAAAACCTGACGTTCAACGATATCACTTTCTACGTCAACAACAAACTCGGGGATAACGAGCGGATGAAAACACTCGAGAAATATGAGCCAGGTCTGCGAGCATCACTAACAGACGCCATCGTCAGAAAAGCTTCGGGTGTGTTCTTGTGGGTTCACCTCGTGGTCAAATCGCTCCTCGATGGGCTCGGGAACTACGATGTGGGGGACGATCTCCGAAGAAGGCTCGATGACCTCCCAGAAGAGCTAGAAGCCCTCTACTGGTTGATGATTCAGAAAGTCAAACCGGCGTGGTACCTTGAGGAAGGCTTCCGTCTCCTCCGGATGGTCAAGGCATCCACGGATGGAGTCACCCTTCTTCGCTTGTATTTCGCCGAGATGTCCAAGAATGCATCTTCCCTACCAGAGAATTGCGCAATTCGAGAGTCTTGGGACCAGCAGGATATTCTTGCCCGCGACATAGCCGGCCGCGTGAAGAGCCGCTGCCTGGGCTTGCTCGAGACGGACCCTGATCCCGGGCCTGGATTCTACGGGGCGTTTCGGAACGTCTCATTCATCCACAAAAGCGTATCCGACTTCCTTGATACCGAAGCGGCTCAGTCCAGAATTCTAGCCTGCCGGGGGCAGACTCATTTCGTGCCGGAAGTTGCGCTTCTACGAGGGTGCCTGCTCGAGCTCAAGGGACTTGAGATTTGGGTCACAGATCCGCTTTCAAGCAACGCCTGGCAAGATCACGTCGTCCCTCTCGTCTATGATTTCATGAACATCGCGAGGACAGCGGAGAAGGCAACGGGAAGCCCCAACACCGCTCTGATACAGGCCTTCAGGTCAACTGTGGATGGTCTATGGTGGCGTGGCCGCCAGCCATCTGATGGTTATTGGACTTTGGGCCAGCATCTTGGCAACTCGTGGGGAGCCGGCCGTGAACGAGCATACAAAATACCAGAAATAAAACGACTTCCGAATGGTATCAAGACGTTCGAAGAGCTGTGCGTTCGCTTTGGCCTGGACCTCTACGTCGCGGAGACCACCAGCTCCCCGCGGACCACGCGCCCTAGCGGTGCTCCTCAAGAGATATCCAGAGGTCTACAGTGCTTGGGCGCCGCAGAGGTGATATCTGCGGCCGCCTCGGTACACACGACGAATGCTGCCAATGGCCGGATCCTGGAAGGATTTTCCAAGGCTGCTAGCAACCATTTTGAGAGGGATAGATCTCGTAAGAGTGTGTTTGAGTGGAGAGAGAGAGTTTGAGGTAGATGTGCTCATCAGATGGAGCTGACTTTGGACATTGGCAAATAGGCTAGACTGGTCGAAGATTCGAGGCTGATCTGATACCCCCTTTTTATACTTTACCTCGCCCGGACAGAATCCCTGATTCCCATTGGCCGCGACAATTACGTCTGGATATCTTTCTTGATTCGTGGCTGAGAGAAGCGCTGCTACTCCCCGGAAAGCGTGACCAAGACGCGAGTGTGGATTGTGTGAAAGTATGGGTTCTCTGCAGGGAATAGACTGTGTGTCAATTGGTAGTACTGGCCCAGCCGGAGCTGGGCCAGGTCACCTATCTATATCTATTATGTTCCTTTGTTTCTGAATGCCTTCCAGTCATCTTCATGACTGAGTCCCCTTTGACTCAGTTGTCTGCAAGTAAATAATGAGTCTAAGACCAGCATCACTTGCGGTCCTTTGCCCACCAGGGTGCCTGAATCTTCACAGATTGAAGGCTGGGAAAGAGAGAGTAGAAGTTCGGGGTACTATACACACAAAGGACCCCACTGAAATACGGAATCATCCTTGACATCTCCCTGAGCAAGTCTCTTGTAACCTATCGCCTCTCGAGCAATCGCACGCGCCCAACACGAGCAGTTCTGCCTCTGTCGAGGCTAGACGTGGCGGTTATATTCTGGCGAGACCAGCACAAAACCGCGAACGATCAGAGCTCCTCTCGTCTTGAAAAGCGTCAGAATACACCTCTTCCCTTTCTGTTTAAGAGAATGGTCCGTTGGTAGAGAGAGAGAGTTGACATTGGACATTGGAACTGGTGAAGGAATCCATGGCTCGCTGAGAGTTCGAGAACCCAACCAACCCCCTCCCCGAGGCTTCTGATAATGACCAGCACAATTCAGACCACGAGAACGATCATCCAACGTTCGGTCGTGACAATACTCCCCCAAATGGAGAGCTAGGAGGAGGGTAGCCAGGCACCAGATCTTCACACCCGGATTGTTTTAGGGAGTCAAGGTATTCTAACTCATGAGATGTATAAGATCGACCTTCATGAGCGACATCTGACCCACAATCAAGGCGTCCGGGGGATACGGAACGGTGCGAGATATCGCCTGGCGAAGAGTTGACGTTTCCTGCCCGGGATGCTGGTGCTGACATTTCCTTTCGGGGAGTATACCAGGTAAGCGACTGGGCAAGTGTGTGTTTGCACGGGGGGTACATTGCCTGTTTAAATGGATGGTATTCTATTATCCGTCGAAGACATATACCTAAACCGTAGGCTTGTCCCCATCTCTCCATTGGTACCTACGCAGTTCCGTTGCGTTATTCTTGGAATCTGATCAGTGATAGTAAAATGGGAATACAAGTATCTAATTTTAAGATCACAGGAGTACTCTCACTACACTCAAATCAGACGGACTCTTGGTCTTTAGCAAGCCATATGATACTCGAGACTAGCCGTTTTGACCTGTTTTGATCCCAACTAAGACCGACTCGTCGCACAGGTCGAGGAGGAACTCCTCGAGGGCCATCGACTGATTGTCAACGCTGATTATAAGGTGGCATAGCTGTGGAAGAAAGAACTCAAATGTCCTCGTAGGGGAACTGGCGAAGCTTGCTGCACAAGACGTAATGCTTTCAGGCAGTATATGTACGTAGGTAGCCCTCGGACACTGTTGTCTGATTCTGAGTAAGCCTGTATGCTATGAGTGGTCTGCTACGTTAGTTAATGATGAAATAAGGCCTGAGGTTTCCCCTCCAGAATCCACAAGAACAAGGCAGTAAGTAGGACACACTCCTCAGCCCGCCCCCCAGATCCACGCCTGTCATCCAGCGAATGGATTCCCTTCAGGAAACAGTTCAGGAGGAGATGCCCAAGTCGATCCCTCCTCGTGTCTGATCCAATGAGAACAGCCAAAGGGCCATGTTACTCCCAACACCGTGAGACAGATGCCACGGATAATTCCGACAAGCAGCAGGCAGTTGGCATAAGGTGCCGTCTAGGTACCTGCCTGTCCGCCCGTGTGGCTTCGAAACCCGTTGGGTAGAGAGGCAGACTCACTGAGACCAAAACAGTTGCTGACGCGTCTCCTTCCTCTCCGACTGACTTCAGCTTACCTCTCTCCTCCTTCCATTGTCATCCTCCTCATCCAACACGCCCCCCTCCGGGCCGTCCCAATTTCACATTTCCCACACCGGCCACCTGCGCGTTTCCCTTTTCGTCCAAAACACAAATCTCCTGCTGCTAATCTGGGGCCGCACTCCAGGCTGCCTGGCGTCCGTCCGACCCGATCCGTGTTCCACGACGGGAAATGGAACTCATGGGAAGGGAGGGCGGCCTGGAACACGACCAGCAGGCTGCCTCTGCCATGGCAGCCACCATTACCACCACGACGGTCGCTCATTTCCCACGGCTGCGGCCGTGGCGTCGGCCGGCGATCACACAGACTCCCTTTCCGCTTTTTCGAGAACACTTCGCTGCAGCCTGCGGGCCGGGGGATCGAGCCACAGGATTCCATCACTGCATAGGAATCTCAAATCTGGTGCCCCTGATGCGACCCAGAAACTCAACCGTGGCTGCAGCCACAGTGAACCCCTTGGAGCCGCTTGGGCTGCCCCCATCTGCACGGAAACATCCAATGGCCTTCCAGAAGGGATTCGCTCTCGGGCTGTGCTGAATTAAGTCTACCTGGTTGGTCAGGGGCGGCGAGGCTGCAAGCCACGGCGCTTGTTTTTCGCCCTTCCCTTCCCCTCAGCAAACGGATCGGTCCCGCCGGGTCGGTCCAGTCTACCGCCGGCCACCGATGATCCCCGGAGCTGGGTTCCTCAAGCCCGCCCAGTCCCAGATGGGCGTTACTGGTGAGCTCACACCATCCTGCCGGACTGTGGTCGGGCATGACACATGTCGTCCATATGTCGCTGGTTAGGATGCTTTCCTTGAACTGGCTGCTCGTTGGGCTCCCCGTCGTCGGGTTGGGTATTCCGAGTCATCAACCTCAGCTCGTCGCGCCCTGTGTCGCAGTCCCAGCTCTCCGCCCAACAACTCATCACGGATGTACGGATGATCGCCATCACATGCCTGGCATCCACTTCGGGTGGGACTTGTCCGCGCAGGACGCCAAGAGCTGTCATGATGACCGGATACGTGTGCGAATCAAGATCTTCTAAACATCGAAGTTGGTGTTAATCACACCGCGTTTAATTGCATCCGTGCGCATCACGTTTGTTTCGGTCTGTGATTTTCCCAAGGCCATTCGAAACCGGGTTGCATCGCCAACCGGAAGTGCTGCTCGATTGATCATTGGGTTGCCAGCAGCCGGCAATTTGTGTTTCCCGTGGGGGCCGAGTCTCCTCGCCCGAGCCTGCACGCTCAATGTAACATTACCGTCACCGTCTTCAGCTGGGCAGGGCCAGCTCGCCTGGGAAGGCTGCGGCCCGGAAGTTGCTCCCTCGGCGCCCGATTCCCGAATGGCCATTCTGTCACGCGAGCTCTTTGAAAGACGTCTGTCAAACCGGCCAGTGCATAGATGAAGGGTGCATTGGCCAAGGAAAAAGACCACGGGCCTGGTCAGCCTTTGCTGCGATCATCTCGAATTCCCGGGCTGGGAGCGCCACCGGACCCGAGAATCCTTCATCCCAGGTGCCGGCGCCGAGCACTTTGAAACAAATATGCTCACCACGCCGGATTCCCGGGAAACCTCGTATTGGAGATGATCGCCGTTTCTTCCAATCGAGGACCAACAAGTACGGTCTCTTTTACCTGTTGCAGTTGCGTGCAGAGGTGCGGTTTCAGAATCGGAGAGCGCCCGTTATTGGCTTGATGAGTTGTGCTGTAGGCTAATGCATGCGATGCCGAAAACACTGCAATTCGTAAAGGTCCTCTCATGTTCGGGGAGTCGGTGTTAGTGGCTGAAATTCGCCCGCGCAGTCCGAAAGAAGACTTTGGGCCGGTGCAGTAACAGCAATGAGCAGCCGTGGCTTTTTTGGGCAGGCTCTGTTTTGCCGTCCTCATCAGCGGATGAAACATGAAACAGCTCCGTCCACGCGACCTGAATGCGCGGCCTGCATCGCAACTGAATACGAAATGATATCAATGATATCGAAGAACAGTGCATGAATATTGTCGCTTTTTTTTGTCGGTCAGTTGGGCTGGAATGACTGATTCGATTGAAGGCTGGCTGCTTGTGATGTCGAGCCGACGGTGGTGGTCCTCCTGAAACCGTCGAGGCGTCGGCGGTGCAACCTGCAGACTGCGCCTTCGTGGCTTGCTGACGAAGGGGAAGCGGAAGGTGAGAAAGGCGTCACGGTATCCCACGGTCGGGCTCCTTTTCACGTTGTTGGGCGGATTTTTTGCCAACTGAGTGGTGCGGGGAACCGGGTGCACAGAGCGATTACCAAGGGGTCTAGACTTATAGCTTCATGATGGTAATCGAGTCGCGAGAAGGCTGTAAAGTGACTCGACTCATGATGTCGGATTGGAACGCTGCGAGCTTGGGTTGAATGGAAACGTGGCCTGTCGGCCTCCAATGACGTCGTGTGGGAGGCAGGGATGCGACTGTCAATGCCCACACGCAGAAACAAACGATGATGGTTGAGACGAACACAGCCGATGAGAGATGCAACAGGCTGTCGTTGAGACCACGACAATGGTGAATGGCACAATGGGTAAGGCGTGCCGGCGAGTGCTGATCTGGACCAGTCTGGACTCCGTCATCGCTCGGCTTGGCCCGGCAGCCTTTCGGGGTTGCGCCGGGGCAGGGGTTGCGAGCGGGTCCGGCTGGAGGAGGGGCAGATGAGGGGTCTCCACCGATGACATCATTGCCCGTGAACCTTGCCTGTTATCGCGATTGACTCTTCTCGTTGACGCGTCCCTCTCCTCAGGGTCCAGGACCCTGAAGATCAGGATGTTCCAGTCTGGTGGACACGTGCGCGTCAATGTAGAGTAGACTAGAGTATTGATTCCAGTGGGGTGCGGGTAATGGATCAAAGCGTGCACATACACGCTGGGGCGTCGAGCCGCGTGAGAAACACGATGAGCGACTCTCGTCGCACCGCTAGGCCGCGCCAATTAACGCCATTCGTCTGCTGCTGACATTTCGCTCGCTGATCCATGATCGTCTTTCCTCAAAGTCCATCCCACCTCGATTATTCCCGTCTCTCTCGGAATGCCATTTGGGTGCTTTCCGTTGAGAATAGGCAGCCTTGGGGCGCTGATCTTGTTTCTTCGCCGCCCGGCGGGCAAGAGAGCGAATAACGGGTTTCCTGAGGCACACAAAAATCGGACCACTTTCCCAAGACGCTCCCAAGACATTCTCATGTCTGACGTCGTGATGGGCTGACCCGCTCGGCGACGGGGCAGGGGATTTGGGGGGCAGAGTCGGTGTACACTAGAGTATTTCCAGGGATCAGGAAGACAAGCGTTTATTGGGCAGCGTGGAACCGCATTTGCGACGTTCGAACGCACCCGGGTCGTGGCGCCTGCTGTTGTGGCTTTGCTGTGTGCCACACTCCCGTTCGAGGAGGGGACGGGGTTTCACGGAACGGAAGGCTGGCAGACTAAGAATCCAGTCCCCAATCTGTTACGGTGCTTTGCGGGTTAGATGGACGGTGAGATTGTGCGAGTACGTACCTTTTTCCATGCTGTGTCGTAGGAATCCAACCCACCCCTCCCCCTTCTCACCCATGCCCCAAGACTCCGCGCCTTTACTTTAAGTCTCCTCCATCTGCCGCTTGATGATTCATATTTTGTCCCCCTCTTCTTCACCTTCTCCTTACTATCATCATCAATATAACCGCAGCAACCATTTCTGATCCAACATGGCACTTCTGAGCTAGTCGTCAGCCCGTCTTTTAACATCACTTGACCCCACATCTTGTCGTAAACACGCCGCGGACCGCACAGTACACCTGCCGGCCATATCGCCCACCTCCTGTAACAGCCGACCGGAATTTCCGACTGACGATCAGATAAACGAGTAAATCGCCTCAACCTAAACCCCTACGCCCGGCAAACGTACTCGCCCCGCCTGTGCCACGACCTGTGCCCCAGGTTTCTCGCTTAGCGACAAGACCCACAGTGTGCTGTGTACTGTACCCGCGAACCTGTCTCCGAACGCCGTCTTCTGGATCTATCATCGCGAGCAAAACCACCTGCCAGAAGCTGGTGAACGCCTCATCCTCGAGTTCAGGAAACAGGCAGACGAAGTGCTCAGACAACCTGCGCGTTCGGTGAGTGATCCCCGCCGTATCCCCCTCTCTGGTCTCGAAATCGGGTCGCATCATTTAGGACCAATCACACCCCCCTTCAAAAATGACGCAAGCGTGATTGGTTACAATTCAGACCCTCCATCCAACCAAATCGTCCAAATTATTTTAAATTCTGACGACTGTGTGCTGACGTGACGCGAGCGCAGGGCACAAAGATCGCTGCACACAAGATGAATCCCGCAGTTGCAGCGACCCAAGACCGTGGAGCAGCGCCCCTCACCGCAGCCAATCTGGATCTGTTTCTGGGCCTGCAGCAGCCCGCTGTGGAGCAAGACACGCCGAGGCACTCCGCGACGTCCTACGCAATGAACCGGTTCTTTGCGCCGGTGCGCTACGGCGACGTGCGCCGAGATATCTTTCGCCTCTTCTGCCGCCCGCGTCCGGTCCTCTGCCGTTGCGGCGCCTCAATCGATGAGATCCGCGCACGGCACCACGCCCGCGTCCGGGCTCGCTCCAGGGCGCGGATGAGGTCTTTCCTGAGGCGCATGAGGCGCGCGACGAGGGATGTGCCGAGGTTCGAGTGAGGGATTGTTGGCTGACGCACCGCGGGACGAAACGTGGTGGGGTGGGTGCCTGCGTGTGCTGTCTGTCCGTTAGTTAGTGGCCACGAATGGGGGGGCGGAGAGATCTGTCGAGGGTGGGGTTGGGCGGTCAACTCTTCTGGGAATCAATCGGTTGGGTCATTGGGCACGGCGTCGGACGGAAAGGTTTGGATGGCAATGGTGTTTCTTGGGACCTTGACAGCGTTAACGACACCAAAATAGAAATGGACTCAATTGCATACCCTTTTTTGCTTCTTCTTGGCATGTCTCGGTCGCGAAGTCAACGAACGGCTGACAGGGACCTTCCATTCCATCTCGTGTTCTGTAACGGGAACTGGTGTAAGGTTAGTGCAGGTGCTTCAGTGTGTCAGAAGCCAAGACATGCCAAGTCAGCCCTATCAGTCGATCAGTGGATGAGTGGATCAGCCAAAAATAGCGTGCGTGGCGTTGGGCAGATTGAAGTGTACGCTGATAACCCCGCGATGTACGGGGGACTTTTTTGCAGTGGCCGAGGAGCTGCAAAGGTTCTGCGGACCTTCTGGTTAATGTCCGAGCCGCCCGACGCCGTTGCCCGCCGAATGTCCGTGGCCTGTCCACTAACTACAGAACGGCCTGGGCGCCCGCCGATGCAAAGTTTTTGTCTGTCGGATGCCTCACTCACCAAATCGAGTCGAAATCTGTCTGCCTGTTTGCCTTCTGAAGCCAGATGCCAGGCAGGCAAATTTAGCATCATCCCGATTTGTAACGCGACGAACTGACCCCCTTGTCCATACGTAAAAAAAAAAAAAAAAAGCCGAAGCGATCTGTTGCGACCGATACCAGGGAAAAAAGTTGTCGAGGTGTTTCCAGCAGCGGGCCGGTCTCAAGGGTCCCAACCTGACCGCTAAAAGTCAGGCTGGCCAAGACTGGACGGAAACACTCGCCAAATTTAACGGCCCGTTTGGAAGCCGCTGATCAAAGCCTTTCCCGTTCACCGCGTTCGTGGCATACTCGCTTCCCCAGGTTTCACTTCATTTGCGTGACGCGATGCAATATATTCTGCAGCGCCCTCGGGCCTTTTTGCCGTCCGTCCTCGGCGCGGTCGGCAGGGGATTTTTTGGCTGGGAAGGGGACTGTGCTTGCGTGCCCCGCGACAACCCCGCGGTGATGCAGCCAGCTGCCGGATGGCATTGCGGCAGGTCCACTGCCAGGCCGAGGTAGGGCCATCCTCGGTATGATCAGAGACGGGCACCTGCGTTTCTCCAGCAGGTCGGGACGGCAGTGGGTTGTGGTTGGTGCTGAGTGGCCGGTGCTACTTGTTGTGCTCCGTGAGCATCGATCGGCTGTGCTCAGAGGAAGGTTATGCAGGATGCACAGCAGCCAGGAGGAGTTGGGCGGCGCGGCCTGACAGCCAGACACGTACGGATACTTTCCACCCACTTCGGCGGACCTTGAAAATTTTTTCACGATCCCTGCCAGCTGTCCCCGAGGCAGATGCGCGCTGCGGCAAGTCGTTAGAGCTGCGAGACCTTCTGGGCTGCTGGCAGATGTGTGGTGGTGTGTGAACCGGGGTGCAGGCACGGCGGCTTTGCAAATCAGCGATACGATTGCAGCTTCAGGCATTCTAAAACGCATTTTACTCGACCGGTTACCCTCGAAGCGGCTTCTCACGCACTCACCCTTGCGGATAGATAAAACGGCGGGGTTACACGCGGCGAGCCGGACGGAGACGTAGAGAAGCGGATCTCGATGCGGGCTCCGGGCGCATTACTTCGGACAAAGTCCGTAAAAGATATGTCATCAAACGGTTCCCTAAGCCATTTCTTTTACTCTAGCTCCTGTCTGCATGCGACGTGGCCTGGGATACAACGCACGAGGCAGACTCCCGCTTTCTGACAGCTACGGGGCTAGTGTACCTCCGTAGAGCACCCCGCACTCGCACGCCAATCGAAGCACAATCATTTCGGCCGCAACTTGAATACTGCAGCCTGCTCTCCGAACACCGTCTTTCCTATCCCCGTAATGTCCATGGCTCCCTCAAGACTCTTTCCGGAGAGGTGGTCAGCCCTGACCGAGGCATCCAGGCGAAGGATTCAAGGTTGAAAATTTCCTGCAGCGTAGGATTATTAGACGATTTCGCGATCCCGGGTGGGTCGGGGCGTGTGTGGAGGAAAAAGTACTGAGTTCTTTGTCATCGGCTTCGAGGCACATCCGCGATCCGAGGCGACTCCGTCTCGTCAGCCACAGTTGGCACAAATGAGGCACAAACCCACCCAGGTGGGTGTTTCACTGAGGGATGAGCGGGGTCGCCCCCCCCCCCCCCCCCAATTGACACGCCCCGTTACTTCATTCAGCCCTACACCTGGTTTGTCTGCTCGTGTAACCTTGGAACTCGCTGACCAAGATTCTGCAATCTGCATATTTCCCTGTCATCCGATTAGGCTCAGTTTCGAGCCCCGGCTCCTTTCCTCCCGGGAAACATCCCATCATGCTTTGCATTGCGCTTGTTGGTCATCTTTCTGACTTTCACCGAGATGATGATGACTTCCCGGCAGCCCGGACCACACGTCAACATCTCGGGCTCCCAGCCGATCCGGACACCGTTTTTCCTTTCTGGGAAAACTCGGTGCTTTCTTATTAACTCGAACCAATACGGATAACTACCTTGCTGTGAGAATACGCGTGTTCGGTATCGCTGCCGATACGTATTAGACGGGGGAAAAACCTCGATAATGTACCAGACACCGCATATGCCTCGCTACATGAATATTGCTGTCGAGGTAAGCCAGCGCTTATGCTTCTCTTCTTGTTCTTGTTCTTGTTCTTGTGCGCAACACCAACAAGGCTTAAGACCGACGACCGAGCAGAGAGAATGATTCGGCTCCGGGCTTCTATAACCGATTGAGGTTCCAGAAAGCCACAAGAAAATCATGTTCTTGCTGTTCTTTTCTTTCCTTTTCCGCTCTTTGCTTAGCCCCTAGGTGATTGGCCGACGGCTTTCCGGGTCCACGATCAGCTCTCCAATCGCCGAGCCGTGCTAATCTTTTCAGACACTTTTCCCAGCGCGCCTCTCCTTGCCCTCGAACCGCGCATCTCGTGCGTGCATACTTGCTCACTTGATGATGCATCATGTTCTGGTGGCACGGCCGAATAGGGAAGCTCAACGGGGCGTGGCGGCTGGTTGCAGTGCGGCTGCGGCACCGACGCGTGCTTCCCACTCGTACAAGCCAAATCTCGGGGATTCGGAAAGAGATGCAATTGCGAGCCGGTTCGGCAGGGCGCCGCAGGCGAGGCCTATCCGGCCGCGCTTCGCTATTGGCTCACTGCCTCACTGGCGCCTGGTCAGAACAGACACCGAGCGAGAGGTTCGAGGATCTCGGGTTGTCTGGGGGCCCGAACGATCTGGCATGCGCAACTCGAGTGACATATAGTAATACTGCCGCCTTTTCCTGATATAAAACCGCCTCCCAATTCTCGCACAAAATCTACCATGTTGACTTTTCATTTCAGACCATCCCGTCTAGCGCAGGCTCACGCAGATTCATACCGCTCCTTTTGACAATTTGGGGTCGAGGACTCGACGACCCCCCTCCCCCAAGCTTCTTCGTGCCCCTGACTTCTTCCCCCTCGCGAGCCTACGCCAACTTTGCATTTCAGTCTCACAATGGCGTCCCCGTTGCATCAGAACCCAAATACTCAGCCTACTATCGACTGGCGGTATGTTGTTTTCATCAGTACGCCGATGATCCCGGAAGCTGATTCATGTTATAGTGGCCCCGCACATCCCGGCCTATTGTTAGGAATTGGTTCCTGGTCCACCGGCAGCTCTCGGCCCCACCAGATGGCTCGCATCGGGTGCCCTTGCACGACGTTTAATCAGTGAGACGTGCCCCATAAAACCTTAAAGTGACAGCGGTCGCCAGCAGGTCTAGCGCTGTAATCGTGGGAGTACGCAAGGGCTTACACAACCGCAAACACAGCGCAGCCACACACCCCATCCCCACCACCGTGTCACCGTTGCAGGTGCAGACGCCGACCAACCCAAGTAGCTGCCCGTTGCATCCATTGGCATCCAGTCCCAGACCGCCGGCCACGACGCTCCCGAGTCGGGAGGCTGCCGCGTCAGCGCGCTTGTCAGACGCGGGATTAGACGCCGCCGAATTTTGCCCCCTCCAGCGACACCTGTGAGTAGTATTTTGCCCATCATCAGCCACGTTTGCCTCGTCATTCGAGCACCACCCTCAAATATATACCAACCTATAGCTGCTGACACATATACCCCCTTGTGCATCCAGATCCGGCTCTGTCGTTGCCCACACCCTCACCAAAGCGGAAATCGTGCCGCCGACAAGCCGTGCCATCTTGCTGAATCGGTATCTGGCCGAATCTGCGGAGACAGGCGGATCGATTTATGGTCGCATTGCAAGGTGCAAGCGTTCTGCGAGGCGATCCCTCCCAAGGAAAGAGAGGAAAGGCCCGGCGTCGCGTGTGTGTGCATTGGGCGTGCAGAATTAGCAGTTGGTACGAAGTTGCGCCTGCCATTTTTTCTAATCTCCTTGATATGAGGAGGCGAAGCTGCCAATCGCACAGCGTCTGGTAGCTTGGCGTTCGGCGTTTTCAGGAGGGGAAAAAAATTCTGCGGGTCGCACCTGCCCTGGTGCCTGGTTTCAGCATGATCGCTATAAGTCCGGTGTTGTAAGAGCGCCGGTGTCTTGACCGAGATACCCCAACGATTGGTTCAATATGAGATGCAAATATACTGAGATCTGACGATCCCATAACACGCCTGCAGTTGCCTATTCTGTTCTTCGTGACAATAATAGGGATCTTAATGGCGAACACGAGATGAATGAAGCGGGTAATCCATTGCGACGCGTGGCCATGGATACATGGCCAACGGAAGAGAATTCTTATGTCTCCGCAGCTGTCGACCGATCGCCGGAAGAGTTACCGCGTATCGGTGATTCGAACGTTGAAGTCTCCCGCTGCGCCCTCGGTAAATCTTTTCTCGCAAGTCGAGAAAAAAAGAAAAGCCGATTGCACGATTTTCGGGTACTGCTCAAAAGGGCAGGAAGGCAGGGTTTCCGCTGACGCGCTCTGTCAAGACATTAACGTTACTGGTCAATGCTCATGAAGGGACGGCGGGCGGGCGGGTCTGGATGATCGGGGGTGGATAGGTATCTTCCCGAACCCTTTTGCGTCACGGCCCAAACGTTCTGATCGGCCAATCGCGAACCAGTGGTCGTGTGAGACGAGATGGCAACCCCACCACCGCCTTGAGGCCAATCCCGCCTCTTTGGTACTTGGAGCAGCTTTCAAGGGCACTCACTCCTACTGACATGGCGGTAGGTAACTCCCGGATCACCACTCGGCCCAGCCGTGAAATGGAATGGACGAATCGCAGCGAAGCAGCGCTCTTCCCGCTGCGACACCCGTTACCTGCCAACGGTGGGTGAGGCAAACTGACTCGTAGGGTAACCGGAGGCAAAAGTTTTGGCCTTTGGGTTGGCAAGGAGGTAGGGTACCGACCAGGTAGGTGCCATGAGGCCATGATTTGGGGCCGAGGCGCCTGGAGGAAGTGCCCGTGCCTGCGGTACCTTCGGCCTGCCTGTATGCTTTGCGCAAGGAGGTAATTGCTCAAAATTGACTGTGTCCTCGATGAGGACCACACGGAGAACCGGCTCGTTCGGTGCTGAAGCGGGGCAACATCATCTCCAAAACGTGCTGTTGGCGGCGTGCGCTAGCCTGGTAGCTGGCACCTCCGTCGTCAGTGTTGATGATTTTGTTTTACTAAAACAGTCCTACCAACTCAGGGGGTAGACGTATCAGCCGGGAATCAGGAATGACTCGGTGATGACAAAGGAGGTTTTGTCCTCCGGGGTCTGCTCTTGCTCGGTAAGTGCTGCTGACTGCTCCATCTGTCAGATGAAGGCCCGGGACGGCTGCTATGCGAAACGTTTAGAGACACCGGCCACATGGCGTGCGTCGTGAAATCATCTCAACCCGGAAGCGAGGGGAAAAGGGCACTTCGTGGTAGCTGACCGAATGATCCTGCACAGCCGGTGCCGAGCAGGGCCCCTCGGCGGCGATGTGCGGTGTGATGTGGTGTTGGCCGTCGCCGACGTGATTATTGCGGTCGGTGTTGCGGTCTTGCGGACCAGGCACATTGCGGACCAGACACGGCACGGCTCATGGACAGAGTTGCCCTGTCTGCCAGGAATCTCACAGCTGGTACGCACCACTTGGCCGACAATCGATACACTCGTGCGCTAGGTTTTCTGGCAACGTGCGAAGTACCCCGGCCCGCGGCTCCATGGGTGGCTTGCGCCAAAAGCTTCCGCTCGACGATCCCTGAAAAAGGGCACAGTGGTGCTATTGTTCAGAGCTTACGCGCAAATCTCGTACACCCCCCTCCCTTCTCACCTCTCTCTCCAGGGCCAATCAGTGCGAGCAGGCTGCAGCCCGTCAACGGCAGTTGCCGTTGGAAGGCTCCCGGCAGCAGCCGTCGCAGAAATAGGCGCGGAACCAGACGCAGAAAGGGCGGTAGAAAAACCTCAGGAGAAGAAGGGGTGTGAGCTAAGAACGTGTACAGATTGATGGGATGCGCCGCTTCGACCGTTGCGTCAATCGCGCCAGCAAATGCGCATGCTCGCACCTCGTTTGTCCTGTTCCCTCAGACACTTGTTGTCACTTCCATTGATGGATTGCAAGTCGATGCAAGTGAAAGGATGACGATGTGCAGCTGCCGGTGCCTCTGATCGCGGCGTCCGAATGGTGTCGGTGAGTGTGTGGCGGGAATGCGTAGGCGTCACATACCCTGGCAGGACCTCCGTACTCCCCGGCGGCAGCCGGGTCGAGCTTGGCTATTGGCCACATACCGGCGGGAACCAATGAGACGGCAGAGGCCAGTCTCCTGAGGCTCCCCTCGCTTGTTCTGGGCTGGTGGGCGCGGAGGGGAGGGGTGGTGGGGGCTAGGGTATGTATTGTACATAAGGTACCCAGGCAACCAGGGATGAGCGGGCCACCGGCCTCGAGTGAGTGAGCAGGCTTTTTGCAGGCTAAGGTAACGACTGGGTCGCTCAAAACTCACTGACATCGAAATTTGGCCACAGGCAGACCCAGGGCAGCGTCTTTCTCGTTCTTCTGCGCTTGCCATAAGAGCACACCGGAAGCCGGGACGAGTAGGCAGTTCTGCAGAGTAGCTCACGGATTCCTCGTGAATACGTCAATCGACTTGCAGCTGAATCATAAAATCGATGGCCTTATTTCAGCAGCCGAGAAAGCAACTCACCCACGAGCAAGGATGACGGGAGATTTCCGCGCCAGATCTCAAACGATCGAGGGACTGGACAGAGCACCACGGTTGGTGAGTAGGTTGATTGGCTGTCGTCGCTCCATTCGGTCCACCCCCGTAAGGCTCACCCGAGTTTCGCCCGGGCAGCACCGCAGTGCGGTGCAGCGGTGCAGCGGTGCTGGTCCTGCTGGACAGGGACGTTCGCGTTAGCGAAGTCGACCAACACCCGCACAGCTAGGGGCAGGAGGTGGGCAGTCGACTTGGCAGCCACCGTCCACACCTTTGTCGTGTATTAAAAACGAGCAACCTCCCGGATCTTTTCTCTTCTTCTTTTCGACCAAGCCTCTGTCGTCCCTCCTCTCTCGTCTGAACATTTGCTGTCTTCGATTACACATCATTTAGTGTTTATCGTCTACTCTCAACAGTTGTTCGTCTCACACTCGCAACCTCTCACCACTCATCCCTAACCCTGAAAACGTCCGCGCCATCACCGCCCACCGCCAACCATGGACCCTCAAAACCAGCCTCAGTCGTCCCAGGTCTCTCTCGGGTCCGTATTTCCATCTGCTATCTCGTCTCCTCCCTCCAGAAATTCCATCTAACCTTTCTGCCTCACAGCACCTCCACCCCCACGACCGCCAACACCTCGACCTCGACATCTACCACGCAGAGCTCCCTCAACGACATTGCCTCCAGGAGCAGGCCGTACATCAGCGGTACCGCCCGCTATCTCAAGGAAAGCCACATGAAGGAAGGGACTGTCTACGGCAGGATCTATCGCCACGATCAGCTCTATCCACCTGGCACCCAGGGTGTCCCCGCTCGCGGGCTGGTGTACATGGGCAAGGCGTCGGGTGCGATAGCCGGGTTCGATAAAAGGTTTTACGGCTCTGGGAGCCAGTAATTAAACGATAAAAATAACATGTGGTGGATATATACCCAGTTTTGGTTGTTCATACCAGCTTGGGATGTTGGAGACCCTCTGTTCGGGTCTTCGGATGGTACCATCTAGCGGGAATGGTGTAAGATACAAGACGATCTACAAGTGGAGGAGGGATCCACTTTACACCATCTAGAAACCATGGAAAATCTACGGCAGTACTCGTACACCTGGAGAATTTAGGGTTTGACACTTGACACTAGCTGAGGTCATACCTGTCTAACGTGGTCTGCCCGTCTGATGGTGCCCTTCCGTCTGATGCTCCACGCCCCTACAGGCGCGCGACGACAGTGCATCTGCCCCACCCCACTGTACGAGAACTCTCACCTCAGGTTCCTCACTTGCGTACACTAGAACACGAACACGGAAGCAATGCATGCGCTCTGCGATTAGGGATCAAGGCGGCGTCTGCGCCGACGCGCACCTGGTCGTCTCCATCTCGAGTCGACAACTGCCATATCGGTCAAAGATCTGCATCTCCATCGAGCAGCCAGATCCCCGCCCAAATCGCCAATCGGCAGCCATCTCGAGGGTGGACAGTGCCCGCGGAGTTTCGCCCGCACGTGTAAGATATCGGTCCCGATTGGCCGGTCGCGCGAATCCGCACCATCCATGGTGCCACTAACCGCATTTGGCGAGCCTCCAAGGCTCGCCAAATGCGGTAATCTTGGCACTTCAAGGAACCGTTCACAGGGTTCACCGGGTCGGCGCATGCAGCTGCCAACATGCAGTGGGACCAGCGGCGTCTTGTTGCACTGGGTTTCTGCGGCGGCGACAGCGTCACGCAGCGTGCACGCGAGGGTGTTGCAGAAAAGGTTCGTTCCTGTTGCACCACGGCGCATGTCTCGCCCGACGGCCACCCACCCCCGACCTGCTCAAAAGTCTCGTCCTCCCCCTTCTGCCTCGTGACCTTCCAGTACCGATGATGGGAATGCAGGGGTCTTCAAGCAGCCCGAGACTCGCCCCATCTCGCAAGAGCAATTGGTGGCCGAGGCCAAGGGGATATATGCCGGGCTTGTCATGGTCGAAAATAAGGAGTTGGTTTCTCAACAATACGGACAGGGTACAAAGCCTTGGTGGCTCACCGGTATCGCACGCCACCTCCCACAAGTGACGAAGTACGGGATCTGCATCCGTATCGACTTCTTGCACTGGCGTTTCTTCGTTTCGCATGACAACGATCCTTGCGAAGGAGAGCTACAGTAGCGCTTGGCGCTGTGCGGAAGTCCTGGACACGCCGACGCGCATTCGCACCCGCGCAGTAGAGTACACTCCTGGTCGACAGGGAAGCTGGAATGCCGCCGAGGGAATGACGCGGCGGACGCGGCGGACCCGCGCCGTGTTGAAAAGTGCACTTTCATTCATTTCCCATGCACGATGGTCGCCCCTTCTAGAAAGTGCACTTTTGATCCAGGGGGCGGGTCAGTCCTGGAAGCCAGCCAAAAACTTGCTCAGGCAACAACTGCGCCGGCCCTGTTCGTCCCTGTTCGTCCCTGTGCCGGGTTTTCGATCGCAATCGTGTGGATCCCCAATCCGCTGGCAGCCAACCTCGGGACACCGCCAAAGGCCATCCCTCCTGTCAGGAACAAAATTTTGGGGTGCGAGCCGTCGTGGCCGCGTCCAAGGGCTTCCGGTCCCAATCTACCCAGCTCTTGATTGGTTTAAACCTCTCCACAATGCACACCAGCTGCGACTTGACAGCCAGGCCGCCTGGGCGGCCACTCTTGTGGTTGACTGGGTTGGACTCCTGGACCCCTGCTTTTGCGACCCTGCTTTTGCAACAATTGCGCTTGCAACGAGTGCGCTTGCAACGGGTGCGCTTGCAACGGGTGCGCTTGCAACGGGTGCGCTTGAACGAGTGCGCTTGAACGAGTGCGCGTGCCCACCCCACTCCTCGAAGATGGTCGTCCCACCTTGTTTCTCTCGACCCCTTGGCTCGTCGCTGATCGAGCCGTCACAACCATCGTATTCCGCTCTTTCTCAGCGCCGAGACCGGCATCTACACGTCGACGAGTCTGTTCGCTGGGAGATGCATGCCGGCAGCGACCAGCCAGCGTGCTGGGACCTCTTCCCCGATATTGGGGGTCACCTATAGCCCGGGGGATTTGGGGATCGTGACCGGGACCGGGTTTGGCAAGTTGCCTTTTCCTCTCTGAAGGAGCCATCGTCTTTCGCCTTGTCTCTGGGATGTCTGGCTGGCCACTGGTGTGGCATCGTCAGCGGATGCTGGCCAGTGACAACGCCCAACGCCGTGCCCGCTTCTCGCCAAAAACGTGGTACCCATGTCAATTTCTTGCAGGAGTGGCAGCGCTGAAATTGCCAGGGGGCTGCTGAGGTTGTGTCGGAACAGCAGCTTTTCTTTTCCGTCGCTTCCACGCCGGACAATTGAGGCCAGAATGGGATGCCTCCCGGGTCCGGTCCCAGTACCGGCGTCTGGCATTTGCTTCCGGCACAAGCGCGACGCCGCCAACGCCCAGACAGTGCGGCCCTGGCACCTGTCTGAGGAACAACGTCGGAGAGCTTTCTCGAATGCGTCATGACAGGTGTTTTGCCGCACTTCAGAGGGCGAATGTCTCTTGTTTGCACGTGGCCACAGAGACATCAGATGAGACAATGCTCGAAGGCGGTGCGTCGGAAATGATCTGGGACGAGGAGTTTGGAGCGGCAACTTCGAGGGAATCGGTGGCTGGTCTCCACTTGTCGTCTGGTCTTCCACTCGCGGTGTCATGTCATGCCCTCGCCAGCGGGCAACTTGCCATTCCGGGATTCTTTGTGCCAAGACTGACGTGTCAACATTCACCGGCAGCCGAGTCCTGCGACTCGAGATGGTGGTTTAACCGCGCCGCACGCCTTTCCTTTGTTGCACGCTTCGGACTGCTCGCGTGAGTCTCACACGACGGACCAACCGAGGACCTCCCGAGCTCGTTGATCCCTCCAGCGCGCGCGCTCCTCGGGATGCAGTAGGCAACTGCGTGAAATGCGGCGAATGGAATTACCAACGGAGGGGCGATTTTGTCGGTTGTGCCAGTCTCCGATCCGGTTGTGACCTCTTGATGGCGCCAGTAAGCCCAAAGTCAGGAGCGATGGACTCGGAAACAAGCTTGCCGGCTTGTTTTGAAACAACCCGCTCGCCGGTGAAGGGCATCTAGGCATCTATGGACGGGATACACCAGGGCGATGCTTGGATTTCTTTCTCTCGTTTCTTCCTATCGGTTTGGCATGCCTTCCTGATCCGAGCCTCCGACTTTTTAGGTCAATGGCAGCCAGCAGGTTCCCAAGAAACGTCCACTGGTCGCCGTGAGGCGACCACACCCTCGGCTTCTAGTGGCGGGCCATCGACCGACATCGCCAATTCTTGCAGATGAACCACAAGAGAAACCGCCAGCCATCCTAGCATCGCCAGACAGGCGCAATGCATTGCTATGCACACTGAGACGCGACATTGTGACCACACACAATACTAATCACCTGTGTTGGGATTTGGTCGCTTCCTGTTCTCTGAATTGAGTGTGAGCAAAGCACAAACTTGATAAAAAAAAGATTGGTGTCCATAACGTAGAGAACGAGTGTAGAGAAGTCGCAGTGGGAATGGAGGCAAACTGGCATTGTCAGGGATGGCAGCGGGTTTGCTGTTGGCGGGGTAAAACAAAAGTTGTGGTGGTTCACCAAATTCGACCGACGAGGTGGGCTGTCCGCTTGCCCTTTCGGAGGCCCAGGGCGAACCAGCGGCGAGCGGGGCGAACCAGCAGAGCCGCAAAAATGTTCGCCTTATTTTAAGATTGCGAAGATGGTCACATTGGCCAATTGGGGTGTGGGGATGGAAGTTTGTCGCAGGCTCGCCGAAGGCCCGCTGCGGGAGCCGGGAGGAGAGGAGTTGGCTGTTCTGTGAGAATCTTCTCTTCTTCAGAGCATGAAGGGGGGATTCGGTCAGAAGCCGCCCAGTCAGGTCCTCCATGGAACTGCGACAAGTTATCACATCAGTGCTGTTGAGCGGCCGGATGCTATCGTGGTTATCACGGCTTGCAACGGTGAACCGTTCTTCTTACGGTCATGCTGCTTGGGTTGTCAAGTTGTCGATGTGACGTTTTTGCGACTTTGCGAAAACTTTTGGGGGGTGCGCTTCCCAATTAGGCGAAAAACCGGTGCGCGATAGACTCTCGTTTGGTGGAGGTTTTTTTTTTTGTGTGTGTATTTTTGGGGAAGGGTTTTTTTTTTGTGATCTTCCTACAGGGGTTCCACTCCCCGTCAGGCCCTTTTGGGGCACCCTGTCGACCCTGTAACACCCCCCTGGCCGTCGATCATGGCCTGTGCAATGCCTCTCAGCCCAGTTCGTCGAGACTTGACGAATACCTTTACTAGCGTACCCGTACTCTAGTTGCTCTTTTGAGCAGTGCAACTACGGTGCTGATGTGCTTCGACTGGCGGATGCACTAACTAGATAGCGCTGATGTCGTGGAGCACGATGATGTGCCTCTCTCGCAGACCTCGACCGTTTTCCGAACGAGGTGAGTTGGACAGCGCTCATTCGACTGCAGATTAATTCTTGCGACGGCCATGCCTCTGACGGATCGTTCATCCATGCTATCCATGCTAGTTCTACCGCGACACTCCAGCAATACAGTGGGATAAAACCTAGGTAGGTACCCAGGCACACCGTCCGAGTTGCTTTGGGCGATCCTGGATGGCTTGAGGGCAGACGATCTGGCGACTCGCCCATGCTGGTACAGTCCCCGGTGCTAGGGTAAAAACTACTTTTGGCGCACGTAAGGATCCCCACCCTGGCATAAAATCATCTGAATCCACGACCATCATCGTTGTTTCTGGCCTCTCAGTCGGAATGACGCTACCTTGGTCAAAGGGTAACATCGCTTCTAGTTATCTAGGTGAACGGGCAAAAGAGGCAAGCCAGTTGGCCCACTCCCCCGACCTGCTCGTGAGTGAGATACTGCCCCAAGCGGACTAGCTCCGAGATTGCCTCAATGAACAAAAGCTACAGCAGCAAAGGCAGCTTCCCCAACTCCTGGCAGAGACGGAATGACGAGACGAATAGGGAGACTGCTGATGAGCTGGCAGCCATCTGATGCCGAAATGACAATGCAGTCGGGAACCAGGGTCCCAGAAAATAGACGAAAAAAGCCCGATTTTACCATTTAATCGCAATCGTGATTTCGTAGCCAGCTGCTTCTCATCCGACCTGATCTCTTCCCTGCAGTGGTCCACTTTTCTGCTGTGGTTCGCAAAGTGGTCCGCACCTGACACCGCCATGTCATGCTCTACCTGGTTCTTCCGTACCCCCCTGCCCCCTGTCTGTGACTTCGAGGACAGGGGAGTCCCTCTGCGAACTACAACTACGATGCGGTTGGCATGGCCTTCATCCGTTTTGTTTCATGCTTTAAAGAGCAGACCTCTCCCTGTCCTCCACAACAGCTCTACGCAACAGCACCTCCTTCTCTCCGGTTTTTTTTGCTTGTTTATTGATAGCAACGCTGAAAGTCTTTCGAATTCTCCGTCCTGTCCCTTTGTGGTTGCACCACACACCAACGTCGGCCAACAGCCAAACCCCCGTCTGCCAAAATGGCTGCACCCGCTCATCCGTCGTCTCCCGACAACAGCGACCGTGAATCGGCGTAAGGAGGCATTCCCCGTCACCTTATGAGATCATTCCTTCTGACAATTAGTTTGTTTTCAGCGCCCCACCCGCAGACACGTCTTCCACATCCGCCGCCTCGACGCACACACTCGGCCGATCGTCCGTTGACAGCGACAATGGCGCCGCCACACCCAATGCACAGGCTGCAGAGAACGCCGTGTCGGGAAACAGTGTTCAAATGGACGCATTCCTGGCCCAGAACCCGTTTGACGATGGCCAACCGCTGCATGGTCGTCTGGCAGTTCTCCCGCAGTCGCCGCCCGCTCTGGCGCCGTCGCTGGAGCGGCGCATCGAAGAATATGAGAACAGGATGCAGAACAGGATGGACGACATCACCAATGGCCGGCTCAATTAGTGGCTGAGTCGCAGCGCCTGGATGTCTCTCGCATCCTCAATCGAACACCCCTACAAGCTCGGTTTTTCTCTCCCGGTCGATTCTTTTCGATGCAGCAACCCTTACCCTCGACACATGAGACCTTGCTGGCGTCGATGGCTGAACGCGATCTGCTGCAGTCAGGCCCAGGCGCAGCGGCATGGGTTGGCGCCATCCCCGCTGTCACCCACCAACGGTTTCCTTTCCCAGGACGGCAAGGTCGGCACAAGGCTGAACCCCCAATGCACAAAATCTCAGATCCCCTCCCTGGTTCGTCAATTGCAGTTTGGTTCCTGGACGATGGCCGGCACATGCTCGCCATTCGTCAGAGCGACATCATGAGCTGAGAGTTCGGTTGGACTCGAGGTAACGGTGGAGAATCACACTCCTCCACCACCCCACAACCTTTGCGGCAATGCAATGTTCCCAGCAACCAAAGACGTGGAGCCGTCCGGCATCTGCTGGCATTCTTTCTGGACGGCCCGCTTCCCGTATCCGTTCCGCATGTCAGACGTGCACGCTAAATTCGACGACCACTTGGTCCTTTGTCGGCGGCTGTCGTCGGAAGCGAGCCGGAAGCTCCCGACAATAGCTTTGTTCGCCGACATTGTCGGTGTCCTGAGCTTTCGCTTCGCCAGGCTCATCCCCGCAACCTTGCGCTATATTGTCTTTTAATTCAACATCACGAACTGGACCCGGCAGTCCAGTACCGACCCACATCTCAACGACCCTTCTCATTTATCACGACATACAATCTCGCATTCGACTTCACGGCCTCAAAACAAAATCTCTCGCACGCGCCATGTCATACCACGCTGATGATGCATTTTACATATACACACGCGAGTCTGGCTCTGGAATAAGATTGATAGAATAGACTTGGGCTACGATCACGAAGGACATTTTGGGCACACGCCTCAGAAATGTGGAGCATCACGACTTTACTTGGCATGAGGTTTGGTTCAATGGGCGCGAATTTGGGATGGGAAAGCGAAGATACTTTGTACTTTCTAATACTTGGTCTATAGTCTATTCATTTCCTTGCGTCTACTCTAATTGTTTTCCGTCCCGTACAAGAAAAATAAATAAAGCATCTATTGGCGCTGAGTGGTCATCGCATCGTCGCCATCTTCGCAGCCGGCCCGCCCCTGGTCGAAGCCCACAAAAACGAGCTGCAGCCACTCAGGTCTCCCAAGTCTTCGGGTTCCAAAGAGGTACTTCAGAAGCCACGAAAAGTTCGCCTGCCTCTATGTACCTCCTTCGCTGTCCACTGAACACCCGCCATTTCAGCGCCGAACCCCCCACTCCATCCCCACAGTCGGAGCCAAAACAACACCCCAATCCCTCCGGCCCGTCAACAACGCTCTCACGGCTTCCAGACGCGCATACAGCGCCAAATCCCCCCTCGCACCGCGACAGCTCTCATCCACGACGCGGAGGATGCCGCGCCCGTCGACGTCGCGCACGTGCACGTTCGCGCCGTGCTCGAGCAGCGTCGTGAGGGCCGTCTTCCGGCCGAGGCGCGCCGCGACCATCAGGCTTGTCTCGCCGCGGCGGTTGCGCGCTTCGATGCGCGCGCCGTTTCGGAGGAGCGTCTCGATTATTGAAGAGAGTGTCTTGGCGCGGTCGTCGTGCTCGTCCGCCAGGTGGGTTATGAAGGATTCGAGGGCTGTTGTGCCTTTGTGGGTGTAGTGGTTTGGATCCAGGGGGGGGAGGAGGGATTCGAGGTGGCGGAGGCGGGTTAGGAGGGGGGTTTCGTTTGCGGTGGAGACGGAGGTTGATGTGGATGGGGTTGGTGAGGCGGTGGGGAGGTCGTGTCGTGCGCGTTTGGATGGGCGCGGGTTGGTCGGTGGAGGGGTGGGAGGGGCCTGCGAGAGGATGGCCTCGGCGAGGGCGTGCAGGCCGTTGCGGCCCATTGCGTCTTCGACGGTTGGGTTGGTGTAGGAGGACTGGATGATCTGGATCAGCTGCGTGTGGTAGGCGAGGAAGGTCGGCGCGTCGGCGGAGGGTGCGGCGGGCGGCGGCGAGGCGGGGCGGCGGCGGGGCGGGACGAACGGGCGGTCTGCGTCGTCGGGGTTGAAGTCGAAGGCGTCGCGGCGCAGGGCGAGGGATGGGTCGAAGGGTGAGACGAGTGTGGAGAGGATCGCGGGTGTGCGGACGAGCGCGTGTAGACGGTGGAAGAAGTTGCGGCCGTACACGTCCGTCTGGTAGACCAGCGCCGGGGAGGCGTCGTGCACGAAGGCGAGGAGCTGGCGCAGCGGGGCCGAGGGGTTGGTGAGGTTAGTGAACCATTCGACGTGCAGGACGTGGAGGAAGGTCTGGTCGGCGGTGTTGGTCGCGGCGAGCGTTGCCGAACCGGACAGGACCATTGCGAGTAGCTCGTCCTGGTAGTCCTCGAGGGCGGCGAAGAGGTGCAGGGCCGTGTTTCCGAAGGAGTCGGTGAGTGAGATGTTGGCCTCTGACGGGTTGTTGAGCACTTCACGAGCGCGATCGCTTAGCTCGCCGGTGGGTAGTATCCATGCGTTGTCGAGACGAGATGTCTCCTGGAAGATGACGCACCAGCACGACTTCCCATGTTCCTGGCCGGGGAAATCGGCGCAGCTTCGGGTATGTGCGGTAAGGAAATCGCCGGGGATAGCGAATCCTGGCTCAGGGAACGGCTCGAACGGCTCTGGTCCGGTGTGCTCCGACCTCTCGCTAACAGCGGCAGAGGGACGTCTGGACGCCGACAGGGGGCTGTCGTCTGCGAAATCGGAGGCGCTTGAGATGGTGAAGTCCCTGAGGAGGGCGGAGACCTGCCGGGCATAGTTCGTCGAGCAGTCGGAGACCTTTCTCTGTATGCGCCGCACCCGTCCTGAGCTTGTGTCGCTTTCGGTGGTCTCACTTTCTTGAGCCTGCGTGTGGATGGGGACCAGCTGCCGGCGCAGTCTGGTCGCTGTTGCCGGCGACGCCGCGGTCGAGGGTCTCCCAGACGAAAGGTCGAAGGAGGCGGCTTTTCTGCTTGACCCCGAAGTGGATGATACATCGGCGCTGGAGATGGCCGCGTCTTTCTGTAGCCAAGTTGTCAGTGATGATCCTGATGCAATGCGGGTGGTCACGGACAACCTCGGAGGTGGCGGGCTTTCCCGCTTTCCTTTCAGACGCCTCTTTTCGCTTACGCAGACGTCGGGGAGAAGCTGATAGAGCCGAGATTCGCTGGTCCATCTCCGCTCGGGACTCTGGACGAAGATAGCGAGGGTCGTTGTCGAGCATCTTGTGGATTGTCTTTTGCGCCGAGTTCTTTCTGTTGGATTTCAGCATGTCGGCCGTCCGGAAGAGTCTGTGTGCTTACCGAGGACGGAACAGATCATCCTCGAGGACCCTGAGGATCCTCTCGATGGTCAAGGTGGTGTAGACATAGAGTCGCGCCAGCTTCCGCGAGCGGGAGACAGTCCATTGCGGCGGTCTCCCGATCCTGGATCCACCCGGAGAACCCTTCGCCGCTGCAGTTGGAGGGGAGGCCATCTTTGCAAAGGTATGCAAAGTGTTTGCGATGGTATCGAGGCATGGCCAAGCAGCTGGTGATATGGAGTATTTGAGCTGGAGGTAAACACATGTCTCGAGCCTCTCCCTGGAGACTGATAGCGGATAACGCCCCATCTGCGGGCCGGGCTATTACCTCAGAGGCATAATAAGGATAAACAAGAGGCGGTTCCATGTTTGTTGAACGAGATCTGCAGACACCTATTCTGGAATTTCTGGAATCGGCAGGGGTGTGAAGTGCGAAGGGGTTTGGTGGAGGTCAAGGAGCTGCTGATGTTCAGCACGTGGTCCTGGGCCGAGGATGGAATGGCGAGCGGGATGCTCAAGAAGTGTAAAAAGTCTCGGGCCCAAGTGTGTCTTCGATGCATGTTCGAGAAGGTCAGCATCATGCGTTCTCGAGTTGTCCGCTGTCGCAAGGCAAAGACCAAACCGTCTAAGCCAATCACAGGTCGAGAATCGCCTCTGACAACCAGGGAAGACGACGATGGGTAGAAGTGTCCAAACGCGGACTCAGCCGACGATCCAATCACAATGCGGCGACACCGTTCGCCTCCAAGCGCGGCGGAGAACGGGCAATATGGGTGTAGTGCTGAGCACTATGGCGATCTTGATCACCCGCGGTTCCCTGCTTCTCGAATCTGTCGCCGAACCGGGCGTGTTTCCGAGCCTTCATGCCGGAACGGGCAAGGCCCAAGACGGCGGTTGGCTGGCCAAGGCTGGATTTGACATGCTTGGCCCGCATGATTGGGGTTGCTTCTTCGAACCTTCTGTGCATTGCATGCCGATATTGCCCACGTAGGGGTGTCACAGGCATGCCGAGCACATCCACTCCTTCTAGAAGCCTTCCCTTTATGCCGCCCGTCAATAGCACCGACCGATATACACACCCCACGCCCGCGGATAACTGAATTCCCTTTTGGGAACCGGACCTTTGAAGTATCTTTTGGTTTGGCATGTTTCTTTCTGACAAGGTCCATATTCGAGGTCAGGCGACGGAATGACCGACGATGGGTTGCAGGCTGGATGCTGCTCCGTCAGCGTTAGGTTGTGTCGACTGGTTTGGCTTGCTTGGGTAAATGCGACTGTTTGGTGGGCGTCATGAATGGGATGCGTTTGGCGGAATTGTCTCAAGCATGGAGGTGACAAGGGAAGAAGGAAAGACCGACCACCTGGTGAAACGTGGGGTACGAAGTGTTATGATTGGATGATCCTGAGGACCGGACATGCGCTGTTGATGCCTAGTGAGGGGAAGCGCGACGGGGAAGGAGCGCTCGACGAGTGCTGAATTCGACTTCTTCATCTCGACCACCTTCACACAACACCTTTCCTGCATGATGGCCCAAGTCGGCGAGCTTTGCAGCAGTTGTGCGCAAATCCCTTTCGAGAACCTGCAACTCGGCGAACCTAGAAATGCAGCTAGATTCGAGCTCGACCCATGGGAACGCGTGCAGGCTTCAACTTGCCCGTTTTGCCAGCTCGTCAGCTATTGCGTTACCGCCAAACAGGAAGTCGAAGGTTCAATTCGGCAACTTACCTCTGACATCGTCGTCTACTGGTGTTCAAATGAGAACGGACGCCCCGGCTTCCAAGTAGGCATCTCTCACGCAGTTCAGATCTTATTCCTCTCCGATGACGAGGCAGCCTCGCACCACGCGGTGCCCAGAGCCCTCCCACAGCGCGCAGACATACATAGAATAAACGGATGGATAGAAACTTGCACAAAGGAACACAGCTGCGTCATTCAACTACCTCTTGAAGTCAACTTTGGGGTAATGTTCCCTGGCCTTGGATCTTTGCGCCTCGTCGACGTTGCACAGCGTTGCCTGATCGAAACAAATGAGCCGCAGCAATATGTAACTTTGAGTTACGTATGGGGCTCGGCAGATAACCTGGGGCTGACGAAAAGGAACAGAGAACAGTTGCTGGTTCCCGGGATCTTTGACAGCATCCATAACCATATTCCCAGGACCATACGTGACGCAATCGAGCTAGTGCGAAGACTCGGCCTTCGTTATCTCTGGGTTGATTCACTTTGCCTCATTCAGGATGACCCCCGGGATCTCAGCCAGGGGGTCAACGTCATGGATCAGATCTATGAGCACGCGTGGCTCACCATTGCTGCTGGCCATGGCCACAACGCCAATGCAGGTCTGCCTGGAGTACGGCATGGCGACCGCGTACGCCGAAACTTTGCCCATGAGGTAAAGCCGGGTTTATTCCTGGGACTTTGCGAAAGCTTTGGGCTTCTCCTGAGTCGCACCTTGTACGAAACGCGAGCTTGGACGTAAGTAGTTCCGAATAGCTTTTCATCACCCTGACTGAACGGGTTGACAGGTTTCAGGAGAGACTTCTAAGCCGAAGAGTCCTGTATTTTTTCGAAAATTCCTTGGCGTTTTCTTGCGGCTTATCCATCCGCCTCGAGGCTTGTCCTGACAGATACCCCTGTCCAAAGCCCCAGGACCCGTCCTTCGCAAGATCTTTGGTCGAGTCTCCTGGATCTGAGGACCAGCGCACTCAGACGGCTTTACGCGACTATTTCCGTGTGGTTTCTATATACTCACAACGCGCCCTTACACATGATTCGGACATTCTCCGGGCTCTCGCTGGGATTATGCGGCGATTCTCTCTTAGATTCGAGACAAGCTTAATCCAAGGCCTTCCGAAACTCGCTCTGGATTTCTCTCTCATATTCCGTGGTACCAATCTCAAACGCCGGAGTGGCTTCCCAAGTTACTCGTGGGCGGGCTGGCGTGGTGAGGTGAACTTCGTTAGATCTATCCTCCTTTTGGATGGAAGTTGTGACGATTTGCGCACTTGGATCAAATGGTATCAACATGCGCCGGGTGAGATCGTCCCATCTCGGGTGCATCGCTCCTACTTCACAACCGAGATAACGGGGTCATTTCCGTATCACATTTCCGGAGTCGACATGTCGGAAACCGAATGTGGCCTGTCTGGCTTTACCTCAAGGTTTTCAGCTGCTCACGAGAACCCTCCGTATCCTCTCCTACGGTTTTTTACCTTGACGGTCTCCTTGGAAATTACCATGATCGATCCTTTCATCTTGAAGGCGGAACTGGCTGGCACAGACGGTACGGTATATTCTAAGATCGAACTTGGACAAGAGGACGACGATGGAGATCAGTACCTACAGGTTGGGTCAATAGTCGAACTTGCCCTCATTCTCGGCTACAAGCACTCCAGGGGTGAGCAATACAGTGTGTTGCTGATCAAGTGGAACGGCGCCATTGCGGAGCGGCGCGGGTCCGGTTACCTGATGGAATCCGGTCTCCTGAGAAGCTTCCTGCCCGGCCCGCAGTGGAGAGAGATTGTCTTGGGATAAAGCCTAGTAGAAGCATATAGAATTCGCGGTCGATGCCTCAAGCGACGTCGGAGTTCGGGCAGGGAGGGCTGAGTGGACAGGGCGCGATTCCAGGTACAGATGAGTCCGGGTTGGGTAAGTTTCGACGAACTGCTGTGAGAGACAACAGGCCGGGGCTGAAGCCGGTTCCTCTGTCGGACAGATGTCGACTGGTGTACGGTGCGTTTTCCTTCTCCTTTCTCTTCATCGTTGCGAGGTATTCCTGGAATCTGATTGGGGCCAGGTGGCATTGATGAGGAACCGGAATTCCTTTTTTGGGCAACATGCATGAAAATGCCGAAAGTGCGCCCGACAACCTGGAAGTGTCGGTGAGAGAAAAGAATCGACCGACGACAGAGCCTGGTCTTAAAACCAAGGCTTTGGTTGCCTGGCCTCCCAAATTTCTCCCCAACATGCTCTCCCCGTAAACTCGCAACCGCTTCAACCAAAAACCTAGCAACAACACTATGGGGCACATAGATCGAACTGCGCCCGTAGAGCCTGGCGCGGCTGTCGGACATCGTCAACAGCAAGACCAAGACGTTATTTTTGGGAAAATGGTCAACGCGCTCAATCAGGTTCGCAAGCTCATTTTTCTTCACTCCACGCTTCACTTGCGCTATTTCTAACGGCGATCCCATCACAGGAAGCCTCGAGAGTGTCCAAAGCAGATCGAAACCCTTCACGCTACGACCGAGTCCACGTGCTGCTAATACGGTGGGAGTACGATGACCTTGGCGTCGCTCCCGAAGTCGATGCCCTAGCAACTGTCTTCAATCGCGATTTTGGATTCGAGGTGTCGCAGCTCACCATCCCGATTGAGAGGTCGTTTAACCAGCTGAACCGCGTCATATTGGACTGGGTCGACTCCACCGACGAGGAGGGCGTTCTCCTGATTGTCTATTACGCGGGCCACGGCCAGATATCCGACTCTGGACGAAACCTGATCTGGAGCAAGTGAGTGTCGATATATCTGACGATGAGCGACGGAAGCTAATGCATCTCAGCCGACGCTATGAGGACGACGAATATTATCGCGAATTGAGTTGGAACGGGTGCGAGGAAATCCTCCTTCAGGCTGCCGCCGACAAGCTCTTTATCTTCGACTGCTGTTATGCCGCCAATGCAGGCTCGACTGGAGGTCGCGGAGTTTCCGAGGTCATCTGCGCCAGCGGTTTCGAATCCATTGCACCTCTCCCCGGTCCGCATTCGTTCACAACAGCCCTCATATCCGTCCTCCAACGCATGCTTCAGCAAACCTGCCCGTTCTCGGTCTCGGCCATCTACTCGGGAGTCCTCAGTCATCTCAAAGCGCTCGACCCGACTCAGATCGCACCTGACGGCTACCGCATCGCCAACGCTTTAGACTACGCCAATGCTGTTCCCGGACTACGGCGTCCCGAGTATCGCAGGACACCAGTTCATTTTGTGCGGGAGAACCGCCATCACCGACATCAACACTTCGGCATCCAGCTGTTTCCCTTGCCGAGGACTCAGGTCAGCGGGTTTGTGGTGCTGCACGAGGAGTCCCGCGTTCGCAGATCAAAGATTGCGCCGGCCAACCGAGTGTTTACCGTCAAAGTCCGCCCAGATGGAGACTTTAGTCTCGCAGATGTCGATGTCACGCGCCGGTGGCTCCGGAGTATCCCTATACCTGTGCAGGAAATCGAAGTCGCCGTCCCGAGTAACCCGCCGCCAGAGCGCAAGGACCCCGGCCCAGAGAAGGCGGGATATATCAAAGTCCCACCTGGCGTTGACCTCGCTCGGGCAACACAGAGCTTGGAGCGGGTGGAGCGCTTGAATGAGGAGTTGTTCGAAATCGCCCAGGCGACAAAGCGCGATTCAAGTCACATCCGTTCTCAACTATCCGTGGTTATCTTCATACTCGTCACGTTGTTCCCCTTTAATGTCGTTATGGGCGTTTTCCAGTCGCGCTTGTCCGATCTGTGCTTTCCCGACTTGATCCCGTTGGTTTTGGGCTTTGCCGTATTGGACCATTTCGGAACGCCCACAGTGACACTCGGAGGAATAGCGAAGAGTGTATACGCTCTCGTCGTATACATTATATTCTACTGTTCACACTGGTATCTAAGCTTTATAATGGATCCCTCACACGTTTTTTATGAAGGAGGTTTTAAAGTACTGTGGAAACCGTCTTATCGATACGACGAGACCTTCTCTCCTTATGAGGTGTTCTGGTATAGAGGGATAGAAATGTTGATGCAGTTCTGCATACAGTACGTATATTATAGCGTTGCCTATTTGTTTCTCTTCTAGTTGATACACGTTCTTCCTTTATTTTACGTTATGGGATACATTCTTTTATGATTTTTGTTTTTCACCTCTCCCGTGTTTTCCGCCATGCTGAGATCGCGGGACACACGATTGCCAAATTCTCGGCGCCGTGGAGAAGCGTTACCGCTTCTTGAAGTTTTCCGGGCCCTTTCGGACAAGCGGCACAAGACTTCAGTCGCCACTATTGATGTTGTACTCTAGGATCCTGAATGCTACACATCCGCTTCCGTGTACAGTCAAACCTGCGTATAAGAATCGGGTCCGTGGCCAAATTTTAATTCTTATGGGGGGGTTATTCCTACCACCAAGTGGACCACTTTTTCGGTACGTACCACTTCGCAGGGTTATTGTGCGAGAAATCACTTTTTTGGGAAGTTGTTTGCTGTAATGGAAGTGGTGGAAGTGCGATTTCAGACCCGAACTCTACCTGACCGCAAGAATCTTGGTGGCGAGTCAGCAAGATCTGTAAGAATTATTCGAGATAAGAGGTTATTCTTTTAGACCACCTTACAAAATCGGTCGCCTGGAAATTATTCCTACGTGGCGGTTATTCCTATAGATAGTGATTCTTGTGTGCAGGGTTGACTGTACCGTTAATCCCACCTGCTATATAGCTCCCAGACCAGGATTGCGTCACTCGCAACACCCCAAACCGCGGCTCAATGACGCTGTCCCGACAAGGCTCTTGATCCCACGGACCCGACAACCATTGGCACACGTCGTGTGGTTCCATCGCCCCGTGGCGTCGGCTTGAAACTGCCGGTGAGGGAGGTGAGCTGCTCGCATACCATTGGCCAGCCCAAGATGCAAAAGGATTCGTCCACGACCACCATGTCTGGGGTGACCAATCGCGTCCAAGAAAATCGATGATGCGCGCCACGTCCCAAGCCGGGCAAGCTTCTGGAAAACCAACAGGGCTGTTGCAGCTTGCAGCAGCGGGAACCAATGCCAAGGACCCTGCCACCTCATCATACAGGAGCTGGGCTGGGGAACCAGGGAAAGAGGATGGCTGAAACGATAAAAATCTTCGGACTTCCCCCCGCCTTTTTTTTCTTTCTGTCTTTCTTTCCTCCCCACATTGAGATTTCGAGGTATCGCCAAAAATGTTCGACAACGTCGCCGGCTACGCCGTCAACACGGCCTTCAGCTTCCTCGCCGTCATCCCGATCCTATTCTTCTGGCTGCGCAGCCTACAACAACGAAAGAAATCGCCCATCGTGTCCGCCCCGGTCCGGCTCGCGCGCCGGTTCGTCCGCGCGTCCCCGCCGCTGTACGCGCTCGGCGCCATCCTGGGCGGCACCTTCACGGCCATCATCGCGGCCGAGGGCGACGACACGGCCGACGACGCGATCGTCTATGTCAATCTCGTGTCCGGGCTGGTCCTCTACGCGGCCGACATCGGGATCACGCTCGCGCTGTACCTGTGCACGCTCGGCAGCCTGTACGCGGCCACGGGGCGGATGACGTGGTGGCGCCTCCTGCGGCTGGACGCGTGCGTGGGTGGGTTGTTGCTTCTCGTGCTGGACCTTGCGTTCTTCGGGCGGAATGTCGCGCTCGCGAACGGGGCCACGCCGACGCGCATTGATCGCGGCGGGATTTTGTGGTTGCCGCTGATTATTGATCTCACCCTGCTGGCTGTGACGGTTGGGTCGGCGGCTACGCTGGTGTATGTGCGCGGGAAGCTGGGGAGGAAGGGGGCTGGGTTGGCGGGTGACTTGGGCAGGGTATGCATCACACCTCATTGATGGAAACTGAAGAAAAAAAAAAAACTGACGGGTATATGTTCCACAGATCCCCACGCTCCTCCTCGTCGCTTCGGCCCTCTGGATCATCCGGTGTGCGTACGCCGTGGCGACGACGATCAAGACGTTGATCCCCGACTGGACCGAGAACGAGTACCAGGCCCAGCTGATCGTGTATCCGATGCTCGAGCTCTGGATCGGCGCGTCGGTGCTCGCCCTGCTGACCATGGTTGTGCGCAATGCCGTGTGGACGGACCCGGCCGCCCGGCTGACTGCGTCGGCGGCCATGGCGTACGATGGGGAGGAATATCCCAGGCAACCACCGCCCGCGCAGGGCGGATACTACAGCGATGAGAGGGGGCATCAGATGGATAGCCGGGGGCCGTATGGGGATAATAAATAGATGGGTCGGGTTGGGACGATAATAGACGGATGAGTGATGTATTATGATTGGGAATACGGGTTGGTTTTGTGTTTGCTTATACTTATAGATACCCGTATACGATTTTCATCTCTACCTCATCCGTACCCAAGCCCAGGCTACGTGCGCATACTGTTCGCATCTAGTTCTTATTGTGCATAAGCGTTGACAGCAATCTAGGTACCTAGACACTGTGTCTGGCGTCAACCCGCATGATGCCGGTGAGAGGGACAAGCCAGATGCATTAATATGATGATTTCATCCAGCGTCAAGCACGAGGTGGATTCAAAGCTGACATCGGTGCAGCGATGGTTAGTCAGGTACATTCTGCAGGTACCGTGTGCGTTGACCGGACAGTACCATCATCGGCATATCTGACCCTTGCAGTCCAAGTTTGGGACTGCGTTTTCTACTGCATAGGTATGCAATGCCGAATTTCGAGCCGTGACCTCTTGCCTTGAACCCGCAACACGTCCGGTTGATGCGGTAATGGACCAGATGGTGTGTATAAGGGGTCTCAAGTGGATGTTTCCTGGCCTGATTCCCCATCAGACTCACCTTTCACACTTGTTCACCGACCACAACCCCCTTCGCTCCCTCCCCCCCTCCGCGACCCGAAGATCCCCATCGGGCCATCCCGTACCAGCCACAGTCACACGCAACCGGACCAGACTTACCTATCTTCCAAGCCAACCTACAGACTCTAAAACGAAAAAGGGGGGACAACAACGACAAAAGAAACCAAAAAATGCATCTCACCTCCTTCCTCCTCCTCCTCCCGCTCCTGATCAGCTCAACAACAGCCCACCCCAGACGACTCCTCCCATCCCACCGAAACCAGCACCCCCTATCCCTAGCCCTAGCTCCCCTAACCAACTCAACAACCCCAAAAAACACCACAATCCTCCCCCCATCCTTCGCTCAAAAAATCAGTAACAGATCCAGCGGCTGCACACACAAAATCCTCCCCCTCCTCCGCCCCTCCCCCTCTTCCGCATCCGCCATCCCCCCGCCCTACACAATCTCCCTCTCCCCGTCCCCGGGTAGTTCACCAGTCGAAATCGGCTTCACCGTCCCATCGGACGCAATAGGCCCGTGTACTTTGTCCGTGTCGCTGCCCAAATCAATAGCAATATCAGGACCGGCGCGGTGGATAGATGTCGTTGCGCTGGATGGGCCGGCTGCTGGGAGTGTTGTGGGGACTGTGGATTTGGCGGGTGAAACTGAGAGAGTGGTGAATTCTTTTGCTTGTCGGGGGCAGATGTGTTTTTCTTTGGCTTTGGAAGGTGTGGTGGAAGGGGATGGGGGGAGTGTGGTGGAGTTTGTGGAGGGTGGGGATGATGGGGATGGTGGTGGGGTGGGGGTTTGGATGAGTTATTGTTGATGATGTGATGGGGGATTTACTAGGCTGGTTTTTGGGGGGAGGGATTGGGGATGGTTGGGGAGTTGGGAGGAGTTTGGGTTGTTGATGATGAGGGATTCACTGGGTTGGTTTTGGAGGGAGATATTTGTCGTGTATAATGGGAATTTCTAATGCGTGGAAGGAAGGATGTCCTTTTTTCTGCACAACAGTATTGGGCGTGGTTTGGTAGGAGTTTGGGTATGTGGGGTGGCTGTTGGAGGGAAGGGATGGAGGAGGGTGTTGGGAATGAGATGAGGAGTTGTAATGTGAAGGATGTCCGGGAAGGGATGGAGGGGATACCATGAGGTTGTTGACGGGTTCCTAGGTGATGAGTATGGTTATGGAGATGGGTCTGCGAAAAGGAGCTGGTGAGGTAACGTTGGGATAGAAACAGCGAGATGGTTTGAGGGACATGACGTCAACAATAGACCGGGAGTGCGACAGATGTTACCTGGGCGGCTACTAGAGACACAAGGAGGGAGGATTCCGTTCTCGGTATTGGGGTCGGTAATGGTCAGGTGTAAGGCTGAGTCTTGGAGGAGAGATGATCTAGGACAGGGAATGGCTCTGGTCTGCTCTGAGGCCCGGACATTAATGTTGGGTCCGGGAACTGAATGACGTTCTCGGCATGCGGACCAGAAATGGGCGAAGGACCTGAGGAGGTAAAATCGTTGTATAGTGTTCTCCTCCGTGTCGGGGCCGGACCGGAATTTGATCAACGGATCCGCAGATGAGATGGTTATTTCTTGTCCGTGAATCGGTATTGAGACCGGGAATTGGAGTCGGACAGTTATTCAAAACAAGGAGGGTATTCTGTCCACCTGACCGGTATTGAGACCGGGATTGCTCAAGGTACTGTTCCTGGGACTTATTCTACGTCGTAGTTGGAAAAGTAATGAATATCAAGGTGCCTCTCGGTACAACCTACTCGAGGCAGTTTCTTCTTGTCTGACGTTGATTGCCCCAACTTAGAGGAGGCTGTCGCGGGGTATGCATGCAATGTGGGGGCCAGGGTAACGGCTCGGACGAAGGCTTGGTATGGGGAAGAGAAACACAGATCTATGAGCAAGATCGTAGGACAGACCAGATTGGTGGAATTCAAGTATTACATCTAACAGTAACGTAGTGACGGGCCGGGAGTTGTATAGTTTGACAGGTACATCGCCAGGGGCATACACGTGTATCCTGTAGGGAGATCGAAAAGGATTACCAGGAACACCACCGAAATATTCAAAACGATTCGGGCGCTTATACCCCCGTTTTGGCGGATACAAACATCAAAGTCGTCGCTGAAAAAGGAAAACATGTCATGGATTCGCAGGACACAATTGGGGCGCTTGAAGACGCAGATATTGAGAATCAGAAAGCTCGCGTGGTGTAGATTGCCCTGCGTCGTTCGGAGCATCGCGAGAAAAGCACGGCAAACTTATCGGTAGTGAGCCAGCAGCAGAGAAAACCAGGCGTGGGACCCGTGTCCAGCACCCGAAGGGCAGCGTTGCTTCAGCCTGTCCGGGGCCGGGAGATGCCAAGAGATTAGCGTCCGTGGAAGTAGGGTAATACAGGGCGGAAACACGGTATAAAACAGGTTGCCGAGGGTAGGTGCCGAAAGGCTTAATTATAGTATGCGAAGCGCCGCTCCGCCGTCTTAAGCAGCATTTCCATATAGCCCAGGCGGGAGGGGGTTTGGTTTCCGACCAAGGTAGGACGGAAACAAGACCAGGTGTGCGGTTCAACCGCCCACCGCGGAGCCGCGAGGCGAATGCTACAATTTACCCGACCCTCGCTCTACCTTAGCCGCATGTGACCAGGACTGAACAGGTGAACGGGGACCATGGACTCCGACGTGTTTTTCTTGGTTCCTGCGTCGGCCAATTTTGACGGCGTAACGGTCCAAGGGGCAACAGGAACACAATTCGACGACGACGCGTCTCCATTTTTCCTTTTCTTGGGCTCATTCCCGGAGTCGGGAGCTAAAAGTGGCAGTTGTGGTTCTGGGGAGCCGGGGAACCAAGGACGCCAACTGGTATAATAAGTCCAGGGTTCCTGCTTCTCAGTCATCACGATCGGTTGGGAAATAAGCCAGCAGTTGCAACACTCAACACCGACACCATGCTTCTCCGAAACCTCTTGGGCCTCGTGGCCACGGCCACCACAGCGCTTTCGGCATCGCTGCAGAAAGTCAACGACTTTGGCAACAACCCGACCAAGATCTACATGTACATCTACGTGCCGGACAAGGTTGCCGCCAAGCCTGCCGTGATTGTTGCTGTAAGTCTTCTTCTGTCTTGAAGCAGTATTAGATCTAACAAAGGACAGCTGCACCCCTGTGGTGGTACCGCCCAGGGCTGGTATAGCGGGACCAAGCTCCCCTCGTACGCGGACCAGAACGGCTTCATCCTCATCTACCCTGGCACCCCGAACCAGTCCAACTGCTGGGACGTGCAGAGCGTGGCCAGTCTCACGCACGGCCAGGGCGGCGATGCGCTTGGCATTGTCAACATGGTCAACTACACGCTGGCCAAGTACAACGGCGACCGGGAGAGGGTCTACGTCATGGGTTCGTCGTCGGGCGGCATGATGACCAACGTCATGGCCGGCTCGTACCCGGATGTCTTCGAGGCCGGCGCGGCCTACTCGGGCGTCGCCCACGCCTGCTTCGCCGGTTCCCCGACGGCCACCCCCTTCGGCGCCAACCAGACCTGCGCCCAGGGCCTGCAGCACACGCCCGAGCAGTGGGGTGCTTTCGTCCACAACTCGTACCCGGGCTACACCGGCCGTCGTCCCCGCATGCAGATCTACCACGGCCTCGCCGATACCCTCGTGCGCCCCCAGGCGGCCTATGAGGCTCTCAAGCAGTGGAGCAACGTGCTCGGTCTCCCGCTCTCCAAGAATGTCACCGGTGTCCCCTCGGCCGCTTATACCCAGATGATCTACGGCGACGGCACCAAGCTGCAGGGCTTCTTTGGCCAGGGCGTCGGACATACCGCCCCCGTCAACGAGCAGCTCATGCTCAAGTTCTTCGGCATCCTCAGCTAAATTTTCTACCGTGGGCAAAAGTCAGCGGGTTGAGTGGATAAAAAGATTGTCTGGAGGAAAGGCTCGGCCTAGTTCGTGTACATACTTGAATTTGGGTAGTCTAGAGCTCCAAAACGTAAATACATTGGATTTTCCAGCTGTGTGTGCGTCCGAACGGTGGCTGACAGGAGTCCGGATTGTGGGTGGCCCAGCCCGGGAGAAATTAACACGTCAAATATCGGCTGAAGTGAATGTCATGCGTGCACCGGATGCCAGGCTCCGCGGATGCAAAAAAAGTCTGGGCCGCGTAAATCCCGACTGACAGCGGCATAGTCGTCCAATAGCTTGGCAGGGTATATATACGGCATCCTGTGACGTCGGCTTTGCGAGCGGCAGGTCGGGAAGAGGCCCGGAGCCACGGTGTTGAAATTGAACACAAGCATTTGCTCGACAACTGTGACTGGGTTCATCTGAGTTTAGTTCTTTACGTCTCACTGAGCTGTATAGGGGCCTAGAGGTATGTATGACGGTTCCACGGATTACGTAAACCGTAGATGAGATGACGACATGTAGGGGAGTAGGAGATACGATGAGACCACTAGAAGCATAATTATCTCAGGTCTCAGAAAGGAATTCCAGCTTTCTGAACCGCAAATAATTGAGATGTTGGTTTCCCTCCGCCGGGAAGGACACGGCTGGGACGCGATTGCAGAGCATATAAAAACACCATCCCGGAGTGGAGATCACGGTACATGCTCTAGTAAAGCGATACCAGAAGCATCCCATAAATATGGACCAGAAACAGCAGGTGAGGGAATCCTGACGGCAGTATATCCTAATAAATAAGAAACAGTGTCACTTAACCCGTTTCTCGCGCTACCGAGCACGCCATGCCGGAGATCCTTCGTTCAATAATGACTGAACTCGTCTCTTCAGGAAAGTATATCACAGGAGGAGACGAGAGAGCTCGAAAACGTTTTTCAAGACCTTCCTAGAACAATCCAAGACAGTCTCAACAGAGTCTTAAGACGAAATCAGGGGCGTAGTGTCACGAATTGTTCCAGGTAGGTACCTACTTGAAGACTCAGGCGCCAAGTGGTCACCTGGGTCTCGATGTCGAACCCAGTGGGGTCCTGGCAAACCGGCCTGTTGAAAGCCAGAGACCCGGAGCTCCTGTACCTTGGGGCGTCAGGAACACGCTTGATGATCCAGGGGCTGGGGGCTTCCGGGGTCCTTCTAAGGAGCCCATGTTCGGATAGTTCCTTTATTACAACGGCAACAATCATACCACTAAGTTGGCCTGCCTTTTACCACTGTATGGACCTATCCTTTGGCTTCTTACTCATTCACTCCGTTTCGCACGCTTTTCTCGTGTATCCGGTACCGTCTCTAGCAGTGCCATACGGAGTATTGAGACGTGGAAATCGTCTTTTGGCCAATAACAGGTGAGTTGTTTAACCCACCATGACTACGTGATAAAATGAGAGGATTGATTGTTGATGAACAAAGCCATTCTCCTTTCAAGAGCACTCTTACCCAGCCCGCCCTGGACAACTTGGCCGCCTATTCCTGTCGCATTTGCAGGGCGATCTATCTTACTGGAACAACCTAGCTATATCAATGCGACGGATACCTTACCGAGCAGTTCACGGAGTGGTGGAAGAAGGTCAAGGAATGTGCCGAGGAGCTGATGGCAACGCGAGAGCCGCCAGCAGAGTGAATGCTACTACTAGAAGCTTAGCACCTTAGATTCACATGTAACTGTGCTTAGACTGCAGTTTGTGCCGCGTGTATCTTCCCGGAACCCCTCGTCTTCTGGGAGAGCTCATTTGAGAAGACGACTTCCCTTTGCATGAACCGTCCACCACTCAACGCTTATTTCCGCCGGTCCTTCGCAACCCTCTCCAGGTAGCACAATGCGGCCCATAACACGGGGACCAGTATCTGCGACCTACCGGAGTCCAATAAACCAACCCCAACCCTGCTTTCACTTGTTTCTCCTCCCGGAAGGATTACACCCCAGATCGGCACCGGCATTTCATGAGACTCATCACCCCGCACCCGATTACGAGTCCCCCCATCACTCACAACTCACCTTCATCCTCGCCTTCCATCACCACCAAATGGACGCCACAATCCCGCCACGCCCTCCCACGCCGCAGGTTCTCCTGCACCGGCTCCCCGACAAGGATGACGAGGCCGAGCTCTCGCGCAAGCCGTCCAAGTACATAGTCCTCATCATGGGCAGCACCGGCGTCGCAGGCAAGCTGGCCATCGCCCGGTCTGTGTCCAGCGCCCTGTCCTGCCCGCTCGACCACGGCGACAGCGTGCACCAGTCATCAGCAAAAGCCGCCAGCGTGTCCGCGTCGGATGCGCAGAAGAAGGCGCGATACCAGCGGATGGTGAGACCCCTATTTCCCTGGTAGCACTTCCCCAAGGCAAAAAAAATCTATGGCCGGGTCGGTTATTAAACTCCCCTACTAAACCCGCAGTGGCTCGCCAAAATGACACGCACCGGCCTCCTCTTCCCCGAGGAATCCCGCCCCGCGACAGAGGGCTTCACCGGCTTCGGCGGCTCCTCGACCTCGTCGGCCTCGCGCAGCACAAGCAGCAGCCGTCGCGGATCGGCGAGCTCCATCGCCTCGGTTGCATCGCTGGCCTCGTCGTCCCTGGCCAACCCGAACGAGCCGGCGCCTACCTCGCCATATCGCGCTCAGCAGCAGCAAGCAGGACATCCCGTGACCAGCACGTTCCAGTCGATCGCGGCGTCCAGGGGCAGCATGAACGCCACCTTCACCCTGTCCGAGGAGGAGAGGAAACGGCGCGCGAATCCGGTGCTCATGGTCCTGACCCACCCCGAGCTCGAGCCGTGGCACAAGACGTCGATTCGCACCGCGGTCGGCGAGTACGGCATTGGTGTGATTTTTGTGCCGCTGTATGTTGAACCTTGGGATGACGATGAGGAGGAAGACGGGGAGGAATTGCCTGTGCTACGGCCGCTTGATCCGAGGACCATGACTAGTTTTCCGGTGCCGGGCGGGAGTTCTCAGAAGGAGACGGGGTGGGGGACGCTGGATCGTGAAATGAAGATCCGAATCGACGTGGATGGGGATGTGGAGGGGAGGGCAGCGGAGATTGTGGAGCGTGTGAGTGAGGCTATTGGTGTGGATTTCGCGGCGTATAAATCGGGATGATTAGGTACGCTCTGGTGTTGTAAGTGAGAGATCTGAAGACAGTTGTCGTATACCTTACATAACAATATGCAGGTGATAGGTAGTCGTCTGCATGACCATAATGCAGGAACTAGTGACATCCCACGGGCGGAGAGTAGTATGGAGCCAACGGACTGCCAAGATTTATGTCAAGGAAAACTCCCACACTAGTGGGCTAGCTACTGCGGGAGCCCCCATATCTGAATGGATACCCAACAACCCAAGACAGAAACACTGCTGCCTAAGAGTAGGTCCCGGAGGGGTGGCTCGTATATATTCCTTCAAGAGCTCCTGTTTTTGAGTCAGTGCAAGTCACAGATCTCAACCTGAAGCAGCATGTCGTTCCCAGCCCCCCCTCCCGGCCCCAAAGGTGCTCTCGACTCTTCAGACGCGCTGCCCGTGGTCGTCGACAACGTCACCCCCGCGTGGTTCTCCAAGATTCTCGGTAGGCCCGTCGGTTCCGCGGAACTCGTCGAGCCCATCCATGGAACGGCCAGCAAGCTCCTTTACAAGTTGGCATACGAGGACAGCAGCGATGCCTCGACGCTGCCAACCCATGTTTGTGTCAAAGGTGGCTTTAATCCGGCGCTAGTCAAGCTGCATCCTGCGCTGAACGCCGTGTACCGCCGCGAAGCCGAGTTCTTCTACTACATCGCCCCGATAGTGCCGATGCGGCTCCCTCCCGTCTGGTACTGCGGTAGCGACACGGTTAGCGGCCAGGGCATCGTCGTGCTGGACGACCTCAAGGCCAAGCGCTATACGTTTGGCAACCCGCTCAATGCTTGGCCGGTATCCCGGGTCCGCGCCGGCGTCGAGCAGCTCGCCCTTCTGCACGCACGTACATGGGGTGCCGAGCCCGCCAAATTCCCATGGCTCAAGGAGGGCCTCTCTCTGCGGGAGGTGATCCTGTCAATGATGGTCGAGTCGGAGTGGGCGAAGCGCTTCTACGACGCAGTGGCTTGCCCGCCCTCGGTGCCGGAGCACATGAAGGACCGGCTGCGCATCATCCGCGCCTTCAAGACGCTGTGGCGGACGACCAACCCGGCCCATGTCGCCGTTGCGCACGGCGACGCGCACGTCGGCAACACGTTCGTTACGCCCGCCGGCGAGCCGGGGTTTTTGGACTGGCAGGGCTTGCATGCGAACTCGTTCCTACATGACGTGACATACTTCATCACGGGAGCGTTGACGATCGAGGATAGGAGGGCTAGCGAGGTCGAGCTGTTTGAGCACTACTTGGCTGCGCTGCACGCGGCGGGCGGGCCGAAGCTGGCGAGGAAGGATGTCTGGGACGAGTATCGCAAGCATCATCTGCATGGGTTTGCTTGGGCGCTCACCCCGCCGGCGATGCAACCGAAGGAGCAGGTCGATATTATGACGGCGAGGCACTGTGCGGCCATTGCGGACCACCAGAGCTTGGAGTTGCTGGAGAGTTTGCTTGAGTATGTGACGGAGGCGTAGTTGGGGGGAGAACTCAGCAAGAGTATGTAGCAAGAGAATCCAGTGTCGTTGTTCCTACCATCGAAACGAGATTGTCACAAATCATTGACCCAACTACAAATATTCTGCCTGTCGAATCAATGCAGAAAACTGTCTCGATGCAAACCCTATCGGGTAGCTTATCTGCTTCACCGCCCAAGGACCCACCGCACACATGCCTCCCACCAGAACCAGCATGTCATAAAGACAAATAACTGACCCCCATTCAACAACAGCCGAGCAACGCCGTTCGCCCGGCTAGCTCAATCGGTAGAGCGTGAGACTCTTAAAGAGGAGAATTTCACTCATCTCAAGGTTGTGGGTTCGACCCCCACGTCGGGCTCAATTCCCGTCGAAACTCGGCTTTCTTTTTTGCTGTTTTGCTGTGCCTTCATGAGGAAGCTCGGCCTTATCTCACAGGTACCTAGTGAGCTGCAATGGAGAGCCTCGTCTTGGGGCATACGGTTATCGTCTCTGTGTATGCAACATAGCGTCTATAGTTTTAACACAATCCACTACTTTCAATTCCTCTATGATTGCCCTTTAGAATTTGAATCTGCTCTCCTTGAACACGCCTGAGGTGCTTCTCGAACGGGGGCTGGCATCGACGAATTCCCCGCTGAGCCCCGCAAATCTTGGCGCTGGCCCCACTAAAAAGTTCGATAAGCGATAAGAAGTTCTGCAGGAACGGAAAAGCGAAAAACTCGACAGCATTGCGCTTCAAAAACCACCCGCTAGCGACGACAAGATGGTAAAACGCAAGGTCGCTGCGCTCGAAAAAGTCGAGGCGGATCTTGTCAACTTGCAGTACAAGATCCGGAGAGATCCCAAGTAAGCCTGCGTCGCGCGCACATACTGCTTCCACCAATTGCTGACTTGTCGCAGGTCCTATGCCCAGGAATTTTACGACCAGGTAGTCCCGAGCTCGATGTTCGCGCAATCCAGGTGCTAATTTTCCCAGTGGCTTGCATACGACGCCCAGCGACAGATTTTTATCTCTTCCCCGTCGACGGCGTCAGGCGACGATATCAAGAAGTTCCACGACCTCGTCGATCTCGTCGCGCACGTCGCCGACCTCTACCCCGACCTCACCGCCGCTTACCCCGACCACCTGAAGGAATTGCTCAATCGCCACCATGCGATCCTCGACAAGGAACTGCGCGAGAAGGTTGTCGGCAGTCTGGTGTTGCTCCGGAGGAAAGACGTGATCGACTCGACCAGCTTGCTGACGACCCTGTTCCCGATTTTGATCTCGGTAGGTTGCTGGCGTGTGATGTTGCCAGCTTGCGCTGACTTTGGTCCACTCAGACACCAAGCAAGACCCTCCGGTCCCTCTTGTATACGAAGATCATCAGCGACCTGAGGGAGTCGAACTCGAAGACGACAAACCACCGCCTCAACCGCACGATCCAGACCGTTCTTCACAATCTCGTAACCTCCGATCGAACCTCGACCAAGGGCATGTGGGCTACAAGAATCACGAGAGAACTGTGGCGCCGCCAAATATGGACCGACGCGAAGCCTTGCGACGTCATGAAGGAGGCCTGTCTGAGCGACAATGAGAAGGTCGTTGTCGGGGGCGTGCGTTTCTTCCTGGGAGGAGACAAGGAGCGAGAAGAGCTGGAAGATGACTCGAGTGACGAAGACGTTGACATTAAGAAGATCAAGCACCAGTCGGGCATCAACAAGAAGACCAAGAAGCGGGCCAAGGCGGTGGAGAAGGCAATGGAGAAAGTCAAGAGGTACGTGGACTTGTTGGGACTGCAGATATGATCTAACACCCACCAGGCAAGAACGGAAGAAGAACGCACCACACCCACTGAACTTTTCCGCCCTGCATCTCATACATGATCCCCAGGGGTTTGCGGAGAAACTGTTCCAGAAACATCTCCAAAACACCAAGAACAAGTTCACCCTCGAGAACAAACTGCTTGTGCTCCAGCTTGTCACGCGGCTGGTCGGTTTGCACAAGCTCACAATCATCTCGCTCTACTCTTGGTTCGCCCGGTACCTCACGCCCAAGCAGGCGAATGTCACATCGTTCCTTGCGTCCCTGGCCCAGGGGACACATAACCTGGTACCGCCAGATGCCATTGAGCCGCTGGTGGTCAAGATCGCCAATGAGTTTGTGTCGGAGGCGTCAGCGTCCGAGGTTGCAGCTGCAGGCATCAATGCCATCCGCGAGATCGCGATTCGGCAACCCCTCTGTATGAACGAAACGCTTCTCCAGGACTTGGTGATGTACCAGAGGAGCAAGGACAAGGGCGTGGTGATGGCCGCCAAGGGTCTTCAGTCTCTATATCGGGAGGTGTATCCGGAACTCCTGCAGAAGAAGTACCGCGGCAAGGAGGCAACCATGGGGCTTCGCTCCGGGGAGGTCAAGCAGCGGAAATTTGGCGAGGAAGAGCAGGGCGGTATCGAGGGTATCGAGCTTCTCGAAAAATACAAAGAGGAGCAAAAGGAGAAGAAGCGTGCCGAGAATGATGTTGAGGGGGATGAGGATAAGGACTCTGACGATGATGGGTTTAATTCCGACGAGTGGGAAATTGGGTCGTCGGATAGCGATGATTCTTCCACGGGCTGGATCAATGTCAGCGATTCTGAGGAAGATGAACCGGCGAAGAAACGACAGAGGACCGATTCTGAGGTTCCAGACCTTGTGGATGAAGAGACCGCTAAGGATGCAGCCGAAGCGACGAGGTTATCGAAGCTCGCCACGACGACGATCCTCACGCCGGCAGATCTGGCCAAGTTGCAGGAGCTCCGCAGAGAAGCACAGGTCGACAAGGCCCTTGGCAGCAAGTCGAAGAGGCAGAAGGAGCTCATTGCGAAACATATTGATGAAGGCGTCACGGCGGACGATATCGAGCTTCCTGCGCAGCTGGGCAAGAAATCGACCAAGGAGGAGAGGGTGGCCCTGGCCAAGGAGGGCAAACCATCTCGCGAGGAGCACAAGTCGACGCAGGCTATCCGGAAGTCCAAGAAGGAGGCGGAGGGCAAGAGTTCGACGAACAAGGAGAAGGCGCGCAAGAAGAACTTCCTCATGACGATTGGCAAGGCGCGGGCGAAGAACAAGCGGTCTCTTGTGGAGACGAGGAGAACGCTGAAGGCGCACGTGGCGAGGAGTAAGAGTGGCGGGAGGAGGAGGAATGGCATGTAGTCTATGGATACCACAACGTTGCTGCACCGAGATGCTGTGACAATACAATGTCAGTTGTTCACGAATGTTTGCCTGTGCAGTGAGGATGTTTTCTTGGGGTTCAATTTGTGATGCAGATCTGTGGAGTCGGACAATTATACTGACTGAGATATAGCATTGTTGGTGTGCCTGGAGCTGGTGAGTTGAAATGTGGATGCGGCGGGACGCGGAGGACAAGCAACTTTGTTCTAGACTTAGCGGTGTGTTCCCAGCTATAATGTGGAATAGCAGGCACTGTTTCCAACTCAATGGGTAGACAACTCATCAGTTGTCAATCCTCCGTGGCGCAATTGGCTAGCGCGTCAGACTGTTAATCTGGAGGCTGTAAGTTCGATCCTTACCGGAGGAGCTCCTTTTTTTGTTTATCTTTTGCCCTTGCAACAACACTCGGATGGATTTAGCTCTCGAGGGTGGGGTGGACTTTTTTCCTTTGTGTGATGAAAAACCAGATACTTGAAAGTGGTATGGCTGAAGGAGGTGGGACAAAGGCAGAGGGAGGTGCAGCGCGTCAGTTCTCGGTTGTATCTCCAACGTTGGATAGGTCTGCAGGTAATTGCGGGATGGTGTCGACCTTGAGCAGATTGGAAATCGTAGAGAATTTTCTTGTGGTCGGGTCCGGTTGCCGGTTTGGAATACTAGGCTGTGTTGTCGTTGTCGTCGATGAGGACGTTTTTGGGCCGCCGATCAAGATCATCACCGTCCGCGGGAACCGCGAGGGACGTAGACGGGGTGGGCTCAGGGCACAGTACATAATGCTTTTGTCAATGTCCAATTGGCTTTTTTTTCTGGCGCAAAGTGCCATTGGCGATGAGAATGAAGCGGGAGAAAAGGCCGCCAAGTGGCGGGCGGCTCAACGCGGTGGAGCGGATTGCAAGGCTGAAGGGACGTTGGGACGAAAGGCACTGTATTGCCATTCCAATCTTTCGTTGCAGCCGCAATGTCTCAACTTCCGTCAATTCTCGAGAACCCGAATTGCAAATTGTCAAAAGTTCGCTCCGCAAATGCATTGTCCGTTGTCAATTGCTTAACACACCCGGTGCAGTACCTACCCGAACATTGGTAGTCGAAAACACCATATCAATAAAATATCAGCAGCGCATGGCAAGGTGGCCGAGCGGTCCAAGGCGCCAGGTTCAGGACCACCTGAATTCGTGAAAAGTATTCCAAGCTCGTAATAACTTGGTCTGCTGTCTACTTACTTCCTGGTCTCAGAAATGGGGCGCGAGTTCGAATCTCGCCCTTGTCAGTTTTTGCCGGTTTACACATATCCACTTTTTTTTTTTTTCGTGGAGCCTTCAAGCACTTTGATGACAGCCCGAAGAGAGTGTGCAGAGTTTGGATTCTGGGTTGATTTTCTGGATTCTTATTTAGGTAAGGAGTGCCTTGTGCCGGACGCAGCACTTGCCCACCTAGGTATGCTTTTTGAGGGGTTTTCGTGGTTGATAAAATTCGGAAGGCAGTGTGAGGACTACCTTATGGCGATGGTTCCGGTTCAGATCTCTACATACCTAGGGGCGATGCCCAACCCTGTTTTGGGGGGTTCAGTGACCATTCCACTGCCAGTGCTCAGACTCTGAGAGGCGCCGCCGAGGCGGTTCAACAAAGCAGTTGACTTCTTCTTTTCCCCGCATCTGTGGGATTCTGGGCCAGGCTTGTCAATAGAACAAAGCATATCTTCAACAGAGAGGTGGAGAGACACTGCGGCACGCGTTGATCCGGTGTGAACCTAGCAGATACCTTGTATGTTGGACCGAAGCCGAGGCAGAAAATGATGGGCTGAATTTACCCAAGGCCCCGAACAAACAGATACATCTACTATGAGTATGGACAGTGCAATCGTTTAGAAAGGGATCTAGTGATCTTCCGTCCGCCTAGCCCCGGGACAGCACCGCTGATCTCCAACTCATACCTTATGCACTATCCGCATATCAATGCTGCTTATCTTTGACTTACATATACTGTCCGCATCTTAACACCACTCAACCCTAACTTATATACACTGTCCACAGCTTATATACACTGTTCACATCTCAACACCACTGATCTCCCTCACACGCACTGCTCGCATATTGACATCACTGATCTCCAACTCACACATAAGTACTGTCCGGATCTCAACAGCACCTATGTGTAACTCACACACGCTGTCCACACCTCAACTAGGCTGAGATATTTCAACATTACTGAGATGGCGATAGCCTCAACTGTTCAACACCCCCCCAAATATCTATATAAGCACCAGGTCCCCCCCTCCCACCAACCAACTTCCTCCTCCTCCTCATCATCACACACATCTCCCCCTCTTATCACATACATCCACCACCCCTCATCTCATCACCAAACTCATCACCCCTCCACCCACCAGTGACCCCAAAAATGGAGGTCACAAACTGCCCCGTCTCCACCTGCAACCTCCCCTGCGTGGGTCTCATGATGCTCTTCCGCCACTACGCCGACGCGCACGCGCCGCGCAACGGTGTGGAGCCCCGGCATCCCACCAACATCGAGGAGGAGGCCTACATGTTCTTCTTCCTCCTCAACCACTTCGGCATACCCTGCTACTACTGCGAGGACTCGGGCTCCAACCACCCGAGCTACACCGGCTTCCGCAGCCTGCGCAGGTACCGGGACCACCACGTCAAGCAACATCCTGGCCTCGACATCCCCGACGAGGACCTGCTGCGCACCTTTGAGAGCCTGCGCAGACGCGTCAACATCTGGTATCGCGACCTGAATGAGCAGATCGAGAACTGGCCGGCTTGGTATACGCCCGACTTCTCTCCTTTGCTTGGTCAGCTCCAGGAGCATCCTGAGGATGATGATGGTGCTGCTGATGGTGCTGGTAACGGTAACTAGGTGAGTTGGTGCTTGACCGCATGGTCTGTCTCCTTTCCTTGAGTCTTTTCCTTTTCCTTTTCTCAAGAAAAGAACAAAAAAACACAGAGGCACAAAAAAACGGAAAAATCAGAAAAACCCACAAAAAAAATCTTTGTTCGAAACAAGTTCCAATCAACACACTCTTTTGACCACCCCGGTCCTCCCTTTCCTTTCTTTGTCTCTTGTCGGATGAGCAAACCTTGTAAACACCCCCCAAAAAACATCATGCATGCTTGAAACAAGTTCCAAGAACCCTAGGTAGCGAACAAGAAACATGATCAATAAAAAAAAACCAACTTCTCTTCTCAACTCTCTCTGCCTTCCCTTGCCTGCTTTGCTTATGTGACTGTGTGTGACTGTGTGTGACCTGACTGTGTGACCCTTTGTCCCATGTGCTATGTTGTTGTCCCCCCCCCCCAATCGGTCCCCTAATATGCTATGCCCAAGTGAAAGTGACCTGTCTGACGACCCCGTGTGATTTTTGATGATACGGCTGCCAATGTATGTGCTTAGGTACCTACCTGTTAGCTATCTAGTCTCAAGTCATGTAATGTTGTAGCCCCCGGTGTACTGTTTATTATGTGTCCTCCGTCTTCTCCCCGCCGTATGAGGATGAATGTAATATTGAGTCCAAGTACCATGATGCTGACTGAGAGTGAGTGTTGCATAAAATCGTTAATAGCGTGTGTAGAACTGAGTTTAAGTTGCGTATAATCCATGTGTACGTGGGTAGTGTGCCCCTGTCTCCCTCCTCCCCTCGCTCTCTCTCTCTCTATGTGTCTGTCTGTCTGTCTGTCTGTCTGTCTGTCTGTGTGTGTGTGTGTGTGCGTGTGTGCTGGTGTGAGTGTGTGCTTGTGTGCAGAGCTTACTTGAATTGTTACTTGAATTGCGTATAATTGTGTACGTGTGTAGGTACCTAGGTGTGTGCCTCTCTCTCTCTCTCTGTTGTGTGTGCGTGCGTGTGTGTGTGTGTGGTACTCAGGTATCTTGGGTAAATACCTAGGTGACGGTGCTCAAGACCCCTTCACAACTGCAGAGGCCAAACTTCGACGACTTGGTTTGGGGTGGCGGTAAGTTTGCCGTTAATATCCAAGTGGCGCGCCCGGAACTCCGGAAATCTGACCAGATCTTCCGCAGTGCAATTGACTCGGAACCGGAGCCAAACCATTTTGCTCTCTGCACATATCTTCCCTTCCTCCAACCAAGTGTATAGCGGCCCCCTTTTCTCCAGCTCGAAGATGCAGGTAGCCTCCAGGCTGGCAAGATCAACAATCTGGACCTTGATGAAGAAGCTGCTAATCAGAGAGACTGAACCACGATCCCATTCGGAAGTCTCAGGGACGCGTCGCAGGAGGGCTAGCTCGCGGCCAGGCCCAGCGTCCACGTCTAGCAGGTGGGTATCTAGGGGCGGGTCCAGTCCGATCGATGAGAACGGCGAAATGGTCCGTGGTGGAGTTTGGCTTGCGGGAGAAACAGTCAAGCACTGAAGCTGATTCATTTCCCCGCGCCATTCGTAGGTGGTTGGCCCGTTGGACCCAGGCCCCGACCGAATAAGCCGGTGCCCCCCCGGTAGCGAACTAAAGAATGGGTATAGGCTCGTACGCCCGGGGGCTTGTTGGCCTGGTTGATGCCATTGAAGGCCATACCGGGTTCGTTCTTGTCTCGAAGGCTCCGAACTGGACAGTCGTGTGACGCCGGCAACGCGGTAGCCACTCCCGGAGCTATCGAAACCCCCAGGAGACGTTTCGATCCGCTCAATAAAAAGGTCTGCGGTTGGAGATTGTTCCCAGCCATAATACCCATCGTCATGAAAACCTACGTCTTGTAGCGCACGGGGGACTTTCTCACACCGCACAGCAGCTTCTAGCCGTAACGTACCGTTTTCTGAAACTTGATAAATCAGTATGTCACGGCTGAACCAGACGGCTATCTTGTCTCTTTCAAAGAAACGGAGAGAGCCTAAGTTTCCGTTCTCTGCGAACTGGAATTCGTCAAGGCTTTTCCAGCTCCAAGTGTCGAAAACAGCAATGCATCGGCCATGAATGATGGCAAATATCTTGCCATCGGGCGAGAATTCCATCCCGGTGATAAAACTGTCGAATATCACAATGTCCGTGATCCACCTGGCAGAGTGGGTTTCATAAACCGCTACCAGCGTGTCTGAGTCGAGAGTTGTATAGGGAAGTCGAAATCCCGGGTCTTCCACCGCCAGCATCTTGCCATCCGGTGAAAGAGCGACGGGGATGTAGCGGGATTTGCTATCGATTGACGTTGCAAATATTGGGCTACGGGCATTCCGCCAAGGTTGCTTCACAGTTGCCGAGGCGGATGCAAACCCCGAAGATCTGGTTTTGTCTTGTGTGGAAGTAGGGAGTGGACCGCTTTCGGGGAGTCTGATCTGACGGGAACGGCTTTGGGTACACAGTTAGATTTATTATTCCTAGATATGTAGGGTTTAAGGACTCAGCCTACCTGTATGGTGGTTGCTGGGTCTCGGGCCGTCCAGTTTCGGCCGCTACGCGAAGAGCCCAGCTTTCTATAACAGTCTCATCGTAGTCGTCGCTATCCTGGTCGTTGAAATCCTCGTCATAATCATCATCAGCATCGTCGTCGTCATTGCCGCGAACAGATTGTGCGTCCACTATAGATTCGGTATATGTCGTGAGCGAGTCCAGAAATGTATCCAATAGGTAAGTCCTCCCGCGAAGCGCTGGTGGCAGAGTGGATTTGAGTTCAGCAACTTCGACTTTGAGTTCGGCCATCCCGTGCAGGATCTCTGCAACATCGTCTCGAAGTGGGGGTATGTGCCGAGTGTCGTTTTTAATGTCTTGCCCTTGAGTTCTAAGGAAGGCCATCTGTTAGATGCTGTTGCATTTGAGCAGGAATATATGGAAAGAGAAATTACAGCGTAGTGACTCCTATGGCAAGGCCGAGCGTGCGGAGGTATGCTCCCAATTGAGCGTTCAATTTGGCAACTTCGCTCTTGCCGGAGCTGGCCCATCTCACAGCTCCGAGACGGCTTGTTTTATGCTTGTCCAACACATCTGTGATTTCGTCGAGGATGGATTCGCAGTTGATGAGAACGGGTTTGATGCTGGAGCGGGGGTTCTCTGGGACGCCTTCGGTGTCGTCGCCGCGGAGGGGTTTGAGGATCGTGTCCAGCTCACGAAGCTGTCGCGACGTTTCTGCGAGATCTGGTCGGGCACTTCGGACGGTCCGGATGAAGTCGGTGATCGAGGTCGATGTCTTGCGGATGCATTCTGTAATGGACAGTACCGCGACGCTGATGGAGAGCGGGTCCATTGCGATTCTCGAAACTCTATGGACCGAGGAACGGTGACATTGGAGCAGAGAGGATGGAGAGGCAGAAAAGCGGGGTTTAAACAGCGCAGATCGGACACCGTGGGTGAGGCTACTGGTGGCCCTTGGTCCAATACGGAGTGCAGGCGGCTTTTGCAAGGCGTTTTTAGAGCGAGATAGCAATGCTGCCTACCGGCAATAAATCCGCTTTGGATTGGCCGATGCGTATCTGCTGTTATTTCCGCTGCCCCGTTGAGGAGGTACTGAGATACGTTCAGGGAACCGTCGATGAAGTCCCTGGATCGAGAAGCATTTCTATTCTCTACTGTTTGGTGATGACCTGTAAGATTGGCAGCTTTCTTGCCAAACAGGTTGTATGTTTCTGCCCCTTTCGATACATCGAATCATGACTGTTCAACTAGTTCTAGGTACTGTACTTGTGAATGTCTTACGGGAGAGTGTTGCCGCTTGCGGCCCAGCTTTTTAATCTAAGGATCTAGCAATCACCGCGCCGAGGCCAACGTACACATCCTCGAAGCAGCAACATCAGCTTACAGTTACAAGCCTCAACTTGCAAAGAATACCATCACGGCTACCCGTTAGCTATAATATTATCCATGGCATGTCTTATCCACGCCATATCAACACTGGGGCCAATTCCCACAGAAGATACATGTATCTCAGAAAGCGAGAGATTGTGCCATGATCATCCTCTTTCCGTCTGCGTCTCTTGTTCCCGTAGACGCTCCAAATCGAGGAGAGTCTGTTGCCCTGGTTTTAGCAGAGGTCCACACACCAGGACGGCAAAAGGGAAACTTGAAACAGAAAAAAAAAAAAATCTGGCTTTGTACCTCTCTTTCCGTCTCTCTCTCTGTCTCTACTTGTACTTCTTTCAACGCGCCAGCGAGTCCGAAGAAATCCAGATCTCCGAGCTCGTCCCAACGGCCGTCATACTTTGACATGGAATGGAAATCAGCTGATGAAAAACCCTGCCGGTATGTAATCTCCGGGGGGGGCCACTGTCAGGCTGTTAAGAACAGATGACGTACCTCGTTTTTGATGCTGTTAAGAAGCGCGTTGATATCCGGCGTGTCGTCGGTGGGCACGCCCTTCCGGTTTGGGATCGCGCGCAAGGTGAAGCCTTGTTGGCATGATGGCTTCAGCAGCTTTCCCTTGACTTGGTTGCCGCTTAGACGGATGAGGCGCTGGAAGCGGCCAAATCGCTTCCTTACTCTGACCTGTCGGAGCCAGTGCCACGAGCGGCGCATGTGTTATCATTCTGATGCTTGGGTTGAGTCAAACAGAGGAGGAAGTGCGTTACCTCAACATGGAAAGTGAATTGCAGCAGATTTTCCAGGGTGTTCAGGCGCGGTGCCTTCTCACTGCTTTTCGTCTTTTTAGCTTCCTCCCTAGGTGGTGGCGCATCTTGTACCCCGGTAGTCTCGGGACCGTTGTTGGAAACCTCTTTGGTTTCATCCGGCTCTTCTTCTTCCATCTTCTCTTCTCTTAGGCTGGGAAAAGACTCGATCGGGATGATGCGTTTCGCGACAACATGTCGTTTGACCGTGTATTTTAGGTCCGGGGTTAGTGTTTCCGTCTGGCGGTGGGTCCCAGCCCAGAACCATTGGAACACAGGCTGTTCTTTGGCGCCGCTTTCTGGGGGCTTCTTCTTTGACCCAGCGGGCAGCCTCGAGCTCAAGGCTTCTGTGGTCTTGGGCATGATGATGCGATGTGCGCTCAGACTCCACGTGGACAGGGCATACTCAACCGTCAACGTCCTTGTCCGGTCAAGGCCGAGGGAGACATTGGCGGACGGGGTCTCGGAGAGGGATATTTCGGCACCCACGGAGAGCTTGGTCTCGGTTCCTCGAGTCACTGTCAAGGCAGCCGATGGGTCCGATTCGGGCTTCATCGAGAGCATCTCGTCGGGACGGGAGCTCCAGTACTGAAGACGGATGTCTTGGAAAAAGTATTCATGTCCATCCCTGTATTTAGTCAGTGTCACTCACTTCTTGCAAACATGAGGCGGGCCAGAAGGGGGGGGGGGGTTAAAGCTGACCGTTTTTGGTTTTCGTAGTAGTTCAGGATGGTCGTTTCCATGTTGAAGCGGGCTGCTACATGGTATTTTCCATGGTGGCGCTCAATCGTTATGACGGGATCCAGGATGGAAACCGACGCAAACGGTTTGGTTGTTTTATCTCGAGGGCCATCGAAAGAGATGGGCGGCAACAGATATAACTGGATGTCTCCTTTGGCTTTTTTCTTTGGCATATTTGTGGCCGGGCTCCGTTGCCCTATTTATCTCTGAAAAGATCGAGGCAAGGCAGTCACCTAGACTGCTAGATACGGTCAAAGTCGTCGCTCAATAAAGAATGAAAGAAAAAAAAAAAAACAAGACAGAGGCGGAAGTGACAATGTCGCACCGTGACACCTACCCCGCTTTCTCGTTTTCTTCCTGCCACGAATGTTCGCATAGCGGAGTGCATGATCGTGCAGGTGGCCAATAGAGCACCTGGTTCACCATCCGGGCCTCAATGCCACACACAGGAGAGGGGAGAATGACCACAAGCCACCCTACCGTCATCACTGGCAAGTTTTGCTTCTCTCAAAATCCTAATTACCTGTCTCCTCAACTCAGCTCTTGCACAAACACTTCCTGGACAGAGCGAGGTGGTGAGGCTCAGCGCTTCACATCTCTGGCAAGCAGATAGATGGCCATGGCTCTTTTCCAGCATAAGGTTCGACAGTTCTTGGGCCGTGGAAAGCAAGCCACCGACGCGGTAAGTAGCCAACGGTGCTACTGAGCTGACCACCTCCAAGACGTCTTGCTAAAAGCATTGAGGTTATATCAAAGACCACCGAAAGAAGCACGATAGTTTCCACGTCTTTCACCACTGAGATCGCGCGGCCCGTCAAGCCCCGACGCCGCCTGAGAAGCGACAGTAGCTCATGGTCTTTGAACTCTGACGAAGAGGGCAACAAGAAGAACGTGGAACGCTTACTCCTTGAGCTTCTCGGCCGCGAATCCCCCTCAGAGAAGGCCTTGGAACGTCTCCTGCAGAGCCGTGGACACGAAATCCATCTCACTGAAGCCATCGTGCAGGCTGCAAAAGCATGCAAATACCCGGCACATACGGATCCTCCATTGGAGTGCTGTTACTGTCGGGAAAGGAGAGAACTGATGCAGCGGTTGCTCAGGCACACGTGCCAGCAGCATCAGACGGCATTGGCAACAGGGGCCCAAGGGCTGCCACGCGGGGTGCAGAGGGCTCTTTTAACAGCATCGAAGATTTTTGGGACGGCTGTCACGGCAGAAGAAGTGCTATACTTCTGGGGACATGTCGCCATCCTGGAGGGGACACTCCTGGATGTGATCCGCGAATCCAGTGCCGCCCATGACGTTTTGGAGGTTCTCCTAGGAAAACGACAGCCTGTCTGTGTTTCTTCTGTCCTGAGGACAGATGCGGCCATTCGAATCACAGAAGCCTGGCTTGTCGCTGCTGTTGCAAATAAAGAGTGTGGCACGGAACTTCTGAGCCTACTGCTTGACGACTTGCCGGTGCACTCCGGCAACAGGAACTACGTCTTCATGACCGCTGATATCTTGGAAACCGCGGCGGGAAACGAGACGCAGGCCAGAACAATATTTGAGCTGCTCTCCCGTAAACGGCGCACCGAACTGCAAATCACGCCGGGCGTGCTGAAGGCGGCGGCATACAACGAAAAGTGGATGACAGACACAACCACAATCGACCTACTCTTGGCTGCACACCTAAGCCAGGGACGACGGGTCCGCATCACCAGTGACGTGGTGCCTCTGTTGGACAAACCCAAGCCAGGGCCCGACTCGATGGCCCGAATACTGCACTACATCATGGAGCAGTCTCCCGCTGCCGTCTTCTTCACCATATCTGCTTTGGATGCCCTTGCGGGGCTTTGGGACCAGGCGGCTGTTGGCATCCTGGAGCACATTCTGTCCACCGCAGCGCTGTCCAAGCAGTTTGTGATCCCTCCAAGCATGGTGGAAGCCGCTGCTGCGAACCCAAGAGCTGGAGCGCAAATCATGGAGCTCTTGCTGCGCGAGCGTGGGCATGAAGTCGAGATTACCGAACGCGTCATCCTCACCGCCATGAGGAATGAGGACGAACATCTACGCCTGCTTGAGCTCTTATTTCGCGAGCGAGCGGACGGAATTCTAATCACGGAAAGGATTATCGAGGCGGCGGCGAGACCCAGAAATAAATGGGACACAGCGGACAATACAGCGCTGAAGATTCTTCTGAACCATGTTAAGCCTGATGGCTTTCGCGTCACGACTCGGATGGCGGAAGGTGCAGCGGTCTTCCATGGCCAGGAGACACTGGAGATGCTGCTGCAAGCAACCAGACGCCATGACATACGGATCACAGATACCATGATAACAAAAGCCTCCACAGAGTGCCTAGGGATCTTGTTCGAAAATAGTCAGGGTGCTTACACCGGCAAGGGTGACGTGTCTTCATCCATCGATGTCAGTGACGCCGACCCGGATCATATATCGCTCCTCCTCTCGAAGCTCGGCGAATCCGAGGCCGTCCAGGAGGCCGTGCTCGCTGCAACCGTAGAGAGCAAACCTCACCACGAGCAGCTACTGGCGCTTGTTCTCGCCCAGCCATGGACGGCCGTGAACCTAACGAAGCGCGTGTTTTCCAAGATTGACAGTAACGAGGATAAGGAGCGATGCGGAAGACTGATCAAGCAGCTCCTCCAAAAATACGGGGACGACGTTCGATTCGGCCAGGGGGTTGCGGAGGACGTGATCAGACAATGCAGCCTTGACATCGTCCGCCTCATGCTTCAAATCCAGGGTCCCGGTAGGGTGCCACTTACACCTGGGATGGTGGCTGCCGTGGGGGATCCTGCCTGGCTCACAGACAGGTGGTGGGAAGATCAAAAACAGACTATGGACGTCCTCATCCAGGAGCGCAAGGCTGAGTTCCAACTCACGGAGATGGTGGTCGAAGCCACTATGGCACGCTCTCCCGGCTTTCTGCGCACCCTCCTCACGAGATTACTCGAGCCCCGTGCGCGTATTCCATGCCTCGAACGAGTGGTTCTGTTTGCCGCCGGGGAGCCACAGCACCTACTTTGGGATTGGCTGCTTAATGACTCGGGTCAGGAGGTTCAAATAACGGAAAGCGTGCTGGAGAGGCTCGCGGGGAATGGGGACTCCGGCGACAGCATGTTACAGGACCTCTTCGGAAGACACGACAGGGACATTCATATCACCGAGAGAGTTCTCGAGGCCGCAGCCAAGAATCGGAAGCAAGGTCTCGCCATCCTCGAATGGCTTCTGCTCGAGCACGGGGATGAGATCTGCATCACGGAACGCATCATGGCAGCCGCAGCTACTAACAGGGGTAAAGAGGCAACCAAGATTCTTAAACTCCTGTTGAAGGAACGCCCGCATGAGGCGGACTTGACCGAGCGAGTCCTGGAAGCCGCAGCAAGCAACGCAAATGCCGGGGACAAAATGATCGATTATCTTCTTCGGGAGTACGGAGACGACCTTGATATCTCCGACAGCGTGCTGGCAGCTGGCGCTGGCAATAAAACGAGAGGAGACGAGATTGTAGGCAAACTGCTCGGCAAATTGGACCAGCCGATTTTAGTCACCGAGAGCGTTTTAATTGCGGCCATTCGGAATCGGCAAATCCGACATGGATATTTGGAGATTATGGAAAAGTTCCAGGACATACCGGGGGTGCAATTCCAGATAACCTCCAAGGTGCTAGAAGCCGTGGCGGACACTTGGGACATCACAGGAATCCTTAAGGACTACGAACATCCGGTGTGGCTCACGGAAAACGTCCTAAAGACCTACGCCAAGCAGCCGTACAGCGACGGGATCCAGAGCATGATCCGCTACTTCGTCCGCTCTTGGCCCAGCCGCATCGAACTCACAGAGGACGTGCTTGCCCTGATGGCGGAGCACTGGCCGGAGCATATACCGGATCTCCTACAACAAAAGACGAACGACATACGCGTGACACCCAAAATACTAGAGGCACGCGCGAGAGGGACTCGCGACCCCTGGACGAGATATGGCTCCGTAATTGCCTACCTCCTCCAGGCAACAGGCACCAAGGTCCCTACATCCATGATAGCCCGTCTCGGGGAAGTAGCCGCGGCAAACGAGAATCCCGAGTTCGCCACGGATATCCTGGCCGTGCTTCTCGACCAACTGGAACCCGACGAGACATTTCCCATCACCGAGGGCATGATGCGAGCGGCAGTGGGAAACACGAAGGCCGGAGCCCAGATCACGGATTTTCTGTTGCGGCATCAGGGGAGCGGGGGGCTATCCCGCGACAACAAGCACCGTGTCTCGGAACGGACCATGGAAATCGCGGCTGCGAATGAGCGGTGCGGCGAGGCGCTGGTCGATATGCTGCTGCAGCACGGCGGGGACAGGTTTCAGCCAACTGAGTGCATAGCACAGGTTGCTGCGGGCAATGCGGCGTGTGGTGACGCTATCTGCGAGTTGTTCCGGATCAGGACGGGGTCGGGATACTTTATGTAGAATTGCCTGTTGGATTCCTACTTGTGGAAAACCGAGCTCGTAGAAGGGCATGTATCTACCATTTCAGTGTTGTCTAGTAGGTCTGGTGAATTTTCCGAGGCAACACTATCGAAGTGCCGTTGGTTGCTGATAACTCATCTGTTTTCCCTGCAAGTAAGTAAGAGACAGAGACAGTGGCACTAATCTAGCTTTACCAGTTTGTCTGGCCTCGCTGCTGCGCGCTAGTGCGGTTCGAGTCAGGTCCTACACAGTGTAAGGGGCAGGGGTCGGGTGCGACGGCAATTTGATCGAGGGTTATGGTCAGAAGACTCGCAACAGGAGCGAGGATCACGTCTTGTGCTGAATCCATGGTTGTTGAAAGCCCTAGAAGAGCACGGTTGGGCGGCGAAAGCCAGCGAGCGCAATCGAAAAGTCGACACCGCGGCGTTTGTCTACGTTCAGACACTATTTGCGTACTGTTGTGCTTTACCAAAAACTGAAATTTTAACTTGGCGTAAAAATACCACTCTGATAAACTACAATACATAACAGCCTGGTATTATGAGACGAATCCGGGCACGCCTCACGCAACTTTCCTTTAACTGATATTGGATGGATGATGGCGCTGGAGCCCCCAAAACTGAAGGTTGTTCGCGTCATTTGGTCCTTACGGTGCGCTGATCAAGCCACAGGGCGGAGGAGAGCAACACAACCTATGATCTATCATCTATCACAACGTAGAGTTGCGTGCTTGAACTACTGGTAGGTGGTAAGGATAGTTGTTGTGTGGAAGAGGATGAGCCCTGAGGGCCGGCTAAGGTACCTACATAGGTAAATACAGGTGCCTGGAGTCTTTGCGTGCCTTCCATTTTTTCTGGGTGCTCCTTCCTGGCCTTACATGCCTGAGGCATTTCTCAAGACTCAAAGGCGGTGGCTGTGCTACTGCGTATCACGTGTTGGCGCCCAACTCACTCGGGGAGAAATTCCGACACATCCCCTCCCTCCATCCTTCCACTTGCAATGTGCTCAACGTCAATTCACAACTGCAACTGTTATTGCGTCGGCCCAGAAAACCTCGTACTCGGCTCACACTTGTACTGATGAGATCATGACCGCCCGGCATGCTTCGATGAATCCCATCTCGGTCGAGGCAATACCCGCGACCGGGTTGACCGTTGTCTTCGACCCCGGCGAGTCTGCCCGCCTCGAGTAAGACTGAAAATTCATCCGCTGAAATGGGCTACTGACTTGATACTGGAAGTATTGTATTCGTTCACGGATTCACCGGCCATCCGGTTCGTACTTGGACCCATAAAAAGGGCAATGCGCAAAGCCTCGGCGCCAATGGCGATGAAAATACGCTGGAGCCTCCCTCCAAAATCCGCAAGGTCAACCACCTCTGGACGTCCCGTCAGGGAAGAGTCGACTTGGCCGCCCCTGTACTTACACCTCTGTATTGGCCGCGGGATTTGCTTCCAACCACCATCCCTTACGCGCGCATCTTGACCTACGGCTACGATACGAACCTCAGACATAAGCTCGGCGGCCCCCCTTTGAACAAGACTACGGTATACGGTATCGCCTGGGACTTCTTGGTTGATCTTGAGGCTGAACGCCGGGCACACCCTGCGCGGCCGATTCTTTTCATTGCACACAGCCTCGGAGGGATTGTTGTCAAGGAAATGCTACGGCGAGCCGGCGGCTGTCAGGTTCGCGACTCCCGTCTCTACAACGTCTTCAACTCTACGACTGGAGTTGTGTTCTTCGGTACACCTCACGGCGGGGCCGACCCCCGCGGAATCCTTCAACATGCTGTCGAAAAACTCGCCAAGGCTCTCGGTATATCTGTCAACGAGCAGATTGTCCAAAGTCTTTTGCCGACGTCAGAGCGCCTCAAAGAGCTAAGGGATGAGTTTGGCCCCATGGCTAGTGAGCGGAACTGGAGGGTCCATTCCTTCCAAGAGGGACTTGGCATCACCCTTCTCAGCGGTCGCAAGGTAAGCAATACAAATCTATCCTAACTGAACACTTCAGGGTTTTGCTTACACATGCAGGTGGTGGAAGATGCGTCCTCTTGCCTTAGCATTCCCCCAGAGACGACCCAGCACATCCACAAAAACCACATGGACATGTGTCGATTCACAGGACCCGACGATATGGAATACAAAAAGGTCGTCGCCGCACTCGAAAGAATGACAGAAGCCATCGCCGAGAACCCAATAGCAGCAGACGCCGACCCTCTAAACGAGGACCAGAGAAAACAGCTCATGGAAGCTCTGAAATTCGACCACATGGATAGCCGTCAACTCTCCATCAAGGAGGCACATGCCGAGACTTGCAAGTGGCTCCTAAAACGGCCAGAATACCTCGATTGGCTCAGCGAAGACCAGAAACATCGACACCACGGCTTCCTGTGGATCAAAGGGAAGCCTGGAGCGGGCAAGTCGACTCTCATGAACTTTGCTCTCGCCAATTCCAGAAAAACAATGAAGGGCAGGACAATCATCTCGTTCTTCTTCAATGCACGGGGAAGCAGTCTCGAGAAGTCCACAGCTGGCATGTACCGCTCTCTGCTTCTACAACTCCTTCAAAAACTCCCCAGGCTACAAAGCGTTTTTAGATACCTTGGGCTTGCAACCGGGAATATCTGCAACGATTTTGTTCAGAGCGTCGAAGCATTGAAGCGGCTCTTTGAAAAGGCCGTACGCCTGCTTGAAGAAGCGTCGGTTGTATGCCTCATCGACGCGCTGGACGAATGCGACGAGGATCAAGTTCGCGACATGGTAGCGTTCTTTCAACGACTTGGAGAATCTGCCGTGTCATCCGGCGTGCGGCTCCACGTCCTTTTTTCCAGCAGACACTATCCATACATCTCAATCGAGAGGGGTCTCGAGCTTGAACTGGAGAAGCAAGCGGGTCACGGTCAAGATATCACCTCTTATATCAGCAAAGAGCTGAAAATCGGTCACAGCAGTACGAGCGAGCAGATCCGACTTGATCTATACGACAAGGCCGGCGGTGTTTTCATGTGGGTTTTTCTCGTTGTCGGTATCTTGAACAAGGAGTACGACCATGGTCGGAGGGGAGCCCAACTGCGGCGGAAACTTGCCGAGATTCCCGGCGACTTGCATGAACTCTTCCGCAACCTTCTGACACGAGACTGTCATCGTCGCGATGAACTGCAGTCATGCATTCGGTGGGATCCTCTTTGCAAAGAATCCTCCGAGACCCGAGGAGTTATACTTTGCCATCATTTCCGATACCGAGCCTGAGGACATCAATCAATGGGACCACGAGGAGGTTTCAATGGATGCAATCCAGCGACTCATCCTCAGCTCCTCGAAAGGACTTGCAGAGACCACCAGATCGAAAATCCCAGTCGTCCAGTTCATCCACGAATCAGTCAGAGACTTCCTCTTGAAAGAAAAAGGCCTAGAGGCAGTGTGGCCGGATCTGGGCAGCAACTTCGAGGGTGAAAGCCATGGACGGCTGGCGCAGTGCTGTATCCAGTACATCAATGCTCCAGCCGTGAAGAATTTCGACACGGCCTTCGGCCCAGAAGACACCGCTGAACACGTCGATGCTCTTCGAGAAAAAAGCAAAAAAGCATTCCCGTTCCTACAGTACTCTGTCCAGAATGTCCTGTACCACGCCGAAAAAGCCGAGGCCGGTAGAGTCAGCCAACAAACTCTCATCCATCACTTCCCACGTGCCCACTGGCTGGAGCTTTACAACATGTTCGAGGAGCACAAAGTCCGCCGACACTCTACGGAAGCTACCTTCCTTTACGTATTAGCTGAACTCGGCATGCCAGCCCTGATCAGAACACTTCCATACAATCAGTGCTGCTTCGATCCAGAGGATGGGCGATACGGGCCACCTATCTTCGCAGCGGTTGCTTTGCGGAATTTTGGAGCGGTCATAGCGCTATTAGACGTGCACCTCGGCGTCCAGCTGCCAGTACACATGCTTCACACCCCTGGGCAGTGGTCTGAGAAGGTCAGCACGTCCAGCGTGCTTAGCAGAAGCTTCAAGTTCTCGCGGCGGGTCGGAGTTTTGGTACACGCAGCGCGATCCCGCATTGAACCGCTCCTCGACGCATATCTCCTCACGCCATCCGGCAAAATGGAAGTCCAGGATCCCGGCATTGCCGGAAAAGCATTGTCATATGTTGTTGAACATGGAGATGAGCCTGCTGTAAGACTGTTGCTAGCAACAGGCAAGGCTGACATCGAGTCAAAAGATGAACTCGGCCGGACACCACTCAGCCGGGCTGCTCAGAATGGGCATGTGGCTGTTGTGAAGCTGTTGCTAGCAACAGGCAAGGCTGACATCGACTCAAAAGATTTTGCCGGCCAGACACCACTCAGCCGGGCTGCTCAATATGGGCGTGAGGCTGTTGTAAAGTTGTTGCTAGCAACAGGTCAGGTCAATATCAATTCGACGGATCTCGATGGCATAACAGCATTAGAGTACGCTCGCCGTTATGGACATACAAGCATCGTTCAGATCCTGGAACAGGCCAAGGTAGGAGTGGATAACTGGGGCTAAGTCCGTTGATTTTTCAGACTCTCATGTTTTCCCGTACTGATAGCATATGTCATATCAGTTAGAGAAGCGAGTAAGTGGATCTAGAGCATCAATGATAAAATAATAATTTTGTCCCGTTGTTTTCTGTATAAGAAGTTGGCATTTGACCTCGTTGAATAGATCCATGGAACGGTCTAATTACTCTTGTTTCTTTGTTCTTAGCATTGGGTGATCCGAGGAGGTATGCGGTCATCTCACGGTCCGGTACCGTCTGTGGTGGTTCTTTGCGACGGAAAGCCTGGTTTTGTTTGCCGCAAAGCCCTTCGTTTGCTGGAGCTAACCTACAAGCGGGAAGATCGAAAGGAAGCCTCCAACACCATCTACACTTTCTTCTTCCCCTCTACTTCCTTAATCCTCTTCTCGACCTTATCAACCCCCATCGCTCGCTTCATCACAGAATCGAACGTCCCGACAGGAAACAAATTCGCCACCCTCAAAACACTCATAAACTTCCCCCTCCAAATCCACCTCTTCACCCTCTTCCTCTCCAACTCCTTCACCACACTCCTCGCCCAAGCCATCCTATCACCCCCACTCCGAGCCAACTCCTCATCATCCATAACCCCCTCCACCTCCCCCCTCACGACCTCATACATACTCCCCTCGGGCAACACCGGCCTGACCACCCTATTCCCCCCAAAATTAGTCACCACCGCGCCCGTGACCAGATTAACCACCCGCACCCCCCAAACCTCCAACTCCAACCTCATCGTCTCGCACAGCCCCATCGCAGCCGCCTTGCTCGCGTTATACACCCCCGCAAAGGGCAACATGCCCGCAGGCGTGGCACTCCCGCTCGTATTCACCACCACCATCGCCCCTCCCTCTGTCTCCGCCCTCAACAACGGCAGAAAAGCACGGGTGACACTCAACACAGACCACACGTTGAGCTCGAAGAGGTCCCTCGCCGCGGCGATGTCCACGTCCATAAGCGGCATGGTGAATCCCGCGCCGGCGTTGTGGATGAGACAGGTTAGGGAGGGCGTGAGTTGCGAGAGGGCTGTGACGCAGGACGCGATGGAGGCGGCGGAGACGACGTCTAGAGAGAGAGTTTCGATGCCCGCGGCTGTGCAGGCGGTTAGTTTGGCGGGGTTGCGGGCGGTTGCGATGACGCGCCAGCGGTTGGTGGCGTGGAGGGTGAGGGCTAGGGCGGCGCCGAGGCCACCGTCTGAGCAGCCTGTTATGAGGGCTGTCATTTTGGGGAGAGGCATTTTGGTGTCGCGAATAGGATGGGGTGAGGTTGGGATTAGGTTTGGGGAGGAATGAATGGATGGGGGTTTGGGAGTTTATGTTTGGTCGGGTCGGATGATGCCGAGCTGACGTGGATGAAACGCGGGATGTCACGCTACTGGGATCGCTGCGGTTGCCGCTTTGGGTGCTGGCTGTCGGGGTATAATCTGGGTCGAGTTGGTCTGGTGCCGATTGTTGTGGTCGGATGTTACTGCCATAACGAAATCTGCCCAACGGTTGTCATTACCTACCTTAGGTACCTAGCTAAATCGACTGAAGGGACGACCCTTTGCCCAAAGTGTGATGGTCGTCGTGCATTTTCATCCGGAGCAAAACCGTCAGCATCATGTTTCGGTAACACTTTGCTCATAGTCTTCATCATAAAAGTAGGTGGAACTGGAATCTAGCCAGGGACCTAGTTTGCCAGAGCCTGGGTACCTACCTCAGGTACGGACGGACTAGACTAGATATATTCGATCCAGCTCATCATCTATCACCGCCCCAGAAACCTGAGACTGCCGCTTGCGGTTGGCTCAGGTGGATGGGCGTTGCCCTCTGCGCCACAGGGAGGTAACCACTCGGGAGAGACCCCTCCTCTTTAGGAGGCTCCAGGATCGAGTCCGGTCTGTGGCAGTAAAAATCCCCCTGTGGGGGTTTTTCGTAACCATCCTTCTGGACCCCCCTCAAGGTTGGGTGGTGAGCTTTTTTGGTATTTTTTTTACTACTTTGGTAAGGTAACCATCCATTGTTTCGATAAGTTGCGAATTCAAACTGTTTGTTTATGTTCTCAACCAACAAAGAAGCCATCGTCACGGCTTCAAATCATCCGTCTAGTCCCCCCTCCCATTACGCCGCTTCACATACAACCCATCAACGTCAACCCCATCAATCATCCGCACCTACATGTAATATCCCATTCTGTCAGTATATGACCGATTCAACAGCAAGACGACCAAAACCACTCGGAAACCCACATTTAAAGCAATCACATCCCCAACTTCCCAATTCCCCAAAAAGTCAATACAAACACTACTCCCACACACCCCACAAAACTTGTGATCTCTGTCCCTCCTCCCAAAACGATAATTCTTCATATCGTCCCACCCACTAATCCACTCGATACTGTCTCGGTTAGGGTAGATCGAGAGATAGCCATTCCGCTCGCAGATAGTACAGTTGCAGCTCGACACGGGGATTTGGCAGGTCGGCTGGGGGTCGAGGGGCGGGTGGGTGACGCGGAAGCGGACGGCGCCGCAGTGGCAGGAGCCGGTCATGGTTGTGGAGGGGAGGTCGTTTAGGGCTTTTTGGAAGTCTGGTGGGGAGAGGTTGAGGGGGTTTGCTGTTGGTGGTGGTGGGTTTGACATTGTGGGTGGGTGTTGACTTTGAGCCGCGTCTTGTCGTCCTCGTTGAGCGCCGGTGGGCTTTTTTTTTTGGAAGTTTGGTTTGGAGGAGGAGGATGGGATGTGGTATTTATGGGACAGCTACTCTGGTACGTACCCATCTAAGTATGTTCTGGTTATTCAGCGCTTCAGTGCCGCGTGTTGGCAGTTAGATTGGATGTTTGTCCTGTTGGCGCCAACAAACAACCGAAAACGGGCCGAGACTTCGGAACAGGGAGAACACCGGCAAGTTTTGCTAGGTACGCGCCAACACAAATTGGGACAAATAGCATTCTCTTTCGTTATTGATGTCTCCGGAAGCACCCGGCCGAGGCATCATCCTACGGTACATGGATAATATCCAACAGAAACCTCACCAGCGTGATGCCAAACTTTGCAAAAACCAAAGCCCAGATCTTGGACGGACAGAAAACCTCCCCCGCCATGTTCAGCAGCGTCACGGTAGCCATCCAGTTCCCGACGGTAATACAAAAACTCGACCCCAACAGCGCGCCATACCCGATAATCCGTTTCCACGGCCGCCCTCCCTCGTCGGCAGCAGCAGGGAACCAGCTCCGAAAGAACGACTTGAGCCAGCCGAGATGCGGCTTTGGCGGGGGCAGGTCCGGGTTCGTCGTGCGAAAGTAGCTCGGAACCTTTTGCGCGAACCGGCCGAGCCGCCTGCGCCGGACATTACCGGCGCCATCTAATCCAGGTTTCGCGCCGCCGTCGTCGAGCTCGCTCCCGCCGCTGCTATACGCCTCCCGCTCGCGCCGCTTCGGACTGCGGTCGACCCAGCCGTAGACAAACTCGTACAGCGCAAAGAACGGCAACGACGCAAGCAGGCCGGCGCAGAACAGCGCAATACCAACAATGTGGCCGATGCGCTCGGCGTGTTTTCCCTTCGGCGCGGCCAGGACCCAGAGCACGGCGACGTTGGCGGCGAGCGAGATCACGATCCAGTTGGGCATGATGGACAGCGATATCCCCAGATTGTACGCACCGACTAGGTCAGAAGGCGCGCCGGCGTCGGCGTGGAACGTCTCGATCGGGCTACCGGGGACCAGTCCCCAGCCGGAGATGGTAATAAAAGCGAAAACAACATCAATGGCGAGCTGCTGGGCGCCGAAGCCGCGCCACCCCGGATAGAAGGCGCAGATGAGCGCAATCACGGGCGCTACGCGGGGCGTCATGAGGAAGAGGACGAGCTCGGTGATCATGGCGCCGTCGTAGGCCTGGCCGCTGACGATGGCGGCCATGATGAAGGGCTCGGCGGTGTGCTTTACGAGATGCAGGAGGAGCTTGTACAGCGAGAAGCCCTCCTGCGGTTTTGGGACCAGCCAGAGGACTTGGTTCTTCCACCGCAGGGCGAGCAGTTCGAGCAGCTCGATGATATATGAGAAAGCGATGTAGATCATCATGAATGTGGCCGGCTTGCACTCCTTGGAGCCCTCGTAGATGAAGATTCCTGGCGGGAGGTAGGTCGCCTTGGGCGCGGATTGGGCGACACAGCCCTCGACGTCGTTGGAGCCGAGAGTGTTGGCACAGCGGACGTACTGGACCGACCTGGTTTTGAGTTAATGGCGATTTTGTTGCGAGGTGGGCTCCGTCTTTGGGAACCTGGGGGAGATAAAGGACTTACCCTTGCACGACACAGGCAACCAGATCGCGAGCAAAGTTATTGTTGATGGGGGCCTGGCTTGTACAGCAGGCTGTGGATTGCTTTTCCACGGCCGTGATCATCGGCGAACAGCCGTTTTGCAGGATCTGGTAACCTCAATCCCATAATATCAGCAACACAACCCTTGGAGAGGGAAACATAATGGAATCAAAAACCCACCGGGAGAAACTCAGGATACTGGCAATCGCCCTTGTTAACCTTAGGCGTCGCTCGTTCGGACCAGTCGCTCGAGTTGATGTAGGTGGGTGGATGGCCGAAAGGCTTCCACAGAGAAATGGAACCATCTTTGCGAGGGGTCCAGCCGCTGCAATAAAACGACGAGTAGAACCTGGGCACCATTTGTGTCAGTCTCGGCACCAGGAAGAGGATTTGAACACCTTATTAAGTAGGTAGGGTCCACATACTGCTTCTCAAAACAATCCGAGAATGCAACGGCGGCGTCCAGCGAGTTTGTGACATCACTGCCCTGGCCCGGGCAGGTCTGAACGGCCTCGATCTCGTCCTTGCATGCCGAGGCGATTGTCTGACACGTTCAATGTTAGTGGGTTGGTCTACCGAGAGCTGGGGAGCAGATGAACCGACATCGAAAAAGGATGAGCCGTTGATCTCGCATGATGCGTTGGACTGCCATGGCGGGATGTACACAGTCGTCGAGGAGTTCAGCCAAGCGGGCTGTGTGGCGAAGACCGGCCTAATCAGGGCAATGAGAAGGGGAAACCGTTTTGACGCCATGGCGAGCAGACGGAAGGCCGTGGCTGTCGTGTTGAATGCCGGAACTTGACTGCAGACAAACCATCGGCCGACTTTTCTTCTCGGGGGATGCTGTGGTTCTAGTCGGAATGAGATCTGAATCAAGAGAACTGTCAACTGTCTGCGGGTGGGCATGTCATCCTGTTTTAATTCAGCACCGAGGGCGATGGCATGCTTGATGTGGCGCATGCCAAGGCCATGGAACCGCTGGCTTTGACGAGGCTACGTGATAGAGGCTGATGATGCATGACGGGAATGGTGGGCGTCTTATGGACTGAATGCAGGGTCAAGGGGTCCATACGCTCCGAACGGCATGCGGCTGATACCAAGACAGCCAACTGCCGGCAAGGCTCTGGAATCCGTGCGACGTGCATCACCATTGAACCAGGCCCTTGAAACAAGACAGGCGTCAAGTGCATGGTGGGGGGCAGAAGGGAGAAGGAATAAATAGGAAGGCCGATATCAAGGAGCGGAGGCCGGAGAGAGTCCCAGCAAAAAAACATATGTTCGTTCGGTGTTGATGTTCGAAGGAATATCTGTATCTTCTAGGTCAAACTTGGTTCCATAAGTGGCCGCCTACATAGTGTTAATCATGTGCCGGTTTCCATGTCCACAGATTGAGCCCCAACTTGTTCCCACTTGTGACCGTCATACCCGCGTGCAGAGTGCGCTGGTGACCACGATCGCTGAGGGTTCGGCCGTCTGCTTCCAAATTCTCCCAGTAGACTGCATTGCCGAGTATGGGCTTAAACGTGACGCCCTCGTCCAACGGCCGGTCGCAGTCGATCCACTCGCACCACCGGCTGTCCGAATCCGGCGGAGTAAGGCGGGCGAAGTTGGTGCCGCCGCCGGTGCAGTTAGCCAGGATATAAACAAAAAAGGTGCTGGCGATGTTGCCGCCCACTGCGTGGCGGTCGTCGAACCAGTCGTAGTGATCGCGGTACAGGCCGGCCACCTCGTAGTTCTGCACCACCATGGGCATGAAGCTGCCGACCGGCTTGTAGAAGGGCAACGCGCGGGCTCTGGCTTCGATGGCGCGCACCACGTCGTCCTCGGCTGCCGTGCCGAGTCGCGCTGTTGTCGAGCGCCGGTAGGCTTTGTCCACGTGCGGCTTGCCCTCGTTGTCCCACATGGGCGAGGTGGCGAACCGGCCTTCGCTGTAGCGGAGTATTAGTAAGGCCGGGTAAGGAATGAAGACCCGGAAAAGGACGACGTCTTACGCCTGCTTCACAAGGTGCGCGGCCTCGGCGGGTGTTATGAGGTTCTCGATGTAGACCACGACAGGGTCTTGCGAAAAGACGTGGAATGCTGGGCTCGACGGCCATGGGTGGCTCGCCCCTATTATTAGTTGGCGCAGATAGTGGCCGGGAAACGCAGCGTCAAAAGATGAAATCCCGATAGCCACTGCGACGGCGACGATCGGGACCATGATTCTCCATGGCAATGGTAGAGCCATGTTTGCTTGTGTATTCGATTTGAGCACATGGTGGGTTGAAAGCTCAAGTTAAGATTGACTCTGCGGGAAATAACGGTGAGGGTTGTTGGAGGGGCCGAAATAGGGGTATCCGACCATTGCGCACGTGGATTTTTCCGGCCTTGTTACTGGATGCGGTGGACTGCTCCGGCGGCACATGCTGATTGTTTTGGCCGCGCGCATAACGTTCCTACCTAGAAAACCAGACCTTTCCTAGCGGGGTTTCTCATCTTTCTCTAAAGGGGTGGAAGGTCCAGATATAACGTTAGGTGCCAATTGCCCTCAGCCAGACGACGACACTGTAACTCGAAAATCACGCTTTTCCGGTTGACGACGCTGGTGTGAATGTTACAGCCTTCAGAATGAGCGGGCATTGGCTACGGTCCATATTCGTGGTCCTGTTGGCCCATATTCACCACACTGGGGCCATTCTATACTCGGGGGTGGACGAGTTCGAGGCTCACACAAAGAACGATGGTTTGGTCGTCGTATCTTGTAAGTTTTTAAACTCATCACAATTTCCCCAGACAATATTACTCCCGTCCCTAGGACCAAGCCTGACATTCAATACCTAGTCTGCATTGTCAGTATCCATTTCAATCTCTCGAATTCGGGTGTCTGTTGTTTTCATTCAGGTGGTTAACTGGTCTCCGTCACGAACAGCCCTGGTAGTAAGTCTTGTTGAAAGCTTTGCACGATAACGGAACGTTCCTGACAATTGCGTTTTGGTAGCGAACCCTGCCAGATTCTAACGACAGAACTCGAATCAGTCGCTACGAACGTAGCGGAATGGGGTGTTCCGATCGTGACAATCGACTGCGAGCTGAACGCAGCCTTCTGTGCATCCTTCGACGTGGCGTCTTATCCCACCATCCGGACATTCCGACAGTCCGACTACGCCCGCTACAGGGGGACGTTCAAGTCACCAGCGTGAGTTTCCGTTCTTTCTACAGCCGAGCACAAGTCCCAATGTAACGTCGTCGCATGTCAGTCTAACAGTGACACGCTCTAGCATTACCACTCACGTTTTGCAGGCAATCCTACCCACTGTCACGACGGTGGAAAAGCACAACCTGCCTGTTATCAGCTCGCTCACAATCCCGTTGCTGCTCGCAGTCCTACCCGAGGACGATATAGCGTCCGCCGAGGAACTGAACTTGGTGGCAGAGCTGCTTAAGCATAAGTATATCGTGGGCATGACACACGATACGAGTCTCCACCCCGATCTGAAACCCGTGAACACCGAGCTGGCCGCCGCCCCGCCACCACCGCCATACTTGGTGGTCTTGAATGTCATGGACGAGGTAATCCCCATCTACTCCGACAAGTTCGAGAGTGGTCGCCTCTACGCATTCGCCAAGCAATACCAAAGTCCCCAGATCGGCCGACTAGAGTTCTCCAGTCTACCCCATTATATGAAGGTTAGTCGCGATCCCATCCCATTGCAAGCTGACTCTAGAAGAGGGCTGACCACTCATGACAAAACGCGCAGTCCGGGATACCCCTTGCCGTGATCTTCGCAGAACACGAGACAGAACGCCGCTCGCTCGCGGCATCGCTGCAGGTGGTGGCCGCCAAGTATCGGTCGAAAGTCAACTTCGCCACCGCCGACGCCCGCAAGCTGGTGTTCCTGGCCGAGCCTATGGGCCTACAGCCCGGTCGATTCCCTGCGTTTTCAGTTCAGACGTCCGAGGAGGCCTTCCCTTTCGATCAGGACGAGGAGATCACGGGGAAGGCGATAGATGCGTTTATCTCCGATGTATTGGCTGCACATAGTCTGCGAGATAGAGAGTTGTGAGGTGTTCCTGAGTTTTTGAATTAAATAAAGCGCATGTTTATTAGATTGCCACTAGACGTGCGGGAGAAAACTCTCGGATCGCCAATGTCTGCATGCTACCGCCCCCGACAGATCTGGCCAGTTCAATGGCCTCTCTGTCCATCAACTCCGGAACGATACAAGTTCCAGCAAGAACATAGTGGTCCCCTTCCTTGCGCAAGATGGCAGGATATTTGGACTCCAGAGTGTGCGGTCTTTTTGAAGGGAAACGACCTGTAGTAATCTTATCTCCCTTGGCCCTAATGTCAGGGGATCGTACAGGTCTGCAGACGACGAGCCCATGGTTTAGGGGTGAGGGTGTGGCTGTCGGCTGGTCGGAGACTCTTGATTTCGAGAGGCCCGAGAAGTGGTAACGAGGTCCAATTAATAATGAAGGGCAGACCCAAAGTGACGCGACCGTAAAAGCGTCAATTTCAGGGTCTTTGACTTGTCGAGTTAGGTGCGCAGAAGCAAGAATCTCGGTCAGGCTCCCATCTGTCCCATCTGATTACCCCCCTTTTCGGGTCCTCTTCGGATTGAACATGTCGGCAGGGCTGTTACAGATCGGACATCCTGTGTAAGGCTGTGACTATTGGTCCTGGACGGTGGAGGAGATGTGTAAGTGTTTTACTAGGCGTTTTCGGGGTATAAGAAGCTTCGTGGAACGGCTTTGTCCATCTCAGCCCGTCGAGACTGGCGTCGAAATCAGACTATTTAACAGCCATAAAACCAGTGAGGCATCAACTTATGCTCTCTTCCTTTGACCCCAGCTTCTCCTTCCCCAACCCCATCACCCGCCAAACACCCAGCCCCTAGCACATAACAATCCACACAAACGACAAAGTCACCTCTATTACACAGCTTACACTCATAACACGTCTTCTTCTCTCCCACCGGCAACATACAAACATCACACCACCCCGCCGCCCCAGCCGTAATCGCACCCGTAGCCGCTGAGCCCTTTCTGGCAAGTATCGCATCTCCTTCCTCATCCAGCGTCACGCCCATCTTCTCTGCATACGCTCGTATTATCCTCTCCAATACCGGCAGAGACAACAACCTCACCCAAGAAAGCGGACTTCGTCCAAACTTATCTTTCGCATCACAGTCCACCCTCCCAGTCGCGAGTAGAGTCTGCACAGCCTGTGTACAGCCCTTTCGGACCGCTATAGAAAGGGGCGTCGATCCGTAAAAGTCCTTTGCGTCTGGTTCTGTCTCTTCCCTAGCAAGAAGCAGCATTTTGAGGATAGCTTTATTCTTCCGGCCGCCGCTAGCAGCGTACATTAGTGGTGTTCGATGGAAGCTGTCCCTGGAATTAGGGTTGACGACGGGCAGGGAGAGCAGGATCTCGACGATCTCGTCGAAGCCGTGTTCGCATGCGAAGGAGAGCGGCGTTCGACCAAGGAGGGTGTCCGTCTGGTCGGGGTGGGCCCCGCGATCGAGGAGCAGCTTTACCATTGCGGTATGGCCCTTGCAGGCGGCTGCGTTTAGGGGCTTCAGTCCATTCCGTCCTGATGCCTCCATGTCGGCGCCCGAGTCCAGGAGAAGATGGGCCACATCCTCGTGGCCTGTGTATGCCGCGAGGCTCAACGGCGTCCACGTTTCGCCTTGTGTCTCAACATTGACATCGCTAGCTGCGAGCAGAAATTTGACGGCTGCGTAGTGGCGTCTCTTTGTGGCGATGATCAACGGCGAAGTTGTCTCTTCTGCTGCGGATTGTTGCTGTTCCATCTCCTCCTCCGTTGGGCTCGTTGTTTTCCTCCTCGTTGCGAGAAAGACCTTGACCAGCTCTGTGCTGCCTTGCCGGACTGCCTTGTCGAGTGCTAAACTCCTGCGCTCCGACTTGATAGTCCACCTTTCGAGCATAAGCTTGACTAATGGGACGCAGGGCTGGTGAGAGGGACGAGGGAATGCCAAATCGATCAACAGCTCCTTCTGCCTGAGATCGACGCGCGGATCTCCATCGACGCTATTCTCCAGCAGCATCAAAGCCAAGTCGTCATTGCCGTTTTTGAGAGCCGTCTCGAAAGCGTTCCAGAAGAAGGGCTCGTTGGGAGCTCCGCCGTGCTCTAGTAGCCACCGCACTACGTCCAGGTGCACTTTCCTGGCGCTTACAGCTAAAAACGCCGATTTCTCCGCATGGCTCATCCCCCGAACTGATTTAATAAGGCCGAGGCCGAGGCTGACGGCCTTCTCCATAGATTCAACGATCTTAGCGCGTATCTTGTCTTGACACGAGACAGCGTAATTCAACGGGGCCATGCCTGAGCTGTCGACCAAGTTCACGTCGATTTTCAGACGGAGAAGGTGCAAAATCGCTATCCTATCCCCCTCGATGAGGCAGGCGCTCATCAGACCGGCTGCATCCCGACTTCCAGAGACAAACCAATTGAAAAGGCCCCTAGCGACCCTGGAGCTTATCGGATTAGCTTCATCCTGTGCAGAGAGAAACCTGTCGTCAAAGTTGCGGTTGAAACCCGCCCTGGCACGCTCGGCCGTCAGCTCACCACCTCGTGCAAGCGGCGGGCGAAGAAGTAGTTCAAGTAGGACATTCCCTTCCATCTTGTTCAGCGCCACGGCCCTGATAATGCCTTCTGTGATCCTGACAGGTCCGCGGCGAAGCAGCAGCATTGCTTCTTTTGAACCACATGTGGGTGCTATTGCCTGGAAAATGGCTCCGGTAATCGACCCATCTCGTAGCCCGGAAATAAGCCCCGGGACCGTTGTCACCTGCACTTTGGCCGATGTGAGATGGCTCATCGCATCAGTGCCACCCGGGGGATCGAAGTTGAACAGGAAGCGAATGACGTCGGCAACCACCTCTGCTACTGTCTTGTGGTAGTCAGGTGTTATCACATAGGCTCCAGAGCTGTTCTTGACGTCTGATGAAAGGCCTAGTAAAGCGTAGATCTTGTCCCGTGGGTCACTGGCCTCGCTTTCGCTAAATCGGTCAAGGAGGACCGATAGCTCCCTTCGCTTCCACCACCATGAGTTCATTCTCGAAGGTCCGGGCATGATGTCCAGTACTGCCTGACAATGAAAGTTCGGGGTGATGTGAAGAAGTCTCGGAGCAATGGCCATGGTTCTTGCCAGAATCGCCCTGGTACCGCAGCAGACCAAGGCAGCCCGAGCGTTGGCCACTTCTTGCAGAATCCATACCCTCCGAAACCAAGACCGCTCCAACAACGACTCCAAGCCGTCACGCAAATGGTCTCGGAGCTTGTGGGGCGTATCGCTCTTGGACAGAAATGAATTCAAAAGCTCCGACATGCGCAGGTATCGCAACTTCCACTTCGACTCGGCTGATGGGCGTCGGGCGTCTTCCTCCTCCAAGTCGGCAAGACAGTCCATCAGCAGGTTTGCCTCGTTGGTTGGTGCGCCGAGCCACACAATGACCCGCTCGGCGTGTGTATAGATGTTGCCCATGTGTTGTACCTGGTGTCCCCGCTCATTCATGTTGTCTTGGTCGATACAGATCGCGTCTACCCAAATGACTCGATCTCGGTCTGGAAGGCGGAGATAGTTCAGAGCCGTGTAGAGGCTTGGCGGAATAAGCATCCGCTTTCCATTGACGGTGATGCCGAGAACGCGGTCGGGAGAGCCCCAGGTGTATGAGAGAGCCTCATAAGGAACAGCTTCCAGCGCTTGTGTGTGAAGTGTCGCCTGGAAGATCTCACATGCTATCTCGTCGACTGCCCCTGCGAGCAGGCGAAGGAGGCGGAAGCATGGTGTTTCGGGGTTGAGAGGTTGGTATCTGAACGTGTCGTTGCTGCCTAGGACTTTTGGCTGGATTCTTGGTGCGTCGGGCGGTAAACTTGGCGACACAGACGTGACATCTTGAATTGTTTCTTGCAGTTGAACATGTCGGAACTCGTCGCCAAGGATGTCTGGATTCGGCAGCTGCTCTTGGATTGTCATTTGAGGCGCGCTTGTTAATATGCTGATGATACGTTGGTAGGCATATGCTAATGTTGTCGAGTTGAGAGTGAGGTGGTGCGCTAGGTAATCGGGTGTGAAGGAGCAGGAATCTCGACCAGGCTCCCATCTGCCGCCATCGTGGTGTTACCCCTCTTTTCGGGGCCCTTTTCGGGGCCTCTTCGGATTGAACCTGTGGCTGAGGCCATTGGTCCTGGACGATGCAGGAGATGACTGGGCGTCTTCGGCGCGTAAAAATCTTGGTACAACTGCTTCATCCATTTCGAGCTTCAGACACGAAGAAGTTCAGGTAAAGATTGTTGTTTGTGGAAGAGGAGATGGCCCTGTGGCCGTGGCTAAATATAGGGCCCTGCTCCCGTACGCGCCTTCCATCTTGCCCGGGGTGCTCTTTCCTGGCCCTACAGACATGCATCCCAACGCAAAGTGATTTTGCGCGCCATTACGCCAGAAAACTGTCAAGGACGAACAAGACGAGTCCAGTTCAGCTCTCCTAATCGCGGTGGTACACCGCACTTCTTGTTTCTTGCTGGGCCTACGACACACAACAAATCATCGCCTCACACAATCAACACATACAACAACACATACGAATACCCCTGTTGATCTTACTCCCAATTATGGATATATCCATACTTCCTGTTGCCATGAGGAGAAGACACGGGACAAGACATGACGAAAAAGCAAAGAATCCTCGAACAAACACAACGAGGTAGGTACAATTGTCAACAGTCACTGTCCAGACCAACCAAACTCAAATCAAGGCTAAAATTGAACCCTGTGCTCTGCAAATTTCTCTGCCTGGCAAGGCCTCGGCTACAGTTACAAGCGTCAGTTGCATAGCGTGAGTGATAGTAGCATCGCAGTGGACCTACTTCTCCTCAACAACTTATACCTTACCTAATATTCGCCCCCAGCCCACCAAAGACACGAGCTAGCGAAACCGACGGTGCCGAGTCCCCATGGTTCGTCGGTTAGCCGTTTCATGCTAGAATCCTACACCTGCCCAGTACCAGCCTAGTTTTTCTGCCCTCCACACACTGGCACACAGCAACCGAGCTTGGCACTACGACCCGAAGTCCAGCAAATTTAGATGCCTGGGTGCCCAGCTTTATATGTCCCATATTTGGCTTCAACGTCCCATGGCCACTCTTGGCAGGGCACGACAACGGCCCAAAAGATTTGCCCGCTCGGCCTCGCTACCGAGACAGACTATCGAGGCCAAGAGCGACAACGTCCCACGGTTCCACAGGTCCACTATCGTTGAGGTCTCCCAATCTCGTTACCCCCTACGGGGCGAATACGAAGACATCTATATAAACAAGGACAAACAACGCCATCATGTTCTGCTCTGTTCAGGTCACCGTAATTCGCCACATCACCCAAAATGGCCCCTCTCAGCCATTTTCTCGTGTCCCTCCTCGCCGCCGGCGCCTTCGCCCTCCCGCAGGATGCCTCCGTTGCAGGCCGTCCCGGGCCGGGCGGTCCTCCTTCCCCTCCGCCTCCGCCTCCGCCTCCACCTCCTGCTCCGCCCTGCAAGCCCAAAGACATCCGGGTCCGCAAAGCATGGTATGGTTTCCCTCCATACCCTCTACACCAGAATATGACTAACAGCACACAAGGCACACCCTCTCCAACACGGAGAAAAAGGCCTACATCGACGCCGAGCTCTGCCTCATGTCCAAGCCCACGCGCCTGCACCTGCGCGGCGCCCGCACCATCTTCGATGACTTCCAATCCGCCCACGTGTCCCTCACCGAGATCGTCCACTACGCAGGCCAATTCCTGCCCTACCACCGCCTCTTCGTCTGGGCGCACGAGGAAGCCCTGCGGCGCGAGTGCGGCTACCGCGGCGCGCAGCCGTACTGGAACGAGACGCAAGACGCCGGCTCCTTCTCGACGTCCGTCGTGCTCGACCCGACCACCGGCTTCGGCGGCAACGGCGTCGGCGCCTCGCGGTGTATTGTCGACGGCCCCTTCGCCAACTACACCAACTCGCTCGGGCCGGGCTACCTGATCAACGACCACTGCATCGACCGGTCCGTCACGGATTTCGTCTCGTGGGCCGCGCACAAGCAGTACGCCGACCGCTGTCTCGCAAAAAGTGACTGGCTGTCCTTCTGGACCTGCGTCGAGGCGGCGCCGCACACTTCTGGGCATGCCGGCATCGGCTCGCAGATGACGAATCCGATCTCCAGTCCTGGCGATCCCATCTTCTATCTGCACCATGCCTACCTCGACATGCTCTGGGCCAAGTGGCAGGCGCTGAACCCGTCCGTCCGGCTGACCGAGATGGGCGGGAAGAATCTGGGTAATCTGGCGGTTGAATTCCCTGGCGAGTTGTTTCCCACCGATATCCCGCCGCCGCCTGGGTTCAACCCCGGAGCCGGGGGCGGTGGACCGCCTGTGGTGGATGTCACCCGTCCGGCGGATGTTCCGTAAGTTTTTTGGGGGGACGTGAATGTGAGAGAGATGAAAAAGGGCTGACATGGAGGTTTTTTGACAGGCAACCGCTTATCTCGGGCGACCCCGGTAACACGACCACGCTGAACCACAAGTTGCAGATGCTGGGCTTGACGCAGGACCGCACGGTTGGGCAGGTCATGAACACGAAGGGCGGGTATTTGTGCTACGAGTATGACCAGTGATGTGTTTATCTAGGAGCTAGTCTGTAGAAGTACCCGGAAGGGAAGTGGTGGCGTGAATACCTATGTGTATTGTACAATACATATGGAACGTGGAGACGGTGAGCAATTTTGTGTCAAGTGTCAAGCAGTGCCATGGTGCCCTCAGTCTCGCGTCCCGTTTAATTGTTGCCAATAGCCATTCAGTCCACGTCCAATACTCCTAAGGCACTCGAATCCAAAGCACCAAGCCACTCTTATCATCCTGACCTGTCAAAATGAAGCCTCAAATCTGGTATCTTTAATAGTACAACAAATCTATCTGTCTACCTAGACACATGCATCCGCCCAAACGCCAAAGCCAAAACCCAACGTACAGCCGCCAGAAAACCCAGTTCAAGGGCTACTACTTCAAGTACCCCCCATCAATGAGCGCCTTCAGATCCGGCATGACACCAATCTTGTCCGCCGCCCCATTGATCGTCGCCGTCCCGCCGACCTTGATGAGCTTCCGAATGTCCGCCCCAGACAACTTCTTCCCGCGGTTCTTATACACCATACCCTGCACGCTCAGCGCCGCACCGGCGATGATCGGCGCCGCGCCCGACGTCCCGTCAAACTCGATATAGTCGTCCGAGTAGTTATCGGTCACATTCACGCTCGACGTCCAGATATGCTCGCCCCAGGCGTGCACGTCGACCCGGCTCCCGTAGTTCGACCACACCGTCCTGTTCCGCGGATACGCCGCGGAGCCCGCCCCCACCAGAATCGCGCCGGAATCTCTGAAATCCTTACTCTTCGGATTCAGAAACGAGTGCGAGCTGTTATCCCCGAGTCTTACGACCGGGCCGTCCAGATTTACCCCGATCCCGTTGGCGTCGCCGTTGCCCGCCGGTTCAATCACAGTAATCCCCATGGCCGTGGCCAGCCGGATCGCGTCGAACTCGGCGTCCTCGACCTCGATCGGCCACAGCGCGCTGTCGTTGTCGGCCGTCTGCATCTCGAGCAGCATCACGTCGCCCACTTTCAGGTAGGAGGCCGCGTCGACGATGGCGTCGGGCGGGTTCTCGACGGGGCCGTCGTTGACCGTCCGCTGCACGCCGACCACGTGGCCGCGCGCGTTGGGCACGATGCCGATGCCGCCGATCTTGTTGTCGACCATGAGCATCTCGCCGAGGACGGCGGTGCCGTGGGGGTAGTTGCCGCCGTAGCGGTCTTTGAAGTTCTGGCCCGAGAGGAGCGTGATGTTTGCTTTGACCTGTGTTTTTTGCATGTCAGTTCAGTCTGGTCGCGCGTAAGGGAAGAGAGAGAGAGAGAGAAACATACCAAATCCTCATGGTCAAGCTGCCATCCTCGCTCGACATCAATCACCGTCGTCCCGGCGCCATCGCCACCCGGAAATCCCCAGGCATAGGCAGCGTTGATTCCCTGCCCGCCGCCCTGCAAGTATCCCTGCTTCGAGTAGAGCGGATCATCGTTCGGCTTCAGCGCCGCAGTCTGCGCCGCCGCCGGAAGTTGCCTCCTGTGCATGCCCAACCGCTGACAGCTCGCAATCTCCTTATTCCGGCCCAGCTTCTTCAGCAGCTTCGCAATCTCGTCCAGGCTCGTCTCCTCGGTCGACTGCGGAAACTGCACCTGGAACCACGTGCCAAAGTCGACGGGCACGTACGTCGGGTCGTTCTTCACGGCCTGCTGCACCATGCCCGCCAGTTTGTCTGTTGAGACGCTGCTGAACAGCGGCGCCACCTTGACGCTGCCCACGCCGCTCCTCTTTCCGTCCGACGTGGACCCGGCCGCCGCTTTCGTGATGAGGTCCTGGATGAGCTGTGCCGGCGACGTCCGCGCGTTCCGCGACTGCAGGGACGCGGCCGTCGCGGCGTCGAGCTTGACGGCGATGGCCGACCGGGCTATTATCGGCGTGTCTTCTCGCGGTGGTATGGCGGCGCCCGAGACTGTGTGCACCAAACTTGACAGGAGAGAAAGCGCCGCGAGGGCGCGACATATTCGTGACATGTTTATCAGATTTGGTTGTGTCTGAGTAAAGTGTGATGTTCTATGAGAAAAAACCTTAGGAGATGTATTAAGGAATAACAGGAGCTACTTCTGCTATTTATACGTGATGAGATAGAAGACTCGCACTTCGCCGAAAACGCGGGAACGTTAAAAAGGGGGTGGGTGGGTGGCTTGGACGGGGTGGGTGTGAAGGAGTCAGTCACAGTCAGCGTCCAGTGGTGTCAACCTCGCCTGTGTAAGATAGGTACAAAAGAAATCGACCGACAACGCCACCACTCAAAATCATGCATACACACTTGCTGGGCCCGGGTTCCAAACTTCGGGTCGACGGGTTGGTACGGGCTGGCGGTGCTGCTGCTGCTGCTGCTGCTGCACGCAATTCAACCAGGTTCTCCCGACCCTGGGCCCGGAGCGAATCATCAGATTCGAATCCGCACGCATGCGTTTCTCACCGACCAGCAATTCCCGGAATTCTCAGAGTTTGGGTCTGGTTGTTGGATCGCTCTATTCCTACAGGGACGTTTGATGACGCGTGGTAGCATGGGTTGCATCGAGAAGTGAGAAAAACACCTCGTGGTGAGGCCCTGAATCCCTTGTTGGGGGATCGGATTGACCTTCCCAATGTTTGCCAAGACCCAGGCAGGCACAAAATCCGGGAGGGAAGGTAACTCGTACCTGATGACTTGCCTGGTGTGGCGTAGGGGGGAGGGGGGCACATAGGGCTGACCAATGCTTCCGGCCAAGAAATGTTGCGCGGGAAGCCCGAGGGCGGATCTGGGACTGTGACTGTGCCGTAGCAGTCCGAGGCCGGATGCTACTACTTCCTACAACACCAAGGTCTGGACCCTGGCTCCCAGAGAATGAGGTAATGCATGTACGCTGATTCGTATTTGTGCAGACAGACCGGTGAATGTTATTATGGGTCTCCCATTGTATGTTTCCCGGTCTAGGTCTCTCGGTTGCTTATGGCGATGTTGCATGCATCGACCCGAGACTGGAATCAAGCCAGCGACCGGGTGAATGAGTGATGTTAATCTGCGAACATGACAGCCAATAAAATATGAGGGCATGGGAAAATATAAACTACGGGGGAATCCGCATCTGATAATCATGTTTTTGTTCCCTATCGTAAGGTGTGCAAATACAAAAGTGACGACAGATCGAACGGTGAACGGTGAGCGAAAAGATGGTGGTGCCACTTTTCTTTCCGCTGCTGCCCGGATGCGAGAGTGGAAAACACTGCAAAGGTGGGAAACGAGAAGGTGCGGCGGCACGGGTATGTTCCTGGCTCGACAACGGTCAGGAGAGACAACCTTAGATAACGGTGCATCCAGCGAGGGAACCAAGGGCACGGCACGGGTGAACAAGGTGTTGCTATTCTTGTTTACTGGGAGGTGCATACCCAAGGGGGTACGCATGCTTAGTCTATCAGGGTACTTCTTTCCCTATCCGTCCTTCAGTATCGGGACACACGGATGATTGTATCCCTCACTAATATACTCATGTACCCAAGCGAAAATACCCTTATAAGCTTCCCGCTACCGGGGACCCGGGAGAATGTGAGGCATCATATCACATGGGAGATAGGCTAAAGTGCTTGGGTGGTTCAGGTTCTGGAAGGTGCCAGGGGTGTTGAGACGAAAAGTCAAGGAGCGCGTGCTTTTGTCCGACGTAGAGGGTGGTTGGTTGCGTGCTTTGAACGATCTTGTCGGCGGATTTTTCCCTTTCTGATGCACCGCGGGTCGATAGAATACCCGGGAGGGAGGGTGGTGTGGGAGGATCCAGACCTACTACGGCAAAAAAATGGTGTGATGATTATCCGGGACCAGGCGCCTGGTTCTTGGGTGGGTGGGAGTGATGTTTTGAGGTGCCTTGTTGGGTAGGTGGATTGCTCTACCTTCTGTCTTGAACGTAGCTTCAATGGGTCGGTTTTACTGTGTTAGCGGTAATAGGACCTGTTAGCTGGACTGGTTTCTGCCTCGATCATGCACGTAGGGACTTGTGCTAGTGGTGGGAGAGCCCGAGAGCTCTCAGTTGTGTGTTCACTCTTCGGAGATTTTATCTAAAATAGCCCAGCTTCGGAATCCGGATGAATGCTTGCTGCACCATCACCATGTACAGCTCAAGCCACAGGTTGATCATTAGACGTCATATCAGCTTCGGGACTCGCCATAGGCAGATGAGTTGTTCCACAACCGGCCAAAGGGAGATGAGGTCCGCAAGAATTCCAAACCGCCAGTAAATACCAAACCCCTGTGTCCTGCTTGCAAAACATCAAGAAGGGGGATGATTCCCCAAGCGAAGGAGTGTACAGGAAACCGTTAAAGTCACATACAAATCAGCTCCCCGGGTATGCATAATCACAGGAAATAGGCATAAGCAAAAAGGCAGGGCAGATTCCCATCCTGCACGTCAGCAACTCACCGTCCACGACATACGGAAAGCTCAGCCACAAGCAAGGTCAGCACCGGCACAGACGCAGGTACACTTCCAGACCACCCCCTACCAATACCACTCCCCTTGTAACACACCACCACGAGAACCAAACACTCACCAAGTAAGGAACATGACGATCTGCTGTGCGACGTGTTCTTACCAACTGATCGAAATACTGCCTACCTACCATGCCTTCTTACGTGCAGAATACCCAGGTATGCAGGTCTGCGGAGCAGTCGATAGTCTGGGGAAGTGCATGAACATGCGACATGAAAGGGGCGCTCCGTGCCACGTGGGAAGCGGCGTCTGGCGTAATGGCTAGCGAGCGTGGACACTTTTGGTATCGAGCGTGGAATGTCCGTGCCCCCGTTATCTCGCCTGTGCCAGCCAACCATCTTACAGCGCCTCAACCACCCCGCCAGCGCAGGCGCGCACCCACCAAGGCAAAGGTTATAGCTTAGGTAAGGAGATCTTATACACTACAATCGCCGTCGCTAGCGATTACTTTTTAAAGCCATCGCAAGTTGAATGAAGCGAAAGGTTACGTAACTACCACATTCTTCTTTTGTGGGGTTTGGGTAGGGCCAAGTGTTGTGGGACCTATAAACCCATATCTAGGTTTTTACTATAACCTTTGTACTACTATTTCCCCTCGTACGGATCTAGTTTCCCTCTCTTCCTTCCACTAGAAATCCATATACTTTTATTTCTCCCTATAGGTTATAAGCCCTTTACGGTAATACTTTCAAAACAACCAATTCCTACGTAATCTTCGATTAAGAAGCGATTAAAATTAATCTAATTCTTTTAATAATTACAACGGAAACAAATAAGCCTTTAAACGCTATAAGGACTAATAATTATCCTATAAAAGTAAACGCAACCCTAATAATACTAACCCTAACCTATACTAAACTATATACGTTTTTAGCTAATAATTAAGATAATAAGATATAGACTTCCGCTATATACAAAAACTGTACAAGCAACCTATACCAACAACCCTACCCAATCCCATATAAATAAGTATAAAATTAAGCGCAACTTTATTTATTATAAGTAACAACGATACGATTACAGTCCCGACCCTAAAGGAAAAGGACAATTTTATATTATAAAAAGCCAACGTCCAGCGCGCGTTTTTAATCCAAAACCTTAACGACTTTATTAATAAAAATATACCCAAATTTAATAAAAAGGAGGTAAAAATTAAGTAAAAGAAATAACGGAATATAGCATTATATATTATAACGCGCTCCTTTTTACCGGAAATTAAGTAATTATTAGTAAATAATAAATAGAATATAAAAGAATAAAACCCTAGGATTATTTAAGACTTTATTACTACTTATATACCCTTTTTATCCCAAAACGCTACAAGTACCTTACTTTACAAATTTATTTATATAAAGCGCTTTAAGTACGATTTTATAACTACGTATATTAATAAAGTTTAAGTTATTAAAATTAAGCTTTTATAACTTAGCTAAAAGCTAAAAAACTCTATATACTTATATATAATATTATAAGGTTTAAAGAAAACTTATCCTCGTAAATACGACTTTTGGAAATATAATTTGATAAAGGGTAAGCTAACCTAAAAAGGTTTTTTTTAAAAATTAATAGCTATCTTAAACGATAAAAAGGCTATTTTTAAAATAGCTTAACTTTCTACTTGCTAAAGTAATAATAACAATTAAAATAATACTAATTTTAATTTTAAACCCGAAACCTAATACCTTAATTACTTTAATAAGATTATATAAAAACTAATATATTATAAGCCGTATAATTAATATATTTCGAATAAAGCAAAAAACTGCTTTTATTATAATCCCGAAAAAATACTAAACAGTTGGAAAAGGAAGTTTGGCTTTTATAAAACTATAGCAACCTTTAATAATAATGCTAATAAATTAATAACGTTATTAATAACTATAGGAAACTTAAAGTTAAATTATAAAAAAAACGTTAATCTTTTATTTACTCTTACCTTTTTAAATATAAGTATTTTAATAACTACCTTTTAAAATTATAACTCTTTTAAGTTGGATTTTTAATAGACTCTTTGTAATAGTAAATATTATAATTTATAGTAGCTGTTTGTTATAAAGCCTAATAGGGTTAAAGATAATTAATTATTATAAAAAGCTTTATAGTATTTAATATTAAAGCTTATAAGGTAACTTTCAATTAATTTAAGTAGTTTACGGAGCTTTAACCTTTACTAAAACCAGCTAAGTTCTTTTTAGTAATTAATAATCTCGTATAAGTATTATATTACGGAAAAACTATAATTAAAATACTAAATAATAATAAAGAAATAATAATACTTAAAATCTAACGTATAATATATTATCTATAAAACCTAGCTAATTTTATTAATAATTGTATTATACTTAATACTAGCTTCGTTTAAAATTATAAAACTAATTCCCTAAAGTTAAAAACGATAGAAAATATTATAAAATTATTAAAAATAAATAAACTACTTATTATTCTAGTAAAGGTAAACCCTAATTTAAATAAAGATATTTATATAGTTAAAAAAAACTATTTTTACGTTTATTAATTATAATATAATATATTAGCGCCTTATATATATAAGTAAGAAAATAATTACTAAAGCTTATAAGGATATTAATATTACTTTTAAAAATCTAAAAAATTATTTTTACAAATTCTACATTATAGGTAAAATAATAGATAAATTTCCTAAAAACACTTATACTATAGCAACCAAACCTTTTAAATTTATACGTATTAATCTTATTAGCTTTAGTTAAAAAAAATACTTTAGCTATTAATATATTATAATTTTTGTAAACGTTATTTTAAATTACTACTAATTTTATTTTCTTTAAAAAAAAGGAAATATTTATAAATAAATTAAAGAATTTTATTTATAGCTTAAAACTTAAACCGATACCTTTCTTAAGATTTTTAAACTTAATAAAAAAATAAAATTTAACTAAAAAGTCTTAAAATTTTAAAATAAAAAAATCTATAAATAAGTAAAATCTAAAGGGGTAAAAATTAATAAAATAATTTCTTACTTTCTCTAATAAAACAGTAAACCTAAACGTATAATTAAAACTATTACGGAAAAAATTAAAACAATTATAATTAACCTTATAATACTTATTTACTTATAACCTTTTGTTTTTAAAACTATAATTAAAGTTTAAAACCTTCTCCCCTCTCGTATAAATAAAAAAAATAAATCCCCCTAATAAGTTTTAACCGAAAATTTAATTATACTAAACTTAGTAAATTTTCTATATATTAAGTATTTACGTACTTACTTTTACAACATATATTACTTTGTTAAATAAGCTTATTGGGAAAAAAATAATAAAATAGCTCTTAAAACGCTTAAAGGTAAACTTATTAAGTATATAAATATCTACAGTAAAATTTTTTATATTTAGAACTTTAACCTAAATAAAGTTATTAAAGTTAGTACTATACGATTTAATAAAAACGTATAAAACCCCCCAGGCTTTAAGAAAGATCCCTTTATAAAATATAAGGTAATATTTAATAATATTACCGTTACTAAAATAGAAACTATACCTAACTCTATTACTATTAAGTTCCCCGAAGAATATAAATATATTATAAAGCAAAAAGCGCTAAAATATAAAAAATTAATATATTTTAAGGAAAAACACAAACCTAAATCTATAATAAAATTAATAACTTAATTACTATTATTATTACAATTTCTAAAAAAAATATATAAGGAGTAATTAAGGTAAAACTTAAACCTAATTAATTACCTTCCAAAATCCCTAATCTATTTATACCTTTTATATTAAATATATCTTTTATTAATATAAAGAAACCCTTTAACTATAATACTTAATTTAACACAAGCTTAAACTTTAAGGAAGTTTTAAAAAACTTAAATTTTAGTAACTTTAATATAAGTACCGAAAAAGATAATTTTAATAACAATAGAGATAATAATAACTATTTATTTAACTAGTTAATCCTTAATTATAAGAACTTTAATAATAAGGAGTTTTTTAACGCTACTAAATTAAAAGAAATTAACTTAAAAGCTTTAATTTCGTAAAATAAAAGCGTTTTCTTTAAACGATTAAATAAACTTCTACCTAAGCCTAAATCTCAATAACTTATATAATCTTTAAAACTTAAAAAGGTAAGAAAATTAGAACGTATTAAACCAAAGTTACTAAGATCTTATAAACGACTTTATAATGGAAAATATTAGCTTTACTTTTACTATTTCGCAAAAGAAAAGATTCCTTAAAGAGTTATTATTATACTTTTATTAATTAAGGCTAATATTATCGTATAAGTAGTAAAAAAACCTATTTCTTAAAACTATTAAGTTACTATCCGTTTTTCAAATTATAAAAATTATTAGTAACTAGCTATAAAAAATAAGTAAAGGGTTTAAAGTAAAAGGATATTTTTAAACTTATTTATAATAATAGATCTAAATACGTTCTTTTTAATAAATAGGTTTATAATAAAAAGTTTAATCCTAATATAAAGATTTATTTAGTAAGGGTATAATAAGTGATTTATAATAACTTTAAAGTTAAATATTAAAGCTTTAAAGAAATTTACGCTATTATCGCGAACTTTATATCTATTAAGATCTTTTTCGTTATTATTATAATCCTAAGCTAATATATAGAATAATATAACTTTAAATTAATATATCTTAACGTTAATATCCTTAATAATTACAAATACTACATTAAATAACCTTATAGTGTTAAAATAGATATAAAATACATTTGGAAGCTAAAAAAGGCTTTATATAGCTTACATTAAAACGCCCTTTATTAATATAAAATATTTATTCCTATTTTATAAAGCTATAACTTTAAATTACTTATAAAAAAAGCTTATATCTTTGTTAATTAAGATAAAAAAATAATATTACTATTATATATTAATAATATAATCCTTATTAATATTTTACCCGAAAAAACTTATTAGTTCCTTAATAAGTTTAATTAGTACTTTATTTTAAAACATTTTAAAAAAGTTTAATAATACTTAAAATATAATATTATAAAAAATATTAAGTAATATACTATTTTCCTTTTATAAGCTAGCTATATAAAAGTAATTATCTTAAAATACGGCTATAAAAACTTAAAACCCATTAAAATACTATAATTACCGAAGTTCACTTTTCCTAAAATATAAAAATTAGTTAAAAGTAAATAAAAAATATATATTAAAATTATAGGCGCTTTTAACTATCTCGTAACCGGTATAAAAGAAAATATTACATATATAGTTAAAAAGCTTTACAAGGTTAATTTTAAACCCTTATAATAATATTTTAACTTAATAAAATACTTTTTTAAATATCTTATAAGTATTTAAATATATAAGATTATCCTAAAAGGTAATTATATACCTAAAGATTTATAGCTATATAGTTATATAAATGTAAGCTTTATAAATAATATTTTTATAAAATTTAACATTAAAAGATATATAATTTTTACTATTAAAGGTCTAATCCTTTAAAAGTTAAAGAAGTAAATTTTCGTTATATACTCTACTATTAAAGCAAAGTTTATAAACCTTACTTTTACTAATTAGGCGATTATTTAGATTAAAAAACTTTTAAATAGCTTTAAAAAGGAGTAATTACGCCTAATTATCTTATATACAAATAACGCAAATATTACGTACTTAGTACTAAATCCCCTTAAATCTATAAGAATAAAAACGATTAATATATAATATAAGTAAATAATCGATCGTATAGTAAAAGGAGATTTTAATATATAATATATTCCTAATACGGAAATAGTAGTAAATAGGCTAATAAAGCCATTGCTTCCAAATAAGTATAAGCGCTTTTACATTATATTAGAACTATAAGCGAAACAGATTCCCTAGGTTAACTAATTAAAGGAGGAAAATACTATAAAAAAGATTATAATATACTAAATAGGAAAATAAATAGATAATTTGTAGCTATAATAAGGGGGTGTGTTATAGAACCCACAGACCTACATCTAGGTTTCTATTACAGCCTTTATACTGCTATTTCCCCTTATACGGATCTAGTTTCCCTCTCTTCCTTCTACTAGAAATCTACATACTTTTATTTCTCCCCATATTAAGTAAGTAGAAAAAAAAAGGGTTTGCAGGTGTAAAAAGTACAAGTTTTACAGTAAATCTAGTAGTATTTTATCCCTTATAGCTAACACTATACGCTTTATACCCTATACTAAGGCCTACACGTAACTATAGGGTAGAACAAAGCCTGATTTATCTATTTAAAATCTTTTCTTTTCGTTTAATCGTTATACCTAGCGTTGCACCTCGCGATAGCTTCAACAGTACTAGCAACTTATACGCGCTTGCGCTAGCGGCGTAATTATAGCGCTATAGCGGGGTAGTTAAGGCGCTATAAGATGGTTGGCTGGCACAGGCGAGATAACGGGGGCACGGACATTCCACGCTCGATACCAAAAGTGTCCACGCTCGCTAGCCACTGCGGCGTCTGGCATCGCATTGCAGTCACCGTAGTCTCGTATTACGTAGTGTTGTCATCTCATTTTGTACTGACACCAACAACGGACGCGGCTGGTGAGGGCTTCATCGAGATGCAATGGGGTTGCTTGTCTGTCTGGCTAGGTAAGGAAGCAGAAACTGCCTTGCCAGGTCATAATGCGCCGCGGGAACCTCGCTGGCGCTGATGCCTGGAATAGGTTTAGGGTGTGTTCTTCTCATCTGAATTTCTTGCTGAACGCGTTTGCTGAATTTCAAAATTCAGAAATTCATCAAACCCTTGCTGAACCGGTTATTCCTCGGCTGACGAGTCCGCAAACCCCACTCACAAGTGTTGCAAGTCAGCATCGCGTTCCTTTGTCTTGCAGCCCTTTATCGGGCGATACGATGCCTTCCACCAGCCAAAACACATACAAAACAGCATTGCGCAGCCCTTGCGCAGCCCTTGGGCTTCAATTTTGCAATGACCTTTGATCCTATTATCGTTATAATTATTGCAACGGCTCCGAAACGCTGGCGTTAGCGTGCTGTTGCGCAGTCCTGTAAGTGCGCTGTAAGTGCGCTGTAAGTACGCTGTATTTCTAGGGCTTTTACAGTATAATTATAGTGGATTATAGGGCAAATTCATCAAAATTTGCGAAATTCAGAAGCCAAAAGCTACGGAACTTTTCAGCAGAAAATTCATCAAGATGCACGCTATCTGATTGGTTGCATCCGAAAAGTGGATTACATGTGGGTCAGTTTTGCTGAAATTCTGGAAAAGTGGCATTTTTCAGCAAAAAAAAGTCAGATGGTCGTGGAACGGTTTTCTGAATTCAATTCAGCAAACGCGTTCAGCAAGAAATTCAGATGAGAAGAACACACCCTTACGGGGTTGAGTGTTCACTCGACTTGAGGAACATACACACCACATCCGCAATCGAGGGATCTGGAATGCGGAATCGATGATACAGAAAAAAAAGAGCGAGGAAGCACCGACGTCCATTTCACGGTATCCGAGCCGCACGCAGATAATAGGGTATCTGTGAATTATTTTAATCGCTGCCGTAGGTTTGCTCTACAGAGTACCTCTGCTCCGGATTCGCCAAGCAACAGGTTGTCGCCTTTAGAACCAGCCAAGACCTTCTTCCTGCAAGCCCGATACGCCATAAAATACGGGTATCCATGTCTTGTACTCAAAGATACATATATCACTCAGCCATATCCAGATGGCCACTGCTTCCAATTGCTTCCCCAGTTGTCTTTATCCTGACCTGACAGTGCAACTACCCGGACATCTCAACATCCGGGTCAACCTCGGTCCCCAGATCCCTATCCTCCAGAAACCGTCTCCCCAGCAGAGCCTCGGGCAGATAATCCTGCTTGACCTTGCCATTGCGATAGTTGGGCGGATACTTGTACTCCTGGCCGTATCCCATCTCCCGCATCAGCCGCGTCGGCGCATTCCTTAGGTGTATCGGGACCGGTAGACTTGCAACGCCCGGCTCCTGGAGTGCCGAGTAGGCGTTATTCAGACCGCGGTAAGCACGCGTGCTCTTGGGTGCGAGACACAGCGCGACGGCGCAGTGGGCCAGCGGTATGCGCGCCTCGGGCATGCCGATCTGCTGCGTAGCCGTGTAGGCAGCAGTCGCAAGCGGGAGGAGTGTGTTGTCCGCCAGACCAACGTCCTCTGATGCTATCACGACCATTCGTCGGGCAATGAATAGCGGATCCTCCCCAGATTGGAGCATGCGAGCCAGATAGTAAAGGGCCGCGTCGGGGTCGGACCCTCGGACGGACTTGTGAAAGGCGGATATGGTGTCGTAATGCTGATCGCCAGCCCGATCGTAGACAAGCGTCTTGGTTAAAGCGGCTTTGATGCCTTCTTTGGTGAGAGGTTGTGAAGGCTCCGTGTCGGAGGGCGAATCGGGCTTGTTGGTATTCCTCGTCAGGGAGAGGGCGAGTTCAAGAAGGTTGAGTGCGGTGCGGGCGTCTCCATCCGCAAACGCAGATAGGTATTGGAGGAGCTCTTCGTCGATAAGAGGGCTGAGCTCAAGACCCTCTTCGTCTATCTCTTGTTGCAACGCCCGGGTGAGAATCCGCTGGATGTCTTCCCCGGTGAGAGACTGCAACGTAAAGGTCCGGCACCGACTCAGCAGAGCGGCCTGGATCTTGAAGCTGGGATTCTCAGTGGTGGCGCCAATAAGTGTGATGGTTCCGGCTTCGACGGGTTTCAAAAAGACGTCCTGCTGCGACTTTGAGAAGCGGTGGATCTCGTCGCAAAAGATGATGGTCTTACGCCCCGTCAGCGTGAGCTCGTTTGCCGCCTCGACGAACAGCTTCTTGCACTCGGCCACGCCCGTGCTCGTCGCGTTGAGCTCGATGAACCGACTTCCAACCCGACGGGCAATACACCGAGCTATTGTAGTCTTCCCCGTTCCGGATCCGCCCCATAATATCATCGACGGCACCCGGTCTGACTCGATCAAAGACCTGAGCACACCGTTTGGCCCCACGAGATCCTGCCCAAACACTTCGTCGAGGGAGTGTGGTCGCATGCGTTCGGCTAGCGGCGCCGCTCGACTGGTCTTCGATCGTTTAACCAGCGGACCGGGGATGTCTCTCGCGGTGCCGTTTGGTTGTTGCGCTTCTTGTGTCGCTCCTTCTGTGCTTCCCTCTGCTGATCCCCTCGTCGCGACTGGTGAGCTCAAATGGCCAGGTCCTTCTTCGAAGCTCCGCTTCATCCCAGCGGCAACCTTAACACCCACGCTAGCTGTCCATGTTTTTCCCTGGCCTGTGCCATTGCTCTCAACCTTGTTCGGTATCGGGGTTTTGCCGTTCACAACGCTCGGGGTGGCTTGTCGTTTGGAGGCGGGCGTCTGGAAGAAGGTTGAGGCCGACCGTTTCTTCTGCGTCGAGCTTGGGACGGAGCTAGGGTTGGTCTGGCTGGCGTCTGGCGGGGAGGAAGTGCGGCTGTCGGCGAGGAAGGACTCGCAGCCCGAGTCGATGTGTTGGTTGATCAGGTCGAGCGACTTGACACCCTTGCTGCAAAGCGGACACTCGACCATGACGGTGCGTGATACTGTAGCAGATGATGTTGAAGTGAATCGTCTAGCATCGGAACTTTGGTGCGAGCTCGAGATGGTAGCGTAGTTGAAGGATTGTTCTCGATCCGACGCGTTTCGAATGGATTTTGACGCGCTGAAGTTGGGACCCTGACAGTGGCAAAGTTTGGTGGCCAGCCAGCTGTGGACTGTGGTTGGGCGCCGAATGACGTAGGGTGGGCCCTCTGCTGGCCCTGTCGGTCGGCTTGTTCCGAACCCGAACTCAGGACCCACCAGCGGGTAAGGAAGACGGTCTTCCACGTTGTTGGGACGATACCTTCAACACTTCGACTGATCAACGCGTGGACAGTTTGTCCAAAGTATTTTCCCCACCACGTGTGGACCAACAGAGGTTAACCCCGCCGCATCATGCGCCGATTGTTGTGTCGACATTGAACGACAAGCAAGACTTGGGCTAAACTTCAGCGTTCTGAGCATTTTTCTGGCCTGCAGGAGAGCATGGAAACGGCCAAGTCAGTAACAGTCTTGCGCATGGTGATTCTGGTGCTGCAGTTTGGTTGTTGAGACTACCTGGCGGACCCTCAGAAAGACCATCCCCGTCCTAGAGTAGATACCTGATCTAATTGTCTCTTTTTGCGCACGCTTGGTGAATATTGCTACACTACCTAGCGTTTGCTGGCCTGTTACTCTCATCAACCGCGGGATAGCGGTACTTACAGCCACCTACCATTCCGCCCCTTCAAGTTAGCAAATGGTTTCCGTTCGTTTCCCCATGACTGTGCCGAGGGAATACCTACGCTTCATTGGGCTTCCGGTCTGCACACTGCCTGATCGTTGGTACCTCAGACAAGCGCACATCCATCGACCAAACTTTTTCAACAGCCGTTCAAACCTTTTCCTCATCGCGGAGCGCTCACGTGACGCCCTCAATCACAACAAACACCCCCTGGTCGGGCCAGCTGATCGCAACCCTGAGAACGACGCGAGTCATGTCTTCTCCACTCCACAAGTGCGCCTATGACCTCAAAAAAAAAACCGACATGGAATGACCGACAAAATGAAAGGTCGTACCCGGGATCGAACCGGGGTTATCAGAAACTTCTGCTTGGATCAGAATCTGATGTGATAGCCACTACACTATACAACCTTGTCACGTGTCGATGTCTTCAGGTTCTCGTATCCGCACTTATGACGCTACCATCGTCGTCCCATTTTCCGTGTTTTCCAGTGGCGGGTAAAATGGCCGCTGAAGAACCCCCGAGCTGTCTCGATCGGCTAAACCATTATGGCTCGAGATCAAAGTGAACTGCCGGAATGCGGCAGGGATATAGAGATCACCTGTATTGACCCAATAGGGCCGAAATACACATCTAGGTGCCGACAGTGGTAGGAGTTAATAAGTCGGCTTGCCCCTTTCCACATATGGAATCGCCGTGAATTTTGAACAAGCTTTACAGTTCGACAACATGAGGACATCCGGGCTGTGGTTAGCGATTCTAAGTCATGGCCTCGGACCTGCCTCTGCGCAGACGACGACGTCCAGCCCGACCTCGACAACATTGACATCAAGTCCGTCCAACCATGCCATGCATTCCGGGAGAATATCACACTGACACAGCTCCAGCCATGCTCGACCCCGCAGACCTAACCTACCCCACGACGCTCACCACAATCTACACCACAACCCACACAACCGCCTCCGTCGTGACCGTCGACACAGTAACCATCATCGACCCCTGGCCGACCTCTCCCGACCCCGAATCCGTCCCCTACACCCAGACGGAACTCCAAATCACCCAGCGCACCGTCCTTCCCACCAACCCCTCCGCCGCAGCACCCTCCCCATCCACAATCGTCAGAAACACAACCTGGACCGTCTGGACCACCTCCGAATTCGACATGAACCCCGCCCGCGCCCCGGACTGTCCCGGCCCCGACGGCTGTTCCTACCCGACCGTCAAGCCGCACTCGAGCTGCATCGAGCGCCACCTCGAGACGCGCTGCTACCGGCAGTGTCTGCTCAAGAACTGGATGTGGTGGTGTCGCCAAAACGGGCCGGGCGACGAGGCCGACCCGGGACTGGGGCCGATCGGACGGGTGTGTGCGGGGACGAATTCGACGATAGCAACCTGGGAGCCGCTGTTGGAGCCGTGCGATCATACGGATATGGCGCCTGGGTGTTCCATCTGTCCGGGGTATGAGGATGAGGTGCCTGTTTACTTTCCGGGGCGGTGATGGCTAGCGCTGTTGGCGTCGGGGAGGCAGCCGAGGTGTAGTAGCATATGCCTTCGTTGTTTTCATCACAGGGTTTCATGATTTGGGGAGAGTTTACCATATCGATAATGTGGGCGGGATCGGTTGTGGGAAAGATGCCGTGGGTGTGCTACAGAGCGCTATTGCTCACTGTGGTAGCCTCGTCGCTACGCTGAGGAGTGGAATGAAATAAAGTCATCCTTCGTCGAGCTTACCTTCTTCAGCAAATACGAAGTGAATGTCTGATCACCGACTGGCGAGGCTCTGCCCCCGGCTAACATCACGGCGTCGGAAATCTCCGAGCATGTAGGTGTCCGAGTTGGGGCGTGGCTGAAACGGATGCAGGCGTCCACTGCGCAGCCGCATGCAGGGGGTCGCTGCCTGGCAGCCGTCCTCCCATTGTGTAAAAGAACGCACTCGAGACGTGGATCTCAACTCTGCCAAGAAGTGAGCACCCAGACGACCTCTTACCATGGATCCGTTGAGCATCACGTCCGCGGTTATCGGCCTCCTCACGGCAACGGGCAAGGTTTGTTCACTGCTCGAGGGGCTTTCCTGTATCAAAGATGCCCCAGTCGCCATCGCAAATGCCTCAAGGGAGATACGCCATGCCGAAATTGTGCTTCGATCGATGCAGAAGCTGCTCGAGCGTCTCGACCTGCCGAGTTCACGTCGAGCTCTGATCCAGGTGGACGACCTCCGCGTGACTCTTGCCGAGGCGATGCTGTCGTTCTCTGCCTTTGAGATCTTGCTGAGGCGCCTTGAGAGCCGAGCGAAGATCGCAGTTGCCATCTCGTGGCCAAGATACTCGAGGCAGATGGATGATCATCTAGCGCGGATTAGCCGCTACCAGCAATCTCTGATGTTGATGATAACCATTCTACAATGGTGGGTTTTACCAGTACTAGCAGCGGTTTGCCTAACCACTAACTTCTTAGCAGTGACACCGATACTGAGGCATATAAAAGCCAAGAGAAGCTGCAAATGCTCGTGGATAGAGTTCTTGCTGAAAACAGCGAGCTCAGGCAGAAGCTGGTCGAGTCGGAAGACACGTTCGCTGCCCGCAGTATGGTGACTTGCCGCCGGGACGATGATGTCACGGCCGGGCAGCCGCCGGACGATGATGCGTCCACGATCCGGAGAGTCCGTAAAAGCATCGATACCTTTGGCGGCGGCACAATCCGATTCGCCTTCGAGAGAATCCTGGAGCAGTCGAATGTCTACCGAAGAACCGCGAACCAAATCGAATGCGACAAGTCGTTCTCCACAACAATTCCACGGTCGAATGCCCTGTCTGTCTTTTGCGGCTGCAGTTTGGCGGACATTTCGGTCATGTCGGTCATTGCAATGCCACTGACGGTCGCCGATGTTTCGAATAGCAAATATTATGTCGTCGATTCTCCGGCTACTTCATCCACGGATCCGGGTGACCCAGCCGCAGAACAACCGTATTCCCTTCAGCGGGTCGAGGCCACATACCCGGCGAGAATGTTTTCGGTAGCAAGAAATGTGATGCTACCTGAGCAGCTCGGGGTCTATCGAGCCCCGCGACGACGACGCAACCTGACCGAGGTGGCGGAGCAGACTGACCCAAAAACCTCTGGCTCTTCAGGGCTGAAACCAGCGAGTTTGAGAGTAACTGGGACAGACAGCACGGATGCGGATATACCAAAATCGAATACTGAACTCGACTCGGAAACACAGGTATCTGCATACGCCTGGTCCTGGGTCGGATGTGACGAGTGTAGATACTGCCAGGCCTGTGACAAGGAAATCGTCCACACAGCCACGCCCAAAGTTCCGGCGCTGTACACTAAGGACGTTCCACGTTGTCCTCGTTGCAGACGACCTTTGTGCATGCCCCAGTCGGAGTATACAAAGGGCGTATATTGCGAAACGTGTTCCGAAAACGGGGGACGACGACGCCTGGGGTGGAGCGAGAGGAGTCGGAGGCCGAAAAAGAAGTCGAAAAAGCAGGCCAAAAGGACTAAATGGGATGAAAGCAACCTCAGTGTGTGGGACAGGATCTGAAATACCTACCGGTGAGGCGGCGGCATACTCAAACACTCCCTAGTACCTCAGAGGATTCCTCGAATAGATTCCCGAGATGGAGAAAGAATTAGGGGGCTCGAGGAATTGGAGTCACACTTTGGGGAGAAGTTTGGCGATGTGATCAAGGGTGTGTGTAATGGTGGATTGGGCCGGACGTTGAAGCTGCATGGTGGAATAAGAACCGTGGGGATCTTGAAATGGTGGCTTTTCACGGGGTTATTGTTGGCAAGGAAATCAAACGGGTCCTGAATTGGGGCTAAGCCTGTAAAGGTTGGGGGTTGCAACGTAGGTACCTAAGCTTTGTCACTGAGACTTGAATTCAACCGTACCGTATGCACACTGACATGAGAGGATGCCGACCTATGCACTGTTCGACGTACCTGCAGATATGCATTTCCATACCTGTCAAGTGCTTACATCTGCCATTCTACGTTTAGCCTACTATGGCGAGCAAGCAGCACAATACCAAGCCTGTATCACTCGGTACCTAGAGTAGGTTTATTAGCGCCACATTCTCTAAACATCGCTCATATTTGTTGACGTCACATATATTCCCGAGTCAGCTCACCCTTAAAGCGACGGCTGTTCATGTAATGGATGAACCCATGTAATATTTTCCCTTGCCGTGATGCTGTTTGCTCTAGCCTGCCCGCCCGCTGTAGGTGTATATATCTTTTACAAAGAGTGAACCCCACAAAATGTCCTTTCCCGCGCCTCTGTATGCAACACATGTCCCACCAAGTTATACGCCGAAATGATGAGAGCCCAGAAATACCGAAGCCGACACCCATGTTACCCAAACCTGACCCAAAATCCAAAACAAAAAAGATCATGTGCATGCAATAGTGGTACAGCCCCTGACGCCCTCGCCCCACCCGCCAGCATACCGCTGTTCCCTCTCCCTCGTATCGCCAGGCCGCAATATCATGGCGGGTATATCTAGATAGGCTTCGTCCCCTTCTAGTTGTACACGGAATCGCCCGATCTCGCGGAATCCGAGCTGGCGGTACAACTCAAAGCCCATGGGACTCGCAAAGACGGTCGTGTTCAATCCGAGCCGGCGGGCCTCTTCGATGCCCCAGATGGTCAGGGCACGGCCGGCGCCTCGGCGCTGGTAGTCTGGGTGGCAGAGGAGGATCTTGAGGAACATGTGGCCGCGGCGGTAGCGTGTGTCGAACAACTCGTGCTTCTTGGCTGAGCACTGGGCGCGGAAGGCGTTCATGCGGTCGCGGTGGCCGATGGTGATCGGGAGGACAGGCGAGTTAGAGAGACGGGACATCGGTTCTGCACAAGCGATGTCATGTCAGCATGCGGATGGGATGAAGGATGGCAGGGGGTGGGGTGCGGTTTACGGGGATATGCTGGAGACGACGTGTAACGATGACAGGGACCAGACGAGGATGATTGATGCAATGCAAGTAGATAAAAATGCAACTTGATGTTAGACTGGATGGGAAAGGGTTGTTATGCACCTTTAAAAGACTGCTTGTAATGCGGCGCATCCCAGGAGCTGAAGGCCACGACCTGCGTCCGCCTCGGGTCCGAGTCGACGGGCATCTCGCACACGACGACGGTGCTTGTCGCCAGATACTCGGCGCATTTCTGCCGACACAGCTCGGCAAACTCGTCGGCGTAGAGATGGCGATCCGGGAAGCGGTACGGGTAGACGGGGTCGAGCGGTGAGGCACCGATCAGGACCCATGTCATGGCGTCCAGATCGGACGCGGTGGCGAGTCGGAGGAACATTGCGGGGGATCGAATTTTTGGTGGGCGAATGGGGCAACGACCAAAAATGCTAACTGCAGGTCATAGTGAGGGAGGGTGGTTGTTTATCGGTTGAGGAACAAGTGGACAAAAATGCGATGCATATCACGAAAATAATGGGAAAGCGTGCGGGAGACAATGGGAGCACATGGGAGTTTATGAGGGGAGATGGGGAAATTGCATGGCCATTCTCCATGCCCGCATCGTCGATGGGCCAGACCACAGCGCAACCCCCATGACGGCATGACTGCCTTGGAAGTGCCCTGGCTTGGCGGTTATGACGTAGGCGGACGTGCTGCGTCCCGTCGAGGCGTCCTTTTTCCCGGTGAGCAGCCCGCGTGCTGATTCGCCCAAACCCATGTCCGCTCGTCAGCTGCGCGCCGTCTGGCCATTCAGACAGCGTCGATTCACAGGGACCAGCGCAAACTCGTCGCCATCAGGACCCTGCGTCTTGGCACTGCCATCAATCCGAGTCCGGGAACTCAGCTTGAAGCTGGGGAAATTGATGAGGCTCATTGTTGTGATGTTTTGCGTGCCTTTCTGCAGGGCCGAAATCGAGATTGTATAACCTTAGTCTGACTCGATTCTGCGGGCTGTTTCACCGACCCATGATCCATCACTTGACAGCCGAGAGCTGGCAGCTGCAAAACATCGGCTGCGGCCCTGACGTCACCCTGGATGTAACTACCCTGACGTCCCCCCCTGGATAAAAGCCCTTGCTGCCGACACTGACAAGCAGCCACGGAATCACCCGCAATCCACAGCTGTACTAGGTAGTGTACCCAGACTTAAACTTATTCAGCGACAGCCTCTGACTTTTTGGCAACCGCATCTGCTGGCTCTGTGTTATTGCCCGACAGAGTCAAGCATGAACCAGACACATCCTCGAGGGGATTCCCCATGTCCGATTTCCAGCTGAACTCTGTTGATGTAATGCATCAGAAAACATGCGGGGAATAACGTATCTGTCTCACCATTGCACCGCATAAGTGCGGAATATGATCCAGGAGCCGGGCGTTGGGAGAACTGGTCCACCAAAAGCATCAGGGATAGTGCCAGTTGCTCGTTATGACTTTGATCGGGCACTTTTGTTCTAGACATGCTGGTTTCACGGTTGCGGTTACTTCTCCGGGGAGAGGCTCGGGTTGTCGTTGATTGATTGCGTCAGGCAGCGGGTTAGTTGCATCATCGGAGATTCAGGGTGACTGTTGTTTCGACTATGATTCTGGTCATCAGTATTTATGAGACGGCAAGAGTCCCGTCTCGTGAGCCGCCGAGCGGTGGCTGAGCTGGTGTCGTTGTTGGTGAACTCCCGGGTTACCCAAAACGGAAAGCGTGATAATTCAAGGTTGAGGAGCTGGCTGACCCGGTGGTCCGGCGCCGATCCCCTCGGTGAGCCCGGCGGCATGTGGTCCCATTGGTTCTCTCCCCCATCCGATGAAAAGTCCCGGAACGCGTTTCCGGAAGATCACCTGAGATTCTGCCAACGGTGAGATACCGAGAGCTGGATAGCCATACGGCTATCAACCCATGCTTCGCTAGACGTCTAATAGTCTCCCCTAACCACTGACTAGACTATACTGCATAGGCATAGGTGGATATTAGGTGCTTAACACTAATCCGTCTTGATGGGTGATCCAGCATATCAATAAGCCGCGAGAAGGAGATAACCGCAAGCGGTTAGGGACGACCCGAGTTCAGAGATACTGCGTGAAAGGTGGGACGCATAATAAACGAGGACGTCGTTGACCGCGACGAGCCACTTGGCGCGTTAGATGTGATGTGTGTTGTGTCGCAAAGGGCTGATTGAAGGAAGAAGCGAAGATCGCAGAGTGACGTAGGGACTCAGACGTTAAAGTTAGCTGTATGGAGCCAGCTGATGAAGGGTGAGTTGTAAACCGATCAGCTGCAGAGACTGGAGCAGAATTGGACTGCGCCGACATGAACGCCTCGTGATTGGCCGAGACGCAGCCGATCTGGGATCAACAACGCCTGGCGGCCTTCTGGGCAAGGCAACCACGAGGTGGCGAAAAAGTCGAATCAAGGAAAATAGGGAATGAAACGGCAGAATCGTACGATGAAATGACGGTATGGCGTAGTTGTTGCCTGTGGGGGTCGCCGGCGCGTATCGGTTCGGGAGTTTTGATTCGGGAATCATGAGAAAGCTTCCCGAGACCCGTCGCGTGATTTAGCTCACCCCGAAAGAAAGAAAGCCCGGTAGGCAAGTGACGGGAGGCAGACCCCAGTCTATTTCTGTCTTGCTCGCAGTTGGATTATGTCTAGGGTGTGCGGCCGGTTTTGATATAATCAACGGTCAAGTCCTCTGTGGCCTGCACTGGATAGATCCTACCTACGTCCCGACTCCCTACCTATGGCAGACTTCGTGATGCCTTTCCCGTCCAATTGAGACGATCAAACCGATCCCGGCCCCTCTCCTCTGCAAATACGGACTCGAAATGGCCCGGATAAAGCAGGTAGGGCAAGTGTGTTTCAAAAACGTTGGCCGCCCAGGAGCGCTCCTTCCGCAATATGTTCTCCACGCACAGCTGACTGGTTTCGAAGGTGGATACAAACAGAAGAGCATCCTCGCAATCTCTGACCATTGCCCTCTCCTACTAAATCGATCAACGGCTGCTTGTCGCCCGCTCCGGGAGCTTCGACACCAAACCTCGCTGGGGTAGATTCGGTAGGCCGCCGGTCTGAAAGACGCGCCGCCGTGTATCATTCGTACTACTTGACGATTCCATTTCATGGGCACATCTATCCCCGCCCGTTGCAATCGATAAATGCTGCACGCGTCGGCGCCTTTCTGCTTCTTCTAACCTTTGTACGACGTGGTAAGTACCGCAACCCCTGAAGTGAGAGCCGCATTGAAGCCCACCTTATCGCGGAGTTCATTCCCCTAGTCGCATGTTGCATTAGAGCCCTGACTGCGCGTCTCCATTCCGAGAAAAACCGGCATGCTCAGGAGGCTCTAGCCCCGACGCTGACAGAGGATAGGGGACATCTTGGGTATTGTGGCGTCCGGGCGAACGCCTGATGAGCAGGCTCTAGTCAGACAGTGATCTTCCCACATCATGTTGGCAGACGGCGACCTCGAGAGGTAGAGCTTAAATACCCGAGAAAAAGCTCTAGCCTCGGACCACCAATGGCCATTTACATCATCGTCGGCTTCCTACATTTCTGGCACAAAGCCCTTCGGGAAGCGAGTTGCCATCAACCGGGTACTGCATAAACGCCATGGGCGCACAAGAGCGGACTCGCCACCCAGGACAGTTGCATCTCTCATGTGACTGGCTGCCGGCTCCTCGGTGACTGTTTTTGACGCTCTCGACATCGGGTTGATAGCCGGTAGCTTTATTGGCATCCGCATCGACCTAATCCGCTCTGGGTGGCTCTTGGCCAACCGCTGAGGGAGTGTTGGGTGCCCGGTGTGGATTTGTCGGGCCGTTCTCGCCCTTCACGACGCTCAAATGGCCTGGGATCCGGGGCGCCATTGGTTGCGCAAGCCACAGGCATTGGCCCGGTGCAGCCAGTGCAATGGGCCGGGTGCGCTTGGCTGTGCCGGTCACGTCCCCCACCGCACTGCTGTTGGCTGTCTTCCTGATCGGTTTCAGTGGCCGGCTTCAGAACCCCTCGATTGGCCAGTGGCTGGACCCTTTCCCCGCGACAATTCCTGGCAATCTGCAACGAACACCAGACTCTTCGAGACCCGCGACGACATATCAAGGGTCGGAGCACCGCCTCTCTGGGGCCTTCAAAGCTTGTTTCGCACCATCTCGCTCATCGCCATGGAGTTTTCCGCCAAAGACCTCGAGGACATTCAGCGCGTCGCTGGCCTGCTGAACCTCACCGTCGACGAGCTGATTCAGCAGCGGCGCGACTCCAATCACAGCTCTCGCATCGCCACTCAACTGCTACCTGCCCACCAGGTCACTGGAGGCTCATCAAATGCGCCGGCTTCCCATTCACCACTGGAGACGAGCGATGTCGGGGCGTCCCTGACATGGCAACATGTTCAGGTCGTCGGCCGTCACGCGTCTTTTGATGTCGATTCCTTCGACGTTGACGACCACCCAAGTCAAGTGTCCGGGACTTCAGTCACCTCCGGGGAGCCGGGCCACGAGACCGATGTGATTCTTCTCAACCCGCATACCGCGTGGTATGAATGCGATTCTGGCCTGTGGAACCTCCACGAAGGCGCGCTACCCGAGGATGCGACTGCGCTCGAAGGTGACGGTGGAGAATCGTTCGTGTCGGTGACACCGATGCAGCTCGACCTGGACCCTAATGAGCATGGCTCTGCGGCGCCGGAACCCAGGAACGAGAGAGAGACAGACGGCGTCGGGACGGACTGGGCTATGGTATCGTCGTCTCCAAGCTCGATAACGTCGTTCCAGACGCCCATGTCGCCCACGTCGAGCTCGGCAGACAGACGATATCATTTGATCGCGCCAAAGACAGGAAGGGCGGTTCCCATCGTGGTCTCTCATCACTCTCAATCCTCAGCGAACAAGGTCCGGAAGAAGCGGAGCCCCTACCAAGGGGCCAAGAAACGAGATACGCATTTGACCCGTCAGGTTCATGCTTGCGTCCGGTGCAGAATGCAACGAAACAGAGTATGTTCTCTACTCGGCTTCCCCGACACGTCCTTCATACTTACATTGCAGTGCATCCCCGACCCGACTAACCCTCGCGGGCCGTGTCTCACTTGCCAGCAGAAGACGGTCCGCATGAGTCGTCTGCCATGCCTCCGCTACATGGTCACTGACAGCACCTTGTTCCGAACGGGGCTAGACTACATGCCTTTTTACAGATCACATCCAATGATCGGTCCCCATCACGGCGACTTCCACTTGGAACGAAGATGGACTGGGTCACCCACCAAAATCCTGCATTTGGGCCAGCTGCAGGGGCCTTTCAGTTTCCCCGTGGAGCTCCGCGAATTCATCCCGCCACCCAACAACACCGATGTGGACCTCAAGGGTCGTCCCATGTACGCGGTGCCCTGGGCGATTGCCGATCCCGAGGCCGTGGTAGTTGCGATGAACGAGTACCTCGACCGAGGAGTGACGCAGTACATGTACGAGTATCTGGACGACACCAACAGCCTGGTGTGGGATATCTTTCAGCAGGCTTACCGGGCATCTGTGTTTCCCATCCCGGTGAGCGATTTCCTTGTTTTCCATGGTTGGGCCGCACTAACGCTCCCAGAACCGTATGCTCCAAAAGACACTAAGGCTTTGGGTTGCATGCCGCTTTATCGAGTCCAAGTGGAGATGTTGGGCAGACGGTGGATTTCAGGATAGCGACATCCAGCAGGCCAATCCTAAAGACCCATTCTACGACTGGGCGTCGTTGCCGCCCTACCTCGACTACCAGATCGCATCTATCATCATCCACAGGGTTCTGACGCCTCTCCGGAAGGATGTACTACGTGACCTGCAGGCGACCCTAAACGTACACAGTCCAAAGGACTGGTATGTCACATTCCTCACGTCCTTTATCCTGCTTCAGAACTACGAGATGCAGATGGACTTCCAGAGGCAGTTTGCCCAAAGGAGAGAGGCCAAGGTAAGCAACCGAATCACCGGAAAAGCCCCCTCAACTGATGTCGATATAGGTTTTGTATCTCGACATGCCGCTCGTCCGCGCGACGAACTCTGGTGCCAAGACAATCCTTGCGCACTTTCACTATTGCTACAAGGGACAGCAGCTCTTCACTCGAGGCTTCGACTGGACATCGCCAAAGGTCCGGAGGATGGCTCGACTGGATCCGGAACAGACAAGCTTCATGGCGCAATGTCGTGACCTGGTTGTGGAAAGAGGTGAGTGGGTCCTTGATGATTCATGGCTGATGTCTCTCACGGGCACCCCGCTAACAGCTCACGAAGCGCCGATATTCGAGCAAGTTAATCACAGCAACGAATATCACAAGAGATACTGGTACACCAGCCAGCTCTTCGACCCGGATTGGGCACCTCGCGACACGCTTGAGCACGCCCCTCCTGTGGAGACGCCATCCGAAGGCTCGCATGTGGCCTGATGCGGCGTCTCGCCCGAGCCCGTCTGCGTCTGGGGTGGCACGCCTGTCGGCTGGACTCGACACAGACGGCAGGGCCTCAGGCCACCATTAGCCACCTCCAGATTACCACACAAAATTGCGCCCCCACCAATAGGCTTGGCTCTTCTTATCACCATGCACTCTCGCACACAGGATGGAGGGGTACTGCGTATTCCCTCATTGGCCATCTTGCAGAACCCCTCATGTTGTTCAACCCGATCGAGAAGACCCTTTTCGTGAGGGGCGCCGGGGCGCCGAGCACCCTGGACGGGCATCTGCGCATCCCGACGGCCATCTGCGCATCCCGACGAGCATATCCAGCTGGACCCTAACGGAGCAAGCAGCTCATCAGTTTGAGCCGCATTGCGCCGCCGAACATATTATAAATGATGATGTTCCTCCGGAGGAGGATTCCAGCGATGGTTCCCTTGCAGTTCTCAATCTTTCTTGTCGGACTTCGCTCCCGCTGCTAATATCGCCGATACGATTTGTTGAACCAAAGCCAAGCGCCCCGCTGTGGTAACACTCATCAACGCCATGGGTGTGGAACAAATCTTGCCGGATGTGCCAGACCAGGTCTGGGAAATCTTGCAGTCTAAGATTGCCAGCTTTTCACGCAGCGAGTGGGCAAGGGTAGATGGGGAGCTGTGCTGGGATTCCACGACGTTTGACTCGGAGGATTTCACCTTGGTGCTGAGTGACGACGATATCGCAGAAACCAAGGCCGCATTGCAGCACTTTAAGGGTTTGTTACCACTCCCGTCTTGATGGATCGTGCTAAGTCTAAAAGGTTTGGGCCTATACGGGAGCGCGGTGTCGGTGGACACATTTCCACTACCTTCTCTTGGACCCAAGTTGCTCCAGGTCGCGAAGGACATTCACATTGGTCGTGGCTTTGCTGCCGTTCGCGGTTTGAACCCAGACGACTTCTCCGCCGAGGACAACGTTTTGCTTTTCCTGGGTATCTCGAGCTACATTGGCGTTGAGCGGGGTCGGCAGGACGAGGATGGAAATATGCTGAGTAAGGAATGTGCCGAGGACCCGGAAATTAGAGCTGACTTGTCAAGTGCACATCCGAGACGCGAAGCTATCGAGAACACCACAGAATGCTAGGCCTACCCGGTATTCGTCTCGGGCGTCTGTAAGTCATCAACTCTGGTATGCGAACATCTCTGACCATGCAAGACATTTCATACCGATACCTTCTGCGACATCTTAGCTCTTCATACCCGCAACTGTGCTACCGAAGGCGGCGCAAATCTTTTGGCTTCTTCGTGGACCATCTACAACACGCTAAGAGAGTCACGGCCCGATGTCCTTGACCTCCTCTCTCAACCGATCTGGCCATTTGATAGGTGCGTTGCCGGGCTTCTGTCTGATTCACCCTACTAACTTGGAGCAGCCGGGGCAAGTTCTTTGATTCGACCACGCGACCGCTCCTGTTTCATGTCGATGGCCGAGTCATCATGAACTTCGCACGCGAACCTCTCCTCGGTATCGAAGGCGTTCCGCGGCAGGCAAAGCTCGCCGTCCTGACGCCATCACAGCGGGAAGCTTTGGACGTCGTGGAAGATGTTGCGAAAGCCAACCAGATGAGACTGTACGCCGAGCGTGGTGATATGATATTCATCAACAACCACGCCGTTCTCCATTCTCGCGAGGCTTTTTCGGATGCCCCTGGGACATCAAGACACTTGGTGAGAGCATGGCTAAGGAATCCCGAGCTTGCCTGGACTCTCCCAGCGGCTCTCCAGCAAGGCAGCTCGAGAATCTACGACGACAACGAACTGGGCGAGCGATGGAACATTGTTGACACTGTGCCGAGGATCAACTTTCGGCTTAGCGAACGTCTCACTTCCTGAATCAATGAATCGGCGTTTTTGGGATTAGAAAATTGTGTTCCTATGGAGGACATCGGGATGGATTGGAGTTTCGGAGTTGCTCGCAGGCTGTTCGCCCGAGCCGTCGCTGCGGGAATTTGCTGCGGATTATGGCGCCGCTGCCGCCCACTCGTTCTCGTATTAGGCTCCTCTTGATTCGATACATCACTTTATAGTGGAGAGGCCCCAGATCCTTGGGCCTTCGAAACGACTTAGCTTCAAAGCTCGCTGGCCTCATTTGGGTGTGTTGTCCCGCTTCTGTCCCTGCAGTTGTTTCTTTTGGGATGGCTTGACCAAATTCCCTGACGCCGTCAGTGAAGGTTTTCCCAAAGAGACTGCGTCGCGGCATTTCCCCGGAGAAGCAGCCGACACAAGACCCAAACATGGTGGTCGGGGCTCCATCGGGGAGACGTCGTCCTGCTCCGAGTGACAGGCCCCACAGATGTACTGTAGCCGCCCGGCGGCACCGCACCGCAGGACGGCACGCGTGGGCTGGCCAAGATGACCCAGTTTGGTCCCCTATTGCAGTCGCTAGTGGGCCTGGCAAGGCTAGCTGCAGCCGAGAAGGGGGGGCCGGCTTCCGTTTGATTTGGCATTCCGGGGCCAAGGGAGGGGGAGAAGTGTGCTTTCCAGTCTGCGCACCGCGTGCATTTCGCGCTCACGACCACGCAGTCCAGCACTTGCATCAAACGCCTGCACGTAACCTTCAGGGTTATCCATCCCTTCTCTTGGGCCGTCGGGGAGCGGGGGGCGGCGGAGAGAAAGGCGGGGCTGGGAAGTGGTGGGTGGCCCCGTATGTAGGCCATCTGCTGCCGGTGCCGGGTTTACTGACAGGTTACACTACCCTTCGGTCTTTTTTTGGACCGCCTGCCCCCCTCTTCTCCTCTGCCTTCTGGCGTTTCTTGGCATCCCGTCCCGACACAAAAAAGCGCCACCCTGCCCATCGATTGGACCATTACCGAACACTCTCCGGATGGTGTGGGTGCTCTCGCCCGGGTATTGTCGATTTGTCGGGACTTGGGTTGTTCTCGAGGCGCTCGGCTGCCGGTGATCACCGATCGGGTGCCGGAGGTGGTACCCCGCGATCGTCTGCCAACCTCGATCTCTCTTACCACGGTTTTACAGCCGGGCTTTACACTAGTGGATCGGACATCAAAGTCAGGAATATGCATGGATGGAGTTGGCTAGCACGGTTTTTGATGATATTTTGGGCCCGTTGGCCGCTTTTCCTTCCGGCAATAACGGTGTTGAGAGTCCCTATCCCGAGCAGTCCACCAGCCACAGCGTGACGGGTGTTGCCGGACATAATGTCGAAGGCCACAGCCAGGACGAGAGGACAAGTGACTGGAACACCTTGCCGGACGGTTTCGAGGCCGTGGTATCCTCGTCACCAACTATAGAGTCGACGTTGAGAGTAACATGGCGGGTTGACGGTGCCGATGTGGATGGCCGGCGCATTTTCGCGACACCCAGATTTGTGGTTGGAAGGCCGCCGTTGCGAGTGGATGTCTACCTCCCGCTGTGGGAAGACTATTCTCGGCCCCTGAAGGCTGCCTTGCGGCCCGAACAGCTGATATATACCACCGGAAGCGACGTTTCGAAGCTACCCGTCACGAGGCATGTCATGAGCGCGTTGGAGAGCTGGTCATCCGCGCAGCCGGATTTTGAGGCGCAGTACAATACGGTTCCATTCGGCTCGCAAATTCTTGTCACGGAGGTCACGGCGACCATTGAGGACACAGCTGCAGGGATATGTTTGTGTCCGGACTACGATGTCGAGCAGGCGATGCTCACGGTTGACGAGTTACACAGCATGTGGAACCTGTCGGTTGGGCAGTGGCCACCGGTCCTAGAGTTGGATGATATCGGGTTCGTTCGGCAGCTTCACGAGGCGATTTCGCTTGTCACCGTATCTAACGGCTCTTCCACGACAACGGACCCCGACAAGGCATACGTCTTCAAATCTTTGACTAGGGACCAGCGGTACCTTTACAACGAGCTCCGGATGTTGCTAACCCTTTTGCCACATCCGAACCTGATTCGCCGGCCGTCGCATATAATCACGAAAAGGGCCCGGTTCGGTGGCAAGCCCGGAGTCTGCGGGTTCCTGCTCGAATATTATCCGCTCGGGTCTCTGAAGCAGCGGCTTCTCCATTGTGACTCGCCCATACCAAAACGGCAGAAGGCAAAGTGGGCGAGGCAGATTGGACAGGTGTTGATGCATATTAACGCCACTGAAGGCGGATTCTATCCAGACCTGAAGCCGGATAACGTTGTGTTACGGGCCTCGAAAGATGGCGATAGTGAAGATGCCGTCCTGTTGGACCTCGAGCAGAGAGGAGGGTGGTATTCGTGGAGTCCCCCGGAGGTTCTGTACATCGAGTACATGGAGATGCTAGCAACGGGTCTGAGCGAAGAGCATGCAAGCCTGAGAGAGGAGGTCATGGGCTTGCTGGCGAGATATATGCCCGGGTGGAAACCGTCAAATCAGCGGGACCGATACCACAACTCGGTTGGCGGATTCAGCTCCGCGTGGTTAGCCCTTCTGAATCAGTCTGACAACAGCCTCGCAGAAAAGGGACGTCAGCAAAGTGGCAACACCATCGTCAGCAGAAGTGCTGACAATGAGCAGGTTTCCGATAAAGGCTACCATATTCCACGTCATCCAGGAAAACGAGACGAGCACAGCAGAGACGGAAAGGAGAGGCTTGAAAAAGCCCAAGTCTTCATGCTTGGAAAAATGATATGGTGTCTATTTGAGGACAGCCCGATGGTGCGGTGTGGGATCGATTGGGAAATCCTGCAGGATCCGGATCCGCCGCACGAAGCGCCGAGGTTTCCAGCCTTTCGGGTCACGACAGATGAGCGAATCCGGGAACTCGTCAGGCGATGCACGCTCGGCGCGCCGGAGTGGTATGAGAGCCAAGCCCAAAGAGGCGAGGTGATTACCCTACGAAAGGGTCGGCTTGTCTCGATTGCTAGACAAGATCAAGGGGGGGATGAAAGTGGCGGGGATGTCAAGGGAGTGGCGAGAAGGTGGTGGGCTGCTGAGGTGGAGCGGGCGATGCAGTTCCTCCGAGAGTTGGTGGATATCGACCATGCGGGTTCGTTGAAGAAGGAAATGGATGAGTGCGTGAGAAGTCGTCCGACCTTGGCGGAGGTTGTTGGCCAGCTAGGTGCCCTTGAAGAGGAATGGTCGGCGGTGGGGTGATGGTATTTGCCGCGTTGACTGAAGCGTTCTATGCGTTGCTATAGCTGTTGGCAGACTTTACTCAGGTTCTTTTCCGGCATTTTTCCCTTTTGTGCGTTCACCTATACCACATCTTCCATCTTGAACCTTCCTCTCGGCAGTTTCCACCTTTACCACACCAGATCTGTGGAGTAATCCACTTGCTTTAACCCCGTACCCCTTGATTTGTCGCGTCAGTTATATCAACGATCTCTGTCGTGTATAAGCGGGTACTAGGCTGTGCAAGGGGAGGATATCCTTTTTCTTGCACACCACAATCTCGACTTCAGGGACCACGTCAGCCCAGAAACCCCGGTTGCTGACGTGTCCATATCTGTAGGTATTTGTACATTTCTGAAAGGACGTTAAGATTGAACAGCAGTGGATGTTATGAGCCGGCTTGATCTTACTCTTCCGCTTTCTACACGGCAAGTGCTACCCGATGTACGACTCAGCCTACCTACCTAACCTAGGTAGTTAACTGATTCCGAGCTAAAGGACTACTACTAATACCCCACGCGAGCACTGTAGATGCGCATAGACTGGGCATGTCGATGGGGGTGTGTGGGTGAACTCATCCATAGACCTAACTAGTCTATGATGGTGATGGTGATGAGAAGGTGGAAAAGGCTGGAAGGTCCAGGATGGAAGATATGGTGGTGTGGGGCCTAAGGCACCCACCCCACAACACATGTATATATCCCTTTCTAAAACTGCCGCTGAACTCCATGCTAATCTACAAAATCCCGAACATAGGTGCACCTGTAAATGGTTCTGAAGGCTTCATACACGTAATGTGAAAGAGTGTATCATGAATCCATCCAGCATACCCTCGCTCACCAGGAGGATGTAACTACCTCATAATTCAATGCATAGCTGACCCGCAGACTCTTCGTCATCCCGTGTTCCTATACCCCCAATTGACCTGGGGTTATTATTGGTTTCCGGCAATGAAATTTACCGTGCTGTTCTCGCCGAAATTCATGTCCGCTAACCGATGTGCTGGTTCGGCGGTGGACGAGAATAACGATAGGTGCGTGTAAGTGGGCTGCTGGCGTTTGGGGCTTTTGGGAACAACCACGCTAGAACGGCGACGATTCCCGCGAGAGCTGCTATGCCGCTCGAAATGCTGATGCCGAGTATCTCCCCCAAGGTCATCCCCGAAGAAGGGCTTGGTGCGGTCGAAGGCGGGTCGTTGGCTGTGGCTGTAGAGCCCGTTGGCTGCGCAGAACTTGTTTCTGTATCGTTCCTGTCATTTCTGATGGCTGTCGTGCTTGCTAGTGGCGCAGTCTGGGTCTGGGTGAGTGTGGGAGAGAGGGCCGCCGTCGTTTCCGAAGGCGGTGGTGTGGTGGAGGGACTGGGCGATGTGGATGAGACTAGGTAGGTTGATCAGCTGAAGGAACACCAGCATTGACCAGAAGCCTACATGTACTGGGCGGAGTTGTGTGGTCACAGTCGTAGACACCGTCACAAACGGCGCCGTCCTTGGTTTTGTACAGAGCCTTTTTGAACCTCGCGTAACAGGAGAAATCACCGTAGCCGTTGGTTCCATTGCCGGCGAACTGACCCTCGGCGACGACAGTGGGAATGGTGACTGAAAATGGAGTGCCGTCGGAAGAGACGATGGTTATCTTGCCGGATCCTGCCCAGGCCAGATGCTTGTCCGCATCCTTCGTGGCATTGGTTATGCTGTCGGGAGTGTCGGTCGGGGGGCCGGCGAAATATGCCAGCTGCGAGTACTGAATGTAGTTCTTCCCAGACCTCGTGCAGTCGGCGAGCACGACGTGTTCCAAGTCACCGCGGCGCAGGAGGCCGCTGAGTGTGGTTTGCATGACAGGGTTAGGGTTAGCCGCGGAGGTTGCGTCGATCGCGAGAAGGAAACGGCTAGCCACCAGGGCTAGCAGACGTAGACGGAACCAGAACATGAAGCAAGGGCCGAGATTGGACAGGGGTAAAAGAGCGTGTGGGACTTGCGATTGAGTCCCGTCAATTGTGGGTGCAAAAAATGCAAAGGGGCAAGTGCTCTCGTGCTCGCGAATAATTGACAGGGGAGGAGGCTTTACTCTATTTAACTGCCAAGACTCATTGTGGGTGGCCACGAAAAACCCAATCAAGTGAACCAAACAGTCGGACATGGACGCTCAAAGCCAAGTACGCGCGCTCGAAGCCACTGGGCAAAATGTTGGAGTTGAAGCTTCGACAGCGTGCCTATGAGTGGCTAAAGTGACTTTGGAGCCATGGCCCACGGCCCAAAGGCCACACATGCATAGCGCTAAAGTACCTAGGTACCTACCTACCAACTCACTCATGGAAGCCACCACACGGAGCCAAGCCACCCCAGCAGCCCGACACTGGGGCTGTGTTTCTGCTGCAGAGCCTGACCTGAGGCTTTCCTGAAATGGGCTCCCGGGGAAAGCCAAGAAACGGTTTGATCTTGAAATTTCATCCATGATAAGGCGGATTGGTGCCTTCTCCGCTTTCCATAACGATTTTCTCTCGTCCACCTTTTTTCGTCCATCTTTTTCGACCATCTTTCACGACCATCATCAGCGCCGCGATATGTTTCGCTCGAGCGAAAGAGAACAAGATGACCCACCAAATGAGCCTTTCCAATACGGTCCCCTTGATCTTGACCGTCCAGCATTTCGACTCCTTCGCATCTTAAAAGGCAGAGGCTGGGTGGTTTCTTGTGAGCTCTTCTCGGCCTATCTCACAGAGGGCAACGAGCGACAGGAAGCAATTTCGTACGAAGCTCTGTCCTACGTCTGGGGGACGACGGAAAGAGGCCTGAAATACATCGAGGTCAATGGCAGACAATTCCAAATCACCAACAACTTGCACGAGGCACTTCAACGCCTTCGACTGGAAGATGAGGACCGCATTATCTGGGTGGATGCGGTCTGCATCGACCAGGACAACGAGAAGGAGCGTGGTCATCAAGTCCGGCACATGGGCGACATTTACAAGAAGGCAGACCGTGTTCTCTATTGGCTAGGCCTGTCAACGTATGAGACAGAGTTTTGCCTGGGAGCTCTCAAGACCCTGCAGGAGGCCAGTCGGAGTGTCGCGCACAGTCAGTGGACGCTGGTCCGTTGGGCAAACTTCTGGCAATCTCTCGACACTGGATACTGCAATCGCCCGAGCCTGCAGCGCGAGGGGCTACGGATCCTGTGCGACAGGCCTTGGTTTCGGAGGGTCTGGATCTTACAAGAAGTGGCCAAGTCTCGGGCTGCTGAGGTCTACTGTGGCAAATCGTCCGTTTCGGCGCGGATGTTTTCGCTTGCGCCGTTCTTGATGGGATTCCAGCCCGGTACCCACGTGCAGGCAATCTTCGACATGATGCCAGGTCCGTTTCGGAAGGATTCATGGTTCGGCAAGAACACAGGCCTCTATACCCTTCTGATGAACTTTGGCGGCGCTGAAGCAAAAGACTCCCGAGATCTCGTCTATGCGCTGCTCGGTATGTCGTCGGATGGTATCAACGACATCCTCCCGGACTACGGAAGGTCCGAAGAAGATTTGATGAAGATTTTGGCTCACTACTTCTTTCACGTCGATCTCGACCTTTTTCCGGCTTCGAATATGCCAAGTACGATGCGGGAATTCTGCACCCGACTGCCGGAAATGAGCAAGGTCGCGCTGGAAATTGCAGCCGGCATGGAAAAGTCGGGTGATGAAATAGCGGCCGCGCTCCTCCAGAAGTATCCGACAACCGAAGTGACGCAGGTCGCGGCGAAAGCTGCGGCGAGTAACGGACCGTTAGGCAGGAAACTGATGGACATGTTGCTGCATCAGTTGGAGACCACGACCCCATGGAAGAAGCAGGTGACACAAAGCTGGGGGCTGCTTGAGGCTGCCTCGGGAAATGAGATGAGCGGGGATGATATCGCTGAGATCCTGCTCAACCAAACTGGATACAACTTCCAAGTCACGGAAAATGTGTTGGCTGCTGCGGTGGAAAACCGATCAAAGGGAATGGTGCTCCTGGAGCTTTTCGACCGTCGTTCGGGCAACAGCGGGTTGCCAGTCACAGATAAGGTTATCGAGGCTGCGGCTAGGAATGATGCTTGCGGGGACGAAATCGTGAGCAAACTTATGAAGTCCAGAGGGACGCCATATGTACTCACCGAGCCCATTCTGCGATCTGTCGCTCGCAACACGACAAAGGGGCCATCTATTCTCCGATCTCTACTCGCGGGAGATGACGAAGCAAAAGCAACGACGCCATCGATGGCTGAACTACAACCCACCCTTACCTGGGTGGCAACCCTGGATGGCGGCTTGTCTGCTCCGCTATTCAGGAAAGCCATTCAGGAGCAAAACCTGGCTGTCATGAAGCAGCTGCTGAGATGGCTGCCGGTGGATGGCACGGGGCCACAGCAATCATTGGTCCCCTGGGCTTCCAGATACTCATTGGATGCCGTTAAAATGCTGATGAACCATGGTGTCAACATCCACGGGGAGGATATCACACTTTTCAACCCCACCGGAATCGCCAACGCAGCAATCTGTGGCCAAGCGTCAATCGTGGAGTTCCTCATCAAGCAAGGCGCAGAGGTCGAGAGCAAGAACATATATGGCGAGACACCTCTCCACTTGGCAGCCAAGATGGGCTGGACAAACGTTGCTTCAGTTCTACTTGACCCAGGCCGAGCCCAAGTTGACTCGAGAGACAACGGACTGTACACGCCACTCATGCGGGCTTTATTCGATGGCCACGAAGAGGTCGCTGACGCGCTGGTCACGCGTTTCCAAGCAGATGTGAACGCCCGATCGGGATTCGGTGAAACGCCGTTGTTTGCAGCCGTCGAAAGCGGAATGCAGTCAGCCGTTGAGCTTCTGATTCGATATCATGCCAATGTGCGTTATTCCACGGAACGGGGCAAAACGGCGTTATGGTCAGCTGCAGACCGGGGTCGTCTGGGAATCGTCAAGGTGCTCCTCGCGCATGGAGCGGTTGGCGTGATCAACAAGGTCTGTCGTGAAAGGGAAACCAAAACGACACCACTCTACAGGGCCGCAATGCGGGGCTATACGGAAGTCGCTCGCACTTTGATCGAACACGGTGCCGATGTTCATTTGACGGACTGCCTTATTGGATCGGTTGATCCCAGATGGGGAACCCCTGAGATGAAACGGCTTTTCTTGAAACATGGTGCCATACGAGATGCAAAGGATGCTTCACGGCGGTTCTGGGGGTGAAGAGAACTCAAGGGGGCTGAGGTTAGGAAGATACCTAGCTAGAGCTAGAAAGATAGAGGCAAGAGTCACATATCTGTCTCTGTAATTAGTAAGCAGCAACAAGGAGGTGGTCAGATCAAGTCAGCCATCTTGATCAAGCTGCGTTGGGGTTGACAACTGAATAAGCGATAGTAGGTAGCTAGTGGTGTCATCGAGTCGTCGCCAAGATTTATGACCTCAGCGGCTTCGAAGGAGATATCGGGAGTGGTCCGCATTAGGATGCGTACTACGGAATATTTGATTCTTACCGTCATCGCCCAGACTCCGGAGACTCCGGGTCATCGTTCCAGCCACTTCGACGGAATTTCGGGAACAGTCGAAAGACAGAAAGACACATCAAAATGCAGTGGATACAACGGGAAGCTCTACATTTCTTCATCACGGAGCCATGGCACTAGATCATCTTCACACAGTCATCCCGGACTCCCTCGCCCAAGCTGGTCTTGATGCCCAAACTGGGTGGCCGGCCGATCTTGGCAGCCAGTTTCTTTACCAATGGCAGGACTGTGGCGTCTGCACAGCTCTTGTGCGGGAATCCTACCGCCTGGTTTCATGTCTGCCCTTGGCGTCGAGAAGGTCGGGAATCCAGATAGTTACTAGGGCTGACCACGACGTAGGAAAAGGTAGATATAGTTGACAGCTCGTCCAAGATGGCCCTCTCCTCGCAACACCAAGAATGAGGTATCATCGTTCCGACCATCGCAGCGACATCAAAGTCCAGTATACCCAAGAATGAGCACAACACCATCTCCCCCCCTCTCCTGGACACCCCCCGCCCTCTCCGACTTCAACTTCTCCCGCAACTGCACCCTCGCGGCACAATGGGCCGCCGCCGACAAGATCCAAATCCTCCCCACAATCTGGTTCATCCGCCAGTCCCTCCCCGAAAACTTCACCCCGGCCCCGACAGACTTCCAAATCATCGAGTGGTTCACCTCCAACGCGATCTATGGCAACGAGACCGTCTACGGCGCCATGCGCGACACCGCCGTCCGCAACTGCCGCTTCGAGACCTGCGAAGCGCTCGACTGGGAGGGCATCGCCGACCTCGCGGGCGTGGGCATGGTCATCACCTATTTCCTGGAGGCCATTATCACGACGCTCCTCTTCCTCACGCTAGCAGTCGACTACCAAGTCCACCGCCACCCCTCGAGATACCATAAAACCCACATGTCGCCCACCAGCACTCCAGCAACCCATCTACTGCTACTGCGAAGAATATCCGCCGCAATGCTAGGCTGCCTAGACGAATTTCTCAACTCCTCCATCGTCTTCGCCCTCTCCATGCTCGCAGCCGCCATCTTCGAGAACGCCTACAACGTGCTCACGCGCGGCGCCGAGACGACCCTCTACGCGACCCTGCTGACCATGCTCCTGCCCATCTTCACCCTCTTCCCCGTCGCCATCCTGCAGGCCACGGCGCGGGGCACCCTCCGCCGCCCCAAGCTACGGGCTGCCGTCTGGGCGCTCATGATTCTTCTCACCGCGGTCCTGCTCGGCCTGGCCATGACCTCCTTCCGGATCCTCACGTCCGACGACGAGGAGGACGGCGTGAAACAAAGTTTCTACACCTCCCGCTCGGCCCAGCAGAACTTTGAGCGGTGGTGTGCCCCCTCCGAGTCGGAACTCGCCATCCGCCCGGCAATCTACGCCGGGGTCGGCACATTCGCACTCACTTTTTCCGTATGGTTCACCGCGATCCGCGATTTCCGGCTCATCCCGCACCTGCGAGGAAATAAAGTCCTAAGAGCAACGAGACGGGTATGGTGGCTCGTCGTGGCATGCTTGGGCTTCATCGGCATGTGGACGTACCTCGTCCTCTTCACCCGCTACCGCAGCCTGATCGTCCAGCGCGCGGGCTACTCGCAGCAGGATACGCGGTGGAGTTTCGGCCAGGTGCTCGCGCTGGCGACCTGGGCGCCTGTGTTGGTGGATTTCTTGTACATCCTCATCTGTATGTGTTTCCTTTCTTTCTTTTCTTTCCCTCCTCTTCCTCGAAAAAGAAAAAAAAATGAAGAGGAGAATGCTAACCGGACACGTAACAAGTTGGTCCAAAGGAAGGCCTGGAAGGTCGTATCTCCAAGAAGTGGGATCTGGTGCCGCGTCCGGACACGCCGAAACACGGCGGCGGCGGAAACGGAAACGGGACGACGCCCCTGATCGAGCAGGACAAGATTCCGTTGGTTGGAGATGTCGATGTTGCCTTCCCCAGCCCGGATTTCCGGTACTCGCGCGCCTCGCCGAGAGAGGATGCATTTTTAGTGCCGCAGAGATATCAGTTTAGTGCGTGATAATTTAGACCTGTGATGTGTTGCTGGTCTACATATGTGTATCCTGCATTCGTCCCCCAAACGCCCGTGCATCCGTGCAAAGACTTCTTTTCACACCCCATCGTTGCCATGGGCTGACTATTACGTCATGATCGAGACACTTTCAGCCGCTCCCGTGCTCTTTTCGTTTTCTCCCTTAGTTCTGCCTTAAAATAGTTTGTTCCTACTTCCGGAAGCTAGTCCTGTGGGCGCGATGTCCTCCTTGAATTATCTCGCGCTTTCTGCTTCGGCATGTGCGGGACTACTTCCATGGTCAGTCCCCTTTGCATGTGAAGCGAACAGTTCGCGTATCTCTTGCACTGGACAGGAAAGAGCAGAGGCCTCGATGCCTCGATGTCTCGTGAGTGACGTGCAGACCCCAGTTGTCAGCACCTTCCGACGCGGAATATTCCGGCTCACTGCGACCGAAGTTTGACCTGGGAGGGGGGGGTGAGATTGTGGCTGGCAGTCTGGAGGGAGGCACATGTGCTCCGTACACAAGCCGAAGGAACAGAGTGCAGTGTTCCTCGGTCTCTAGACGTCATTTTTGCCCCTGACTCCCCGTTTTCCCCCTGGAACGGATCTGCGTGGACGTTCATCACTGCATAACGCGCGGCCTGACTGGCCGGAGGTTTGGTGCCATTCCCGGGCAGTGATCCAGGAACATGCGGTTGACCCTCCTCGGTCCCCCTTGCACTGGAAAGTGGATGACAGGACCTGGGAGGGAGGGGGAGAATGCACGGAAGTTCCGTCACATGCACTTGGTCTTGCTAGAAGGCACAAGCTGCGTTCACGGAGATGGCCAAGGAACTGAAAAAGAGCCTGGACATTGCTTCTAGCTTGGTCATCCCGTCTCAGTCCCTTGCAGTACTGCGGGACGGACCAGAACTGCAGGCGCCGGAGACGCCGGAGACCCGGATCTTGCAGCTGCATTAGTTTCGGTGCAGACGTTCTCGTCCGATTAGCTGACGAACAGGAAAGCACGTATTTCGTCTCATCTTCCAGGTGGCCTGTGACCTGGCTCGAGCATTCTTCTCCCTGCGTACAAATAAGACCATTCCCCCGACCTGTTTGTTCTCAATCATTCATCATCCTCCCCGGCCTCGACACCCACAGTATCAACATCCACAACCTCAACATCCACGGACTCAACCTTCACTTGCATCATCACATCAAGGCCGACGAGTCCACCCCGGTATCTCGCCATGAACGAAGACAGCTCACCAGGATGGCAGACGCATCCTGGTCATCCCAAACGATTGTTCGAGCATCTCATGTCAACCCAGTCCACCGATCACCTCCTTCGTCGCCCGGTGTGATGGGGGTATTGTCCGTTGAAATAGGAACCAGCTCGGATCTCCCCCGACGACAAGCGCCGGGCAAACTTCAACGCTCGTCAGAGCTATCGAACACGCAGCATACACGTAGAAATGCCGTGTAACTGCCACCATCACCGCAGAAGCGAGAAAAGGCGATAGCGGCGACCGTGGTCATGCTAGCGATGTCCAGCAAGGCGAGCTCCGGTGGCGGCGGCCAGTTGGAAACACCGGAGACCCTGGACAGCGGCCTTGCAGCTCCGAAATGGCACATCCAGAATTCCTCAGCCGAGTGCTGTCGCCCAGCAAGTTCTTCCTGAGCTTTTTTTCTGTGGCGGCAGGGTATCTGGAGGATGTGACCAAGAGGCTGAACAAGGCTTGAGGGAAGGCTAGGCGTACAGGTTCCCAGCGGAATGTGGTCCGCCAGCGATAGACATTACCTGCAACTCCGAAAGCCCTGCTGAGAGGCGGGAGTCCTCAACCAACCCGACTAGGTCTACAGCCAAGGCGTCGCTCCCGCGCCCAGTTACCCAAACGCGCTGGGAATGCCAGGAAATTTAAACGGGTACAGCGCCCCTGCCCCCGGCCCCTACTACCAGGGCGCGGGCAAGGACATCCCGGCGCCCGGCGCTATAGCGCCTTGATCTTCTATAAGACGGGATGTTCCGGCCGTTTCCGGGCGCTCCCCGGCCGACCAGCCGGTCAATCAGCGGCTACTGTGGATACCCCGGGGGCCGAAGTCTGGGGCGGCCTTCAGCATAGACTATCTCATATTCGGCGCTTCTCTTCTTCCACTCGTAACTCTTCGCCACCAACGCATATCAACCTTCCAGTTCAAAACTGATGCTCCGGGGAAGTAACGGCCCGAACCTTACAGCGAGTTAACGAGGAGCTTCGCGTTGCGATTAGTTGGCAGCTCACAATCCCAGGAGCATCCTCGTGGCAGATGACAACTTCTTCGACTCCGCCCTGATGGAAGTCCCTGGTCCCAAACTCAATGTCAGGAGCATCGTCGCATCAGCAGACGACAAGGAATTTAATTTGGTGTCGACCTCGCAGGCTTTTACCCTGGTCATGGTACTTGTACGTTAGATCCTGGTGTACGCTGCAAAGTATTTCGTCACTAACCAAAACACCATAGGGCGTCCGTAACAAACGGATTTCTCCCCTGCGTCCTCGTCTGGTCGAGCTCGAAGGGTATTGTCATCAGCATCGCCGAGACCAGCAACGCCTCCCTACTGGACCCTTACTACAGACTACCCGCAGGTAGATCTCCCTCGCAAGAGACGCCGCGAGCACCGCGCCGGCGGAGACGGTATACACTGGTGGAGAATGCCGGCAATAATAGGGGTACGCCGAAGCAAAGTTCCCGGTGCCCGGCTTGTAATCGTCTCCCCACGGTTGTCGAAGGTAGCGGCAGCGATGATGACGATGGGGATTACGATGCTGATGAGGAAGAAGAGGATGACGGTTAGGATACAGACGAGTTACTAAGGAATTACTTCTGTTATCTGCAACCGAGCCTGGCGCTGGGGTGTGTTGTTTATGCCGCGGGTGCTTCTGCTGAACCATCATCTGTTGTCCACGCACCGGAACGAGATACATCAAACCGAATCCGGCGGTAACCAAGGACAAGCGGCAACAGAACACTTCCCCTTTGAAATCGGCATCTTCCCCGTCCCCCTACCGACAGGCCGTCATCTTACCGATCCTCCGTCCAGAACCGCCTCGAATAGGCCCCTTTTCCTCAAGAAAGCGTCATACTGCCCAGTTGTGGGCTCTACCAGAGTACGCGCCTCTTTTAATGCCTGTTCCAGTATAACAGAATAGGGCTACAGATAGTACATCGATCCGTTTCTCCATCTTCTACTATCCATTCACGACGGCCTCGCACCAGACGCCTTAACGAGGTTCTGATATTATGGCGATAGGAGCAGTTCGTGTTGACAAGCAGCGGAGAAAGCGGGTTTCCAATCTTTTGAACAGTCCAAGGATGCGTGATCTGGTCTCTCTTGGATAGCTAGACGGCATATAAAGTAACTGGGTCCTCGATAGTTATCTCTCGCTTTGATTCAAGAACGTGGGGATGAATATTTTGTTACATCCCCTTGACACGAGTGATTTTGGGTGCTGAGGACTGGCGCTGGCTCTTGGATGCTCAGGTATTGTGCCTACCTATCCACGGGGCCACCATGACGTGAGTTTGATATTGGATAAATATGTACGTTGGAAAATGCGGTATAACTAACCCTGATGACCACTCTCTGCCATTCATAACCGGAAATGAATAACCATCAACTTTGATTCTATGTCCCCCTGAAATCTCCTCCATCTCGTTCCTCGTGACCCGTCCCACACGCCGTGTCCCCGGCTAGAGGAGACCGCTAGGATGTCTCGTAGCGTTCAAAGTCGAAATACTGGCGACAAGGATCGTCATCGACCTTGTTCTCGGTTTTGGGCTCAGTCGCAGGGACGGATGTGGAGGCCTGGGCGGAAATGTCCGGGGTTTGTGTATGGTGTGTTGCTTGTGCACCGGATGTTTCTGCCGAAGTATCACCTGTTCTGCACGTCGATCCGGAAGCTGCGTCGGCGCTTTCCGTTCCTGAGTTGCTATTGCTATTTTCTTGTTGGCCTTGGTTCCTGTCCTGTCCTGTCAACTGGTCAACGTGCGACCGCAAGTCCTCATACTGCGCCGTGATGTGCTGTATGAGTCTTCGTCTAGGCGGCTGCCTCCGGATACGACCCGTCTTGACGTCCCAGGGTGGGTTTTCTCCAGGCAGAGGGGTGCGAGCCAGAGCGGCTATGACATCTTGTTCGGCCTGGGTGTTGGGCCACGGGGAGTCCGTCGTCCACCTCTGTGAGTTCCACGGCTCGTCTTTCAACGGTTGCAAGAGCCAGCGAAAGAGTCCATCGGCGGGCCTACGAGGGTTGGTCAGTTTTGGTCTGGTGAACCGTGAAAACATGAGTTGCATGGCCTCACTGTTCTGTAGTCGAAGGGGAGCTGCACCGGCTGCTCAGTTCCGAGGTTGTCTGCATTGCGTTGGTCTCACGTCGATACTCGACAGCCAAGTGCTTTGGTAGGCCTGTAGGCGAATATTGGGAGAGAAATAGAGAGCAGTGCTTGATAGCTTGACGATGTCGAAAAGCCAATCCCGTTGAGACTGGGAGAGGTACTGCCAAGGCATTAACCAACTCTCTCGGAGTCAACCTTCGAAATGATTTCGTAGTGGGGGAATGAGACTCGGGATGGATCTTCAGTTGGGTGGGTTTTAAAGAGATCAGACCGGTTCACTGTACGACATGTGTCTCTGCGTGTCCAGCTTGCCAATCCGAGAGCGATTGCCCGAATAGGAAATCGAAGATCCCCAAACCAAACCACAAACCACAAACCACAAACCACGCTGAGGTGAAATTCTCTGATTGGTCGCGCGCACCGTTGGGGTTAGTGGGCGGCCAATCAAAACACGAGTGCTAGCCGTCCGGCGTCGGGGTGTCGACGGCGTTGCCCTCATGGGGCGGCGAAGGCAGAAAGTGTGAGCCTCCCAGACCCCCAGACCGGGCGCACCGAGGCGATCCGGAGCGTTGTGGACGTTGCATTGCAGTCGGACGTGAGCCGCAATTAAGGTAATCATAGACTGTTTTGCCGTGTCGATTACTCCGTGCCTGGAAGCCAAACCCCATCTTACACCGCAAGTGAGACTGCTAGAACCCTCCCGAGTGAAATCTACTATGTCGCCTCAATTATTGCATCAAGACTATGCGATTCAGGTTCATTAGCGGTATTCAGATCTCCGACCCTGCATATGGGCCAACCCCTTAACCAGGAGGACCGGGGTTGATGCTGGGCTCAGGGTTAGATGCTTCCAGACCGAGGCATTTATTGCCATAAACTTTCCCAACGTACCTAGTTTGAACATCTCATACCTTAGCTCTCGTATGTTTGTTTCTTGATGTGCTAAAGACTTCGCCCTTAACGCCGCAGGGGTGGCGAGGCTCCGTGACGCAAGAAGGAAAGCGCTCGACCTCAGCCCCGATGTGGCGCCATAGTTGACGCCCTGAAAACTGTCGACGAAGCGCCATGGCTGGCTATAAATTCACTCGACCTCCCGCCGGCTCTCTCGGAGCCATTTCCGTCGAAATGTCTACTGCAAAATGTCCGACACGGCGACCAACAATTCCCCTGAACTCGATCTTCCATTCGACTGGATCATCACGACTGAGTACGGGGACCCTAGCGAGGTCTGTCCCGGTGATTCGCTCATCCTGGGCACATTCGCCGCCGCCAATGCCGTCGCCGCCGTGCTCTGCGTCCTTCTGGGTCACAGCAATGTCTTCCGCGCCCTGACGTGCTGTTTGCTCAGCAACAAAGACAGAGCATCGTGGAGATACATGTGGATTGTCAGCCTGGTGCTGAATCTCGGGGCCAACGCCTGCATCGCGTGGCTCATCCAGATCACGCCGGGATACCTGAGCACTGCCAGCATTCCCGAGTTGATGCTGCTGTTCACGGCGCGACCTCGCCTCGGATGGGTCTTCTTGGGTGTCGCGGAAATGCAGGCATCAAGAGACGGCTGGGCTTCCTCAGCACTTGCGAATATGTTGGCCGAGCTTCTTCTGCAAGCCGTGGCCATGTATCCGATGGGCGAAGTGGCGGCATTTGGTGCTCGCCGGGGCTATCTCGTTGTTTGGACAGCAGAGTATGCGTCCTTGTCGGGTGCGGCCCGTCTGATGTACGGTGCTGCAATGTATTATTTGACAGTCGGAGGGCTTTTTCTTGTTATCGTTGTTTTGGCGGCGTTTGATTATGTCCAGCATACTCCGGAGAGAGCGAGAGTGTTAGTCGGTGCGTCCTTGGCGTGGCTACTGATTTCGACCTGGATGGCATCTTGGTTATTCTGGGTGGGGTTTGTGAAATTTGCTAGCCATAGGTGAGCGTGTTTTCGTGTTTTCTTCTTCTTTTTTCTTTGTTTCTGCGCGGAGTTCTCTTGCTATGGCTTGCTGACATGATGTTTACTCACGAGTAGATATTGCCCACCAAATCTCTTTTCTCAGGCTGCGATATGGGCTGGTGTGTCAGGACTCGGTGCGCTCTTTGGCGCCAGTGGTTGACGACTGCTGGCATACTGGCTCTGACCGTGCAGGAACGCCAAACATTGGCGAGTTAGGACTGTGTCTCTCAGCGATTCTCATCATCTCATGTTTATTTCGCTCGATATGTCAGTCTATTCGAGTTTTAGACAAAGTGTAAGCAAGAGGGAATGACAGCCGGCAACAGGTGGCAACTCAAGAGAAGGTTGCCAGTTTCCGAATACCAATCCACACTCCGGTCCCATCAGCAGGCAACAACCCCGCTCTTGGGCTCTTGGGCTCTCGGAAGCAAACCATCTCGCTTCGGGGAACCGTCCGGTCAACTCTGACCACAGCGCCCGCAATGCAGAGGTCCAGGACATTCCCGCGTCAAACATCCGAAAACGTCTCCCGTCGGTCAACGGCTGAGCTCCACGATGGCTCCCCAGAAAGGGCTGGCGCGACTGGGGGCGGCGCCGTCACCAAACCTCCGGTGAAGGCACGCGTCGATCACGACCGTATCCTCTCGGCCATTTCGACATGGGAAGCTGAGATTGCTACCTTGACGCCTCAACAGCGAAAGCTCTTTTCCAGAAATGCCAAGACGGACAGCTTTGCGGATTACGTCAAGTCCCTGCAGGAGGCCATTGAGACAAAAACTGACAGTGGCTACGTCTTTCGAATCGCGCGGAATATTAAACCCATATACGACCTGGTCAATAGAATCTCACCGGTAGCATCAGCAGCTGGCCAGTTCACACCTGCTCCGCTCGCCTTCTCAGTCATCCTTGGTGGCATCACGAGCATCCTTTCCACGGCCATTCGCGTCGATGACTACCGGGAGAAACTTGTCGACATGCTTACATCGATGGCTTCTGAATTGAGCATCCTTGATAAGTATACCGCAGAGTCTATTTTTGCCGATGACGCCGATGTCCAGGCATCACACATCAGCCTTGCAACCGACATTCTCAAGTTCTGTGTCGCTGCAGTGAAGCTGTTTTTCAACGACCAAGGGAAAGAGAGGAGCGGTCTCAGGCTCGTACTCAAAGCCCAATGGAAGGACTTCGATGCCCAGTTTGGCGACATCAAGAAATCCTTCAACCGCCATCTGGCCGAGACGGAGAAATGGAGGGGCTTGGCCAACTCCCGACGACTCCGGGCATTGCAGATGAATCTCGAGGCAACGGGCCAGTCTCTCAGCCGTAACCACGGGGAGCTGAAAGGAATCGCCGAGGAGCTGCTTGACAACAACACCAAGCTAACCATCCGTAAGACCACAGCCCAACCCCTGCAAGAAGTGAAAGCGGCTAACACTAAGTCTCTGCCTGGCAGAGGAGACGCGTCGACGCATCCTGAGCTGGCTGCCATCCATGCCGTTTGCGAAGATTCAAGAGGACACCTTTGACCGGCGAGTCCATGGGACCGGGGAGTGGCTTGTCCAACACCCGGACTTCCTTCACTGGCGGGATAGCCAAAGGTCGACCTTGCTCTGGGTTCACGGAAAGGCAGGATCTGGGAAGTCCCACCTCGCCGCCAGAGTCATCCACGATTTACAACAGCAGCGTGAGGATCCCGGCGCCACGGCCCTCGCATATGTCTACTGCAGTTCGACGAGGTCCGACACCCCGATAAATTTCAATAACTTTCTCGCCTCGATTCTCGCCCAGCTTTACGACCAGCTGCCGCTCTTCGAAGACATCCACGCCCTGAGCTCTCGCGCTACCTCTGGGAGCAAGGAGGGCCCACAAAGAACAGAGATGAAAGAATGGATCACCGTGGCCAGGACCAAGTTTGATTCGTGCTTCATCGTCGTCGACGGCCTCGATGAATGTAGCCACCTCGAAGATAATCACTTTGAGGATTTGTGCCAGTTCATCGCAACCCTTGCCAGGCCAATCGACTCATCTCCTCCAACAAGACTCATCATCTTTAGTCGCCCAAACTATCCCACCATCAGCTCTGCCCTGTCACCATTCCCTCAGCTCCCAGTTGACCATGGCGCCAATGATGCGGACATCCAAGCCTACGTATCCCAGGAGGTCGACAAGATCAAGCTAGACCCGTCGCCAGAAGAAAGCCACGGCTTCAACGAAATCAAGCAGAAGATGCTCAGCCAGGCCGACGGCATGTTTCTGTATGTGAAGCTGAAGATGGCTGATCTGAGGGAGATCGGAAACGTTGAAGACATACTAGAGACACTGCAAGATCAAAGCGAGGGCTTGGACGACTTGTACCAGCAGGCCATCCGCAGGATCCTCGGGCGGTCGCGCTTCGTCCGCGATAGAGCTCTGAGAGCTCTCCTGTGGGTCACAAACTCGTATCGGCGTCTCTCTAAAGCCGAGCTCCTGGACGCGCTTTCGACAAAACCTGGAAAGAAGCAGCTGAGAGACAACCAAAGGCTCTCTCGCGACCTTTCTTTGTCCACAGAGTGTGCCGATCTGCTGGTCGAAGTAGATGGGGGCTACCAACTCATTCACGCCTCCCTCAGAGAGTTCCTACTATCCAAGACGTCAAATGTCACTGAATATAGTGAATTGCAGCGACAAGCTGACGCCATCCTTGCCGAAACTTGTCTCACATATCTGACCTTTGACGACTTGAGACATAGACCCACGCCAACGCCAACGGCGCTACGTCAATTGATGGAGCGATATCCCCTCCTCGGGTATGCATCTGAGTATTGGGGTGAACACTTCAACAATGCCAACAGCGCAGGTGACGAAAGGCCCAGGAATCTCAGCGCTTTAGTGGAGCTCCTGTTCTCGTCACCTGGATCAATCGAGCTGTCAATCAAAACGTTGGAATACAGCGAGTTCAGGCGAGGATTCTTCCTATATCCTGGAAGCCCCACGCCTTTGCATGTGGCGGCCATCTTCGATCTTGCCATACTCGCGACTGCGATCCCGGGGCTGAGGCAATTCCTCAACTGCCACGACCACTTACTGCATCTGCCACTGGACTATGCATTCATCTACGAGGCAAAGGAGATGGCCTTGTGGATTCTTGGTCAATACCAGACCGAGCCGGGGGACACGGCTGAGTCTTTCTCTCGTTGCCTCGACTGCTGTCAGATTCAACTGCTTCACAACGCGGCTCACCTTGACTGGGGAGACGTCATATCATCCCTCGTCAACCTTGGACACGACCCAAACACCCCGGACGAGCTGAGCCTCAAGACTCCGCTTCAAATTGCTACAGAAATCGGCAAACATCACGCGTTGGCTGCCCTATTGGAAGCAGGAGCTGATCCCAACGTCGGCTACATTGGAGTAGATCCTAGTAAGACCGCTCTGACGATAGCTTTGGAAGCAGACGACGCGCTTAGCGTGGCGTTGTTACTCGCCGCGGGAGCAGACGTTAACCCAGGGGGTAGTGGTCTTTCTCCTCTTCACATTGCTGCAAAACGCGGACAGCGGGAAAATGCACGCCAGCTTCTTCTCAGGGGCGCAGATATCAACGCGCTCCATCAGGATGGAACACCCGTCCACTCGGCAATCAACGCCGGATATAGAACTAGTGGTACTCTGGAGCTTTTACTTGAGCACGACCCTTCTCTCGAACTGGAGGACGCGGGAGAGGGCCATACTCCATTGACCCTTGCAGCCAGGCATGGCGACACGCGTATCCTCGAACTACTGATTGATCACGGGGCCGTAATCAAAGCTGCTCGTCACAAAGATGGCCTGAACGGCCTCCACGTCGCTGCGATCTACGGTCGTGACGAGGCAGCGGAGCTTCTACTCGGTCACTGTCAGGACCTCGACTTTGTCGATGCGCCAGATCATCATGGTAACACCCCACTCCAGAAGGCGTTGGAGAAGAAGTCCTGGCTGGTTGCACGGTCGCTGCTTGAACATGGAGCTGTATCAGATGTCCTGGGATGGATTCGCATTCTACCGACTAGTTTTTTCCTGTGCATCGCCAAGAATTATGTCCATCTGTCCGGAGCTGACAAGTCGGATACCATTGAGGAGCTACTCTGGCGGGCTTGCAAGCTCGATCTCGATGCGCAAGCCTCATCGGCTGGCAACGCAAAAACCGCGACGTCGACCGATTATCCGAGCACCGAGCTTTCTACTCCGGAAGTTCTTGAACGAGTCCGCGCCATACTCGACAGCTCGCGGATTGGCGGGCCTGGCATGGGTCAGAGCGGCAGACAAGGAAACAGACTCCCAACAAGCGAACTTGTGTGGCGATTCGCACTTTTGGTCTTGCACGCGACAGAAGATGGCGAATCAGAATACTGGAGCGATTCCGAAGACCAAGAAAGCGTGTTATACAGACAACCTGAGCAACTTCCAGTGCGCACAAGGGCCGAGGGCAGCAGCCCCGGAACACCAGAGATGTCGACTGTTGCGGATTTGCAACAGGAGCCCTTGGCAGGGCAATCAAGGAAAGCTGAATCGCCGAGAAGCAATTCAAGCGAACGGCAATTCTCAGAGCAGTCATCTGTCGACACGCTGTCCCAAGGGGAGGCACCAGCTCACCAGTCAACTGAAAAGCCTGACCAATGGACCGAGATCAGAAAGGACTTGGTGACTGTTGAGGCTATCCAACAAATGGGTTATGATTACGAAGAGACGGACGATTTCTTCTACATAACCGAGTACCTTACCTATGTGGGTTTCAGTTTCAACAACTTTCTCTCTCCCATCCACACCCGCTGCCCATGTTACCTCGAAAGGAGATAGCCAGCAGATCAGCTAACAAAGCATACATATAAACAGGATCAGGTTGCCGACCTTGTTAGGTTATCCGACTCCCTTCGAGAAAAGGCATCTAGTTCTCCCCGGACAAAGACGTCTACGTCCTTTGGGGTAAATCCTCAAGAAAACACTAGCGGAATGTGGACCGAGATCACAAAGGACTTGGTGACCGTCGAGGCCATCCATCAAATGGGTTACATTTACGAAGAAACGGACTACTACTTCTACATTATGGAGTATCTGACCTATGTAAGCACCTTTTTTGAAGACGGCTTCTTTTCCTATCCACCTTACTTCTTGTGTATAATTTTCAATTTATTTACGACATACTTGACTAATGAATATCCGCCGGAAAACAGGACCAAGTTTACGACCTTGTCACGTTGTCGGATTACCTCCGGGCAAAAAGTCTCCGGCGCGAGCCGGGCAGAATCCGGGCTCAGCGTTGGCAGCAGAGACGACGCTGGTACAAGTACAAATCCCGCTCCGGCCAGACCAGCGGCGGTCATCACCACCTGAGAAAGACGTGGGATGAGGAACCGGAGGACGAAAGACGCCGGGTGGTAGATAGAAATCCTTGAAAGCCCGGCCGGCGTATCTATCGCTGGAAACTTGGGGCTACCTACCCAAGGTAGACAATTAAGTGGTGCAAGCGGTCAAGGGATGGCACTCTCATTCGAAGATGTCCTACTTGTAAGCATTTGAGGGTTATTATGAGCAGTAGGGAACTCGGGTATGCAGATGACGGCTTGACTGGTTTCGCAGTTGGCCACGCACGCAACAAGCGCTATAACGTCTACAGACTATCCCGTCACTTTACTTGTAGGGCATCGAGAAGTTGTTATTTAACCCAGACAACCAAGCAGGATATACACAACAAGGTGGCTGGGGGTGGCTAGACTCGTAGTCACAAAAAGGGGTAGCACAAACCTTCAAAAAATACAGAAAAAGAAAAAGAAAAGGAAAAAGAAAAGAAAAGAAAAAAACAAAAAGAAAAAAAAGGAGAGTCTGGGCGGGCTGGGATTCGAACCCAGGTCTTTCAATGAACGCTAGTAGAGATGAAAATGGAATGAAATCAACGCTGATTAGGTACGCTCACGGAACACGCTTGACCAACTGCGCTACCCGCCCTTCTGAGTTTCGGTACAAGGGGTAATGTGGTTTGAGCTTATCTACCCCCGTTTCGTCCCTTCTGTTTTCACAAAGCTTGCATTACTCGATAACGTACACAGGCCATTCTCATTTAGAGGGTTTTTATTTATTTATTTGTTTTAGACTGTAAGAATCCGAGGGCTTCCACACGCTCTAGAGGTAGTGGTCCCTCGACTACTCATGTAGATATTGCTAGGGGGATATTAAGTATACATACGCGAACTTGGTTGGATGAATTTTTGTTTCCTGATGTACCTATAGAGCCGGGAATGTGTGTTCTGCTACCTGGCTGGTTACTTAGAGAATGTGGAAAGGAGCCTGAACCGAGGTAAGATCTCGTCATCCAATTCGTCGAAGGGTAGGTAGGTTCGGTGCCTGTAAGGTATCCAACAAGCGCGACCTAAAATGTTCAACCGGTATTTGCTTCATCCAAGAGATAAATGTATCCATGCCGGCCTTCAGAGACGGAGCTCATGCACCGAGCAACTTGTTTCTGATTCAGCTTCTGTCCTCCAATGTCTCAGGAGAGAGCATAGTGCTCGTTTACTTTTTCCCGCTAGGTACCCTGCAATTTTTTTTAAAAAAAAAGCAACCACCCATCGGGGACTGACAGGTGAAACTTTGGGCGGGCTGGGAATCGAACCCAGGTCTTTCAATGAACGCTCGGTGGTATATACTTAGAAAACAACGCTTGAATCCGCTTAGGAAAGAACCACGCTCAGTGAATGCGCTGACCACTACGCTACCCGCCCCTTTGCACTGTTTGGTAAACATGGAAGTGTGGTTTGAGTTCATATACCTTACCCCCCTCCCTTGTGGCCATACCCAAACCCTTCCACTGCGAAATACCCTGTGGCAGCGTGGCTACGTATAGAGATCGGTAGTCATTTGGAACAAGTACACCGAAAAGCATTCTCCCTTTTCTCTCTCTTTTTGTTTCTTTCTGTTCTCCTCCAATCAAAGCCATGCCCAATCAAATCCTCATTCATAGCGAAGCGGGGTAATACGCAATAACGTTAGCCCAGCAGAGGCCACCACATCAGGCAGCAACGATCAATCTCCATTCTCACCTTTTATCATCAGTCGAGCACTCAAGGATCATAACATGGCCGAAAGCAACCCCGAGTACCCATACCGTCCGCTCAACATAGAGACACAAGAAATCCGTCTTCTCTCCTTGAACCCCTTACCCGACGGATCCTGCTCACTCAGCCTGATCCACAGGACCCTCGACTCCGACAATCCTCCAGTTTACCTAGCACTCTCCTACGTCTGGGGAGATGCGACCGACACCGCAGAAATCCTAGTGGACGGAGTCCAACTAAAAGTCACGAAAAACCTCGCCAGCGCCCTAAAGCGGTTAAAACGCCAGTTCCCAGGCGAACACATCTGGATCGACGCGGTCTGCATCAACCAGCTCGACACGGCAGAGCGAAATGCCCAGGTGGGCGTCATGGGCCGCATCTACAGTCACGCAAAGCGCGTGCTGGTGTGGATGGGCGACGAGCCAGACCACGGCGCCCTAGCGAAGATCCAACAGCTCGGGCGTTCCTACCGGGGGGTTATCAGCGCGGCAGAGTGGGGCGACTTCATGGAAGAAAACCGCTTCCTCGAGGCCATGAGCGATCCGGCGAACCGCCCGGAATTCGACCGACTTTGCGCCTTCTTTGAGCGTCCGTGGTGGAAGCGCGTCTGGGTCATCCAGGAGCTGGTCCTGGCGCGGGACGCGCGCTTCTTCTGCGGACACGAGGAGGACTCGCTGGTTGTCCCGTGGGAAGACGTCAAAGGTTGCCTCGAGTTGCTCGAGATGAGCAAGATCACTTCAAGTTCTCCCGATGCGCTCTCGGTACCTGGACGCATGGCCATTTATGTTCGTGTTATGCACACCGCCCTCGGACGGAGCCATCTTACTTGGACCGCGGGCCAGTACAGAGAGCGGACAGGGCGCGGAGAGTCCGGTCTGCCTCTTTTTGAGGCCTTGTTTCTGATCTCGTACACTCCCGTGTTCGTTTCCGGCGGTCTTCAAGCCAAGGACCCCCGCGACATGGTGTACGGGCTGCTAGGAATCGTGCGTGACGAGGACCGCCGACGAATACCCCTGGACTACTCGACCAGCATGGACTTCCCAAAGCTACTAATACATGTCAGCAAGATACTGCTAATGGATTGCGGACCCCGGCTGTTTCTCGCGTGCAAGCCGACGTCTTCATCTGACATCCCCTCTTGGGTACTTGGCCTGACGGCAGAGTCTGGAACCGTCGGCATCATTGAGCGGGCAGCACTCACCATCATGGACGGGGTACACGATACGAACCCAGTGTATCGCCCAAGCGCTGGGATAAGGTGGCAAGACTGGTCTTCGAGATGTCGCTTTTCCTCGCTATCCCATGGCAGAGCAGTTGCCACTCTACCCGGCGTCGTGACGCCGTCTTGCGTTAGCCGCGTCGGGTCGGTCTTTACGTGCCTAAAGACGGCCGTTCAGTTTCCTGACGCCTGTCGAGACTTCCTGCTCGAGCTGAGCGAAATGGTGAAAGGTGTCGGGACGGAGGAATACCTCGAGAACGTCTGGCGGGTTCCCATCGCGCTCCCTTACGATCGAAGCCGAAGGAGATCCGGCGATCCGCTAGACGAAGACGAAGCGAGCTTGGTGCATGGTTTTGACCTACTCATAGAGGGCAAGGCAGCATGTCCCGAGCTCCCGTCGGCCTCGGATCCAGTTGGTGCTGCTGCTGCCAGGGGCATGACAGCTGCTAAATGGCAGGCATTCTTGTTGCGTTGTCGCCTGAATTACACTCGCCGGTGGAAATCACAGCAGCTTTGTAGTTTTATCGACGAGATGGGGAGGCCAGGCGTGGGGCCGCGTAACGTGGCGGTTGGTGACAGGATCGCCATCTTTGCCGGCGGATACGCCCCATTTATCGTGCGCGAGGAGATTGTGGGAGACGAGACTTTTTATCGACTGGTGGGTTCGACATATGTGTACGGATTGATGGAGGGCGAGGCTTTGGATGGTGGTGTGTCGTTTGAGGACATATCTCTCGTTTGAGAATCCAACATGGAGCGAGACGGTGACACAAGTGATTTGGATCATCAGGTAAGTAATAATCCCTGCCCGGGCTAGAGATCTTCCTCGTGCGCAGTGGTTGGCCGAAGTACCCCGACATCGGCCCCCAAAGCTTACAAAGTGAGGTGGTTGGTTGTGTGCCTGCAGGAAAGCCAACCCAAACCCAACTGACAGAAACCACCCCCCACCTCCAGCCTCCCCATTCCGTCGATACTCAACACAACTTCTGCCCAAAATCGAGCTCCCAACCTTGGATAGGCAACAAAAAGGGTGGGTCTAAACCCGAAATATACAGTGTCTTCCCACCGGCACCGACAAGATGGTCCGAAATCGCCTCGGGGAGTTTCAGCGAAGGGTAATCGTGAGCCGCAGCGAGCCTTGCCTGGTCGAAGCCCGCTTGTCTGCCGTCATCCATGGCAAAATGGAACCCGAAGGAGGGCTGGAAGCCACGCTCATAGTCATGGACTTCCGCTTCCAGTCCGTGAACCCAAGCCGGCGGATCAAGTCGGCCGAAATCGTGATCCGCTTCAAGGCATGCGACCCGGGACAGCAGGACCCAAAACCCGGCAACATGGCTCCGCTTGGAAAGTACCATATTTCGAATCGATTGCCGCTAACCAACGACACGCTTACAAGGCATAATGCACAGCACGAGGGGCGTGGGCATTGGGTCGACACAAGTGCCAGCAGCGTGACCGTGCTTGGCATAATTCGTTCCGGAGATGTCACGCACACTAGTAATGAGGTGCTGTGGAAACTCGAGAGCTCGACACTCGAGGCGAGCGTGCCGAGCGCGTTCCGGGGCGCGATACTTCTGGAGCGACACCCTGGCACCGGCAACTTCATGTGTTCTGTGGACATCAACACGGACCTATCCGGAATCTCGTTCGACTTATTCGGAAGACCCGAAAAGGACGACCCTGTCCTCTTTGATCCCCATCTCGAGCCTTTCGGGGATTTTCATGAGAGGATCGACAGGAGGAACCTCGGCGACCTGGATCTGGAGCCCTACGGCGAGCTCGCCCTCCATCGCATTTGGCCGACCGAGGCAACGATCAATCCCAGGCTGGAGCGCGCGGCTCGTCAGGAGGTTGAAGGAGTGCTGGACAGCGCCGCCCAGGAGGTGACTCCGGGTTCGGCAGCCGAGAGAGCCACCAAGACCTTTTATCTCGACCTGTGGAACTTGGAGACGGAGAGCACAAAGACATCGGAAATGCAGGAGGACGCCGCCGTCGATGAGCACCTGGACCAAGAAGGCGACGCGAATTGCGGGCCCCTTTCCGTGCCTCTCGATAAGACTAGTCTGTCTGTGTATTTTCCATGGGTAACCCCAAAGTCGGCAAGTATCATGCCTTCTAACTCTTCAATTTGGTTCAGCCTTGTTAACACGCGCCCCGTAATAGGAACCTACACCAGTCAAAAAGCCAGGGCCATCAAGCCAAGCATCCCCGCAAGGGGAAGGTCAAGAACGAACAGGGGCAACCCAAGAACCTGACCAGCAGCAGCAGGATAGCATCATGTCTACAGGAGTTTGTAGATTCCTGTACGCTTCATTCCGTTATCCCCCCACCCATCTAATAGATTCTAACACCCTTGTTATTAGTGCACTGAGGGCGGACACGCACGGTTTCACCAATTACAATCTCGTCAAGACGAACCTCTTAGTCGAGCCATCGACCGAGACAATCCTCGACTTCTTCCACCTACCCGAGATCTACGGTCTGCTTCGCCGCCATGACCGCGGAACCTGCCAGCAAATCCCCTTGCACCAGGTGGGCGAGGAGGTTCTCTCCAAAGGTTTTACCCCCCCCTCTAAACCCCTTCCCTCACCACTAACTACCTACTCACACCATTTGATCACCAGTCTACGTAATCCAAACCCCCTTCTACACCCAAGGCTTTTGGTCCCTCGTCCTACACACTACCAAATCGCCGGGCGCCCCCGACTCCGCCAGCCGTACATGCGGCATCCTCCAATGCGACAAGGACACCGACCTGACCACCCTCACCCGCAACATCCTTCTCAGCGCCGCCAAGTGGGGCCACCACCCAATGCTCCTACCCACCCAGCTTTTTGTGACTCACTTCAGAACGACCATGACACTCTTCCAGTCCCTGCTAGACCGCATTGCCGCCGTCGAGGCCGAGATCCTCAGACAACTGGACAAGGATAAGCACAGCACAGACTACGCCGAGAAGGCGGCGGGCGTGCACCAGTCCATCAGCATGACGCTGCACCGGTGCAGCATGGAGCTGGCGGAGCTGGGACGCCGGACCAAGTTCGAGGAGGAGCTGAGTGCCCGGCTGGTTGAGGATCTGAAGCAGGGTGGGCGGGATGCGCAGACCATGGTGGCCATGTTGTCGGTCATGTCCAAGAGTCGGCAGCCGGATATTGACGAGTTGCCGGCCAAGATCGAGGGGTTGCGGAATGTGGTATGTCTCCCTCCCCCTTTTTTCTTGCCTACCTACTTACCTATCTTGGGAATTCTGAAACTAATTCCCTGTATACAGCTCTACAGCTTGATCACGCAGCATGACAGCTTCCTCCAGTCAGTCATGACGCAGGAGTCTCTCCGCGACTCTAAGGCCATGAAGACCCTCGCCGTGCTCACCATTCTCTTCCTCCCCGGCGCGTTTCTGGCCAGTGTTTTTTCCACCGACATGTTCGAATTCCAGAGCAACGCCGAGGAGATTGGGATATTTGTTGGGATTACCGTCCCGCTCACTCTGGCCCTGATGGTTGGGTGGCTGTTGTGGCTGAGGATGACGTGGCGAGGTGGATATAGGAGGGCTGCACGAGGAGAGGAAAGCGTTGAGGAAGGAGGTGGCGGGGAAGAAACAGGAGGGGCAACTACACCTGGTATGCCTTGGTGGAAGGGGTTTGGCGGCCGGATGCATAAGCCCTTGGGTGGACGACGGCCTTGAACTTGATTGTTTGACTCATCGACGATATTTCATCATTTATTTCACAGGTTCTGCCTAGTAGCCGGTAGGTGTCGCCAGGTCTTGGACATTGCTCTTGTCACGGAATAAGCGTCTTCTGGTTCAACTGGTCACAGATTCTCTTTCATCCAGAACCTACGTAGGTACCTACCGACCTACCCTCCCTACACATAATACCATTCCCACCCCATCAGTGTGAAATGCGACATGACCTTCGTGACAATTTTTATTTTAAAGGGCAATAGCATCCCGTCTCTGTGGCGTCCAATGGCTATCACGCAACGGGTGCCTGCTTTCGCGTGTTTCCGATCACTTGCTTTGTCCGACCGCCGAGCCGATAGACCCGAGTCATAATTCGGCTCAAACTTACACCTGAGCCGGTGGAAATTTCAATATCAATACCTCCCACCTGGTTTCTGAGTGTCTCTTTGCTGGCATCGTCGTTTTTGACGGGCACCCTTAACCGTAAATACCATTGCTTTGCAGCAAACACCTTTCCGTGCCGGACAACATCAAAATGGAGCGCATCCCTTACATCGGCTCTGGGCCGTACTGCTACGCCAACTCCCTCGCTATGATGCTGGGTAAAGACTCGCCCTCTCCCGCCGTTCTAGAGTTCGCCACCGGTAGCCCCTTCGGAATGGAGATCATCGAGGCAAAAACCCCCTTCTTCGATCCGTACGGATGGGACCCATCCAAAGGCCTGGACAACGCAATCCGCGCAGCAGGCTGGGAGTCCAACCTCGGAATCGGAAAAGACGAAGACGATGCTCTCGCCAAGCTCCGAAGCGCGTTGGCCGACGGACCGGTCTTTGTGGGGCCGCTCGACATGTCCCAACTGCGATACCACCCCGACAGTGAGCACCTTTCCGGTGCCGATCACTACATCGTCATCCTCAGGATACAAGACGACTGGGTCGAAGTACACGACCCCCATGGATTTCCGTACGCGACACTTCCGCTGCGGGATTTCATGCGGGCTTGGAAAGCAGAGGGCATACAATACGGAAAACCGTACATGCTGCGGACCAGCTTCAGACGTGTCGACGCCGTGTCTGAGGAGGAGGTGATCAGGAGATCTCTCAACGATGCTCGCAGGTGGCTTTCGATGAAGGATTCCGGACAGGTTGAGATGCCGCCCGGGTCAGTCGGGAATGGGACGGCCGCGACGCAGCTTGCACGGATGATAGAGACGGGCTTCAACCAAGGGCTGCGTGCACACATGATCTACTTTGCAGTTCGGGTCGGGGCGCGCCGTCTATCTGACGGATCGACCTGTCTGGCACGCGTTGGACAAACCCGTGCTGCCGATGTCATGGCCAAGCAAGCGCGCCTTGTTGGATCGTTGCAGTACATTTTGGTGCAGAACGACACGGCTGCTGCGGTGAAGACTCTGGGTATCCTTGCGGAGACATATGGGGAGCTCGAGACTGCGTTGGGAGAATGATGATGCGGCATGGTGTGTGTCTTCCTCGTTGGGAGAAAAGCAATATGATGGGGGTGTGTGTGGTGATCTGATCCATAGATCTATGGTGTGTGTGTGAAGGTGAAAACGGCTGGAGGAAGGTCCAGGATGGAAGATAACAACACAATCCGGTTTCTATTCGTATCTTTGGGGTCATATATCGCAGCTATCATCAGAGCTCTGATAGTTCTCGCCCTCGCGGCAGAGTGCGAGATGTTCATCGTTTCCAGTCTGCGCCTTGAAAATCACTTGGACAAGGCACTTCTTCTGAAAAGATGGGTCCCATGTCCACCTCAACATTCTGCTCGGCCGGCTGATATCGTCTACCCGCGGCGAACCTCACGACTTCGGCCTCATCTGATTCGAGAAGAGATAGTTCATATGCGGGCTCATGTCGTCGGACACTTGAAAGCGGGGTCATGGTCATTATGCAATTCCTAGTTGTCACCACGGCGTGTGCCATGAGATGAGCTCCAGTCAGATCCTGTCTGCGTCCCAGCAGATTCAGCTCGCCACATGTACGCACGGCCATCCAATTGGTACCGCCCGATAAAGTGACAATGCCGGCAGCATGCTGCATTCTGCGGCTCTTCACAACCTCGCCCGGTACGTACGGAATGCACAGCCTTCCCAGACCTGAGGGCGGGGAAAGGGCCAGACCACCAGCGTCCGCCAACTATAACTCTGCCTCGAGAAGGAGGGATGCTTCGGCCAGTCAGACAATGCATATACCCCTCACCTGCCACTGTATCGTTGCCTTTTTGATCTGACGAGGCGTGTTTGTGCGACATGATTCAGTCGTGAAGTTGCATTTCGGCCCGTTGGCTTCTCAGAATAGTGCGAAGGTCTGGAACGTTGGTCGGTTTCAGCAAGCCACAAACAGCGTTCGTTGCACATGAGATTCCCCCAGACTGACTCCAACTAGCTATTTTCACCAATCATCTTACTACGTCTTATCGAACTCCCCAGACAGACAGAAGTGTCTCAGGCCTCGACATGTCGTACCGCCGGCCATCAGCCAGCCACAAAACATTCTCGCCTTTCCGCAGACTTACACTGTGCCTGCACGCAAACCTCGTTGAAGAACTCGCAGCATGTGAACTGGACACTGGTCCTAACAGGCTCCATCCGCAAATACGAGCAGTGTACATGATAGCTACATCGATAGCTACATCCTCCAAGCGGCCCTGTGGTCCGCTCCCCAAGTCAGATGCCGTATATGATATGTGTGTTGGATGTAGCGAGTATTAAAGCCAGGAATTCTGGAGTGCTAGTCGCGCCTGGTGTCCTGATACTTCCCAGTGTCTATATCTCAACTGCGCGCTCCCTCCTTTTGTTCGAGACTCACGAACGCTCCAACTCTCCCAGGCGTCTTTCGAAATCAATCACCACCAGCAACTTCATTCTTGACCACTCCTATCTTCACTTGAACACCTTAAATCATGCCTGCTGGCGAAATCACCCCCGGCGGAAACGTCATCCCCCCACGAAACATCACGAACCCCGCGCCCGTCATTGGTCTCCAGGGTTTCAAATGGCGCGGTACAGAGCTTTCCCCATCCGACAACACAGCGGTCGATGAGGGCACCTCGGACTTTGACGAGACTCCTGCTGCTCACGCTCAACGTCTGTTATTGGGGGAGCCTTCGGCCCCACCTGAACTTAAGGCGGTCGCTTCCGAGGACGTGATGAAGACGCAGCTAGGGATCGATAAAGCCCAGCAGTACCGGGAGCCTCTACTGGACTTCCCTCTTGACGTTTTCAAGGGCTCTTACGGCGGCAACGGCTTCAACTTGATTTTTCGCCCGCGGCCCAACCAGATCGCCCATTTGAAGAATGGGGACGGGCCGGATGATAACTTCCTGCAAATCAACTTGACGACAGAGCAGTGGACCTTTGGCCCGACCCTCGGAAAGATCCCCAACCGTGGTTCCGAAGATCAGAAACACATCAACCTGCATGGCTTACCATATCTTCAAACTGTCCAGGATGTCACCAACGAGACAAGCGGAAAGGGGGACAGGCTCCCCACCAACAAACCCAATGGAATCCATCTCGAGCCCGGCGTCTTTCTCCTCGTTCCACCCTGCAACGCGCCAGATGACAAGCCCACCGTGGTGCGCATGGCATCCATCCCTCACGGCACCACCATCAATGCGCAGGGGGTTGCTCCAGCGCTGACAGACAAGCAGCCGGGTAAACCAGATTTCCACAAGAAATACAAGGTGGACTCGAGACCTTTCGACCTGATGACTCCGGATAAGCCGTTCACAATAGACACCTTCAAGTCAATGGACGCGAACCAGAAGAACGAAACGTTGAGGTTCCCGCCCAACCTCGACAAGTTCAACGACCAGAAGGAGGATAGCACAGGTCGGATCACAACCGCAATCATTCAAAACCCCAACCTCGTTCTCGACAAGGCCAACGAAGGCCTGAACATCATCGACCACGTCGCCTTCACCGTCAAGACCGGCGACGACAGGGATCCCAGCGTACCGAGACCCCTTGACATGACCTCCAAGGAAGATCCGAAACCCCCCCTCCCACCAAAAGAAGGCACCGAGGGCATCGGCAACATCGCCTTCCTCAAGCCCAACGCCAACGTCGAATTCATGAAGAGCACTTTCTTCATCGAGACCGTCCTGTACGACGTCCGCGTCCCGGGCCCACTCGCGCCGGGCGAGACGGTGAAGGAGGTCTGGGCCACCATGCCGCAGGTCTCGGTCCCGGGCGATCTGAACAAGGGCAAGCTGCAGCCCAGCCTGGCACCCACGCCCGTCTTTAGCATCACCGCAGGACCAAAGGGCATGCCCGAGGAGTGGAAGACGATCCAGGTCCCCGGCGTTCAGATCCAGTACACACAGACCGTCAATCTGATGTTTGCCACCCTCACCTGGCCGCACGTCAGTTGCGCCACGCTTGTGCCGACGTCGCCGCAGCCGTTTACCATGAAGTAGTGGCGTGGATGGTGGGCTTTCTGACACGATCACGAATTCATGCTTGCCAGTGTTTTACCTCTCTCCCTCTTGAATGACATAAGAAACGCCGGTTAAACTTTTCAGGTCGCGATTGGATAACTTATGACTGACGAAAGATTGGATGACGACATCTTGTTTTGGTTTCGGCTCCTTTCCACATTCTCTACGTTAACCAGCCAGGTAGCAAAAGACACATTCCCGGCTGTGAATATCAAGAACAAATCCATCCAACCAAGTTCGCACATGCATGCTTACCTACTATCCCCGTGGCAATATCTAAAATAGAATGGCCCGTGTACATCACTGAGCATGCAAGCCTCGCGAAAACATCAGAAGGGACCGGGGTAGAAGAACTCAAACCACACCACCCCTTGTACCGAAAATTCAAGAGGGCGGGTAGCGCAGTGGTCAAGCGTGTTCCGTGAGCGTAATCAGCGTTGATTTCATTCCATTTTCATCCCTAGCGTTCATTGAAAGACCTGGGTTCGAATCCCAGCCCGCCCAGACTCTCCTTTTTTCGTAGGGGTGTGCAACCCCTTTTTATGAGTACGAGTCCAGCCCCCCCATCCCCGTCCAACGTCTTATTCAACTCTGTCCCCACCAAATTTTTTTTATTTTCGGTATTTTCCAATGCGGTGTAGGTATCTATATTGTCCTAACAGGGCTATCGTCGTGCTGTATTTGGTTCTGCCGGCGAAGTGACATGTTGCTGAGGGGGCTAGCAAAAGCCCGGCCGCTTTTCTTTTGTTTACTTGTATTCTGCAGTAATAACACTCCGCCGGAAATTGTCTCTCAAGGTGACATGACCCTGTTTTTCCCACGAATGAAAGGATACAAACTAGCACTTTCACTTTGTGCGGGACCACGACAGTACGGAAGCCTTCAGCCGTACAGAGAGGAATCACCGAGAACATCAACGTGTTCAAGACAAATAATTATGTAGAACTGACCGAGACTAAAATGTAGTAAACACAAGGCGTTTCGGGTTCAGAAGAGCCCTTACGAGGCCCCGTACATAGCTATCCAAGCTTCCAGGATTGGAATGCACGCTTCACCTATCACACCACTCCCGACACCATGGTATGTCTGAATAAACTTGAACATAACACATGGTACAATACATGAGGCCTAGCACCACCGTCCGCGATTCCATTCATAAAGTCAGCACCAAGACGTCTCTCCCACAAAATGAACATCCCGCTCACTCCTCGGGGAAAGACGGCAGCGGCCCAACAGTCTCGGTAAGAGACATATTCATATCCGCCCCAGGGACCTACCACCCACACACGCATTAGCCTAGGTACTTCACACCCACAATCCTCTCTCACTTGAGGCTGTACGAAACAAAACAAAAAAAAAGAGAGAAAAACAAACCTTGAACAAAACCGAAAAAGGATCCCACCGCGAATCAGTATGCGGCACATACTCCGCCCCATTAACCACCCCATTCACTTTTTCCTCACCATACACCTCCCTCAAAAAAGCAACCATCATATCCATCCCCGCCGTCACCCCCGAACTAGTCCACACCTTCCCATCCCCATCCCGCACCCACCTAGCACTAGCCACCCACTCCGTTTTCGGTCCGTACTTCACAATCCCCGCCCACACAGATTTGGTAGCCGTCGCGCGGCGGCCGTCCAACACGCCCGCGCGCGCGAGGAAGCCGGCGCCCGAGCAGACGGACAGAATATAAGAGGTAGAGTTGAAGCGGGAGGCGATGAAGGACTCGATGGACCGGTCGGCGTGTTCGATTAAAGACAGATCGCCGGCGCCGCCGGGGACGATGAGGATGTCTAGCGGGGGGGCGGTGGTGAATGTGTGCGTGGGGAGGAGGTGGAGATCGAAGGCGTGGGACATGTCCATTGTTGAACCGTCGGGGAGGTGGTGATTGGGCGGGCGGGAGGTGACGGGGGAGAGGGAGGTGGCGATGAGGGAGAGGGTTATTGGGAAGGTGTAGGAGAGCTGTATACATGTGAGGATGGGGATGGGGGTTAGTTTGGGGAATTTTGGGGGTGGGGGGGAGGGGCTTACGTCGTTGAGGAATTGGAGGGGGCCGAAGACGTCGAGGATTGTGAAGCCGGGGTAGAGGATCTGGAGGTGGGTTAGGGGTGGTTTGTGGTGCTTGGTGGGGATGGGGATTGGCATGGGGGATGGGGACGTACGTAGCCGACGGTCATGTTACGGTTGCCGTTGGCGATTTGGTCTGGTGTGAGGGCTGTTGACATGGAGAGACATGTCCAGAGGGCCAATAGAGGAAAAGTGAATAACCGAGCCATTTTTGATCAGGATTTCCAGAGGTTCGTCGAAGAAAGGGGTAGGATTCTGCTCTGACTCTGACTGGATTTGGGATGACTTGCTGACATGGCGGTTTTATATACCTCTTGAAGTTGGGTTGATACTATGATGCTATCGCGGGGAAACCCCCGATGAGGGTCGGACTGTAAATTGAACTCTCTGGGAAGGATCGCGGAAGGGCCGCTCGGCCATTCGTCAGTTCCGCTGAAAACATGCTCAATGCATCTCGAGATACCCTCCAGCAGAGTCGGCGACGGAACTCCGACAATCGTACACAATAGCAGATGCGTGGGGTTGAGATGTCCAAAGCCCAAACAACTGTCCGACTGGTCGGGTCCTCTCGGGTAAGGTCGTGTGGTCGCGTGGGCGAGCATGAACGAGCAGGTTTGGCTTACAGCCCGCGGTATCGATATTAACCCGCACGGGTAGGGACGAAATGAGTCTTGGCGGTCGTACTGCATTGGATGCACATGGGGTGAAGTGATTGGTGTCTGTCTGTCTGTCCAGGTTTGTTTGTCTGCGTTTGCATCCCTTTTCCCTACCTAGCAACTTTGGGTTGAGACGCTGCAAGGACAAAGAAAACCGACGACGGTAGGCGGTATCTCAAATTATTATGAGAATGAATGCATTGTCATGAGGTTATGAAGTGTTTATTGCTGCAGGTGCACGAGAAATGTTGAGAATAGGGGCGCGCGGTGGTTGAAAAAATCATCATTTTTTTTGCGCCTGGGGGCTGGGGTCGGCGGGAAAAGATGGAAAAAACACCAAAAAATTATCAAGAATACTAGAAGAGTGCAAGGGATTGGCTTCGCTGTCTAGTGCAAAGTTGGGGCCCCGAGGTGGTGCGTGTCGTGAGGGTCCAGCCTCAACACGCGCCTTGCCCCTTTTCACGCGACTCGGACACAACACGCGCGCGGCGAGACACCAACACACCAACAGACACATTTGGACCAGGAAATATGAGGAAATTCAGCAAGTCAAGTCCTCAACGGACGGCGCCAGCATACCTGCGGTTGTGCTGGCGCAGTCGCCAATCGTTCGTCACTCCGGCCGGTGGGAAAGACTGGGACTACTGGACGGTGCTATGCTGGGAGAAGGGGTCTTCGGTTCGATTCCATGTCAGGTCGGGGACTGAGCAAAGACTGATTCCTCTTGACGGTGTCTGGCTGCATGATAGGGGCGCAAGGTCGATCTCAGCTTTGGACGCAGACAGTTCCTACCGCTTGCACGGAGGTAGAGTGCCCGTCAGTTACCAGGTACCTGACTGATCACCAGGTTACCGCAAACTGGTGGCTGCGAATCTGTGTGAGGCTGTCTGCGAACGATTCTTTTTGCCTTACGGTTTTGCTCGCTGCCTTGCACGTGCCGTCGCGTCAACAACCTCGACGCGTTCACGCGTTCGCTCGCGCTAACAGAAATTCACGCGTCATTTCACGCATTTCACGCATTCACGCATTATTTTACATGTGATGAACAAGACAAGCAAGCTCCCAATTACATCAATTTCACACCCACTATATATCCTCGTCCCCATCTGTCCACAGATATATCTACGTCGTGTGGAAGTTGAGCGGTCCAGCCCAGACCCTCATCCTCTTGCCCCAGATCTGCAAGATAATAATCAGCACGATCGAAGCCGCACAGATGGCGCCCTGGATGCCGAAACTGAGCTTGGTGCCCTGCGCCGTCGCCCACGTCACCTGGAAGTAGCTGATGATGAAGCCGCCCACAGTCCGCGAGAAGTTCAGCCAGGCAGACACCTCGCCCGACGCCTCGGGGTAGCTGTCCAGGCAGTAGCTGTTGAGCGCGACGGTCGTGATCATCATACCGAAAACATAAAGTCCCCACACCACGGCCGTCGCCATAAAGTGCCATGCATCCTGCATCGCCTGGCCGAACAGGACGAGACCAATAATCACGAGCGGGATGGACAGATACACCACCCGCAGACGCACCTCGGGCTCGAAGTGGCCCTTGTGCGAGCGGATGTACTGCTTCGCGTTGGCGTCGTGCAGCCAGTGGCCGATGACCTCGCCCAAGGTGACGGCCACGACGGGGGTGAAGTAGAAGAAGCCGATCTGTTTCGGTCCGAAGTCGTACAGCGGCGTCAGGAAGAGGGCCAGCGTCGTGTTGATGCCGACGGCCCACGCGAAGGTCTGACCTGTCAGTATTTTTCTGTTCTTTTACTCGTTATGGAAGCGCTTACCATGCAGTAGAACAGACACGAGAGCAGAATGGTCGGCTTGATCAGCACGCTCACCGTCCGCCAGCACGCCTGGCCGAACGTGTTCCGCAGGTGTCGCGACTTGAACTGCGCGGTGCCGATAAGCCGTCCAACGCGGCTCCCCTTAGCGGGCTGCTCGGACGCAGGAATCGTGCGGTCATAGTACGTCTCCTGCAGGAAAGCAATGACAAGACCGAGGGCGAGGATGTTCATGGCGAAGTAGACCCAGAACGGCACCTGCCACGGTTTTGTGATGGTCATAAAAGCCGTCAGGAGCGGGCCGACGTAGGGGCTCATGATGATGAAGGATCTGTCCAATGTAAGCTTTTTGACCTCTCCGTTTCTTTTTTTTTTTCTTCAAGAAAACACGTACGACCAGATATTGATCTTCCGGGCGCGCTCGTGGAAGAAGAAAATGTCCTGGATAAACATCAGACCACCGGCCTGCGCGACAGTCGAGGTGAAGCCGTTGAGCACACGGGCGCCGGTGAACGAGTCCAGACTGGTCGCCGCGGCGCACCAGGCGGCCGTGGCGGACGATCCGATGAGGAACCAGAAGACGATCGGGAGACGGCCGAAGTAGGCGCTCAACAACACCACTGCACCCGTCAGCATTTCTCAAGTTTCTGTGAAAAAGAAACTTACCGACGACACCGCCGGCACCGAGCATAAACACATTACCCGCCTGCGAGTGGTTGACCGTGTCGGGATCGGTGTTCCATTCTCTGCCACTGGTCAGCTTTTCTGTCTCCTATCACTCCTATTCGACAAACGTACATGGCCTGCGGAATCAACGTGACGGCTCCAGTGGCACTGCCATAGTCGGGCAGGAACGAAGCCCACGAGATGGTAAACAGAATCAGGTGCTTCTTCCCCCAAGACCAGTTGAGGGGATCGTTCGGGTCGTCGCTGGGCTGGGGAATCAGCCGGGTATGGCCGTCCTTGGCGACCTTGGGCCGGCCGGCCTCGGTGCTGGCGGCCTCGGTGTCGACGTCGATGACATAGCCCTCTTCCTCCTGGAACTCGTGGAGCTGCTTGGCCTTGGCCGTGGCGTCGTTCTCGGCAACGACGGCCGAGCCGTTCTTTTCGGTAGAGTGATGCTCTGGCTCGCTCATGGTGAATCGTCTGCTACCTCACTATGGGACAAAAAAACCTGGGATGAAACGTCCTGAAGCCCGGCGGGAAGAAAGTGGAGCAGCGCGGAGCTTGCTCTCTCTTTAATACTCCCCCGACTTGACATGGGAATGAATACCTAGGTACCTTACCTACCTAGGTCTGTTTCCACGTCTGGCGGCAATCTGCCGCGGAGCGTTACACCGCAGAGACAGTTCGGGTAAATGGTTCCATTCCTTCTGGAAAAGACGAGACGAAAGCGTCCATTATGCAGTCCTGACTAAGATTGCTTGCCAATGGGGGACCGAATAGAAAAGGCCTTTTGTTTGGTACGGTTTTGCTGTTCTGCAGGTTCGCCGACATGGGTGGTTGGACTGGTTGGTCGGCGACATGGCGATGTGGTATTGCAGCTGATATTGGGCCGGGGGACCTATGTCCAGATGGGAGCTTGAGCCGAAGCAATCGGGACGAGGTGCCAGCAAGGACACCAGATGCAACTGCCGACACGGCAGGCTTCTGCCCGCGCTTGCGCATCCATGACCAATAAGTGCCAACAAGCCGAGCGAGTCAATCAAATCACATCATCCGGTTAGTCGAATCTGCATAACTTTTTAGTCCTGTCGTTCTTTTGACTGTGCCGGTCAGTAAAACCGTTGGAATCGATGGGTAAAGAAAATGTACCATAGGTTACAAGGGCAGCTCTCACCGAGCGGGACAGGATAATATTAGACGCCGCGAACAGACGTCGGGGAAGCCATGCCCGGTCGTTACCGACGTTCGGAAGGGCCAAGATGGAACCGCCCGTTCTCGCCCCGTCCCCCGTCCGCCGTCCGAGCGGCCACCCACGCCCGCCCCTCGGCCAGTCGGATCGACCACTCACACACCTCGACAGAACACGGCTGGGAACATTCCGGGGGTGGCGGGCATGCATCCGCACAGACGATGGAAGGAAAAAAAGTGTTCGAGTGGCGCGGTTATTTTTTGCTCGTGCAGCAGCATCTGCAACCTGGGGGCGTGCTGTGATTCGAACCGTGGTTTCCACGTTGGTCACAGAATCTTCCAACCTCCCCGATTCTTCGATTTTTTTTTTGTTCTTCCCTTGCTTTCCCAGCAACCATGTCGCATTGCGTTGGCGGTCTCGCATGCCAAGCTCGGACGCGGAGAACATCCCGCAGGCGTCTCGGACTGAAGGTGTCGTGTTTCGAAATAGATCTGCAGGGTCTGTCTGGTCTTCCTTGTTCCCCGTGTGCGTGTGCGCGTGGAGGGCCGGGTCCGCTTGCCGCGAGCTGCTGGCTCGATCGAGATGATCATGTGCCTTTTTGTCTTGGACGCCATGGCTTTCGCTTTGGTCTGCTAGTGTGATGCTCGCAGTGGACTTTATAGTGGAATTCCGCCGAGACTATCTATGAGAGAGACATTACCATGGTTGTACCCACGCTGCCCGCGGAACAGCGCGGAGCATCGGGAGACCTAGCTCATGACAGTCCTGTAGACCGCGTCGATACGACTCTTCGATATCGCCTCCCTTTAGGTTGGAAGAGGCTCTAATTCTTACTAGTGGATGCATCTCTGGGAAAGACACAGTGCGCGAGAGCACGCAGTATTCCCTGTGCGTTGGACGAATGTTCTAGCTCTTGTTTCGCTGTAGTTCATGTCTCTATGAAGTCCCTAGTGCTGGCATGACTATTCCCATGAGGGCTTGCTCGCCGCATCTTCCGCTTTGGTAGACGGGTACCACTACCGTTATACTACCGTTATCTGGTCCGCGGACACTCCGTTACCTATATGAGTGGGGGGCCCGCACCATGTAAGAAAATAAAGCAAGTAGGGAGGTGGGTATGCTGTCAGAGAACTTGGCATTGGTAGATCGACGGTGATCCGCTCAGTCTAAGTCTAGTTTCTACGAATCCATAACCATCGGGACTTGAACATCCACGCATCGGCTCTCCATGATAGCCACCATGTACAATACGACTGCCCATCCGTTCACACCACGCAGGGCATTTCCCCTTTTCCGACCCCCCGACGCAACCCCTACCCTCACCGGCCCATGTCCCTCCTCGCCTCCTCATTCAACCTCCTCCACATCCTCTTCCTCCTCTCATGCCCCTCCATAAAGGCCTCGACCCACTCCCTCCGAAAAGCTGGTAACTTCCTCCCAACGCCTTCCTCACCATCCCCCGCCAACTTCCTAACCTCCTCGAAATAGTCCTCAAAGTCCGGAAACACAATGCTGAATGCCGCCCCGTCCCCCTTTCGTCTGACCCTCTCATCCTCCCACTCCTTCATCTCCGCTGTAGATGGAAGCTCCACACGACCAGCTAGAACCCGTGCCGCCAGGACAGCCTGCCACTCAAAGATCTTGAACGTCAGTCCCGTCCCGACGGCGCCAACGAAGAGGAGTGTCGAGTCGGACCGGTAGACGACGTGCTGATATAGTCCCCTGATTCTGTGCCGGGTGATGTCGACGGATGGGAGGAAGGGGAGGGACCAGGTATACCCGGTGCCGAGGATTATGTTGTCGACATCGGGGATGGAGGTGCCGTCAGAGAGGTGGACTGTTGCTTTTCCGTCGGGAGAAGAAGGGGGGTCGATGGTGGCGATGGATGGGTGCTGCGTAATGCTGGGATGGTCGAAGGCGTCGAGGCCAAAGTAGAGGTTGGCCGTGCGGCCGAGGGTGATGGTGTGGACTGGCAGCAGGGCGGTGCGGTTGTGGGCGAGGTCAAACGCGATGTCGGCTGCTGAGACGGAGGCGCCTACTACGACTACGTTCTGTTTGAGATCTGTTGTTAGTTTCCCCCATCCAGAGCGTTCAGACACTCTACATGAGAAGTAGAATAGGGTTCTCACCTTCCCCTTGAACTGCTCCCGCCCTCGATACTGCTTACTATGCAGCACACTTCCCGGCCGGGCCGTCTGCCACTCCTCCAGACCTGGGATGGCGGGGATATACGGAACCGAATATCTTCCTGCCGCGACGACCACCGCATCGAACCACTCAACCCACCAGTAATCCTTTTCGCCTTCCTCGCGACGGAGAGTCACTTTCCACTCATCGCCGATTTTCTCGACGAGCTCGACGCTCGTGTTGTACGACACAAGGTCGTTGTATCCCTTCCGTGTGAATAAGTCTGAGATGTACCGTCGTATCACGGTCCAGTGTCGAAACGGTGTGTCTTCTCCGTGCACAGCGATGGATTGGGCAGAGCGCTCAGCGGGGATGGGTTCGTCGCTAAATTGCATGGCCAAGTCGACGACGTTGGTCTCGAGGTAGGGGTAGACGGATGATTCGGCGTATCGCGGCTGAAGGGACCGAGGTGTGTAGACTGGCAAAGTTGAGGGGATGGGGAGCGGCGGATTGGCGGTTTCTTCTGAGGCGAGGGAGGTGAGGTTGATTAGGGGTGATGGCTGGTTGTCGTCGATCCTTTTGTGTCTTGTTAGTGCTTATTCGTTGATCTTTAACAAATACAAAAATGTTTACCAGCACCCTCCCGGACCTTCCCGCCGCTCGAATACCCGGATCCGGTCAAATATCTTTTCTCGGACCAGAGCATCGACAGTGATAGCCCCCGCCGGGCCGGCCCCTATCACGGCGACTCGCTTGACCGGTTTCATATCTTCTCTGGGCTTGGTAAGAAGTATCCAAAAACTGTGTAACGGGTATAATCAGAGCTGGTAGTTGAAATGAGCCAACTATTTATGAAAAACTGAACCCCCTCCCCCTTATCCCCGCTCTCAGCTTGCAAGATCCACCGCCGGTCCTACAAACGGTGCCAAGGTGCTTATCGCCGGTGGACCGGGGCCCACACCGAGACGGTCAGGGGATGTGTTAGTGCTGATGGTGCTAGATCACGTCATTCCGATCGGATACCGGCTCTCTTTTTTATTGACTCATTGTAGTGGGAGGTTGCTGAAAATCGTGGAAGATGCCGATCCCCGTGCCGAGTCCGATCTGTTTGGATACCCCGCTGAAGAGTGCCAAGATGTTATCATAAGGTACTCAAAGGATCCCGACGTAACGGTATGATAGTCCGGTCTTTATTGTAACCTTCCCCATCCATGTTATGTACCCAGCACCTATGTACACACAGCCCCTTTTTGATCATGTCAACGAGATCTAACCTCCGACCCCTTGCTTCTAGGGACGCTGAACGGTAAATTCCACAAGCCTTACATCCCAGCCTTCGTGGCAACCATCGTGGGAGTGGCCACGCAGGCGGTACAAATGGCGTTGGCAACCGACCCGACCGTCGCCGCGGCCGCTCCGCAGGCACTGGCGACGCAAGGCATGACAGCCGACTGCATGGCCATGGCGTGGGAGCATTGACAGGAAAAGTCCATTGGCGACGTGCAGCCGACGGCGGAGGCGGCGGCGGCGATGCAGGAGATCTATTCATCATCAGCTTTTCTCCTGTTGCCTTTGCCCCGGTAAACAGAAAAAGAGACGGAGAACCAGATGAGGCAGGTTGTAGATCCATGAGAGGAAGGGAGCATACACCGCAAGATGGCATCAGGCTGGTTAGCGAACACGAGATCGAAGCTGTTGCGGTGGGAGCAGCCGCGTCCACCGGCGCCTCGGTGATCTGCGACCAAGCCGTAGCGGCGAGGGAGACGAATGCCAAGATAGTGCTTCTCATTTTTGCTCACAGGGTGTTTGTCGAGACTAGGTACAGCCGTTGGACGAAAAGGACGGAAATGATGTTGCGATTCGACCAGGAAATCGCAACTTGAAACCCCCGACGTCCACTTCTTATACCTATTCGCACCGTCCTATTTTTGGGCCATTTCTGGGCCCTCTGTCCGGACATTCTGTTCGACCTTAATAAGGAGGGAGGGTATATTGATCATCCCTATGACCAATCACGTTCTCTAGATCGTAAAGAAGCTCACTCAGTCCGGACCCGAAGCCCAAGATCCAAGCCCTCGTCTTTCTTGGCGCATACCCGTACCACCGAACGTCCGAGCGTATACTAGGGCCTAACGTATACAGCTTGAGTCCAATGGTCAGTGACTTCGTTATTAGCAGTCCGCCGGGCAATCGGCCTATACACGGCCAAGCCTTCTTATACGCCCGCATAAACCCGGTATTAGGGTATCTGCAGGAACGGAGCCACCCGTTTTGGCAGCCCCTGCCGAGACACTTCCCCAGATAATTCCCACGCGGAAAATCAGCCACCTTTTTCTCTCCACACGAGTCAGAATTCTCCGTTATTATATATAAGAGGAAAGGCTATATGTCTAACAGACAGCATTTGCGTGGCCCCGCTTCGCGCCGAAGGCGACGATTTAGCCGCCACTGCTTCCCCGCGGTCCCTTTCACTGCTTGATATCCATATCCCCGTTTTCTCCGGGACCGATCAGTATGGTATACATCAGGGGTGATGTCATGAAGCCTCCCGTCTCTCGCCTTTTGGATGCCGTACTTGCCGACCCGCGGTCTACACCCCGCAGGGTTATTACAGTCCGCGTCCCCTTTCGGCAATATTATCTCTACATAAAATCCGTAACAGACATGCTTCCCTTGTCGGGGCTCCTGGACACAGTTATTCCACCGCCCAGAAATAAGAGTGAACAAGTGGAGCATCTCCACAGACACATGTAACCCTGATAGACTAGACTTTATTGAGCAGACCACAGATTGATTGATCTTGGTTCCAGGTCGATGGACTTTTCGATGGAGAAGTCCGTTCATTACCTGGTAGACAAGGTTTCCTGGGCGGAATTCGTTTTCTCTCATGAAGTTCGGGTTTACAATAGACCCGAGCTCACACACACACCGGTTCTCTTACCAAATTATCTTTATATGTAGTCCTGCTCACTAGGTCAGCCATCCTGCTCCCTTTCTTCATCTCGGACCCAAACCGTACAGAAACCCATGTATTCCGTCCCCCGAGTTGTCGGAGCCCCTTATGCCATAGGTCTTGACCACAGCTTCGCATATCTTTTAGGCCTGGGGGTGGAGGGTATGGACTATGGACTGATCCAGCCGTGACAATCAGTACCTAGTAGTGTTTCAAGATGCCCATCTCCACCGCATCAAAGCCTCGCTCCTGACCGGCAGCCCCAAGGGCCACGATTACCGTCGTTCCAAACAATGCGGGAAGCTCATCGACGGTGAATCCCTTGTCGAACGTGGCTAAAACAAGCAACGCTCGTCAGCCGACTTGCTAAACGTACAGAAAGTGGTATAAATGGAATAAAACTTACCTGCGTGGGCATGGGTTAGAATCCACAGACCCATGCTCGGTGTGACGAAGGCTGCCAGATGGGCGGCGAGTTTGGCCTTCAGCGTGTCGCAGAGGTCCTGCACGTTGGCCTCGGTGGGAGCTCACTCCTGCGTAGCTGCATGCGGCGAGACGAGGTGGATGGGATGAGCGAGGCCTTGAACAGGTCGATGATGTTCGCGGCGCCAGGCGCAAAGATATCCTTGGAAGGCATCTTGATGTTGTGGATTGGGAGAGGTGTTAATGGGTTGTGACTGGTTGCGAGATGAGATGTTGTCGGCTTGGTTGAGTGCGGACGCGGAGTGCGATGGTTGAAGGAGGAGAAGAGGAATAGGTCCTGGGAGATGCGGTGGAGAGGGCCGGGATGTTTGCGGTCCTGGGCGCACGAAGATCTCGCTGCGGTTCATTGTGAGGTTATGGAAAAGATGAAGTGATATTATATACTTTTTGGTATTGGCCAAGGTAAGATTGAAATGGTGCAATCAAGGAAGTCGTCCACAAAAAACTTGAAGGATATCAGCGATAGCAGAAACCACATATAGAACACAAGAGACACCACAGATATAACAGACAAGGCATCAAAACAGACGAGAAAAGCCACAACAAAGTTACCAAAGGTGTTGCACATGTGCTAGTACCTCGGGTATGTTATCAACAGGGGCCCTCCCAAACAACAAAAACAGCTCTGTTCCACCCCAACCACTCCTCCGATCAGTGGCCTATGCCTGTGTAGAATTCTTCGCGCCCTCCATAAAATCGAGGAGACCCACAGGCGCGTGCGTCTTGAAGATGCCCAACTCGACGGCATCTCGACCACCATCGGCCCTGCCGGCCGCGACCAGGGCGATGGTAACCACCATGTGGAAGTACTCGTCAACATCCTCCACCGGAAAATCCTCGCAGAGAGTGACTGTAGAGATACCAGAGCGTTAGTCAACCCTGTTTTCGGTATTGGAAGGGGAGGAGGGAGGGACGGGCAAACTTACTATAATGTGTGTGCTTGAGGACCCAGTATACCATGGTGGGAGTGACATAACGGACCAGGTTGGATGGGAGGAGAGACTTGAGGACGAGACGAACAAACTCGCCGTTTTTCTGCGTGGGTTTGTAGCGCTCGCGCAGCTCAAGGCGGGTGGGTGCCGGGCCGGGCGGGGTCATGCCTCCCTTGAAGAGGGGGAGGATCTTGGCCCCGGGGGCGAAGATGTCTTTGTTGGTCTCTTGTTTGTCGGTCATTGTGATGGTAATTGCGATCGGGTTGACCTTGATGTGACGAAGCTTGATGTTGGGTGTTGAGCTGGGGAGATGAGGTCAAGTTGGTTGAGCGACAAACAGGATGGTTTGAGGGAACAGAAGAGGAACAGGTTCAGGAAGAGGAGGGAAAAATTTATAGACGATTTGGAATCCAAACAGTGATTGAAATCAGCAGTGGGTCTATTTCATCTGAACTTTAATTTATGATTGTTTCTATTGTGTGCAGTTGTTCTATTGTGTGGGAGCTGCCAGGGGTGGTGGGTCTTTTCATCCGAACTCTCCCATTCTGTTGTTTCTATTGTCTTGACCCACTCCTCGGTCACATTTTTCTGACAACTGAGAGAGGATGGGCGATCATGCTTTCACAGAGAAAGAGTGGGGAAGTATGAGTCTTCGTCTGAGATTGGTTATTCAAGGAAGCCTCACATCGACAAGTCGGGTTTGATGCCACCCACCAGTTTTGACATTTTAGTTCAAAATAAAGGGAAGTCTATACTGGTGAACTTGGGGGCCTGGGGAGCACCGATTTTGTTCTTATTCACGGATGAACCCTCTCAGTCTATTAAATCACTGTATTTCCCTTGGAGCTGTTGTGAGGATATTGAAGATTGCTCCGTCGGATATTTGTGATCGCTCGCGTTTGCTTTGCGTCAACGCGTCCCGAGTCACAACGGCGACGGATCAGGGTGACTTCAAACAAAAGATTGGCCTGATGATAACAGGAAATGTAGAGTAATTTGAATGCAAAAACAAAAGTCCACGCAAGAGAAGAAGTCCAAACGAGACCGAGAGGCCTGCAATGCTTGCGTCTGTTTTACACCGCAATGATAAAGACATCTCCTGAAATCACAAGCTTCGGGTCGAGATGAAGAACCATACTTCCATACCGATGGGCTGCATGCAGAGCGGCGCCAGGTGGTGGAGGTCGGGGACGTGGTTCGGTGGGGGTTCAAAATGTATAAGCTTCGGGTAGGGCTGTGAACCTGCCGGCAATGTGGGGAAACGCCTCTCTGACAGGGCGCAATCAAGCAGGGTGGTCTGCAACCTTCCCGCTTCCTATTGAGAACCCCTTTGGGGGCGAGCCTGAACCGGCCAAGCCAATACCCATGCGCCGACTAGGCCGCATGTGGCACCATGTGCAGCCCGGGTCGGATGCCGTTTGGCTGGCACTGCCGTGCAGGACAGGATGCCGATGATAACGACGCACGAGGCATCCAATGGATACCCGGTGCTTGGTAGGGATGGCATGTAGGTGAGGTAGGTTATATATGAGATGTGAGTTCCCCCACGACAGCGGTGTGGTTGCAGATGCTCTCTCTCCTCTCCGATCTTGCCTTTCAGTAGACACCATGGAGAATCTCAAGGAGAGTATCACGCCCGTTTTCGAAGGGGGTTTTCTCAACGCGACTCTGAAGCAAAAACACCCTGTCGAGATACTAGCTTTCGTCAGCAGTGTCTTCGCCGTCACCATTTTCACCTGGTATGCCTGGTCGTGGACAACTTCTCCCCTCCGCCACGTCCCCGGCCCGTTTCTCGCGGGATGGTCCAATCTCTGGCGCCTGCTGGTCATCTGGAGTGATCGATACCCGCTCACGATCCAGGAACTACACAAGAAATACGGCCCAGCGGTGCGCATCGGCCCCGACACGGTTACACTCGACTTTCCCGAGCTGATCCGAACGCTCTACGGCACCGATGGCAAGTTCCGCAAGTCAGGATTCTATGCCTCGGCCAGCGCTGTCGTCGACGGAAAGCTCTCCTACCTGCTGTTTGGCGAGCCCGACCCGAGCCGGCACGCGCAGGCCCGAAAGCCCGTGTCAAAGTACTACACGCTCGGCGCGGCCCTGGACGTCGAGCCGCACATGGACAACACCATCACTGAGCTGTGCGCACAGCTCGACCGTCGGTTTGTATCCACAGACAAGGCGTGCGACATGTGGCAGTGGTCGCTGTTTCTCATCTGGGACCTGAGCAGCCACATCATCTTCAGCCGGCCGTTTGGGTATCTTCAGCACGGTAGCGACTTCGACGGCACCATCGAGCTGTCGGCCGTTGTCAACAGCTATTTCCAGACGGTCGGGCAGATGCCCTGGCTCGACTTCTGGCTGGACAAGAACCCCGTCATAAAAATCGGGCCGGGCAGCTTCACGGGCTTGTTGAAGCTTGCCGTCGACGGGTATACGGCCCGTCTGACGGGGGCTGATTCGAAGGATGGGAATCCGCCGCAGGACTATCTGCAGCACTTTATCGACGTCAAGAACCAGAACCCCGAAACGGTCGACGACGGCGCCGTGATCGCGTACACGATGCAGCACGTCATCGCCGGCGCCGACACTACGGCCATCATCATCTCGGCCATTATGTACTTTATCCTCAGCCATCCCGAGGTCCACGCCAAGGTGGTGGCCGAAGTTCGAGCGGCTGGTGTGGATAAGGATCAACCTGTCCCGTTCAATGTTGCTCGACAACTGCCGTATCTCGACGCTGTCTGGCACGAGGGGACGCGCATGCAGCCCATCGCGGGGGCGTGTACGTTTTTGTTCCCTTTCTTTTGGGCAGGAATCCATTGCTGACCTTTGCCAAGTATACGAACGCGACGTCCCCGACTCCGGCCTCACCCTGCCTAACGGCGTCTTCATCCCGCCGGGTACAAAAGTTGGTCTGAATGCGTACATCACGGGCCGCAACACTTCTGTCTTTGGCCCCGATGCAGAAGAATTCCGTCCGGAGCGCTGGTTGCAGCTTCCGGGCGAGGACACAAACACCTGGAACGCGCGGCTCCGCCTGCAGCGGAGCGTGGCCGACCTCACCTTTGGTGCTGGGTCACGCATTTGCCTGGGGAGAAATTTGGCGATTGTTGAGAGCTACAAGATTGTCGCGACGCTACTGAACCGCTACGATATGTCCCTGGATGGCGGGGATGGCGGGTGGGAACTGAAAGGAGGGTGGTTGAGAACGCCCAAGAGGTTGATGGTTAGGTTGAAGGTTCGGCAATGAATTCTGATCAAGGATCAGAGGGTTGGATCACAGCTATCCGCAAGAACGAATTTTACGCTACAGATACCACGAGATTGGAGGATGGAAGGAATAGTCAGGGACTCGGCCCAATCGTATAAAAACTGCCCATTATCGACTAGAGAGCACACATGCTTAAGCAGCGTGATATGAAAAAGAGATCACGAGAAAACAAACCTTACGCAACATCCCGTAGCGCCCATACCATGCATCCCGCCAGAATCCATCACCAAAACTCCCTGATAATGCCCGATGTCGGTTGGCGTAGCCTCACGCACATCTCAAGCCATTCTTCCCCTGACAGCCTTTCCTTCTCAGGACCTGAGACACCGACTTTTTGCCGTCGTTTAGGGGGTGTAGGCGTGGCTAGGGCTCAAGAGTGAGGCCCCCGTACCACAATCTTAAAGGTGTCTTCGTTGCGGGCTGAAGGCCGTCGTTCCTCCCACCGCGGGATTCGGTCCACTGGGATCCACTTGATTGTCGCCCCACGGTCTTCAGCAGATATCGGAACTTCGCAATATGCACATCTGACGCCCCGGAAAGCTGGTCGCCACCCCAGTCTCTTCTTGATCTCATAGACCACCGAGTCAACATAACAGTGGACCCTTGTGAGTCTCTCGTGTGCGTCCGTTTCCTGTAACTTCCAGATTATGCGATTCGGCCGGTTTGGGAAGGGGTCGCCTGGAAAAGTACCCTCGAAGAAGGCGTGGATTCTTCCCAGCGCTTCGCGGGCATCAGCGTAGTCGAAGCGGCCGCGTTTGTCGCGAGGAATGCATTTGAGTTGTTGAATATATTTGCGAAGCACTTTGATATTGTGAATGTTCGGCTTTGTACAGTAGTATGCGTCCCAGATATCTAATTGTGTACCAATAGTGACTAGTCCGGGAGATTCCATAGTACGCAATAAGTGATTCGACGGCGGGATCGTGTGGCGATCAATGTGTAGATGAGTGTGGTGGTGAGTGTAGTGGTGAGTGTGAGGAACAAGCTATGCAGGATCCCGAGTCAGGTTCTGTTGGTTCTGCCCGAGAGCGGCTGGAACGGCGTACTTATAGCTTTCCCGCAACAGCTATCGCCGGTTGCGGTGCTGTAGGAAACCAAATACAGTGGAGTCCGGTGCAATGCCGCGATAGTTGCAGGACCGGACGCTATTCTGCATGTGATGTGACGCGGAAATTCGTGCTATTTCTAACAATACATGTGGCATGGGGTGCGAGTAATAATGGAAAGGGGGAGAGAGAGAATGGAGGATGCCTGGCATTTGAGAACAGAATACCTGGGGGTTGAGTAGCCGCTAGCTATGTACTTAGTGTGGGAGGGTGGCAGGGAATCAGGAAAAGCCCTGCGTTTATTTCGATCCAACTCCGTTGTCGTGAGAGGCAGGCACCATGGTGGCAGGTGCGGTTGGCGCAGCCCTTCTAAAACCAGTGCTGTCACTGCGGTGGGACCACCTTCCCATCGGGCGACTTCTTCTCAGCGGTCGACACTTGGGCGGGCCCATACCATCCCATAATCAGGATAACCGACGACAGAGCAACCACTACCGCTCTTCCATGAGCATCACGGACGGCGGAAGGTCTCGAAGCGACGAGAGCTAATTCTAATTATGGTACGCCCGGAAGCCACATTTGACGGCAAACTGTACTTAGGCATTCTTGTTCGTGCACTCAGGGGGTGCCAGCCGACAACGGGCTCGGCGTATCAGATCGAGTTTACTTCTAGTATCTACGAGTTTGTTGCGTGGGTTTAAACGGGAGCAGAGCAGAGTCTCAGTCCACCAGGAGTCTAGGACAAAGCCCTCTTGCCCCCAATGTCGAAATTTTTGGGGTGAATGATGAAATAGATGTTCAGCTTAGCGCCTTCAATAAGAGTCAGCATACGAATACGGTTTCTACTTTTACGAATTGGATCTCGTGAATTACCTCTCTTCCAGATTTGGGTTCAGAACTTCAGACATGCAGCTCCGGGTGAAGTCTCCTGTGGAGACGCGTAGACGCGCTAGCCGAATCGGGCTCTGAAGAGCTGAGCAGCATCCCTGTCGGCCGCCGCCAGCTGCAGCCTTCCGAGTGGTGCGGAAAACCTTTGGGCCCCACCAGCGCCATTGACGCAGCAGCTTGGCAGGGTCGACCCGCCATGGAATTGACGCCATGCGACGATGCGACGGTAAACATTTGACTCAAGAGAAAAAAAAAGCCGCTCCGATCCAGCTGGCCTTTCCACCACCCCCTTCCTTAACCACCAGCCAGCGCCCCACTGTGTTCGAGTCAACACTGCGCCGTTCTGTCACACGAGGTTGACCCTTTGCTCCTTCCTCATCCCAACCCGACGCCTCCGAAGATGCTCTCATCGCTGCGAATTGCCTCGCGCCGGGCCGTCGCCGGTCGCCACCTGGTCGCCGTGCGCGCCGCTTCCACCTGGGCCAAGGTTCCCCAGGGCCCTCCTGTACGTTGTCCAAAGCGACTCTGTGGCGCAATTGACTAACACTTGCGATTGTAGGATGTAGGTTTCTGCAAAATATTCCCCCCGTCCGTCATGATACCAGCTGCTGACCAAGCGCCCGCTTCCGTCTGATGCAGGCCATTCTTGGTATGCACACACCCGAACGAACATATTCCCTTTGTGACAAGCTAACAATCATTCACTAGGCATCACCGAAGCGTTCAAGGCCGACTCGTTCGACAAGAAGATCAACCTTGGTTCGTCGCCGATCCCACACCCCGCCCCCACAAACATATAAACTGACTCAACCGCAGGAGTCGGCGCCTACCGTGACGACCAGGGCAAGCCATATGTGCTCCCGTCGGTGCGCAAGGCCGAGGAGAAGGTGATTGCGTCGCGCCTGAACAAGGAGTATGCCGGCATCACGGGCGTGCCCGAGTTCACCAAGGCGGCTGCGGTGCTCGCCTACGGCAAGGACAGCACGGCGCTCAACCGGCTGGCCATCACACAGTCCATCTCGGGCACCGGCGCGCTGCGCATCGGCGGCGCCTTCCTCGCCCGCCACTTCCCCGGCGCCAAGACCATCTACATCCCTACGCCGTCGTGGGCGAACCACGCGGCCGTCTTCAAGGACTCCGGTCTGACGGTCGAGAAGTACTCGTACTACAACAAGGACACCATCGGACTTGACTTCGAGGGCATGCTGGCCGACATCAAGGCCGCGCCCGAGGGTAGCATCTTTCTGTTCCACGCCTGCGCGCACAACCCGACCGGTGTCGACCCGACCCCCGAGCAGTGGAAGCAGATCGAGGCGGCGGTCAAGTCGCGCGGCCACTTCTCGTTCTTCGACATGGCCTACCAGGGCTTCGCGAGCGGCAACATCGACACGGACGCCTTTGCGGTCCGGTACTTCGTCGAGCAGGGCCACAACGTGGCGCTGGCGCAGTCGTTCGCCAAGAACATGGGTCTCTACGGCGAGCGCGTCGGCGCCTTCTCGCTCGTCTGCGCCGACGCGGCCGAGGCGAAGCGCGTCGACTCGCAGGTCAAGATCCTGGTGCGCCCGATGTACTCGAACCCGCCGATCCACGGCGCCCGCATTGCCGCCGAGATCCTCAACTCGCCCGAGCTGTACGGCCAGTGGCTTGGCGAGGTCAAGGGCATGGCCGACCGCATCATCACCATGCGCGCGCTCCTCAAGGAGAACCTCGAGAAGCTCGGGTCCAAGCACGACTGGTCGCATATCACCAGCCAGATTGGCATGTTTGCGTATACCGGCCTGACGCCCGAGGAGATGGACAAGCTCGCCAAGGAGTTCAGCGTGTATGCCACGCGCGACGGGCGTATCTCGGTGGCTGGCATCACGAGCGAGAATGTTGGCCGTCTGGCTGAGTCCATCTTCAAGGTCAAGGGTTAAACGCAAAAGGGGGTGGGTGTACGAAAATGAGTAGAGAGGGGGTAGAGGGCAACTCTCGACTGGACGGGTGGTGCTTGTGTATATACAAAAGCGATATCTCCCCTGCCAATGTAATGTGAAATCAAGATGTGACTTGGTAGATTCTGTGACCATGAGACTGAAATGCGGGAACAAACTGTCCCAATGCAAGAGCTGCCGCATCCTCAGTACCATGCCCGGTGAAATCGCCGGCATTAGCTCCCAACCCAGACTTTGCCACACACTACTGTATCAAGTTTTGAACCAAAAGTAGATCTGCTACCAGCATTCCACTCAATGCATTGGCTGCGAGAGACACCCCAGATGGAGTAAGCCACACGTCACCAAAACTCTGGTTGAAAACGCCAACCATGCCATGGGAACTTGCGCCACCAGCTCCGTAATGTTTAGCGTGTAGACCACGACGCACCGAGTTTGACAACCTACCAGCCACCAGCAGCAAAGCCCGGCTCCGACCAACTGTGTCCAGGTTGGCTCCGGTCCGCAAGTAACACCAAACGAGTTCATTACCCAGATAGATGGCAGCCGACACTACCCACAGAGCACATCACCCCATAGGAAACAAGCACCACCAACGAACCATAGACCGAGGCACCGGCCCTCCTCAAGCCCTGCCCAACCGTTCCAAGTCCGCCCTAGCCTCATCCACCTGCTTCCCCATCTCCTTCTTGACCCTCGCCATCTCCCTCATCGTCCTCTCCTTCCCCTTCGCCCTGCCATCCTCAACACCATACCCCTCCAACTCCCCGCGTAAAGCCCTCACCCCCTCGCCCACCCTCCCCCGCGCATCGCGCAGGTGGTGTACATAATTCCCCAGCGCGCGCCGCACTTCCGGCGAGTACACCTCCCGCACCGCTTTCCAATACAACCCCTCGACCTCTGCATTCTGCGTCTGCGCGAGCAACGCCGCCTCCGCCGCGCGGGACTCCAACGAGCGCGCTATCGGTCCGTGTTTCGCTTCTAGTAGCCTCAACAGCTGGGTTAGGACGTGTGCGTGGCCTTGTAGTAGTCTGTTCAGCGTTGTCGCGCTGGACAGACGGGCTTGCGTGAGGGCTGTTTTGCGCTCACCGATGGACGCCGTCAACGACGAGAGGTGGGACGGGAGGGATGGGACTGTCCTGTGGACATAGGACGGGTTCGTGGCGGGGTTTGCGATGCGGGCGAGGTGGACTGCTGAGGCGTGGAGGGACGCTGAGATGAGCTGTGCGAGGCGTGGGAGGAGCGTGGGGAAGTCGGAGAAGGGGGGGTTGTTTAGGAGGACGGCGGTTTGGTCGTCAGATAGTGTGGTTTTTTGTTGGAGGAAGGGCGGCAGCAGCAAGAGGAGGTCGAGCAGCGGTTGGGGGAGGTCGGATGTGGACGTGGATGTGCTGGTCTGTCTCGGTTGTGGTTTTGCTCGTCTGCTGCCGAGGGTCGGCGGGGGTTTGGATTCTGACAACAGGCTTGGGTTCGCTGTCGAGATGGCGTGGATGAGGAGGTTGTTTCTCGCCGCATGGACACGGTGTCGCTTTAGTTCCTAGGTCCTCCGTTAGTGACGATCTGGAGGAAGATGGTGCGACACACCTCTCGCACGGCATGGCGCTCCTTGGCCGCGGGGTCGTTTTTCGTCGATCCATCGGGATTCAGCACCACCGAAGTGAGAGTATTGTACAGCGCCGCGAAATCGGGGTTGTTTTGGAGCACGGTATCTTCAACCGGCGGCAGCATTATGGTCGCCCGCCCTTGATTTGGGCTGCCAATCGGCCAGTGGGTGTGGAGTGGGACTGGTAATCTCGATCTTGCAATGCGGCATGACACGCGCTGAGCTCCCCGCTTGTCGCGAAACCCCACGAAAGCACGTGACCACTATCCTCTGCCAACCTTGTCGGTCCGTCAATTGCACCGCCAGCCGACGTCAAAGCTTGTCCAGCTCTGAATTTTGGAAGCTCAACACCACCACTCCAAACCGACAAGGCATCACCGCCATCCCTTGCGCCCGCGGTCCTCCGACCCAATGCCGCGCCGATAGTATCCTACCTCATCTCCGGTTCTCCAGAATAAAAATAATAAAAAATGCCACCAACCCTCCCAACCTGCTCCCTCCGAGCAGGAGCAACCGCCCTCCGACACCCCTTCCTGACCCTCTCCCAAGTCCGAACCTACAAACAACCGCGAATCCCCAACTCGCCCATCCCAATCCCCTCGGTAACAGCCCCCCACCCCGAGATCCCGGCCTACCCGCCCGGCCCGCGCCAGACGTACCACCAATCCAACACGGGCCTCTACGGCACCGCCTCGATCCGCTTCGGCAACAAAGTCTCGGCCAAGAACGAGATCAAGACGCGCCGCGCGTGGCGGCCCAACGTGCACCACAAGCGGCTCTGGTCCGACTCCCTCCAGGTATTCGTCCGCACGCGCGTGACGACGCGAGTCCTGCGGACGATCGACAAGGTCGGCGGGCTGGACAACTATCTGCTGGGCATCAAGCCGGCGCGGGTCAAGGAGCTGGGGCCCTGGGGGTGGCGGTTGAGGTGGCGGGTTATGCAGACTGATGCTGTTCGACAGAAGTTGAAGGAGGAGAGGGTTGCGTTGGGGTTGATTGAGGAGGGAGAGGAGGCACAGGAACAGGAGGAGGAGGCGTTGATGGCGCTCGAAGAAGGGGGGTCGCCTGAGGGGATCATGGAGGAGACTTCGACGATGCTGGAAAATGAGGAGGAGTTTACCATTGGCAAGGAGGAGGATTTCATGAAGGAGGAGAAGCCGGGGAAGAAGGAATAGATATTAGATGGGGGTGCACAGTCGGAGACATAGAGTTTCTGGACCTGGGGACACGGTGGTTTTCGGCTTCACCACATTCCGGGTTGTATTATATCATGTTCATGTACAAATCATTCTTGACACCCTCAAGCAGTGTCGGGGTGTACCATTCAGTGTCCTGTACAAGGATTCTCGCATAATGGCCATCGCATGCGTCGGGCAGTTGATGATATGTCGAGGCCACCCTCAGGCGTAAATCTTGCCTGGATAGATCTATTTTCTAAGTTTTTCCTCCAGCATAAAGTGAAGGGGTTATCGAATCGAACTTCTCTGTATAGAGACACCTCAAACAACCTGCACTCTAAAAACGCAAGTCCCAGCCAATCTTGGGCCCCAGAATCGGCAACTCATCCGCCACGCTCTGCACATCCTTATCACCACGCCCACTCAGACAAATCACAATATCTTCATCCTTCTTCATCGTCTTGGCCAGCTCAATGGCGCCATAAATACCGTGCGCCGACTCCAGCGCCGGAATGATACCCTCGAGCTGACTCATCAGACGGAACCCGATAAACGCCTGCGCATCTGTGGCCGCAATGAACTTGGCCCGCTGCGAGTCCTTCCAGTTGGACAACTCGGGCCCGACACCGGGATAATCCAGCCCCGCAGAGATCGAGTGTGTGTCGTCGATCTGCCCGTGCTCGTTCTGCAGGATATACGTCCGCACGCCGTGCAAGACACCCTTGGTACCGGCCGTGAGCGTGGCGCTGTGGCGCGGCGTATCGACACCTTCACCACCGGCCTCGACGCCCAGAAGCTTGACGCTCGGGTCGTTGCTGAACGGGTAAAACATGCCGACGGCATTGCTACCGCCTCCGACACAGGCCACGACGGCATCCGGCAGTTTGCCGCGCTTCTCAAGCATCTGCGCCTTGGTCTCGGTGCCGATGACCGACTGGAACGTCCGCACGATCGTCGGGAAGGGATGCGGCCCGATGGCGGATCCAATGATGTAGTGTGTATCCTCAAGATGCACAACCCAGGCGCGGAGAGCCTCGTTGACAGCATCACGGAGTGTCCTGCTGCCGGCTTCGACCGCAACGACCTTGGCACCCAGCAGCTTCATCCGGAACACGTTGAGGGCTTGGCGCCGAACATCCTCGGCGCCCATGTACACCGTGCACTCCATCCCGAACTTGGCGCACACCGTGGCGGTGGCGACACCGTGCTGTCCAGCACCCGTCTCGGCAATGATCTTGGTCTTGCCCAGCCTCCGCGCAAGCAGCAGCTGGCCGAGCGCATTGTTGATCTTGTGCGAGCCGGTGTGATTTAGATCCTCCCGCTTGAGCCAGATGTTGGCACCCCCAGCATACTCCGTCAGCCGCTCGGCCTTGTGGAGATGGCCGGGCCGCCCCATCCAGGGGTAGTACGAGCGGTACTCCTCCCAGAAGGCCGGGTCGTCCTTGATCTTGTTGAAGCCCTCCTCGAGCTCGGACAGGCAGTCCATCAGCGACTCAGGCACGTACTGCCCGCCGAACTCGCCGAAGCGCTCCGGGATCTTGCCGTGCAGCGCGGCGAGCTGTCTGACAAGATCATCGGTGTCCCGCACGACCTCATCCACCGACGCCTCGCCGTTCGGCTCCCGCGCGACCGAGGCCGCCTCCACAATGCCGACCTCGCGGGTGGCTTCCTCCTCGGGCGAGGTCGTGCGGCCGCAAAGGTAGGCGCAGAACTCCTCGACGGCCTTGCCCTCCTGTCCCTTGGCGGCCTTCTGGAGCGTCGTGACAATCATGCTGCCGACGACCACGCCGTCGGCGATCTGGGAGACAGAGACGAAGTGGTCGCGGGTGCTGACGCCGAATCCGACGGCTGCGGGCTTGTCGCCACTGTACTTCTTGACACGCGCAAGCAGCTCCGGCAGGTTGGCGTTGAGCGTGCCCAGGGCGCCGGTGACGCCTTGGCGCGAGACGACATAGATAAAGGAGTCGGCCAGCTGGCAGAGAAGGCGCATGCGGGTGTCGGACGTGGCCGGCGCAATGAGCGGCACATATGAAAGTCTGTTGAAACATGTTAGCTAAGGTCCGCAATACCAAGTCGCATCTCTTACCCTCCGCGGGAGCACAGCTTGCGGAACGAAACAGCCTCCTCAGGCGGCAGATCAACAACGATAAAACCGTTGACGCCCGACTCCTTGCAGTCCTTGAGTAAGCGCTCCTCGCCGTAGCTCAGGAGCGGGTTGTAGTAGCCCATGAGCAGGATGGGCGCCTTGAGCCCGCGCTGGCGAGCGTCCCGCACCATCTGCAGCGTCGACTCGATCGTGACACCATTCTTGAGGGCGACCGTGTTGGACGTCTGGATGGTTGGGCCGTCGGCGATGGGGTCGGTGAAGGGCACACCGAGCTCGATGATGTCTGAAAGGGAGCGTTTGTTAGTTCAAGGTGCGCGTCCAACGACGGGAGCCTGAAGGGTACTAACCAGCGCCTCCCCGCTCCATGGACAGGAGCACCTCGGGGGTGTCCTCCGGCAGGGGAAAGCCGGCCGTGACATAGGTGACAAGCGCAGGCTATCTCGCATTAGCTGGTGTTTAGACCTGCGCATCCTCTATAACAAGAAGACACGGCGGGTTCGGCGGTGGCGGGGCATACCCGGTTCTGGGCCTTGCAGCGCTGGAAAGTCTGCTTGAGAGCCTCCATGGTGTCGGACGGGCAGAAAACAGGTCAATTGGGTCCAATTGGCGATTGACTGGTGTTCCTGGTGTTCGTCGAGTCCACTTTGGAGAAAATGTCGGTCAGGAGTCGTCGCTTTTGTACCGGACCCAAGATGTAGGGGTCAAGTATTTTGAGTCACCGATTTTTCTGGACCCCGCAGGTCGGGCACATCCCCCGCCATCTCGCCACCTTTGCTCTGGACCGATCCCGGCCCTCCGCTGCCGCAGTGCCGCCCCTTGCAAGGCGGAGTTTCTCAATGGAGCTTGGCCGCGATCCAAGTCATTTCAGGGACCGCTCTTGATAATTCAAACACTATATACACATTGTTATTATTCTACGAAGATACAGAGATGTTTCTCAGATCTCGGCGGATGCCACCCGCTCCGCAACTAGAACCCCCGCGTTTGAACTCTTCTCCTGGTACCTAGATGCCCAACGGTACCGACCCGGTACAAGAAACCCAAAGATGCCACGCAACCACCTCGACGCCGTGCAGCCGTATTAAGCGCTCATACATGCTCGGAATTCCCAAAACTATTTCTCTAGACAGCTCCATCCGCCCGCCCATGCGTATGCAGGACCGTCCAGCTCCCAACGCCCAAAGATGCAATAAGGAACAAAAGAAACAAGAGACAAAAAAGTCGTCCCCGATATACCACGCCAACAGGCTAGCTGGTTCGTCCTAAAGAGGCGTGTACGTCGGTAGACGAACAGACAGGTCCTACCGATCCATGTCCTCCACTTCCGGATAACTGCTCTTGCGCGCATGGCTCGGATACCTCGTCACCCCCGCCTTGCCCCGTGGCACATTACCCGCGTAAACCACCTCCGAGTAGGCCGGCGCGGCGCCCGGGTCGGCGACGGGATTGTCACGTTGTGAGCCATAGAACTGGCCGCCCTCGGCGCGCGTCTTGTCGCGTCCTGCCATGCCCACAGCCGAACGGATCACGCCGACGAGCACCACAATGACATACACCAAGAGAAGCGCAGTCGAGATGAGTGCCTCCTGGACGATCCCCTGGTGCAGCATGTTGACCACGTCATCGACCGCGCCCGAGACCTCGTCCGTCGTGACAGTAGCCGGCGTAGCGAGGAAGCTGGTGAGATCGCTGTCGCCCTGGACGCTCTTGTCGGCACCTTCGGAAAACGTATCATTCGGGAAGAGCGGGAGCGTGACCTTTGCGTGCTCGTTGATGAAGGTCAGGCCTTGTTCCACGGTATCGATCTTGCGGCCGATGATACACCCGACGACATCGCGCGCCGTGTTGAGCAGGACGGTACCGTTGAAAATCGTGGTGATGCCCTTGTCGATCTCCTCGTCGAGCGTGTTGAGAGTATCATTGACCGCCTTGGTTGCATTTCGGACCCACCCCAGCAAGTCGTCGTTGATGTCATTTTGGAGACTGAGGACCACACCATTGGCATCGTCGGCCCATTCGGTGGACACCTGTCCGAGCGTCTTGACAACGTCCCCAGCAAAGTCGCCAACCTGGTTGGCAAGCGCAGGGGCCTCCTTCTCGATCGCGCGGAGCATGAGGAACTGGCAAAAGCACGAGAAGAAGCCCGCCATGGCGAGAGAAAGCACGAAAAGCGCCGGGAGGGATGTCATGTAAGCGATGGTCCACCGTGCCAGGAGATTCTTCTTGCCGCTGAAGCGCGAGGCAAGCTTGATGCCGGCACCCGCAGTAATGGGTCTCGAGACGATGTAGGTGACATCCATTGGGTCGTAACCGTGTTCGGTGAAGACCTTCGCGCGCATCTTCTCCTTGCGCCAACGGCGGATCTCAATCCAGGCCATCATGATCATGGCGAGGATGGCCAGGATGGGAAGGGTGACGGCAAAGGCAATCTTGGCCTTGGCGACGATGTCGAAGAGGGTGTTGAAGAAGTCGTTGAGGAAAGAGTTGTCGGAGCAGAACGAGAGAGCTCGCTTCTGAGCCACCGGGAAGACGGACTGGTCGAAGGTGTAATTGCCAAACTTGGAGTCAAGCAACTCGCCTACAAGCTTGAAAGGGATTGAGAGGGCGTTCTTGGTAAAGTTCTCGGCTTGGTCGAATGTCGGGATCGTGCTATTCAGCGCCGACAAACCTTGTGTAAACGACGAGGTGTCGATCTTGATGTTCTTGAGTTCGTCGAGACGGGGCGTGACATCGATCTTGGGAGGGTCCGACTTGACGAGACCAACGATGCCATTCAGAATGCCATTAACAGTGTTCTGGATGCTGGACAGGTCGCTGCTGATCTCGCCGCTGATCTTGCCAATGGCATCGTTCATATCCTTCGTCACACCGTCGATGGCCTGAACCGACACATCCAGAGTGCCGTGAATGAGGGCACCGACAAGACAGACGATTGTTCCAATGTAGTAGTTGATGACGAAGAGAATGAGCTGCTCCACGGCTGTGAGGATTAATTGGAGAATCTGGACTAAGCCCCTGACTGTCTTGCTGATGCCATCAGCCGCGAGGGAATTGACGCCGACGGAAAGGTAGTGTGGCATCGAGGCCATGGCGCTTCCAATGTCCTCTACCTTGGTACAAGCTGACAGAGCCTTGACTTTTGCGCTCTCGAGGTTGGTGTTGAGGCCACCCGTCAAGATCACAACCCGCGCCAGGACCAAGAGAAGCAAAACAGTCCATCGGTTGAGCCATATCTGGGATAACCTCGCTCGGAGACCGAGGTACGGTGTGATGCTGGGATCGGTGTAGGCGTGTGGTTGGAGTTTCGGGTCGGGTCTGGGGTGTCTACCATCCTGAAGGTCGATCATCTCCCACGAGTTGGCGTTGAGGTTGGAGGGGAGTGGGGGAACCGGCGGGATCCCCCGGGATTTCTCGCCGTAGCTCATTTCGCGTGTGTTCTTGAACCGGTCAAGGGGTATTTTGAGATTTTCGGTGATGTTCGCAAATGGGTTGCAGAAAGTATTGGTGAGAATTAGAAGATCTTACACCACCTGGGTTAAAGTGAAAAATAAGGAATAAGAATGAGACGAAGCAAATTACAAAAGAAAACGCTCAAAGGAAACCATGACGCATCCCCTATTGTGAGGCGCAATGGTATTGTTGAGGTGAATAAGAAGTGACAATAGACAATCGTGAGATGGCGGGACCGCCGAACAATAAAAGGCACCAAACACAAAAATGGTCAGGCGAGCCATGCGAAACAAAAGCCGGTTGTCCACGCGCCAAACCACCGGTAACCAAAATAGGAGAGCAGTTCTTTGTCGCGGCGCCGACGACGACCAAAGAGAAGCATGTTGCGTCTTTTTGTCGAGGCCCGTAACCGCGGGCCGGGGAAGCGCTCGGAGGCTGTCAGCCAGTCATTCCCCGGAGCCGGGGTTACCGGTGGCGACCCTCCAAACACCCATCTTCACTTGAGAGGGAGCCCAGACGCTATCAGACGCCGATTTCCAGTGCGGCCTGTTCTTGGCAATTGGAATGAGGCTGAGGCGGTTGTCTGTCTGTCGCACAGCGACTCCGTGGAAGTCGAGATGAGACAACAGCTGTGCATCGGTTCTCGTGATCAGGTAGGTTGCTTGTTTGGAGTATTCCAGATGTCATCCGGTATAGCAGCAGTATTGAGCAATTCCGACGCCATAGACACGGCGTGTCTCGGTGGCCTCGTGGAGGTCATCGTGGTCGATCGGGCCTGTTGACTGCACAACAGCACGGGAAGGAGCCAACTAAGCATGGATTCCCAGCTCTTGGCATCTCGAAGACCCTGTCCCGAACTCATCAAGAAGCCGGTATCCGATGCGTGTCGCAGGTGAGCCATCGATAAAAACAGAACAGCCTGCCAGTCATTGCGAGGTTAATTGTCGAGAGAGTCCCTGGTGTTTCGAGTTCGGCGCGCGGGGTCCTGACGATTGGCCCCGCCAGGCCGTTCGAGGTCGGCGGCAAGCCTGGATCCACTCACGTGGGGCAGCAGACGCTGACGGCCATCCAGCGGCCCAGAAAGCCGATCAGATCTCCAAACGCAGCCGCCGGGCGGCACGAGAAACAAGCTTATTCTTGACTGCTTCAAATATGTGCCACGGCCGGGTAATTGTGCGATGGGTTTGGGAGGTCGCCAGAGAAGATGAGAGACTAAGTCACGTGCGATCGCGTAAGCTTTCTGCCCCACTTGGTGCTTGTACGACCTCAGGAACCTCCTTCCTCCTCTCATTGCAAACGGGCAGCATTTGTGAGCAGCGGTAGATTCTAGAACATCAACTCAGATAATCACTCGAGATGGCTAATTCCGAGCATGTTCAAAATGCAGCAAACTTTCACATCGCTGGTAGAACTTGAGGATGATGTTGCACCGAGAGTCGCGTGGGCTCCCTCACCCGGGACAACGAAGATGACAGAGGAGACGCTGCTCACTCTGAATTCTCGTCCCTCCCACAACCCCGCTTCGCCAAAATGCTGCTCATGGAAACTCAAACAGCAGCGCCATCCATCATGAGCCATGCGCTTGTTGAGGCTCCAAAGGTCCCAGACTGTCCGGCATGTCTCAAGCTGGATTACGCCAGATTCACCGATTTTGCGCCTCGCCTGTTTGCAGCCATCCCGGGGGCCCCTAAAGCACGCTACCGACTGGCCCGGTTTAGCGAGGTCCGGACTGCCGGACAGGGAGGTTGCGCCACCTGCAAGGTCCTGCAACAGGCCATCGACCACTTCTGGCTGCAAGAAGATGCGAAACCCAAAGAGATTCCGTGGCGGAGATCATGGAGGCTTTCCAAAAGGCATTTTGAGAAGGTCATCTGCCTGGCACAGCAGCCCGGGTCCAGTCTGGTGCTCTTCAAGGTTGTTCTGTACGACGACATCGCCGACAAGTCGTCGATTCACACCTTGACTATCCGAGATGCTACCTCTCGCATCGAGCTGTATCGGGATAATTCAACGAGTTCCAACTCCAGCTCGCCAGTTTTGTGTCCGGCAATTGGTCCCGCGGCTCATGTCGAGACAACACCCACTTTGGAACGGGCTGTGGCTCTCGCCCAAAGGTGGATGAGCCTCTGCGACGCCACCCACCCCAAGTGTGCGCCGGCTTCATCTGGACTCCCCAAAAGACTGGTCGATGTCAGAGATGGGGTCAAGCTGGTCGACACCCTTGTGGATGAACACGTGTTTCCAGAAGAGCCCTACGCGACACTGAGCCACTGCTGGGGTGGCCGCAGGGCTGCCCAAATCCTTCCCAAAACTACCCACGACACGCTTTACCAACACCGACAGGGTATCGACTGGGCGTCTCTGCCTCAACTCTTCAAGGATGTCGTCCTGCTCACGAGGGCTCTCGGCTTCCGCTACATATGGATCGATTCACTATGCATCATCCAGGACGACCAGGAGGACTGGATGGTTGAGTCAACCAAGATGGCTGATGTCTATCAGAACGCCATTCTCAATATTGCCGCAACTTCCATGCGCAACGCCTCAGCCAGTCTCTTTCAGCCAAGAGTACATGGCCAGGGGTTTCGGGAATTCGAACAACGTGACGGTCTGGCGAAATCACCAAGTCAAGAAACGATCCGGATCGACCCCCAAGACGGCCCAATATTCTCGCGAATATCACACGACCGAAGCCATGAAGTTTTGTATGGCGACTTGTCTTACTTCCGCACGTCCATGGAGCCGCTGTTCAACCGGGCATGGGTGTTCCAGGAGAGACTGCTCTGTCGAAGGACCTTGCACTTTGCCGCTTCGGAGCTGCTCTGGGAGTGTCGAACGGACTGTTTCTGTGAATGCAGCCGCATCACAAATACTCACGCCCTCAGCATCCGCAACGTCAACTCCGTCGCACTCGAACCCAGCTCCGAAGCGGGTGACTCGAACTCGACGTCGAGATTTGTGCGTCCAAAGAAGGTTCTCTTCAAGGATGTCTGCGAGGGTCCGACTACCCAACCAGCTCTCGACTTCTGGCTCCGAGCCGTCGAAGAATATTCGTTCCTCTACCTCACTCGTGAATCAGACCGTCCCATCGCCTTGGCTGGTATTGCAAAACAAATAAAATGTGATGCCAGCCCCACGTACCTAGCCGGGCTGTGGAGAGCTGACCTCGCCCGGGCTTTACTCTGGGCACCCTATCCGAATAAGAAAGTGGCCCGGTCACCAACTGGAGCACCGACGTGGTCTTGGATGTCTCGAACCTGCCTGGCTCATCCTGAAACCACCATGTGCGCCGTCCGGTATAAACACGTTAGCGATCGCCCTTTCCTGCCGGATAGTCGGCTGCAAATCCACGACGAGAACACCTTCTGCGAGTACGAGCATGATAACCCATTCGGCGCACCACTTGAAGGCCGGGTGTCCCTCTCAGCTGCGGTGTGTCGGGGAACGGTTCAGATCGCCATCGGGAGAAAGTCGTCTCCGCGGTGGACCGGTCGCAACGATGTCACGGTCATTCTCGAGTCCGGGAACGGAGTCTTGCCGTTTCTCGCAGATCGGCCGGGCGAGGACCCGAACACGGTGCGGCTTTCGGAACCGGTTGTCTGCGCATTGATAGGCAGCCATGATGTCTCGGACGGCAGCGCATCTCAGTTTCTGCTAGTTCTTTTTCCTGTGCCCGGGCAAGAAGGACTTTACGAGAGGATCGGGTTTTCGGAAGTTCCGAAAGATACGCCATGTCTTGATGACGCCGAGGTTGAGAGGGTTACAATCATTTGAAAATAAGGACTTGGCTTGTACGTCTCAACGGGAACCATCTATAATATTGCCAGCGCCCTTTTAATGACGTCGCCTGCTCTCAGCCCACATCTAGATACACATGCTCAACATAGTTAATCCTAAGGTAGCTAACGCACCCCACTGATCCTACGGTCGTCAACAACGCTCGCACCCAACAACTGCCTTAAACGGAAGAACAGATCTTCGACAGGACCATCATCACGATTCCGAGGTCCGGGTCGCCCAGCGAGAATTTGACCATTGTGGAATGGTCTCCGTCAATCGGGATAGTCCGGGATTTATCCTTCCGTGACCAATTACACGTCGCTGAAGCAGGGTTGACAAGAAGCACTGGCGGGCCGGACCGAGACCACGTCCCATCAGGGAGTTGCTGTGCAAGTCAGCAGTCGATCACCCACGAGAAGAGAAAACATACCTTGACGGTCGGCGACTCCAGGGTCTCATAAGCCCAGTATATCGCCGCCTTCTTCACAACAGCCAGCTCTTGAAACTTCCCGTCCAGCTGCCGCAGAAAAGACGTCCCATTGGCCCGCGAGAGGTTCTGCACCAGAATCTCATTCGGCCGCCCCTCGACCAGCGGTCCCCAGTGCGAATTGTCCATGCCCAAGTTAGGGACACCGAACATGAGCGCACCGCGGAGCCTCTGAAACAGAGCTGCAACCGCCGCGTCCCTGCTGCCGGCCGACTGGACCATGGCGTCTTTCAGGACCAGCCCGCCGAGGCTGTGGCCGAGGAAGACGGTGGGTTTCGACGCGGGGAGGTGCCACCCGGCCAGCTTGAGGTGGAGCAGAAACCGCTGGGCGATGTCGCTGATCGACTGGAACGACCGGCTCGCGACGAGGGCCGAGTCGAAGCCGTATAAGATGGTGCGGACGCCGGGGATCGCGTTCGGGATGCCGTCGCGCAGCCACATGTAGTTCTTTGTGCGCGACTGCCAGGATCCGAAGGGGTGGCTTGCTAGGCCGGAGACGGCGATGCAACTGTTTCTGTCAGTACTTGTATCAGAGTATCAGACCTTGTAGGAAAGGGGGGTAAAATACTCTATCATGTGCTCTGACGTCGCGACGTCGTTCAGCGGCGTCAGTCCTTCAAAGTGGCTGTCGAGGAGGAGCTCGCCTGCTCCCGACGACCGGGTGAGCCGCCATTCGCCCTCCCTCACGGGGGTTTTGCGCTTGATGCTGTCCGGTGAGGCGAGAAAGCGGACCGTGGCTACTTTCGTCGGCGGGTCTCTGAGTGCGTCGCATGCCGTGGCGACCGAGAAGGCGACGATCTGACTCTTTGGCAGGCCGGTGAAGGCGCTGAGCAGGCTAGTCACCTCGGCGGTGGTGGTCAAGTGGCCTGGGATCTTGCGCAGGCGGAAGGTCAGCTGGCTCCAGCCATCGACGGCCATTGTGTTGGAGGTTTTGTCGTCTGGTGTTTTTCCCCGTTTTCGTGTAGAGATGAATCGTGTAGCGGATGAGATGTTGCCTGGTGTTCCTAAGATGAGCTAATGGCGATTATCGCTCGAATCGAAGGATGATTTCACTAGCTTTATCTATGCAGACTAAGGTAATAACCGCGATGTATGCGCTGGCTGTAGGCCAACGTCTTCTGACCAAGCGGCGAGCATATGGCCAACACGCCGCGAGGCTCTGCTTCGGCCTGGTAGGTCACCCACTGCACAGCCACGCGGCGACAAAATAGCCAGGGGCTGGCTCGTTTTGAATAAGGTTGCGGCCCGAGGAATGGAAATTTGCCGACGAACCGGAAGTGTGTGCGGTTAAGCGCCCGCCCGCCGGCTGGGTCGAGTTTTACGGCCGACTTTGAGGCCGGCCCGCAGCCGCGACGTAGGCGCGCGGGGATGTCATGGGTTTAAGCTGGGGAAGGTGGTTTTCAAATTTTGTAGAGAGACGAAAACGTCAAAAGCCTAGGATATGGGAATGTCTCGATACTTACTGTATTTCGTGAAGTGACGATGTGAGCTGAGGATGCGTTCAACGGACTTGGCACATGTTGTAGGTAGACATGTGTACGAGATTTCAAGGAAAACGTGTGTTCACAGCATGAACTCTCGATGATATTGGTCTTGAATTTCTTGATTGATTGCATTAAGACCTAAATACTGAGAGAGACTCCTCTCGATCCCCCCAGAGACACCCCTCTTATTCTTCTCTTCTCGTATCTCCCTTCTCCTTGGGGAACTCGTATGCTGTATTCCTCAAAATGAACCTCCACAATCGTTCGTTGATCATGAACCGGGATCGCTCCACTTGTGATATGTCGTATCTATCCGTATGTCTGTACCTACCTAGGTAGGTAAAGTAGTCATGCCGCCGTGCGCCTCGCCATGTGTCGCTCGCTGTAAATGCATCCCACCAGACGCCAACCAATACCGACCGGTACGGAGAACCAAAAACGCAGAATGCAACTCCTAACAAACCCATCAACACCCCCATCCAGTGCAAATACAAATACAAATACAAATATCAAGACACCAACCCATCACCCCCTTCACACTCCTTAATGACTGGTGGTCCCCGTACTCCCCGTCCCAGCAGTAGAAGAACTCCCCCTCCTAGAGGTCTTCTTCCCACCGCAAAAGGGGCGCTCATCGGACGCTACCGTCCAGGGCACGGCAGTCCCGCCCGTCATGGCCAGGCTCTCGAGATAGGCATTCTGGCGCTGGATGGCTTCTTCCTTCTCGCGGCGCTTGCGCTCGTCGCGGGCGGCTTTTGCTTTGGTTGAGAATAGGAACATCTTGTTGGGCTTTTTCTTTTTGTTGACGAGGTCGCTTGGGTGTTGGTGTTGTTCTTGTTCGGTGGTTGTGGTGGTAGGAAACAAGATTATTGGAAGTGGAATGTCGTGGTTCCCGAATAGATGATGATGGTTCGGGTTTGAGTTTGGGTGTGTTAAGAGGGAGGTGTGGAGGAGTTGCATCTTGGCGATGGTGTTTACATGGGGTGCTGCTAGCTGGCCGGTGAGAAAGCGTTCTCGTGACAAAGGTTTTTGAAACAGATGATTTTGTTTTTTTGTTCAGATGGGGAGGTTGTGTTGCACGACAGCTGTAAATAAGGAGGAGGGTATAACAAAGACAACTCTTGACAGAAAAAAAAAGTCGTCTGGTGTTCCTCCTTTATGATGTGGGATGGAGGACACATGCTGAGGGCGCCTGGTAACCTCTCCCAGTCCAAGCCGGCGGGTGCGGGCTGATTGGGGGGGCGGAGCGGGGCGCGAGTGACAATTGTGGTGGGGTGACTGCTGCGGGCATTTTCGCAGCGGGTTTCGACAGGGCTTTGGCGGTATTTTGGGTGGGATACGGCCTTTGCCGTGTGAGTCGGCCTTGGTCAGCTGCGGGTTGGCCGATGACAGCTGTCAGGGGTGCCCAGTTAGACGTCGAGTCAGGGGAAGACATCCACGCAGTTGAGGGCTTTTTGCGCCTTGTTTGAACGGTTCACTAGGCAGCTGAATTCATCTTTACATGTATCGGCAATGGCTCAAAACAAAATAAAGAAATAAAAGATGCCAGTGAATGGGAAACCTATTTCTTGTCCTGTTCATGACGCCCCTGCGGTACGGGCAACATGTCAGAAATTCGAAAGGATTCAATACGCCGCTTTGCTACGACTCGTAGATAGAATCCGTATTTTGACACCGTACTGTTTCTAGTGTCCAGTCTGCCACGGACATGAACCTTTATACTTTACTATACACAGCCAAGAAGCGAACATCCACCGGCCAGTCTAGCCCCCTTCTGCTCTGTCCTCCCTTTACCACCCCATTGCCTCATCTCCCAAGCCAGGTAATCACTGCAACTTCCCCGCCCGCTTCGCAGTCCAAGTAGCAATAGCATCCATCAACGGCGGCGAGAGCGCATCATACGTCTCGAGCCCCAACCCCTTCAACGTCCCCCTAACCTCATCCATCCCCGCCGGATCAAACCCCTGCTCGATGATCGACGACACGAACGCAGCAAACTGCGGCTCCTGCCACCCCTTGTCGTCCGACAGCTCCACGTGCACAAAGTCGAGCCCGTGGAAGGGATGTTCCTTCTCGATCCTGCCGTACAGACACACGCCGCAGTCCTTGCAGGTGTGTCGGAGGATGGCGGCGGACGGGTCGGTCACGTACAGCTTCTCGGGGTGCGACGTGACGGTCAGCTGGGAGCGCGGGATCACGGCCACGACGGAGAATAGAGCGCCCGCGGGCTTCCAGCACTTGGAGCAGCCGCAGGCGTGGTTGTGGAGGACGTTGCCGGCCAGGGCGACGGTCACGGGGTCCGAGGCGCAGTGGCAGGTTAGCGTGCCGCCGGCAAAGTTGGGGTCGCCTTTTGTGATGCCGTTGTCTAGAAGGGGGTGGAGCGATGGAGCCATGTTGTTTCTTTTCTTTTCTCTCTGTGCCTTTTCTTGTTTGGTTGGTAGGTATCCTGGGTGGAACTTGGTGGCGGTGTGCAGAGCAATGAACGACGACGAGAATCAAGCTACGGAACGAAGTACAAGAGGAAAGTAAAACGCCGTCGCTGTCCTACCTGGTAGTAGCTGTGTTTATAAGTCACGCAGCCAATCTCTCGGACAGACATCTAACTACCGAACTCCCGATATCACCATCGCCGAAACTCGACCCACATTAAAAGGGGGTGAGGGGATTGACGAATTATCCGGTCCGCTCTCGGTATCTGCAGCCTCCTAGGTAGGTAGGTACCGTGTAACCTCCCAATCTCTGATGTTTCGATTCTCCCAGCTGTAGGTAGAGGATATTCGTTCCGATTGATTTTCTTCCCGCCCAGCCAAGCTCTCCCTCGGGATTCGGCAAAAGTCACCCGTGTAACGGACCGCGCGGTGCAATCGCCGGTCTCGATCACGCAATTCCTACTTGGGATCCCATCGCGCGCCGTTGCCTCTGGTTACTTATATTTCCTGCCGTCTTGGTGGCGCTCGCGGGAGTTGTCAACTGCATGATCTCGGCGCCGGTTGCTGGGTTGAACGCGGTAGATGATAAGCGCTAACGGCTGACCTTTGAAGGTGAAGAGATGCCGAAGTTGACCGAGCGACGTCGGCAGTGTAAGGTGTACTTACATATGGTAGCCCAAAATTAGCGGGTCGTCATCGGTTGCGAGGTTGTGACGCTCTTTGGGACGAAGGGCTGTGACAGGACTATTGTTGAGTCTTCGCTACTATACCTGGTATCAAAACACCAAGTTTACTCAAATCATGTTTCCAGAAATTGAATTATGTCAATGTCCAACAGCGTAGGTATCTTCTTGTGCCAGGTACAAGGTGATGTGGAGAGAATCAATAATGGGTGGGTGCCTGAGGAATAAGGTGAAAAAGGCAAAAAGCTTCCCACGGCCGAAACCGTGGACACGAAAAACCCTAGAAGGGTTTTTACTGACTTCAACTAGGACCGAACCGTGGACCTGTCAAGAACCTAAAGGCTAGTTTGCTACAGTAGGGAGACCGTCGACGGGGGCCATGCTCCCTCGTGGTTGCAAGCCGTTGACGCATGACCGCTTCGCCATAGAGCCAGCAGCCCTGACCTATGACGACTCGGTATTATGGGGACGTGGGAAGTAATACATATAGTCTTTGTTCCCTCATTCAAGGAGGGAGTGTCCATCCCGACTGGTCTCTTGCGAACCAACAAACGGTGACCAGCTTACCTTGCCTCTCAAGACCCCACCCCGCCGTCTCTCGCAACCCAGGCCTTTTCTACCAGCCTTTTCCGTCTTTATCACACTGCAACGATAATGGTAACTTCGTTCATGATAATTCCTGAACCCGTCAAACCGACCCCAGCCGAAACAAAAAGGCAGCCAAAACAGACGGTGGAAGCGCCACAATCAACCCCCCCAATCCCGTCGCGCCTTGCATATCCTCTTTGATCTGAGCCCACAACGCACAAGCCAATACGCTGGCCACTGTCGTCGCCATCATCAACCAAAAGACAACCTCCCGATTCGGACCCTCAATAACATGAAGTCCCCACCCATAACACGCCTCCTCGCCATCGATCACACGCTTCCCAACCCGCATAGGTAGCCGCGGCAACCAGTCGTGCCGCGCCGGATTGAGACCCCCCTCGCCGTGCTCAAGATAATGGATGAAAATCTCGGGCGGCATGGGCGGTAGTGGATCCAACGGTTTCGGCAGGTACTCGTACTCGGCCGTCGTATGCGGCGGGATGCTCTCGGGCCGGTTGCAGATGGACACGTAGCCGTGCCGGAGGTTCCACAACGTGAACTGGACGAACTCGATGCCGACGGGCTTGATGAGGAAGCCGAAGCGGGAGCGGCGGCCGCGAGTGGCAACGTAGGCCTGCTTCATCTTCTCGAACCCGGCTGCGTCTGAGGCAGTGCCCGTCGTGTCGACCTCGGCGAGTGTCTTGTAGATCCCGCCCGTGTTGACGCAGAGGGCGAGGTACTTTGGTCTGACGGCGCCTGTAGGCTGGGGTTGGACCGAGACAGAGCCGAGGACTGAGGATGCAGGAGAGCTGCTACTGCTCGACGACTGACTGTCTGATGGGCAGTCGGTTGTGTCAGAGTTACTTAGCGTTTCTGAGGTCCCAGAAGAGCGTTGCTGGATATAGCCAACTGTTGTGGCACCCGCCGTCGACGGCCCCGATCCTGCCGAGCTCTGCAACGAAAGAGCCAAGGCATCGATATGTTCTGAACCTCCACTTGGTACACGAAGATCGGCGTAGAGATCCACCCCACAGTCCTTGGTGACATTAGCCGACTTGTTTAGTGCAAGGAAATCCAGAACTCACGCAAGTCCACTCGATACGACGATGTCCCTCTTTCAATCTTGGGCGTTGGATCCTCGATAACCAGGATCTCAGGGACATTCTTCTAACCAATAGACCCAGCGAGATCAATCTGTTTGACTTGTAAACCCATGGCAAGGTGGGCCCTTGTTCCAGCCTGCTGAGAGTAACCCTAATGCTGGTTTTCTGCCGGTGGTAAATTTCTGTCAGTCTCTGGCACATGGTCCTCCACAACCAGACTGACAGCATCTGTAAAGGCACCTGATATGTTGATATACTGTAGTCGACAGGTGTTTCCTGTCTAGTGCCTGTGTCCACAATGCTTTTCAGGTCGGGCTCGGGCATTCCCCCTTCTTGCGCACCGCTGTGCTCTTGATCAGACGCATCGTCGAGGGGGGGTTGGAGGTTTGGTCGGTCGACAGCTACCTCTGGCGCTTGGCCCGTAACCGTTGGATGTTCCGGATGGAGGAACTTTTGCAGGTTCCTCTTGAACTCCTCAAACGGCGAGCCCGTGATCAAGAAGTCTGCCACTGAGTCCAAGTTAGTGAGCTGAACTTCATCGTCCGTGTCACTGTCTTCGCTGTCCTTGTCGCTCAAAACTGTATCGTCCCCCACTTCATCCACCGTCTCAAGATTTGGCTCTTTGTCAACAGCTTCTGGATGCTCTTCGCTGGGGCCGAGAAGGCGGTCCAAGAGGAACAACCTATCCTTTTCTTGGCCCATCGCTAACTTGACTTTCTCCTTGATCTGAGACGGCAACAGCATGACCAAGCGGTGTAAGTCTGCCGATATTCTGCACCTCTCGCTCCGGAGCCGGAGAAACCGTACCGCTATTTTCTGCGCCGGCGTCTCCGCCATTTTCTGAAGATCCAAGACATAGCTCTTCAGCAAGCGCCTGTGATTTCGCACAAAGCGCGCTTCATCCAACTGCTGGACCGCTTCCTCGTACAATTTGAGTAACTCATTATCGTCGACAAATATCTTGACTAAGAAGTTGGCCGCTGTTTTGCGGGACTCGAGCATTCCCGATTCCGAGGCTTGGGAGGCGATATCGTCATCAACAGAAGCAACAGATTCGAGATCGTCCTGCCGAACTGGCCTGGCAACTTCTGACCGATCTAGCTTTCTGTAGCTATAGAACGTCATAGACAAGCCATCATTTGTCTCAGGGGGCATGAAACCCGCATCAGAAACGGCTGATGGGTCTGTCAGACTGGTAGATGTCGTTCTGGTGTCCGTGTCTGACCACATTTCATTCGACGGGACCACGGAGGAAATTTCCGAGTCCTGCTCCGACAAGTTGTTGATGGCAACCGATCTACCCTCCAAGGAGGCCGTAGCTTTGTCCGAGCTTTCTTTGCATGCGACTTTGCAGAGTTGTGAGGTCAGACCAGAACGTCCTAGCACTAGTTCTCGGCCATCAGATGACTCTTGACGATTTGTGTTCATGAAATCAGCGAAAGGAGTCGGGGCTAGATCTGAAACGTAAAGGCGAACGTTGGATTTCACAGTTGCTGGATACTCGGCGATCGAGATGTGCTGGACATTACCGGCCGGGTCCAGGACGAAAAAGTTGCCAGTTGGACCGTGGATGGCAAGACCTTCTATGGGGTGAATCGTCGGAATCGGGGTAGCCTTGACATACTTGGTTCGGATATCCCAAGCGATGACCTCACTGAATACCACTCTCGTGGTTAGCGCTGCTTGGTGTGATCCTGAACCCCGGGCGAAATCCAAAGGAAAAGGACCTACGGTAGCGAAAATTGCACGATACGACCGTCTTTAGACCAAGCAATCCAGGACGGCCACGATCTGTTAAACAACTCCCGAATTAACCTTGGTGGTCCAGCGCCCACGCGATGGCTCTGATCTTTGGCTACCGACCAAGCCCGCGGGTGCAGGCCCTCTCTCTGCTCGGCAAGAAGCTCGAATGCCGTGCTCCGACTGGAGCGATGCCATGACAGGACGACAACTGGTGGGGATCTATGGTCATGATTATAGAGATGGTGCAGAATGGTGAAATCAGGACGCAGCATGGCGATGATGAGGAATCCATTCTGGTACCTAAAGCGGCCTTATTAGCGTGAGCCGGAATTTGGAGCGGCATATTCAACACAGCCTTACCCGATCGCAAAGGTCTGGCAGTCCCAAAGCGGAGCAATTGCCGTAATGGCTTCCGTGATGCCTCCATCGATCGAGAGATTTTCCGAGGTTGTAGGGTCAAAAAAGATGACATTCCCACTCGCGGTCCCTGGATAACATGTGAGACTTCTTCTGAACAATGTTACATCCTCTATACATACCAAATACAACAGTGTCATCATGCATCCACGCAGCTGCGGTAATCTTCTCGGGCAAAACAAATCTCGCCACTACATCGTCTGCCCACGACCACAAGTCCCATACCATGGCCACTCTCTCGGCATCGTAAGTGAGAATAAGGCGGCCTGATCCGTTGGCACCGCAGTTGTTTGCGATCAAGAGCTCGATGACAGCGGTATGTTGGGAAAAGATTCGGAAATAGCGAAGCGGACCGGGTGTGTGACTGTAGCAAATGACCAGGTTGTTCCAAGTCCTAAGGAACGTGGTAGCTGTCGCGGCGCAGGGTACTAGGCGGCTATGGGTTCCAGATGGAGTTAGCTGAAGCGTATTCTCGTCATTTTCCACTCCTGGTTGAAGCCTGGGGACCGCAGTAACCGCGGTTGATAGTTTCTGCCCTCTTGAAGAATCCACCTCATCCGCCCTCAAGTAATCCATCCCTAACGTTCCTCGTAGTGAATGGGCAGCCGAGAGATGAGGATGGGCGATTGGAGTTGGATATCCAGCGGGCAGCAAATCTTGATTCCGATGGGAAGTCGAGTCTGCCTGGAGCCTTGCCAGCCATTCGATATATTGGTAGGGCTAGCCCTCTCACCCCGGCTCAAAGACCACAGCCCAGAATGGAAATTCCCGTGTCTATCTGCCTGCACTGCATATTGAGCACCCAGACATGGCTGAGCTCTGTCGTGGACAGAAGCGGTTAGTATTCCCGCATCGCGTGGCTGGTCACTCACCGCCAGATCTGATGCGCTACTTCGACGATTGTCAACTAGGTAGTTTACCTAAGGTTGAGGATGGCATTAAGTATTGGAGAGGGAAAGATTGGAGATTAATGGTAGATGCAGACAGGCGAGCAAGACGTGCCTGCCATGAGACACCGGTTGCACTTGCCAAATGCGTTTGTTCCCACTCAACTTTGACTCGTGCATTCAGGTGGGCAAGGCAGATAAACGATTTCATCATTTTCAATCTTAACGAGATAGCTAAGGTACCTAAACAGCTGTTATCAGGCGCAAGAAAAAAGTGCCGAAAAAGGAGACCAAAACTGAAAGCCTCAATAATTATCCATGACCAACTGCGTCTTGAGCGAATCCCGCGGAACCAACCACCCCTTGGCATTGAACAAATCCGTCACCTTTTTCCTCTTGTCCCGCGCCTCGTCAATCGTGTCAGCCTTGAACGACGCCTCGACAATCGTCTCAACACCCTTCCCATCCTTGAGCACAATCGGCCACACCTCGACCGTCATCTTCACCCCCTGCCACTGGCCAACCCACCGGCGCGTGAGGATGGGCCCGTAAACCCTCGCCTTCTCCAGCAGGTTCTTGCCCCAGCCCTTCTTCTTATCCTCCCCGTCCTCGTCAAACTTGCTCGGCGCCTCGTCGGCCATGACCTGCCTCGCGACATCCACGCCCGGCAGGCTCAGCTCGCCCACCTCACCGCCGTGCTTGCTTCCCTTGACCTTGGCATCGTTGACCTTCTTGTCCCGACTGATCGACAGCGTCATCTTCTCGTATCCCCACTCCCCCTGGGCGAGGTACTTGTCGTCGTCGTCCTTGTCTCCACCCTTTTTCCCCTTGAACCCGTCATGATTCGCCGTCGTCAGGGCGGCGTCAATGTCCTCGCCCTGGATCGGATAGCGCTTCTTGTACGTGAGCTCCAGGCCATCCTTTCCGCCCACGCGGCGGATGCGAGGACACCAGCCGGCTGCGGTCAGTGTCTTCTCGGGCGTGTCGAGGAAGAGCACGACAATGGGGATGGCCGGGGCATTTGCCGGGATGGAGAGGAGCGAAGTGAGTTCAGGAGCAAGGTCGTTGGCCGGCGTCAGGACGTCGGAAGACTTGAGGAGGAATTTGACCTCAAAGTTGGGCACTAGATTAGGAGCCTACCGTGTGTCAGTTGGTCGTCATCACATCGTATTGGACATGTCCCATACCATGGCGTGTTCAAGTGTGACGGGCGGATAAGTGATGTTATACTCAGGAATATCACCAATACGGATAGGGATTAATGCCAAGACCCGGGGAAAGAAAGAGGAGACGTTGACGTATTTGTATTCCTTTTCAAGGTACCTTTCACATCCGATGCGGTGATACCGCACCTCGGCCTGTCACCAATGAACAAGGAACACCATATTTCGGCACTTCCGATGAGTCTTCTGCCTTATCGTATGATGCATACCGACGCTGACTTCAGCAGCCCGGATCCGTATCAGTTTTCCCAGAAGAGAACGTCAGCTGGGTTTGCCAAGCCACACGGCCTTCTAGACCCGTCACGCGCGCTCTTACCCAATCGCGGTCTCGAGCATGCAGTGGGAACGCTGTGGGAATGCCATCTTCCCCGCACCTATGCTCAGAGGCTTGGGGCTGAGCTGCGTCTGCCGATATCGAGCGTGGTGTCACAGCAGGCCGCCAATGAAGTGGTCCCATGCAGATGCTTCTCAGTTCTCAATTGTCATTACAACAAAACGACATACAACCCTAGAATGCAACCGAACGCCGCTAGCAACTACCTTAATGCAATGGTATCTCGCAAACTAGTTCGGACGACGGCCCTTGACACCTTGCCGCGGCTGGCTACCATACGCCCTCCTTCCTTGCTGTTTCTTATCTCGGCTCATACCGGCCGCGAGAGTGATGTCGACTCTCGGTGGTGTCGAGAACCCAAAGCTCTGTTCAACGTTAGCTATGTCCTCTGAACTTCATGTTGCTCCTTACCTTGGCCACCTTGACCAGATCCAGCTTGTGGATGTCAAACACGCTTCTCAAGCTGTGCGAGGCGTAGGCGTGCAAATACGACCGGTATCCATCCTTGGCACTCTGGTTGAGATAGTAGTTCTGGCCAATGAGCTTCTCCAGCTGCGACTGAACGTTCATGATCTTGTTCTTCGGGAAATCGTACTCGACGACAGGAACCTTGGCTGCTTTGAGATGGGCGAGAAACCCGACTTCATTTGGCTGGAGGAAGAGCAAAGACCGACCTTTGCTGTTGTTGCCTCTGGCTGTCCGGCCGACACGGTGAATGTAATCGCGAGGATCATCCGGGGGATCGAACTGAACGATCCAGTCGACCTGCGGAATATCGAGACCGCGAGCCGCCACGTCCGTGCAAATGAGTGTTCCCTGCTTGGCGTTGCAAAACTCGAAGAAGGTGTTGGTTCGCTTTTGCTGCTTCTGCTTGCCGTGGAGATCGAGGACCTGGAGGTCAATGTACTGCAGAAGCTCGCTGTAGTACTTGACCGAGTTGCACGAGGAGAAAAAGACAATGATCTTCTTCTTGGACATTTTCTTGAGGAAAGAGAAGAGCAAAAGGAAGCGCTTGTCAGCGTCGACAATGACATAGCCCTGGTCGAGACCCTCCACTGTACTGAACTGCTTCTCCTCGTCGACATTGATATAGAGCGGGCCTGGGCGAAGGGAGATGCGGGCAAGATCTTCGACCTTTGTCGTCTGTGTGGCCGAGAACAACATCGTCTGTCGATTGTCCTTGGGGAGGATCTTGACGATCTGGCGCATCTCGTCCTCGAAACCAATCTCCAATATCCTGTCGGCTTCGTCGATAATAAGCGAGCGGAGGTTCTTGAATACAAACGGCGTGTTTTGCAGATCTGGGCATGTTAGCATCTCCGCAAGAGGCTGCCCAAGGTGAACATACGATCGAGCAGTCTTCCGGGAGTCGCGATGAGGAGATTGACGCCCTTTCCTAGCTTCTCCGCCTCCGCTCTTCGATTCGCGCCTCCAATGACCACGCCATCTACAAATTTGTTAGCTTCGATTTTCGGCTTGGTCGGTCAACCCACATGTTTGGGAGTGGTTCTTCATCAGCTCGCGCGCGACGCCAAAAATCTGGAGAGCCAGCTCGCGTGTTGGGGTCACCACGATGGCGCCAGTGCCGTTCCTGGGCTTGAACTTGAGGGAATAGAGCATCTCGACGGCCGGGATGAGGAAAGCCAGCGTCTTTCCTGACCCAGTCTTTGCTGCACCAAGAACGTCCTTGCCAGCAAGCAGTGGTGGTATTCCCCTCCTCTGGATCTCTGTCATCTTGGTGAAGCCCATCTCCTTGATCGCCTCCATTGTCTTTTCCGAGAGATTAAGCTCGCTGAAGTCCTGAGCATTGGTAGAGATGTCGGGAGGAAGCAAAGAGTCAATCTGCGCGGGTGGTTCATCCGCACCCGCTTCGACGTTGTCTCCATTCTCAGCAGTGCCTTCGGGGCTGTCCTCCTCCTCTCCACCGCTAGCCGCATCCTGGCTCATATCTTCGTTTTCGCTGTCACTGCCAACATCGCCGTGGTCGCCAACCTGGGGTGCACTCGCATTTTCGCTCTCTGGGTCGCTCTCGTCGGGCGTGGGGTCTCGCTTCAATTTCTTCGCAGGTTTGCGGACGGTCGCAGCCACCGCCTCCCCTTTGGCGGGTTTCGCGTCCTTGAATTTCCGCTTCTTGCCGTGGTCGGAGGATCCCATGTCTGCGGTGTGGTGAGCAAAATTTCGAGTTCTGGTTCAGACTCCGCGCTGAAAGGAGGAAGAATTGGCTGGTCAACTTTTTTTTTCTTATCCGGCCGCGATAACAGCCGCCGAGCATTCGAAAATGCGGGTTGGCGGGCATTGGACAGTGGACACCGCCTTTGCCCCACATGCATCGGTCAAATATTTTGCCAGTTCCAGTGTTGGCCAAGATTTGGAATGCCCTGCATCCAGTGGTCAACGCGGTCGGCGTGTGGGGTTCCAGCCGTCACCGCCTTCCCAGGTGGCCAGAGCTGAACCCGGCAACTGGAACGCGGGGGTTTTTGCCAGGGTCTGTGCAACCGTTCTGAGAGTTTTCCGAAGGCCTTCGCTTCATTCTTCTTCATTTCATCTGTCATGGCCCGATGGATGCAACCGACGACACCACTATGTGCTGCAGCCTAGCCATATTTCACCGCCAGCCGAGTCGAGCGCCAGCCCGGCCATTCTCCGTGTTCGGACCCCGCGACGTGTCGTCAAAAGATGGTGCAGGGCTGTGTGATGCCTGTGGTCTGCCCAGGCGCGCTTCGCCCGACTCCCAACAAAATCCTCGGGCGCGCGCGTGAGATTCGGCTTCTGGATTCCCGGTCACGCTGCGTCGCCGACAATTTGCTGCCGTCTTGCTAGGGATGCTGAGTTGCGCTGCCAAGTGGTCAGCCTGGCTCTCTGGCCGCATCAGAGGGCTTGTGGTTACCTCCAATTGCCCAGTGGCAGCATGGCAGGATATTAAAACAACTTCACAACGGCCAACGTTCCATCAACGCACGCCCGCGGCGCGGGGCAGCTTCCAGCAGGAAAGCTCCTGGCCGGTAAAGGGTACCCTTCTTCATCATGGTGGCCTCAGGCAAGATCCGGCATCTTGCTGCACAGGTGCGGTCAAGCACCACCGAGATCACCGACACCACATCTGCACCATGCAGAGTGGCAGAGGGTAAAATGGCGGGCAATAATCACTGCACCTTCGTACCCCCTCCGCGAACTATGGCTCAGGGCAGTGGACAACCGGACAAACTTGCCATGGCGCTACTGTGTCTCCTCATTCTTCTCCTGGCCCCCGTGGCGACGCCAGCCAATCTCTCTTCATTAACCTTTTGTCAGGTTGTACGATCTGGCCCGTGGTACAGCAAGTGTGCCCCTCTTCTTAATTCTCAATTCTCATCGTCATCTCGGCAGTGCTGAGAGACGGGCTACGACAACGGAACAGAAACGGACATGGAGCAGGCTTGGACGGACAGGACAGAGCGGACGGGTAGTGGACAGCGGGTGCAGAGGTGCCTTGCGAGCTGTCGTTGGGGATCTACTGCCGTTCACCACCTCAGACGCAGGACCATGGACATGTGTGTGCCTTTTTTATACATTCCCCTGCGCCCGAACCAGGTTCTTCGGTATGCTCGGGAAGGGCAATCCAATGTCGAGCCAGGAATCACAATGTCACGGTTGCACCCTTACCCAGGTCGCCGAGCCCAGGGGAAGGGATAACGGCCGCTTGTCGCGGTGACGGAACGAGCGGGACGGGGGGATGGCGGCAGTAACGGACCTCGGGGAAGTCGTCCCCGACGAGTTGATGTGGTGGTACATCCATCTCAACCCGACATCTCACGATGTCGCAGGCAACCACTCCTACCCTCTCCTCATGGCATCCTGCAAGATGGTGGTGCATAAGGGGCAAAGACACGGCCCAACCCGATCCACGTAGCATCACCGACGTCACGAAGAGTCCATGATTGGCAGCGGCAAGAGGACAGGACGGCAAGATACAAGATGTTTGTGGCCATGCTGTGGGGAAATGGACGCTCGAGATGAAAGCCCATCTATTTCATGTCACCATCATGAGGTCCTACCGTCGAGATCAATATCTAGCTCACCGTTTTCCTTCCCACATGGTCAAGATGCCTCGAGGCGAAGACCTGGACCTGCCTCCTAATATCTGTCTGCAGGGCGGCAGATCGCCAGCACATCGCCGGCAGTGATCGATAAAGACAGAGGGAGGAGCTCGCCAGATATAAATTCCCCTCTTGCTCCCTCCCTCGGCTTGACGCGGCTTTCTCAGACATCGAAAATTTTCTATCCCAGCTCATCTTGTCCATCAGCAAGCCAAAAACTCTTGTATCTCCCATCTCTTCCACCATGAAGTACTCGCTCATCCTCTCTCTTGCCGGTCTTGCCACCGCTCTCAACACGCCCAGCATTGCCGTGTCGGGTGTCAGTGGCAAGCACGTCTCCCGTGCTCCCGAGAGGCCGGCCGGCGCTCCGGAGGGGTACGAGATGTACGTCGCGGTCCCCACAGAGTACCGGTCCGCCGACGGCCTCCTTCCCCTCCCAGACAACATCCAGCGCCGATATGAGAGCCTCCAAGCTCTTCGCCGGCTGCGTCGCCAGGCGTCTGCGCAGGACTTCTATGAGTGCGCCAACGCGGTAAGACCTCCAGCTGACAGTCCGGGCCAGAACCTCCTACTGACACATCTCCAGCAAACTCCGGCCCCGGTCAGTTCCGACTGCGGTGTCATCGTCAACAATGTCCTCGCCACCGGCAATGACCTCATCGTCGATCGCGGCTCTTGCCTTGTCTTCTCCTACCGCAGCTGCACTGGCTTCTTCTGCTCGCTGTGCGCCCAGCTGACCACATCGACCGACTTCATCGGAAGCCAGCTCGACTCAGTCGACGCACTCTGCGTGTCCAACAACCAGGCCGGCACCATTGTTGGCGAAGGCGCACCGCAATACCAGGTCGGCTTCATCCGCGCCGGTAACGGCCTCCCCAACTACGACGTGTGCAAGTAAAGGAAGGCATACAGTGGGTGCCGTCGTGTACGGAGTGTACAGAGTGTGTCATATGGGTGTGTTGATGGGACACAAAGTTGAGCAGCAATCACGGAGCAATTTCCTTGGTTTTAAACTGCTGCGACGTCGGGCCTTCCCGGACGGAAGCCAGTGGTGGCCAGGGGCCCTCAGCACTGGCATCATGTGAGCAGCAACGAGAAAGGGTTCTTGGATACTACCCTACGAGGCGCGCGTGTTCGGCTTCCTAATTACTCTCTGTCCTTTACCGCGAGCTTGGTGTCTGGCGAGGCGAAAGGGACGCGGGATGGTAGGGCTGGTGGGTGGGTCGGAGATTTTGTCCGTCATCCTTTGACAGGAGCAGACTATGATCTACTACCCGCTCTCGGGCTGATCGATCCTCTCCCGTCTCTTGTCAATCAGAGTACGAGTTCACAGCGCAAAATAGAGCGAACAATTATCTCGTGTGAGCGAAGCCGGACGTCTGGGACCTTCCTGTTTGGATTGTAGTGAGAGCACGCCAAGGGACCCTCTTGGGGGTCAATTCAGGATGTGCTGTATATTGCTGGCAGGTATGATTCCGAGGACAACTGGGCCGGCTTGGTTATTAAAATCCCATGCATCCTGTCATAAGCGACGCGGACGCGAATCGGGCTTTCCTGGTAGATACGGGCGAGCGTGTTCCAGCGCGCCGTAAGCGAAGATTAAATGCCGAGCCTGGTCTGCCAGTCCGGAGGCTTGATCGCACCTTGAGCAGAGATAGAGAGGGACACGAGATAAGATGGGAGCGAACATGGGAGAGGTTTCGTGGTGGTTGCTCTATTCCCCGCAAGTCTACCCCAGAGTTGAAGATAGGTAGCCATGGCTGCCTTGGTTGTGTCGATGCCGCGTGGGAACAGTGCCCCTCGATGGTACGCTCTGAGCCACCAACCATCCGGTCGAGATCCTTTCCGTGCCACTTCCCAATGTCACTTTCTGGGGTAACGATGGATTAATTGTGAGACGCCTAGTTATTTGACTCAAGCCCTTTGGCTTACGAATAGTCCCCGAATTGCCCAAAGCCTACCAAACATAGCCCGCTCACTAATGTCGAGCTTTGATGTGTCCTGCAAGCGCTAGATCAGAGCAGAATTCTGGGCCGGCTTCTGCACCCCGCGCCCTGGACTGGCCGTCCATGTCACTGAAGAACAAAATGGCCTGAGATGAACTGCTAGTACGGTCTCAGTCAACAATCGTAAGGAGTCATGATGTACGGATACCCCAGATTTAGAGAGCATTGGCCAAACCCCTGAAATACACAAATAGCAACCGAGGCAACGAGGCATTCCGGAGTGAACAAAGGCACCGCAACAAACCCCTGAGCTTGATCCTTCTGGCCCGTCGCTTATCGGGACGATATCGGTGTCGTTATCGTTATCGCTGCCGCTGGCAAACACACCGACCGCTGAGCCATCCAATCACAGACCATCATTGGCCTCGTGCTCAGCTGCCTTCGCCTGTTGTTGAACGCTGCTCAAAAGCAGAGTTTGCAATTATCGCTCGTTTCTTCCATGTCGCTTCATCATCCCAATTCGCTCTCAATTTTGGATACAGAACCAATTGACACGCCGAGGTGAGTTCACAGCTGTCCCCGTGATGCGCTTGGAAAATACCCCTCCCCCACCTGACAGGATCGCCCGTCCCCAAATGGATCAACCCCGCGATGGTGGCTGGACTGACACCGTTAGCTACCGCTTGGCAGGAGCTTCATTGATCAGCTAAACCCCCGCAACAAACAGTCAACATCGCAAAAATGAGAGGGGTCGCAGCAGGGCGTCCGACCATGAGGACGAGGGCGAACACGTGGAGTTTCAGCAGGGTATTTTCCCTCTCTTTTCTATCATGTCATTTCGTCGTCCTTCGGGGTCCAAGGGGTGGGATCTTGCAGCAGACATGCGCAGGGGTTCGAGATCTCTGCTGAGGACATGCCAATTGGCGTCCGTCCCGTGACCTTTTTACTGTTCCAGCGCGACCTGATGGGAGCGGTGTGTCGGCCACGAAGTCGCTGAGCTGCAGAATGATGGGGGCAGTCGGAGATCGCGCGAGCCTACAAAGATTGCCACGCACTCGGATCTTGCGCGTCTTCAAATGCTTCTGATGAGCAAACAGCCGAGAGGCCGGATGGCAAGCAGCTTCCGGAGCCTCGGAAAGGCTCTGTGGTGCCCTCCCGGAGGTCCCACATGGCCTAGCCGTCCGCCACCGATCGGCCTTGGCAGACCGAAAAATGCCCCAGCTGGCTCAAAAGTTTTTTTTTGCTCTCGGAGCCGGCGTGGCAGACGAGCGGACCCTCTGCTGAGGATTCGTGATGGTCAGGCGACCACTTGGCTGCCCCTGAAACAAGCCTTCCTTGCCCAAACCTCCCCAGGGCTGAAGATGCGGCAGTCTCGGCGCTGGCCATGCACCCCGCCTCCAGTTGCTCTTAGTCAATCACGAGATCTCGCTGCAGCCAGCAGTCTGGATGCCCGCGCAGACCGAGTCCGCATCCAGGCACAAAATGGCAGCACTAGTGTACGTGGAAGACACTCGTCTTACCACGGTTCGATTTGACTGCACTCTGGGTGGGGGTTGCAGGAGGCGACTTTACTGGCCATCGCAGTCTTGGCCAGTGTTGGCATTTGTCGAACTCCGGGAGAAATGGCATGCGTCGAAGCCCCTGGTGCTTGCTGTCTCGGTAGTGCAGTTGACTGATAAGGTCTCTGTCGATGGACAGCAATCGGTGGTTAGACAAAGCGCCGGAGCAGGGCAAAGAATGGGGAACAAGCAGTTTATGTTTCCGGCAGCAGAGTTGCTTGCCCGGTCAGTTCCGTGCGGCATTCCGTGCATCGGGGCCCCTGGATGAATCACGTCACACACACCCGGAAACCAGGCGTGTCGCAACAATATCTGGAACTATTTTCCAGGTGGCGGTCTGCACTTTCCCGCACTCGCTCACATTGCAACGGCTCACTGTCAGCGGGGTTTGGGCGGGCGAAAGGGGCGAGCAAGCATCGGCACGGCGGGGCAGGCCCGTCTTGGCCCGCTGTTAGAGCACACTGGAACATCAACTGGGCGGTCCGGTCAAGCTGGCTTGGTCTTGCCTTGCAGTGGTGAAGCATGCCGCCCCCCCACCTCTCCATCCCGCCTGGCCGAGATTCTGCCCTGAGATTTCCGAGGCAGGTGTTGGCTGGTCATGCCATCATCCTCTGCCCTGTCGCTTCTTTCCTGATCACCGCAAACCCACGGGCAAATACCGCGCTCCCCAGCACTTTATAAGCCTGCCTTTTTCTGCAAGCCCCAGACGGGTCCCCTCGCTTGTCCGTCCGCAGTCCAATCACCAATTGTCGTCGGGAAAGAGTTTGCGTCGGCGCCAGTGCTCTGTCCGGATTCTTCCGGCAACCGCCCAAAAGCTTGCAGCCGAGACTCGAAAACCTACCTCACGCGATCACCCTCAGCTCTCGTTTCCGCGGTCCCTGTCCTCTGCACCGCGGCCAATTCCCTTGCTACATGTCTCCGCGATATCCCCTTCCAGCTTACGTCTTGACGGGATCGCTTCGGCGCTTAGAAATCGAGAAAAATGGCACCAAAGACTAACGGCATCGGTGTGCAGGTGGAGGACACCAGAATCTGCGTCGTCATGGTTGGCCTCCCCGCTCGCGGCAAGAGCTACATTGCGCAGAAGGGTAAGCAATTGTCTTTCGTACTTGTCACTTCTAGCCCTGGAAAACTACGGCACGGCCCCGGCGAGCCAGTCGCGCCGGTTCGCCGTTGTCGGCCGGGAGCTCGGGCGTTGAGGGATCTTGCTGACAAGCTGCCAGCCCAGCGATACCTCAAGTGGTTGTCGATCCCTGCGAAAACCTTCAACGTCGGCAACTACCGCCGCAACGATGCCCCGCACCCCTCGGCCGACTTCTTCGACACAAAGAATGCCGAGGGCGAGCGCAAGCGCCGTGCCGCCGCCGAGGCCGCCGTCGCGGACATGCTGAAGTGGTTCAAGGAAGAGAAGGGGGTCGTCGGCATTCTCGACGCCACCAACAGCACCAAAGAGCGCCGCAAATGGGTTATCGACCTGGTCGAGAAGGAGGGAGTTGAGGTCATCTTCGTCGAGTCCAAGTGCGACGATGAGGAGCTCATCATGGCCAACATCCGGGACGTCAAGACAACCAGCCCTGACTACAAAGGCCAGGACCCGGAGAAGGCCGCTCTGGACTTCCGCGAGCGTATCCGCAACTACGAGAAAGTCTACAAGTCTGTCAACGAGGATGGCGATGAGGACCACTTGACGTACCTCAAGATTATGAACGTGGGCAGACAAGTGATCATCAACCGCATCAGGGACTACCTGCAGAGTCGGATTGTCTACTATCTTATGAACCTTCACATTCGCCCGCGTTCCGTGTGGCTCTCTCGTGTAAGTCGCGCGTCACCGTCCGCGCTCCACATTCACTGACGGGCAATAGCATGGCGAGTCGATGCTCAACATCGAGGGCCGCATTGGCGGCGACGCTGGGCTCTCTTACCGCGGCGAGGAGTACGCGCGCAAGCTACCTGAGCTCGTACTCGAGTCTGTTGGTGTAAGTGCAGAATTTCCTGATGGCGTATGCCAAGCCGGCGCCGGCGCGTTTTGACCCCGACCTCCAAACCCTGGTATCTTGTATTTTAGGGCCGAGCTAACCCTTTGACAGAGTGACCGGCCCCTGACAGTATGGACGTCGACGCTGAAGCGGACCATTGCGACCGCTCGCCACCTCCCCAAGCACTACAATCAGCTGCAGTGGAAGGCGCTTGACGAGCTCGATGCCGGCGTCTGCGATGGCATGACGTACCAGGAGATTGCGGACCAGTACCCCGAGGATTTCCAAGCCCGCGACGACGACAAGTACAACTACCGCTATCGGGGAGGCGAGAGCTACCGTGATGTCGTCATTCGTCTTGAGCCCATCATTATGGAGCTTGAGCGGAGCGAGGATATTCTCATCATCTCCCACCAGGCCGTCATCCGTTGCATCTATGCCTACTTCATGCAAAAGACGCAAGAAGAGAGCCCCTGGGTTCCGGTCCCGCTGCACACGCTCATGAAGCTCACGCCTCGCGCGTACGGCACTGAGGTCCAGACCTACAAGGCGAACATTAAGGCTGTCAGCACTTGGCGTGGCAAAGGCAGCACCGCCAAGCACGAGGATCCGGCTCCCGAAGGCGGCGTCTAGGCCATACTCTCCAGGTTTAGTTTCAGCAGCGCTTTTATTTTTCTTGGTCATGCGATTTTCCCTCGATGCGGGATAAAAATGGGAAGATGTTTGGAGTTTTACGGTCTGCTTTTCTAAATTGGGGGTTCTCGTTTTTTGACACGAAGAGTTGATGCCATGCGTCACATGATCACTCATGCCGAGCCTGATGTTTTTGAGGGGACGGCTCAGGGACATTTGGGACTAGGAACGGACGGGCTTAAAGGGCATATAGAGGGGGGTGGGCCTTGGGCTAGGTGTAATGCATTCTGTGCCGCCGATACTCGGAAAGATGAGGTTTTACTGGGCTGGTGGCTTTGCTTTCTTTTCTCTGCATCATGATTCGGATTTTTCCCAGCGGTACGGACACGGTTTACGCCGCCTCAGCGAAGAGGTTTTGTCTTGTTCATAGTGGAAACACGCTTGGCTGGTCAGCCTAGCAGAGGTCTAGACACCATACCGTTCAGTCTAGACGTAATTTGGGATGCTACAGTCTCTCAATGCCTGATCAAATGCGATGATCACTTTGCCTCTCTGAGAGTAAAGATCAATATCTGGTTTGTAGTGCGGGTCAAATGTGGTGAGAATATGTATCTTTGTCTCCTTTGCGGGTTCGGAGGTGGGTGGGAACTCGGATGGTTTCCCTCGCCGGATTTACCAAGCACGATCGCGACACACCGTACTTCCCTCTTCGTTTAGAAACCTTTTCTGTATTTGTATCCGTATGACAAAATGGTTGAAGGAAACCACTATCTGGGTAGGTATATACGAACCCCTGAATTCGCGGGCCTTGTGCAGGGCCATGTCAGACTTTTTCGTCTGGAAAGATATGATGTCTTGTATTCTTGTCCTACAATAACAAATCTTGTATTTCTTTCGGTAGCCAGTCACCCCGTGTGACACTCCACAACGTAATTCCACTATGGGCTCTTGAGGCTGGTAATGGAAATGCTCCCGCATGACATCAGTATCGTAGAACTGGGAACTATTAGGGAGGTTGCTCGAGAAGCAGTAGCTACAATAGAGGGAAGTCATCTGTTGGATGTTTTTAGAGGGCTCGCTGTTCCAATCCGAGATGGAGATGGAAGTACCTGGCATTTGCGGACTGTTGTGGCTGGGGTGGTTTCACCAGATCCATCTGTAGTACCGTGACTACGGAGTACACCTGGGTGTTTGGGTCATGATCTCGGTAATCTACAGACTACATCCATCTATCCGGTTCACCAAGCACAGTACCTTAGTCGTCGCGAGCAACGTGATACCCGAATGCTCCATGCGATATGCCGTGCTTGACTTACACCCGCAGAGTGGCTTACGTACGACAACCGTTTGGTCCCAATTTCTACACCGCTTCGACAGTGAATTTTGAATGGCGATTTACAGACAGGTATCGGATTTTGCGAAGCTAGCCTATCTACCTAGACAACTTAGACTTGACTAGAGCAGACTAAACTAGACCAAGGCAGAGTAGACTGCGTATCCATCTTGGCACCGACCGTAGTTGAAGTCTAGACACACATTCAAGATCCCCCAAGCGAGAAATAACCACACCACCGGTCCATCTTGTTTTCCGGATGACAAAACCAACAGACAAAAAGCCAGCAGATTCATACATCGCCCCCTTGACCAGAAAAGTCTAATAGTAAGGCCGCGAAATAAACCGCATCTGGGCGTGCCCGACATCAAACACGACCAGCGCGTTCTGCATGAACGCATCGCCCAGGATATACGGCCCCGTGCCGCCGGACGCGATGGCCGTCATGCACAGGCCCGTCTCGGGGTCGACCATGTCGCGGTAGATCAGATCGGCCGGGTTGAAGAGGAAGCGCTTGCCGGCGATGACGAGGGAGACGATGGGCGGGGTGGCGTCGCACGAGGTGAAGTAGGCCATGTAGGCCCAGAGCCAGACGGCCGAGGGGTTGAAGGCTTGGTTTATTGCGCTTGCGAGGTCTGTATGCAGATTAGATAACTGTTAGGAGTTGGGTTGGATCGGGAGGGGACAAAAAAAGGGGGAGTGGGAACGTACATGGTGGGAGGTAGCAGAGCGTGGTGCCGCTGTCGACGATGTAGGGGTACTTCTTGATGTCGGTTTTCTGGTCGTAGTCCCAGCCGTCTGGGATGATGGTGTAGAATGAGTACTCGTAAGCCGTCTCGGGGATGTCGATTAGGTTTGTCTTGGTTGATGAGTGTTAGTCCAGCTGTATGTAATAATTCAGCGTGGTCAGAAAAAACTCACAATGACCATGTCCACGCTTGCATCATTCTCCCTGTCCAGCCCCTTGACCGGCGGGATCCCGCCCCACGCGAGAACGCCCGACGACGAGTTGCGATCAATAGCGATGCTAAACATCGGCCGCGACTTGCCCTGGCTGACCATGCTCGTAAACAGCGGCGAGTACTCGACCTGGCTACCGGGGTCATGCTCGTACTGCGGCCCGATATACGCATTCGTGATGGACGGAAAGGCAAGCCCCATCAGGCCGCTCGTCACGTTGTTGCCGTACCAGTACGTGTTGTTGGCCAGACACACCTGCAGTTTTGTTACCGTAAGATTGCCGGCCAGTGTGATGTCCGAGAAGCCCATGGGCCCCGTGACGATCTCGCCGTCGCCGTAGCGGATGAACATGTGCTGCGGGGGCGATGTTTCGCCGTACTGAAAAGTGGCCGGGTAGGAAGGGCCAAAGGCGCAGACGATCTGCGGCACGGGCTCGCCGGCGTAGTCGACGCAGGAGAAGTTGCGCTGGATCGCCCACGTGTCGGAGCTGCCCGTGTCCAGCAGCAGGTTGATGGGGACGCCGCTCCAGGTCACCTCGGTGGCGTATTGGGTGCCGTAGGCGTTGGTGACGGTGATGTTCTCGTAGCCGGTGCCGCCGACCTGGCGCTGGTGGGCGCCGAGGATGGCGGCGACGGAGCGCGCGTTGGTCTTGCTTCGGACCCCGTGGATTCTCTGGTGGTTGTGGCTTGTTTCGGCGAGTTTGGAGAAGCTCAAGGAGGGATGGGTTCCCTTGGGCGTCTGGAACCGGATCCCTGGGGGTGCTCTCTTGAGGACATCGGCGTGCGGGAAGGCCGCGACGAGGAGGAGGAAGAAAGAGAAAATGACTACGGTCAGCATCTTGGCGGGACCCCTTTTCTGACTGTCTTGAAACTGGTATATGTCCGATGTCGATGAGTCAAACAAGTCGAGCTGAAGTCGGGATCGAGGGACGACTGAAGTCTGGAGGGGTCCTGATACGAATTGACGGATGGAAGAAGAAACCAAGGCCTTCAAGTTATGGAAGGAGGAAAGCGAGTCTCAGGGTCAAAACATTCCACTGTCGGCTGTGAGGTAGCGCAAAGAGATGGATGGGCAAACAGACCGAGGGACTTGTGGATGGAAAACAAGCACTCGGCCGTTTGTAGACAGGGATCAACTTTGTTCAAGGCAAGGCTCTTGGTTCGTTCGAATTTCTCGCTCATCCAATCACTCAAACTTGGGTTTGCCGGATCCCAAGAAAAAAATCCGAACAAATGACCTGAGTTCGGAATAAACGAAGACGGGGGACGACGACTGGGCATCACACACGAGCCCCTGACAGACATGAAAAATTCTGTCTGTACAGGCGCGCTGCGCATGTACTGATGCTTCAGCCATTGAGAGAAATGAACCAGAGCCTTGAATCCCCAAAAAGATGGGCTTGTTGCGCATGTCATCCCATAGCCCGCTTGGATGCGTGCTGGTGGTACCTACATGCTGCACCCACCCGCTGACAACGGAGTGGGAAAGCAATGGTCAATATCTAGGATCAAAGAGTCTGAAAAAGAATTTGGGCTTTTGAACTGAACAATGCGGTCTCAATGCTATATATGTTTTGTACGTGGTACGATTGCATATGCATACTAGCAGGCATGATGCAAAGCAGCGCAATAATAGGATAGCAACCACCATGACGTGTTGGCTGATGAGATGCTTGGATCATTTCAGTTCAGTTTTAGTCTAGTTCTAGACTGTACCCCAGGTCTGGATGGGTTGGGATCGTTTTGCCGATCCTTTGCTCGCTCACGAATTTTGCCCTGGTTACACTGCGGATCCTCTCACAACATTACATGGATCGGCCGGAGCAGGAGGATTACTGGAAGATATTCTCCTACGTAGTCTCTTCATCTAAGCCTAACCGGTTGCCTCTGGGAAGCATGAAGAAGGCTGGGAGTAGGGGCCTAACTACCTAGGAGAAAGGTCTGTCGGGCGCATGATGTCTGAAGCTCAGATGATGACAGTTATTCTTCTATCAGCAAAAACCCCTATAATTAACAATGTAGTGGATTGCGTGCTCCAATTTGTGCGATTGGCGATGCCACTGCGGGTGTCTTATCGCCACGTGACGTATTTTATCGTGACGGGGTTCGCGCCACCTCATTTTCCCGAAAACCCTTTCGCGACGTCCTCGTTCTTTCTCTCCTCCACAAATCGCGTGCCTTGCTACCATTACCACTATCGCATTGTGCACTATCTGCCAAGTCAGAACTCGGTTCCTTCCGCTAACAGGATCATCCGATATTCTAGCGCGAGTTCAAGCCTCGCTACCATCAGATCGTGATTTCCGTCCGATTGTCCACAATGAATAGGTGCACCTGCTCCTGATTGTCCCTTTGTGTGGCCTTGACGCGACCCACGATTGCTGGTCCGGCAAACATTCTCTTGTTACTTCAGGCTTGTCTACTGGCTGCCGTCTCTCTTCCCAGTTTTCTCTTTTTTAACCCACCGAGTCTCAGATCTTCTTTACCGAACATCTATTTGTCAAAGACCATTGCGACGCGCCTCGGGCTCCGAGTCTCACCAGTCTAGACGCCCACCATCAGCACTTGCGCCCAGTATTGCGATCCTTATCGAGTACTTCACTTGACATTGCGACGTTTACATCTGCAAAGCTTTGCTTCGCTGAGTCGTGCCTGCCTCCGGTATCGCGCTTGCTGATTCCAGTATCACGCCTCCATTCGACCATCACCAAATCACCATGGCGAATCCTCAGCCCGATCTCAACTCGATCCTGAGGATGCTAGCGTCAGGTAACGTACACATATCTCCTAACCCCTCCACACCACTTCTACACAGGACGCAGTTCTCTTCAGAAACACTCCATCTATGGGCAATTCTGACGTCGGAGCAGCAGATGCGACGGGTCAGCACCCTGCCTCATCGACTCCGACCCAGGGACAAGCAGGTCTTCCTGCGCCTTCTCCCGCGACCATGGCGGGAAACCCATACCCGACGAATCCTTATCCACCGAATCCTGGCTACCAAGCTCCTGCACCTTATGGCTACCCTCAACCCTCATCGAGCGGCAACATCGATCTCTCCAACATTCGACCGGTCAATTCGGGCACCGTACAATTAGCGGACGCGGTCGCAAAGGCCCAAGCGTATGCGAAAGACCAGGGCTTTACTCCCTACGAGCGACCTGCGCCCGGTTACCCCCCTCAGGAGTCGCGTACCGGCGAGCGCGCTTACCGGCATTCTCGAAGCAAGAGCCCCCGGGGTCGCGAGTCATTTCGGGATAACTTCAATCCGTATCGAGACGAGCGCCGTGGCGAGGGTCGAGAATTTGGAAGACAAAGAGATCGTTCATACTCGCCGGATCGTGCAAGACAGGGATTTTCGCCCCGAGGAGCACACGGGAGTGGTCGCGACCGCTCGCCCTTGCGCGGTAAAGAGGACAACACGGAGGTGATTGAGATCGAAGCTAGCCTCGTTGGTCTTATCATTGGCCGCCAAGGCGAGAATCTTCGTCGCGTTGAAGCCGAGAGTCGCTGCCGCGTTCAGTTCATTCCCTCAGCTGGGCAGAACGACCCCATGCGCCAATGCAAGATAACAGGTCCTCGAGCTCAGCGCGAAGAAGCAAAGGAGATGATCAATCGCATCATTCGAGACAGCGGAATGCGCAGTGGCCGAGGTGGTCCGGAAAGCGGTGGTCACGTTCGTGAGAGCCGTCCTGCGCCGCCAAGCTTACCGGTTCCCAAGGAGGGTGACGACAGTCTTCAAATCATGGTTCCTGACAGGACTGTGGGCCTGATCATAGGACGCGGTGGGGAGACCATCCGCGATCTGCAGGAGCGCAGCGGTTGTCACATCAACATTGTGGGCGAGAATAAGAGCGTCAACGGTCTACGCCCTGTTAATCTGATTGGGACTCCCGCGGCTGCGCGTCATGCTAAGGAGCTTATTCTGGAAATTGTCGACAGCGACAATCGCAACGGCGGCAACAATGCTGGCGGCCGCGGCGGACGTGACAATTTCGCCGGGGCACCCGGCGGAGGCCATGACAAGATCAACGACTCGATTTTTGTCCCGTCGGATGCCGTCGGTATGATCATCGGCAAGGGCGGCGAGACGATCCGTGAGATGCAGAACAACACGGGCTGCAAGATCAACGTGTCTCAGTCTTCCGGACCTGGCGAAGTCGAGAGAGAAATTGGATTGGTGGGAAGTAGAGATGCTATTGAACGTGCTAAACGTGCAATCGAGGACAAAGTCGAGGTGGCAGTGAGTATCTTGGATGGGTGTTTTCGACGGCTTGCTAACATTGGTCACAGCGTCAGAAGAGCGGCGGCGGTGGTGGCCCTCGAGGCCGTCCTCCCCGCGATTATGACAATCCGAACTATGGACAGCCCTCTAACACGAGCAGCAGTGCAGCGCCCAACATGCCACCGGGCAATCCGGCCGCTCCCGCGGGAGCCGGTGCGCCCGGTCAACCGGATCCTTATGCTATGTGTAAGTCATCCTTCGATATCCTCTCGCGCTGCTTTGCTAACATGTGACATAGATGGCGGGTACGAAAACTATGTCGCTTTGTGGTGGCAGTCCCACATGGCTGGCCAGCAGGCCCAAGGCCAAGGAGGTCCGGGTCCGGCGCCCGGGACATAGCCCCTACCTGCTGCCGCATCTTGAGATGCTTGACGATGTGTCCCTCGACCTGACGCTACCGCTTACATTGGGGCGTTTACCCTGCTTGGCGCATTGACCATGCTTCTGATGCCTCCTGACGATCTGCTTTCGCTCATGCTTCAAGACCTGGAGGTTGCTGCTAAGGTTTCGATCTCAGTGTGCCAGGACTGCAGTTTCCTTTCATGACGTGTACAACTACGGCGTTACTCCTTGGACTTTCTCTCTTTTTCGACACGCTGACACGGATCAACTTCTTGCGGTCACCGACGCCTGTCATCTGTGTCGGGCCTGATGGGTCCTAATATCTGCTCAGCTCTCTTTCGGCCTGACTCGCTGCTGCATCTACCGCTCGCACATGGTATGCACTCGGAACCATGACATCGGCGTCTTCACCCTGATCTGCCACCGGAGCGGTCACTGGCCGTCAATGACTGAGACCTCACACCATTTCAAGATGCAAACCGAACGTAGGGCTCTACCCTTACCGGAACTTGAGGATGGACCTAGTGCTCGTTTTTTTTGCTACTGCCCGAGACACGGCGCCTAATTTGTCTTGACACCGCGTCCTGACGCTTGCGCATGATCTGTCTTGACCGTCACTTCTGCCATGTGGCGCTGCACACGAGCTATCTCTGTCTCTCATGCTACCATGGCGTGGCCGCCGTATCGACTGCTCGGACGTAGTATGCGTGCAACAGACAAAGATGAGAAAGATGCTGTCACTGGGCGGTCGTCTCCGGACCTTGGGCCGTTTTTCTTCTGTCTCCGCCATGTTACATCACCGGCTCTACCGCCTTGGATCTTTGGGGCAGGAACTTGCATGGCGTTGGCCTCTTAGTCAAGAATTGCTCTCTCGGCGTCTATGATGGTTTGTTGTCTTAGCATTCCATTCGGCAGAGAGCGAGAGGCAGCGGAATTTGATCAGCGCTCGCTTCTATTCGTTGTTTCTTCCCCGACGTTTTGTTTCCGCGTATAATATGCCCTCTCTTTTCACCCTTAATTTCTCTCACCCTTTTTTTCTCCGCCTTCTCTTGTTCTCTTCTTGTCTTGGATGGGATGATGATGACCGTGGGGACTGGACCGGACCGGACCGGACTGGACTGGACTGGGTGGTTATCTGCTCTGGACTTTGTGACCCTGGGGCCAAGGAGGGAAGGACGGGGGGTTTCTATGGGGGTGGCAAAACTTAAAAAGCGATTGGCTTGGGTGGCTTTTTCTTTTCTTCTAACTTTGTGTAGTGTATACTAGACCGTGGCAAACTTTATTGACATTGTGCTTTCTGTGTTTTTGTGCTCGGTTGTGGGTGTGTGGTGTGTGATGCTCTGTGGGTGCTTGATGCGTCCATGGTTGATGAAGTGAGTCAACTCTGGGGGCCGAACAGGTGATCAGAGAGGAATACTAGACTATCTGCCTAGTTAAGCCACTGCAGGCGATGTAAACCGTAAATGGAGCCGTAAATAGACGTGCCTTGGGGCACTTGGGGCAGCCTCGTGCCAGGCAATGGAGGCATTGTACCTAAGGAACTTTGTGTATGGCCTCAATACTGGGAAATTACGGCATATATGCGCATTAGATAGCCGGATCTCAATCAGAATCGCTGGCCGATCCTGACCCGGGATGCCAGCTTTGGGGTCCAGGGAGAGAAGACTTGTGGTTGTGCGAGGAGGAGCAAAGAGAGAGAGGGAGCGGGAGCGCGGTATGAACGGTATATGTGCACGGAGACGACGCGACACCCAGACATTAGCTTTGGTCATGTGAAAATACCCGACGAGGCTAGAAGACTTAATTCTCTTTGGTCGAGACATGTGAAGAACTAGTGGTAAGGATGCTTGTTAACACATGCTTGTCGCCAAATTGGGAGTGACCTGTGTCTGGCGTCTCGAACTTGTGCCGGATCCTGATTGGAAACGCGGCTAGAGTGAGTAGGAGGGCGCAAATTCATCTCGCATTTCATGACAACATGTGAATGGCCGCAATAATGAGTCTAGGTAATTTCAGGATTTAGTTTAACCCCATGCCATTGTACCAGTATGCCATCCCATCAATCACAAGAGAGAAACATTTGCCGCTGTTAGAGCCATCGGAGCCCCCCTTCCGGATTGGGCGAGAGGCACGCGCCTCCTCCCACGAGGGCCACGACTCAGCCGCAAAATTCGAGGGGTTTAGCGACGATTCTCTCGATACCGAAGGAATGGCCAGGAAAATTTTGTGATTTGAACAGCCATGGACTTCGATGTCGACTCTCTCAAGACAACCTGCCATGTCTGCAGGCCCCTCCACGATGAACACATTCCGAATGTCCCGGGATACATTCTGATGCTCATGCCAGTTTGGTATCTGAGACTCAACGCCGGGACAATCCCCGTCTCTGGCCAGTGTCTGTTCTGCAATCTTATCCGGAATGGTATCGCCGCTGTTTGTCACGGTGGAACGGACGCATTGCGTGTCCCTGACGATCGCGGATGTTCAATCAGGCTACGAAGAGATGGACACGGGACTGGGCTCGGCCCGCTCCGAGTCACATTGCCAGAGTCGATGGGCAAATTCAGTTCTATACTACTACCGGTATGTCACCCAGTTACGGCCCGACATTTTCGTGATCTCATGACATATTCATGTCATCAAGCGCTGAGAGCAGCAACAATACCGCGTCGCAAGCAAGCACCTATGTTTGGATTCAAGGGCTCGCACGTGACCAGTTGGCGATAGTTACTCCAATGAAGAGTCGGTGACTTGAAGGATGGCGGTTCTTGATAATCCCCTGAGCTTTGTCCCTAGGTGCCATCTCAGTTCTCCTAGTCGTCGGCAGATAGTTTGTTGTTCGTGGTGCTGTCACCAATCGCCCTGCACGCCAAAAACTGCATACCGGACCCACAACAAAACAAAAGCCAACCGCCAAATCCTTCAAACTCCACTCCGAATCATCGAATGATTAAATATCTAGCGGTGAATATTGCACAGATAAAAGCCCCGGCTACCTCCGTGGACGGGGGGCTGAGCATACATGCGGACAGGGATGCCGCAGCTGAGCTCCGGTCAACACGAATCAGAGGCCGACTTTGGGCCGCTCATCGGGGCGGGAAGCTCCCGTCGCTGCAGGTCAGCCGAGAGATCTCATAAAATCGACCGAGTCCAGACCAGGTTCGCGTTAGGCGCGGCATTGCCGATGTCACTTTCTTGACGTCCTCGGTGTTGTTACATTGGGTGTTAGTGGCAGCTATCAAAGAGAAAACGCATCCAAGCTCCTTTCCCCCCCTATAGCTCAACCTGGACCACCTTCCTCAGTTCCAGTGTACGTCGGTCGTGAATACAAACCAGCGATTACCTCAATTCTCGCTGTAATAATGATAATACAACAAAATCCATAAAAAATGGCAACCCTCGACCCCTCGACCCCCTTCACCCTCACAAACTCCTACACCGGCCCCACCAAGCTCCTCGCCATCTCCGCCACCGACTCCCGCACCCCGCAGCTCCTATCCCACTCCAACTCTTCTTCCTCCAGCTCTGACAAAAAAATCCCCCCCAACGCCGAATGGTTCCTCACCCCCACCACCGTCCCGCCCTTCTACCACCTCCACACCTCCCTCACCGGCCCCTCGCAGGCCCTCGATGTGCTCAACGACAACGGCACCAGCAGCGTCCGACTCATCCTGTCCTCCACCTCCACCTCTACAAGAGGTCAATACTGGCGCTTCGACATCTGGCCCGATGCCGTGGCCGCCGCGGACGATGGGTACATCTACCGCATCACCAACAATTATACGGGGGAGGATATGCATCTCGATGTCTACTCTGACACGCTCGCGCCGCATCTGGCGCCGGGAGGGGCGACGGGGCAGTACTGGGCTGTCTCGAGGATCAGCAGCAGTTCCAGTTCCACGGCGACGGCGACGTCCACTTCTACGTCCATGTCCGAACCGATGGGTATACCACCCAAGACGGGGGAGATGTCGACGGCGGCGATAGCGGGGATTGCTATCGGCTCCGTGGCGGGGTTGGCGCTTCTGGTTGGGGTGGTGGCATATCTTTTTCTGAGCAGGGCACGGAGGAGGAGAAGAGCGCGGGATATGGAGAGGTTGTATTTGGAAGGGAAGACGACGGATGGGCAGCGGGATTCGGTGGAGATCCCTCCGGAGGGGTATGAGCGCGTCGTGGCTGCAAGGCAGGGGGCGCCGGTTGAGTTGGCTGCTGGGCCGATGGAGACGGCTGAGTTGGAGGGTGTGGGGGCGGTTGGTGAGTTGGATGGCGGGAGGCGGTTTTCTTGGGAATGATTTCTCTTGTTTACACGGTAAGGAGTTGTGGATGATGGGAGGCGTAGGGCTGGTTTGTGGAATAGGGATGGGCGAGGATGCATGTTGTTGGCGTGAAAGGTTCCGGCATTGAGAAAAGGGGTTGGGAGGAGGGGGTGCGTTTTGAACGGAGTTATTAGGTCGGGGAGTTGGCTTCCCTATCAGTATCAATAGGTGTTCTTTTCCAGCTTGGAAGTTGTTGTTCTGATGACAACCAATCCACCAACCCAGAGCTGAAGTGTTCGAAATGTAGGTAGCCTGTAGGTAGGGCTTAGAGGCAAAGGTCCTTCTGTGAAACTTCCCCGTTTCCGTTGGCCAACGGTGGCCCTGACCATCCCGAATGGCAGCGAGACGGAATCGTTCCCAGGAGTGAAAATGCTACAGAAGAAGGCATCTGATAGGGGTGCACCCCCCTTTTGCTACGGGTGCGTCCCCTCGCAATGGCGTTTTACGCATCTGGCCTCTAAGTCTAATCTAAGGGGGATGCGTACGGATCAAGAGGGGGGGCACCTCTATCAGATGCCCAGAAGAATAACCCACCGGGGATCGTTCGAGACGCCCACCCGAACAAAACTGGTCAAGATAACCAAGTTCGCCAACTCTGCGACGGCACTCATCGGACGAACCCCAAGCTTAACCAAGATTTTTCGAGGTCCTTGTCAATATGACATCTTGACAACAGTGTTTAGGCAATGATGCTGCAGGTTCTCCCTCATAGGAACGACCGCGCCTCGCACCGTTCTCAAACCGACAGGCCATTCATCGTCAAGGTCCCGGGAAATCATTGTCCCACCCCTATCAACCACACAATCACAGCAACCAAGGTGGACAGTGTCGCTGCGCCGACTAAGACGGCAGGCACCAGGGCTCCCAGCATTGCCATACTCGTCAGCGTAGCAAAGATTCCGCCTGCCGGTGTGAAGCCGCCGTACATATACGACTGGAACGCAGCCGCAAAGGATCCTATCCAAAAGATTCGTCAGTACATAGCTCTAACGAGATTTTATTCCGAAGGAACGCAGAGCGACATACCGGCAACGATCCCAATCGGTCCGAACCCCAGCCCCAGGAAGATCAGCACCACCACCCAAAAGGTGATTATCCACGCCATAACGATAGCCAGGATGTCTGCAGCATGGGATGGTGGTAAGTATTCTTCAGTGATCACCAGCAACTAGATGTGGGACTAAGAGTTGTAAAAAGAAAAAACGAGGGGGACCCACACGGCTGAGACGCCCACTCAAGAAATTCCTTCCAGTGCTCCGCGATCCACGTCGAAAAATCGTCCCCCCACGAGACGCTCGACATATCCGTCTTTGCCAGATCCAAGTCCGGAACGTGGTCGGCTACGAATTGGTGGGCCGCCAGAGCTAGGACTGGGAGGCGGTCAGCCAGGAACTGCTGGATGGCAACCATGTCGTGCTTCTGTTCTTTCTTTGCTTCTCTGGCAAAAGACAAGACACGAATGAAAAAAAAAATAAAAAAATCGTCTAGGTAGGTGGTCGTGGTCCGGCGGAAGCAAAGGCGAGCCGAGCGACGGAATGTTGGTGATGGTCGTTGAAGTGGAAGAGCGAGAAAGGACATGTCAGGCTTGGCTGCCCGAAATGCGGCCAGCGCATTGTTGTGGTTCCACAGCCAGCAGACGGACAGACCCCTGAGTGGCTCGAAGCGAAGCGGTTGTAGGCCTCGATGCAGGAATCCGCAATTCTGCATGTTTTGGGGATGTGATGATCATGATTCGCCGCGCCAACGCCGCCATCTGACGCCGGATGTGTTCCTCTGCGTCCGAGGCGGGCATCCGGACAAGGGGCCAATGAAAATAATAAAGTTGCGAGAGAGCTGGTGCTACAGGGGGTCTGAGAGACTAGTCATAGGGTCCCGTGTTCGGAGAAGGTCTGAAATCGGAGAGCTACTGTTGACTACCGCCGGTAGTCTACTGGCGACCGTGGACGTATAAGTCTTGCGGATAAAAGGGATATACAGCCCCAGAGACACCCCCCCGTAACGTTTGTCGTCCCCGACGGATGCTCGCCGTTATCTCCGCTGTGGGAGGCACTCTTGTCATTCACCCAGTTTGTCCGCTCGATGTGGGACTTGAGTCTAGTAGTAGCTTGGTGACAGCCCTTGAGTGCATTCATATACTTCTCGCCGAGACAAACATACCACATACGACCATAGGCACTGGAAAACTCGGGATCCCGTCCGCTCTCCCATAGATAAGCCAGCGACCGCCAGACTAGTAGTTGGGTCGGTGACGACCAGCGAATCCCTGGTGTTGTATTTTTTTTGTTTCTTTATTTTTATTTTTTACAGCTAGGGGTAGGGTCAGTTAATTCTATAAGCCCATCAATACACGGGCTCGGCCGTCAGCGACTGTTGAAAGAGAAGCCAAGCTGGTCGGAATGATAGTGTTGCCGTTCGTGGGTTTGGGATTATCATACCGGGATGACCCAGCTCGCCATGCAGGCTGAACCATTCGTCCACTCTGATAAACTAATCGAATGTCTAACGACGGTGTCCCCTGGAAGGGAATGCCTTGGATACCTTTTTCAACCTCAGCTAGCTCGAGTCCTGAAAGGTTATATCCGGTATGCATGGCTTTGACATCGAGACAGCCCCGGACCGGCTTAGCGCGCGAGGCGAGCGTCCAGCCGCTGATGGGTAAATAGCCCTGCCTAGAAGTTCGATAAGTGACTCCTCTATAAGCCGAAAGATAACTGTCCAGATCCTCTTCTCATGCTGTCTTCCACCACGGCGACTGAGCAGCCGATCCTTGGTACTTATTGTAGGTAGGTATGTAGGTAGGTAGGTAGAAAATCTGGGCGTGACAACAGCAAGAGAAGGCGGGGCACAAACAAACCCTCAGCCCTTTCGCTCCTGCCATGTCTTGACCATTGATGCAGGTGAACACGAACTGGGAGGGCATTTGTGCCGTTTCTTGATTGTCTCATTGTTCATGTCTACAAGCTATATGCATATGGATCTTCTGCGCGAGAACACTGAATAGGGAGATTCAATTGTATTCAGCGACAGAATGATACCCTTAGGGCTTGTTCATTTGGCAGGTCCCGCCCTACATTGTCAGGACTGTTGTGCTCGGGGGTAAAGGGGTTTGTTGCCCTTGAACAGCATAAATATGCAATAAATATGCAATAAACACATATGGCCGAGTGGAAGAAGGCGCTAGCTTCTGGGACACAAACGGGATTATGCATCATTTGTTTATACGCATATCATTGGGGCTCCCTTTTGCGCAAGAGCCCTTTAAATGCACGCGATTTTCCGGTCTAGCAGGAACAGGGGTTCTCACCGTATAAGGTTATTCGCCGAATAAACAGCACAAGCAACGATTACACTACAACCTACAGCTATCTGAGAGCAATGCTGAAGCCGAGGTTCCTCGGTAGATCACCCGTGGCTGCCGAGTGGGGGCGGCCAGGGGCAGGGGATGGCGGGCCATGAACTGCTCCGAACCCCGGCTTGGCGCTCCGTCGGCCAGGAACCTAATCGAGTTCATCCGACGACAACTCTGTCTTCTACCACACTTTTAAGCACAACCTCCGCCCTCCCGTTGCGGGAGTCGCGTCCTCTCATTTAGCATGCGGTTTCGCATATCCATTCATTCAAGTCCGTCTTTTTCAAACACAGCAAACGAAGCGCAATGGCGTCCAACACGACCACCCCGCCATCCGAAGCACCCCTCGGCTTCATGACCAAGCTCTGCCCCGAAGCCTACCACTACCGACCACCCCCGACCGACGCGCCCGCGCTGCGCATCTCGACCGCGTCCGGATCGCCGACGCCCCCGCGAATGATCCTCTTCTTCTCATGGATGGGCGCGCGCGACATCCACATCGCGAAATACCTCCGACCGTACCAGGCCATGTACCCCTCGGCCGAGATCCTCCTCATCCGCTGCGACCTACTCCACTTCATGCGCCCGGCCAAGACGCTGTCCGACATCAAGCAATTCGCCGTACCCATCATCCGCGCCGCCTATCCTCCTTCCTCGTCATCCACAAATGAAGACCCGAAACAAACCCAACCGCAACTGCTAGTCCACCTCTTCTCCGGCGGCGGCAGCTACATGCTCGCGCTTCTGCGCACCGCGCTCGCGCCGACGATGCCCCCCCACACGCTGGTGATGGACTCGGCCCCGCCGCAGTTCCGCTACTGGGGCTCCTACCTCGCGGCGACGGGTGGGTGGTCGACGTGGAGCAAGCGGCTGCTCGGGCCCTTCGTGCACCTCCTGTGCGCGTGGTGGTGGGTGAACCACCGGATATTCAACGCGCGCGGCGGCGGACAGCTGGGGCGCGTGGCGGCGATTCATAACGAGCGCGAGGGGCGGGCGAATTCCGAGGTGCGGAGGGCGTATATCTACGGGCCGGGGGACAAGCTCGTCCGCTGCGAGGATGTTGAGTGGCATGCGGCGGACGCCCGTAGTAAAGGTTTTCAGGTCAGGTTGGAGCGGTTTGAGGGGACGGTGCATGTTGCGCATGTCAGGGGGGATGGGCAACGGTATTGGCGGATCACAAAGGAGACGTGGGAGGGCGGGGCGGACTCGTGAGGTCGAGGAATGTTGCGACGTGGATATACCCCATGATGGTTTGGGCCGGCCTGTTTTGTTGTCACTTCGGCGTCGGCGAAACTACTGATGCTGCTGCGAGGGGCTGCTCGCAACAGCTCAGTTAGAACAGGATATAGAGTTGACACCCAAACCTTGTTCCCATTTTCCCGGTCTGTCTTGACTGGTCTCAGATCTTGCTATCGCATTCCGCTAAACACAATTTGGTGCCCAACGCCGTGAAATCCCCCGCCGGGAACATTCCGTCCGCCGCCCCGAAAAAACCAACCCGGAATACCTGAATTACGCCATGCTCAAATTCGTCGCGTACCCAGCAGAGACAGCTTCTTCCTCCCTTCCGTCCTCCTATCAACCACTGAACCCCTAAAAATAAGAATCCCCAGCTACTCCAAAAACAAACAAGAAAATGGTATGAGCGTGTGCGCTTGTGTAGGTGCTGCCGCGGCGGGTATTTACACTATACATACGCATCTGTTGTGCATATCGAAAATCGAATCGTTTCGCGAAGAAGGCACGTCGGCATCAAGAAGTCCTCTGCTTCTTGGATCGTCGCCCATCGTCGTCCTCGGTCGCCCTGCTCTTCCCCTTCCCCTTGTTCTTTGCTGGCTTCTCCTTTTCCATCCCGTGGTGCTGTATCGTCTGGACGGCAGCTAGATCTTCGTCGAAGTATCCCTCGTCCGCTTCCACCGTCGCCTCCTGACACGCGTCGCACTCCTGGTCGAACGTGTGCTCCTCGAGCTGGACGCCGCGGCGGCAGTGGCCGAACACGCCCACGTTCTTGGCTTCCAGACAGCTCAGGTGCTGCGTCAGGTCCTCCCAGCTGAAGTCGCCTGTGCAGCGCGGGCATCGCCCGCCGAAGAGGATCATCCGGCACATGGCCGTTGTTTTTGTGGACGAGTCCGATGCCGGCCCGATTTGGGATTCGATCGGGGCGCGGGGCGGAGCGGGGGGAATGTGTGGGAATGTGGGGTGGTCGCTGCGCCCGCTGCTCAGGTGTCAGGGGCTGGCCGTTTAATGTGGCGTTTTTGGCTTTGCTTTTTTTCCCACTGCCGAGAGGGGTTCGAAACAAGATCGCGATCCGCGGCGCAAGGGAAAGAGAGACTGGCTTCGCGAAGGGGTCAGTAATTGATCGTGCGAAAAAGAAACCACAAAAACCGGCGAGAGATAGGGCCTAGCGCGAGAGCGATTGACTCCATCTTCTGGGGGCTTGGCTGGCCATTAATAGGCGGACGGTAGCGACATCGTGTCGTCGTCGCTAGTGTCCCTCGGGGCTGCCGGCACTCCACTGATGAATCCTCCTCAGTTACCGTACCTTTTACGATCATTCACCCCGAACTCCACCTCGGACATCAATCCCGCGAGCTGATGTCGTTCCTTGGCGGCGTCGAGGCGACAGAGAATGATGATGCGAAGAAGCACGAGCAGAGATCACAAGCAGGGCAGAATGGAGGGCCAAGGAGAGGAGCCAAGCCCAGGCCAGGTGGGGGGCGGGGAGAGACAAGAGGAAGAGAGAGACAGAAAACGGCGAGAATGAGCACTCGCATGCCCATGTCTCATATGTTTTCCACATGTCGCCTCCTGCGGGGACACACCTCATGATAGGCTAGCCTGAAATCAACGAAAGGGGGACGGACGGCTGTTCGCAATGGCGCCCTGCTCTGCTCCCCCCACACACATTTCAATCGGTGATCCGGCCCCTCCCACACCTCTCCTTGAGCTTCTTTTCCCACCTCGCCCGCCTGACATCTGGGGATATCAAAATATGGCTGAGCGCGACGCGCTATTGGCAGCTTTCGAGCGGCTTGTTTATCGGAACACCCATCGCCCGACGTCGTGAACGACAACAAAGGTCAAGAGGACAAGAACCGGGGTACAGCTTCCACGGGATTTGGGGGTTGGCTGGGGTCAGGCCGCCTGTTCCCCCCCAGTCAGCGACCCTTGTCCGACCACTCGCGGACCGCTGCCGCTGCCGCTGCTTGCCAAAACTGAGATCCTGCGACCAGCGTTGCTTCCAGAACCACAGTGGGCCGCCGTGATAGGTCGATAGGATAGCTGCTGCACGCTGCGGGGATCCGTCACGAAAGTCTCGGTCGATGAAGCAGGGCGTGGTGGCACAAGCAGTCGCAACTCGGGAGGGCCAGTCGTCTCTTGTTGTGTCGCGCAAACAATGGGGTAGGGATCGTGCCGATGAACTCAACCACGCGGACGAGCAAACGAACGGGAATTGGTGGGGTGGGAGGAGGGGAATTGAGGCCAATTTTAGATGACGGGGATTGCTGCCACGCGGCAGGCGGCTGCTGCCAGCTCGATCTTGTGGCCACCACTTTGGCGAGATCAGGGCGATCCGATCTGGCCGGCCGATTTCACAATCAGGGCGGGAAAGCAAAGAGCAACGGTCGTGCGATGGAGGGCTGCGATTGCAACGGTGCGGCAGAGACAGGATCAAGAAGCATTCCAACGCGTACACCCCGCATGCCAGACGCAAAGTGGGGTTTACGGACGTTGTGCCAAAGGGGAAGCGGATTGCCCTTCCGGGGCATGGAGCTTGCTCTCGACATCTCATCCTGTTTTTGCTGCTTTCTGCCGGCCATCCCAAGAAGGCATTGAGCTGACCGGCCAGAGTGCTCATGCTCGGCGCCCCAAGGCCGGAGCTGGCACGGTTCAGGCGCATTGTCTGGTATAGATGTGAATTGGCGTCGGCCGGACGGTCCCATTGGTCTGTTGCACACTCTGCCTTCCGCTGGCGAGCCGCATTCCAATCAAGCTCAGAGTGGTGGTGTCACGGAAACATCGTCTTGGCACTAAAATGGATATTTAATACCAGGCGCACCGGGCCCAGAGATACACGTTCGGATGGCTTGGCTTCCAGACCGAATGGGCGAGGTCTCTGGGGGATTAGGAAGGGAGTATTTCCCTCCATCAAATGCCGCTCATCTGGCCAAACTAATAAGGTGGTCTGCTAAGTGTGCATTGCAAGCGTGGTGGCTAGCTATCCGAGAGCCTCAATTTCCCGAACAGGAAGTCGCACTTCACGCAGCAACTGCCTTGATCGTCGAACAGGTTGCCTCGCAGAATTCTGCATTCCCCACCACAAACGCCATCTCAGGCCGATCACTCCTTTTAGTCGCCAACGGGGCCACTTTAATTTTCTGCTTCCTGAAATACTTCCACGCCATCCGAACGCCGGTCCTCAAGAAGTTCGCCCACCCAGCAGACACAATGCGGCTCGTTGTGGTTCTCACGGCCGCCACGGCGGCATCGGCGCGTGTCATGGACAGGTTGACGGAGACACCGAAGGGCTGGAGTAGGATTGGCAGCGCTTCTCAACAGGACCCAGTCACACTCCGCATTGGCCTTCGCCAGCAGCACGCCCAAGCTCTAGAGCAGGCGGTGCTCGAGATGTCAACGCCGGGCCACCCAAACTACGGCATGCACATGACCCGAGACGAGGTACGGGCCTTCACGGCGCCTTCCGACGCCTCTCGCGATATCGTAGCCCGCTGGCTCCGGGCATATGGAATTCATCCCGACGTCGACAATGACTGGGTCTCGTTCAGCACTACGGCTGCAAAAGCCGACATGCTGCTCAATACCACCTTTTCCTGGTATCAGTACTCTGGCGGAGGCGGGCCAAAGCTGCGGACTCTTCAGTACAGCATCCCGGACGACCTGTGCGACCATATCGACCTGATCCAGCCCACTACTCGCTTTGGCCAGCTCGGTGCACAGAAGTCCACCATCTTCGATATGCATCGAATCGAGGACGATGTTGGACTCGTTCCAACCAAGACTAGCTTCGCCGCGACTAGCCTTTCGGGGGAGGCCGTCGAGTGCGGCTCGACGATCACCCCGTCGTGCCTGAAGGCATTGTACAATGTCAACTACACTGCTGCCAACACGCCGGAGAACAGGGTGGCATTTGCTTCGTATCTGGAGGAATATGCTCGGTATTCGGATTTTGCTCTCTTCGCGGAGCGTTTTGTGCCATCCGCCAAGGGACAGAACTTTTCGGTTGAGCTGATCAATGGAGGTCTTGACGACCAGAAAAGCAGCAGGGACAGCGGTAAGTGGAGTCTTGATTCCGAGCTTCTTCATTATTCTTATTTCTCTAGGCGAGGCAAATCTTGATGCCCAGTACCTCCTTGGCATTGCTGCGCCGCTTCCTGTCGTCGAGTACAGCACCGGTGGTCGTGGACCCCTCGTCCCCACGCGAGATCAGCCCCGTCTGCCCGGAAGCAACGAGCCCTATCTCGAATGGCTGACGTATATGCTCAATCTTCCGGACGGGGAACTTCCACGAACCATATCGACTTCGTATGGAGAGGAAGAGCAGTCCATCCCTCAGGAGTACGCTCTCAAGACGTGCAACATGTTCATGCAGCTTGGAGCACGTGGCGTTTCGGTCATCTTTGCGTCGGGAGACTCTGGACCTGGCAACTCTTGTGTTCGGAACACTAATAATCAGACGTATTTCGAGCCAACGTATCCCGCTGGCTGTCCTTTTGTCACGTCGGTCGGGGCAACGATAGGGACGAACCCTGAGCGGGCAGTCAGCTTTTCCAGCGGTGGCTTCAGCATCTACCACTCCCGGCCAGCGTATCAAAAGGCGGTGGTATCATCATATCTGGAGAGTATCAACGATACGTATGCCTCCTACTTCAATCGAGAAGGCCGGGCCATCCCCGATGTGTCGGCCCAGGGTTCCAACTTTGCCGTCTACGATAAGGGGTACCTGTCGATGATGTCTGGCACTAGCGCGTCAGCCCCTGTGTTTGCGGGCATAGTCGCCCTGCTGAACGCGGCACGGAAGACGAAGGGCGAGCCGCCGCTGGGGTTCCTGAATCCGTGGCTATACAATGTGACGCACGCGTTTACCGATGTTACTTCCGGGTACGGGGGTGGGTGCTATGGCAAGCCGGATTTCGGCCGGAGCGCCCGGTGGAATGCGACGGTCGGGTGGGACCCCGTGACGGGCCTGGGCACGCCAAAGTTTGAAATCCTACTAAAGGAGGCCGCGCCGGGTGTGCCAAATGAGTAGTCTGTTGGCTTCGGATGGCGCGGTGGTACGTATCATGTACGATGATGGCCAAATACAGAAGTATTAATGCCATAGAGTTATAATTCACTTGTTGACCGAGGAAAATGTTCTGATCCAGGAATATGTTCCATACCTGGGGCAGGGAAAATGGCCTTCGCCGCTCGCACGCTTTACCGTAGCCGGCTCAATGCGCTTGGGGAGACGCACCGGGAAGATGGTGATCTAGCGGTGCCATGTCTCTGTTAAACTCGCTGGAAAAATTTGCAGTGCTATGCCTCGTGGTCTGCCTAGCCCTTTCAGGTTCGACGTTTATTTATGGGGCTCCCGCTCAGTAAAGTCGGCTGTTGACAGTGTTGAGTTGATTTAGCCGGCGCCTAGCTTTCCGCCAAGGCCAAGACTGCCCACCCATCCACGCGCTTGATGTGTAGTGTGATTCGTACTTCAATTGTGCGGTGTAACAATCTGGCTAGAGGTAAGGCTGCGGCGTAGTCTGGCTGTTTAATACAGCCTCTGTATAGAACACGGCGCTGCAGACTATGCCTTGAGAATCGATCTTCGAACTCACAGGTGTCGTTTCTATATAATACTCAACCGGCGCATCTCTTCCTCCACCCTTTCTCTTCACCACCATTATACTTCCTCCGTTTCTCACCGCCTCTCTAAACCCATCGACATCAAACCCAACACCATGAAGCTCACCCTCGTCGCTCTCATCGCCGGTACGTGCACCGTTCCCATCCTTTTTATCGCATACAGTAAAACGAAATGAACACTTCCTCCCACATACCTTCCCCAGGCCTTCATGTTCATACACAACCCTCTCACATTACTCCCACCCCTCCAATAACAGACACACAAATTTTTAAAAAAAAACCAAACTAACATTGTATCCACAAAAAAAGCAACAGCACTCCCCACCGCCCTAGCCGACAGCTGGGTAATATCCTGGTTCAGAAACACGGTAGTATCCAACTGGTTCTCCTCCAACGCCGGGTCTCTTGGCGAGCCGATCAATTTCGCGCAGAACGGGTGCGTGACGAACCCTGGCCCGGGGGGGATGTTGCAGCTCTGTGCGTACGACTCGAACGGGACCGGCAAGTTCCAGTATCAGGGGCAGGGCTGGCGGTGTTTGAAAAGGACGTCGGTTTGGTATAAGGATGAGAGTCGGCCGGATCAGGAGGGGCGGGAGGTTTGGAGTGAGGTTGCTTGTTAGGGGTGGGAAACGGGGTTGGGTTGGGGTTGGGAGGGGAGAGGGGGAAGGGGGGATGGGGGAAGGGGGGGATGGGGTGTGTAGATAAGAGGAGAGAGACAAGAAGAATTTCGGAGCATTGTGGCTGCTGATGCATTGTTGCTGGGCGGATTCTGGGAGCGAGATAGGTAGGTGTTGATGAATGCGTACCTACCCGGACATTTCGCATTTTGATGATATTTTCTGGGTTTAAAACTGATAGTCATGGAGGCATAACGTGGACTCTATGACTATCACGGCACTAAGTTGGTAGATATCATTTTGAAAGGGAATTGATACACGGGCGTAACGAATGTTGGCAATGCGTAGCATAGGTAGATGTCCCGAGTCCCAAGCCATCAACACAAAATACCGTACGGAAGCATTTAGTTACGAATGCGGAAGACATTTATTACAAGTGCCAAGGTTGGAAAGGTTGCCTATGGAGTTGAAGGGAAATTCTGGATAGAACTGGACAGTGGTGACACTTGGTGGGTTTATGACACATGCCCGGATATCAGATTCCCTTTTGCAGTCTTCAAAAGAAATGTCCACCCGCTTCTCCGCTACACGAGCGGTGCCTGATAAGAGCCAGTGCGTTCGTCAACACTTCCTCGGCCTCCAACGTGGAATGACGTAGCTCCCGTTGTCGTAGACCATGTCAAACGTCGACTCGCCCAGCCACGCATGGATGAACCAGCCGACCCTGTTCAGCTTGAAAAACTCGCACTCGTCATCAAACTTCTTCCAGTACTGCGTGTGCTGGGCTACACCGACGTCGGTAGCGCCGCCGTGGAACGGGTTCGGCGCCCACGCCCACTGCGTCTCGGTAATCATGGTCGGCAGCCGCACGTAGCGCGCCAGCCAGGCTATTTGCTGACGGATGTAGGGCCAGGCCTGCGCCACGGTTGGGTTGCTGCTCAGGTAGTAGGGCATGATGTGGGCGTGGCAGTAGTCGCTGTTGGCGCGCACGCCGGCGCCGATGGGCCCGAGCCCCGTACCGTTGTCGCTGCTCATGGTGCCCGGCCGGTCCCAGTCCTCGCTGATGCCGGCGGGGATGCCGTGCGTGTTCATGACGTCCCGGAACTTGCCCAGGTCCGTCACGAACTGATCCCCTCCGCCGTCCATGCCGTCTCCCACGGGCTCGGACCCGAAGTCGGCCGAGTGCACGACATACGGCGCCAACGGGCCGAATGTCGCGGATGAAAGCACATTGTAGATTGCCTGTTGCGACTGCTGCCACTGCTCATTCTGCGCACCATCATATCAGCCATTCTCGTCCCTGTCCATCAGCCACCGTCCCACAGGGCACCTACCCCGACGCCAAAGTTGGTCCAGACCTGGAAGATGACGGCCATGTCATTGGCGACGCCTGCCCGGATCGCATTCTCAAAGACTGATTCGTTAGTGCACACGGGGTAGTACATGCGCACGATCGAGGCGCCAAAATCGCGCTTCATGCGCGCAAAGTCGTCCCTCATGTACTCGAAGCCGTTCTGCGGCGCCGAGCAGTCGTAGTACTCCATCGGATACGAGAACCCCTGGAAGCCGTACGCCATCGACTGCGGGCACCACCAGTCCTTGAGCGGCACATGGGGTTTCGACAGGTCCTTGGGCAGCGTTGCAGTGCCATACGGGAAGCAGTGTGGCTTCAAGTTGGCTGCCGCGAGGGCCGCCAGCATCAATGTCGAAATGACCGATCGCATCGTTATCACCGATAGTATTGGAAAAGAGAGACGGAAGACTTGTTAAGAACTTGCAACACCTTAAACAGACGGTCCGTAGTTGTCATGATTTTAGACGGAGGGCTCTTATAGGTCTAAACCTTTAGGCATCCATTGACCCTGGCATTGCAAACCGTGCTATTATTGCCCCCTATTTTTGAGACTATTTTTTTCTATGAGCGGAAACCCGCCGAGATCTAAACCGTTGCTGGCAAGCAATTCGAGGTGAACCAAAAGTCTTGCAAAGTATTCGGCTCGGAACCCCTTTTTGGCATCGGTAGGATTGGGAACCTTGACTGTACACCATCTCAGGCTATCGTATGGAATACGGATGGTAGGTAAATGCATAATGATGTGCCACTAAACTCCGCACGTGGGAATACATTGAACGCCACTTTGGACTAGTTAAAGCGCGTCTGGGTCTGAAAAGAGATAAGGATCTTCAAGTCACAACCTTTACCTTAGTCAGTTCAGCTACTTTTGGCCACGCAACATGCGCACCTTTTTAATTTGCATTATCCGAAGTGAAACGGGGCGAGTGACTCAACCCGGAAGAAGCCGAACTGCTGTAGACTGACATTCGAGCGGTCGTATAAATCCACACGTGCTAAAATGAGGGAGTGGAAATAGGCGGCCTATTTGTAACAATTTAGGGCGTGAATATCCTCCTCTAACGCCTCGCCCAAGTGTTTTAACCACCAAGATAACCAAAGATAGCCCGGAAACCGCTGTGACGCCACGCTGCAGATCTACCTTACACCTCTTGCTGTTGTTGACTCGCCGAAACGCTTATATTTGAGGATGTGGGCGAAAAACTTATGTTTCAAGGGGATACGTACAGATCAAAAAGGGGGGTGCACTACTATCAGATGCCTTCATTTACGTGATATCCGCTAGGTCTTTACCTAGGACGCGTCCAAGTTTCTAGCAAACGCGTTAAACCTACCTTATACTCTCACTTTTATAAGTTTAAAACCCCTTACAAATGTTAAATAGGCATATGAAAAGTTATATTCAGAGTTTAGGAAAAGATCAACGGGAAATCAGAGGACAGATGCGTAAAACACTATTGTGAGGGGATGCACCTGGAGCAAAAAGCGGTGTGCACCCCTATCAGATGCCTTAGGTTAGGTTCCACATCCATCTACCTACTCTGCGATGCGTATATCCGTTATCTCACCGTCTGAGAATTCCATAATATCCTTGAAGACATCATGGATAGGCGTGATGTAAGTAAGCCCTGCCGTCCCGAGAACTCCTGTAGGCCTCAGTCCTCCAAACACAAGCCCTACAGCCCGCCCCTTTCTGTCCCACGCTACTGATCCGGAGTCGCCCGCTGCCGAAAACACATGGTCCTCGGCTTGAACGTAGGCAAACTCTTCGGACAGCTTCGACCCGGCCACATGTTGGTCATCAGAAACGGCAACATTTCCTTTCGTCTCCTGGTGCTTTCCTGACGAGACGCCCGTGGTTGCCCCAAGCTTGTAGATGCCGTCCCCTTGCTGCAGGACTCTGAGTCCCCTTTCTGTGGGTTGCTGAAGCGGGCCCTCGTCGGTCTCATAATGCGGCCAACAATTAAAGTCCACGTACTTTGCCTCCCAGTCACGCAGCGAGGGCAGCGTGTTGTTTCCTACCCGATCGTCGCTGGCCGGTCTGATGAGTGCCCAATCCAACCGGCCGCCGGTTGCGGTGCGTCGCATGAAGCCGGAAGCACAAAACACCCTTCCCAGCCTATGCTGATTGTTGTCAAAGAAGGGAATTATGTGCTGTAAGTCTTCTCTGGCCTTCTTTCCACGCGGGATATGATCCGGGAGCAGTTCAGCTAGCTGTTGCGATCGTACGACTCCGTGGTTATGTTTTGCACGGCTGGGGTGCTCAACCAATGGCCGATCAACATCATCCGATGGTGAAATACCCGACGTATCCATTCGCCAAAGCTCAGATCCAGCCGTAGGTTGCCCGACGACACCGACTTTATCGATATGGAATCCGTCATACCACGGGCGAATGACATGATAATTCGTCAGTGCGACTTTGGTCCACTCTGGCTCGGATTTGGTCTTGATTTCCAGCCAGCAGCCCATGGTACCGACCGGAGAGGAAATTTCCCTGCCGTCGTCCGTCTTGATATACTTGCTGACACTGATATCAGATCCCAGGCTGACTTGTTGCTTATACGGCATGCTGGGGACTAGTTTTGCCTCTCGTTGATATTTCTCGGAATCCCTTCTAGTGGTGGGTATCAGAGGGAAAGCGGCCCATAGATGAGTGACACCGTGTTCCATGTGAGGGTGAAGGTTGGCGTACACGTAGCGGGGTTGCTGAAGCTATTCGCGAATGGCTTCGAGCACCGGTGGCCAGCTTGTTTCTCGGCAAAGATAATCAACCGATATGTACACGGTGTTGGGGTTATCGCCGTAGATGGTCGAGAATCCGAGCCTGAATAGGTGGATTGAGGTAACGTGCCCCTTCGTTTGCGAAAACGAGTCTAAGATGCGACCGACGTCGTCCTTGATGAGCGCCCAGTGCTCGCGCAGTCCACGATCAAGAAGGCCAGATTCAACAGGGGCCATGTACTTTTCCTTTACATGCTCCTCGCCGATCATCTCAACCGCAATGTCAATATTGGGAGTTTTGCTGGAAACGCGTATCGAGTCAACCCACTTCTTGATCCTCGACACTGCCCGACCCCAGATAACGGAGCAGCCGTCGTCGGTCCAACGTGCCACGATGACGATAGTTGGCTGGCCCTGGGGAAGCATGTTGCTTCTCAGTGGTATTCTGGATATCAGCTCGACGGAGATGACCTTGTCAACCTTCTCTGCTGAGAGAATCTTGCAGGTCACGCCTACGAGCCTCTTCTTCCCAATATCTTTATCGATTTCGATGCATTGACTATCCCACAGGCTGGCAACAGGGAACGGATGAGGAGGTGGAGCCCCTACTCGAGACGGAACGTTAAAGATATGGACGGCATCAGACTCGGAGGTATTTGGGTCGAGGTAATGCTCGGAGGCCATTGTGCTGGCCTGTAACGCGATTGCCAGTTGAAGAATGCCCGATGCGAAGGAGGGAGGTTGGTTGTTGGAAAATGTGTGAGGGTGTGAGAGATGGGGTCTGCACCTCCTAGATATTTATAAAGGCTAGCAACGATGATATCAAACGCCGCTAGCACTAGTTCCTACGCCCTAGGTAGTTGGTTGAATGGCTTCATGTGTGTGGGTGGGGGGTTATGTTTAGATCTGCACTGTGGCGACAGCGGTTTTTGGGTTATCTTGGGTTATTTGGGGGGTCAAAACACTTGGGCGTTAGGGAAGGACGTTCAGGCCTTAAATTCTTACAAATAAGCCACCTACTTAATTTTCACTGCCTCGTTTTAGCGCGTATGGATCTATACAACCGCTTGTATGTCAGTCTATAGCAGTTAGGCTTCTTCCGCGTTAAGTCACTTACCGCCGTTTCACTTCGGATAATGCAAACTAAAGTATGCAAGTTGCGATAGCCGGCAGTAGTTGAACCGACTAGTTAAATCAGGTGCCGGGTTCGAGCGGTGGCCGAAATCGGTTCCGGTTAGAATCGGATACTATCAGGACGAAATGCGGACATGCGCGAGAAATCAATATATGTCGCCGCCAGATAAGAGGCCCCAGTCCCCGGGTTCGCTATCTTACCCCCATGACTAACAAGCTTAGCAAGATTAGTACCCTAAACCAGAACCTTGAAATTCGACCATTAGCATTACCTGTTCCATAAATATGAAAATGATATAAGAATTAGAAGCTCGGGTAAACCGCTCGATAGCCCCTCACGATTATCCTAAGATCACGTGCGCGGTGCTGCGACACGAAGTGTGGGAAAGGCAGTTTCGTGTGTCCAGGGCCCCAGATTCATCGCCCGAAACAAAATATACAGGGCAAGCCATCTCTCACGCTAATGGACAAGCGTAGTGAGATGCTACTGGGCAAAAGTCTATCAGGCTCGGAACAAACAAGTTTTGGTGCGCAATATCTTGTATGTACAGTTCAACTGGAGGGGTGTGGGGATGGCGCTGAACTGAAACTCAAACGGGCTTCTTATTGGTAAGCCCGACATAAGCACAGCAAGCTTTAGCAGCCAAAGTCCACCGGTTATCATGTTGCGAGACTAGGTAGATACGTCTTCAAACATGAAGGAGAAGTTGCTACTCTCAACTGCTTGGGTACCTAGGTACCTACCTAGGTACTGACTGACGGCAACTGATATCCTATCGTTTCCCGTCGCCCTGCGAGGTTGCTTTGTTGACACGCTATGGTTCCCATTGGCTACGGTTGGAAACTGGTGCCTAGACGCTTTGGTTGCCTCCATGAGCTCCAACCCCTAGCGTGATGGTTGACAAGATCCCGTTGGCTGCCCCGTGTGCCGGCGGCGAATTTCCACATCGTGAAGCCAATGAGCATAAAGTTTGGAGGCCACCGCAGCTGTCATTCAAGTTCAAACTCGGCGGCTTGCATTTGGGTGTGAGCGACTGGTATTTTGAGATTATGTTATTGGTGGAAATAATGATGCAGTTTTGAGGGAGAGCAGTCGATCGATCGCACTCTCGTCAACCACGCATTTATGGGTAGGTAGTCAGGCTGGAAGGAGTGGATGATGGTACCTTCCTTATTCTCCCACTCTCTCCCACTCTTTGCTCTCTTGACACTGTCCAGCCAAATCTTTTTTCTGCCATTCTTCATCAATGGACCCTCTGTACTGCGCACTCGACCCCACGAAGAACGAAATACGCTTGATCCGTTTTTTGCGAGACGGCCGAAGCCCACTCAACCTCCGCCTCGAAACAGTGTCCAAGAGTGAAAACACAAAATATCACTGCCTCTCCTATGTCTGGGGTGATCCAAGGCCGGTTTATTCAGTTACCCTCAATGGCGATCCATTCCTGGTTCCCCAAAATCTCGGTGACGCCCTGGAAGCGGTCCAAGCCCATCATGACATCGACTTATTGTGGGTGGACGCACTTTGCATCAACCAGAAGGATGAAGCGGAAAAGGTGCATCAGATTCAAATGATGGACAGAATCTACCGCGATGCCACGGCCGTATTTGCCTGGGTCGGCTTAGAGGCAGATTCCTCAGGAGACGTCATGAACGAAATATCGAGGGTCGGCGCAATTGTGGTTGCGAGTCTATTCGAAACACCGTACCCGGAAGGCGGCAAAAGCGCGCTCCTCGCTGCGATGGAATCAGGCGAGCATAAGCTAGTTCTACATATGCTTTCTTATATTCATTTCCTGGTGATACCGCCTACTACCGGAGAACCAACGATCTTTCATGTTCGTGATGAGATCGGATGGGCGCACCCGGAACGCCGACTGCCAGTTAGCACATGGTCATCCTTCTACTCGCGCCCGTACTGGAAGAGAATCTGGATTTTGCAGGAGCTTGCGCTTGCACGAGATGTCTATCTAGTTTGCGGCAAGCACAAGACGCGCCTGCATTTTCTCCTAGCTCTGTGGAAAATTGTGGTCATCATGGTCACAGTAAAAGCCAACGATGACATGAGCGAATGGCTCGTCGACATCCTGGAGGCGTATGTTCACGAAGCGCCGTTACTTACCTTTCTTGCCCATTCCATCGACTTCGCGGGAATCGGCATCCTGGATATCATCGACAAGACCAGTAACATGAATGCGACGGTTCCCCAGGATAGGATTTTCGCTCTATTGGCCCTAGTATCGGATGACGACAAGCGCGAGGTCGATATCAGCTACTCGAAGTCTTTCCAGGAGCACCTGGAGCGTTTGGTACGCGGCACCTTCCTTCGTGTAGGTCTTCAGCTTGCACCAATTGGCTACTGCCAGTGGGCTTCTAGCTGCCCGACGTGGATTGCCCAACATTCACCATGGAGACGACTTCGGAGTACCTGCTATGAACGGGACAGCCTTTTCCTGACTACCCAAGTAGAAGCTTTCGCCGAAGAAAGAAGACTCACACAGGAGTTTATGGCAGGAGGAGTCGCCGACATCACTATACCCCTGAACTCCAACCGCCCCGGAATTCTCAGATTACCGTGCCATGTCCTTGGCACGGTAGAAGATCACTGCCAACTGAGTCCGACGACTGAGGAGAGTAATCAGCATGAAATTATCCTGGATCGAATTGTCTTGCTAAACCGTGGGGTTGATCGGACATTCAGCCGTCTGGCCACATCTTCATGGCTCGTTGCGGTGTATTCGCTTCGGTTATTAACTCGATTTCTCAGTGGACGCAGCGACATCAAACTTTCCGACTTGAAGTCATACCGCGATGATGAAAAGGACGCAGAGCTCTCACGGCAGATCCATGCCTTGACGGTTTTCTCTGGCAAACGAGCTCTCGACGTGTCTGAAGACTACTATCAAGCATACGAAGAGCAAGTCCTTTTGGGATTCCTCACCTTACGGCTGGCTTCCGAGAGTTTCCTAGACACCCTGGATGAGCAGACAGAGACGGCCTCATTCTTGGATATGATCCCGCTCTTGGCGTTTTATGCGAGATGCGTGGAGATAACTTGCCGGGGCAGATCTGTGTTCCGGACATCAAATGACCATATTGGACTCGGCAGCGAGCTGATTCAGTCTGGTGATTTGGTGCTCGTTCTCCCGGGCGTGGATGTTCCGTGGATTGCCCGACCAGCTGGATCGGACTCATTTGCGCTCATCTGTGAGGCATATGTCCCTGGGTTTATGTATGGCGAGCTATTTGACAGGGAGGATCTGCCCACACCGAAGTGGTTCGAGTTTTGCTAAGCGTTTGAGTCGACAAAGCTATGTTGCTGCAGTTTTCTTGCGATTCAAGTATTTGCTATCCGTTGGTTGAGGGAGTGCTGTTTTTCTTCAGAATGGAGTGTTTTCAATGCGAAGCCGCATGTCATGTTAATCTTGACGTAAGGAGAAGTAAAAGTTCCACATCGTATGTTCAAGAATTACGATCAGAGATGAATATCCGTCGCCGCCAGATGAAAGCCCCTATTCCCCGGGTTCGCTATTTGATCCCTGTAACTAACAAACTCGGCAGGACTTGTACCCCAAACCGGAACCTTAATAACATCCGACCATTAACATCACCTATCCCATAAGTTAAATATACCCCCGTATAGGTATAATACTTATCAGCAGTCTCAGTGGCCTCCGTCCCCAGCGGCCTTTAGGACTTTCCAGCCTGATGCCTGCTCTCGGCGTACATTCCCCACATGCCCTGTCTGGCCAAGCCGATGCCGGCATCGACCGAGATAGAGTCACAGCGTCGAAAGTAATAAGACCATCAGCCAATCAGAGTCTCAGAACAGCTAGTGAACTCGCCTGCCACGAATTCGCTATCGATAGCGCCGCACACCACCTTGTCTTGGGAATGTGAAAATTTTGTCGACGAGATCCAAATAAAACAAAAGAAAGAAGAATGAAAAGAAATAGGTTACCCCTGACCGCACAGACGGCGGGGTCGAGAGATGCTGCAGCGGGAGGAGCCGTCTTGTCTTTCACCACGGTTGTGTGCCGTTTCGATTTATTACTTAGCCATAATGCTATATCCCAAGGTAAATCCAGCCTCACTCAGTTTGCTCGCATCTGAACCGTGGACTGAATTCGCAGGTAGGCGGGGTAACTCGTCGATAGGGGCATGAACAAGTCGCGCATGATCATTCTGGGCCCAGAGTCTGGCCGCCCGTTGTCGACGCTGGCTGAATCGAGACCCGATGACATCAGCCGTATCATTTTTCTCTGGACAAACATCGAAATGAAGGCCAAATTTGGACGATAGCGTGGCTTGCGGGCGCTTATAGTGGATTTTGGGAGATCGCGAGTCCCGAGAGGCTGACCCATGAGAACGCAGAGAACCGGTCTTGGCATCCGCGGCGCTCGCCGTTCCTGCGTCTCCAACGACAGCCAGGCTTCCCCGCCTTCCTGTTGGTCCGGGACGTCAACCGTGCAGCCAATGCCGTGTCGCCGACCTGACCTGCAGACAAGCCTCGTCCTCGATTCGTCCACCTCGTCGATTCTTGGGAACCGGGCCACCCTCTCCAAGCCACCAACCAATCGTCGCCAATCCCAAACGCGCTTGCCTCTTCTATTTCGATATGCGCATGACACAGACCCGATGGAGTCTGGATTCCCAACAGAGCGCCCCATCAGGCGATCCGACTTTCCGGGCCGGAGCGAGGGAAACAAAAGCACATTGTCCCCCGGCGTCCCCCATCGCGCATCTTCAACCTTTTGCCTCCTCCTGCCTGTCTTGCCGCGACCGCGTCCAGTTGCTCGCCACTCTTCGACCAGGGGACTCACCACGGGACATGTCGTCTTACCAGCGCTCACCACCCCGCCACCCCCTGCCCAACCGGTGATGCCAAAATGCATCGGGGCATACAGGTAGCCATTGCCATGTGGGCCATGACGGCCCTTTCCCTGGCCCTGGTCGTCCTCCGTCTGTACACGCGCATACGCATCGTCAAGTTCATCGGGGTCGAGGACCACCTGTATGCCTGGACTGGTCTCTTCCTCCTCTGTTTCGCCGCTAGCATCCAGGTTGCCGTCCACTACGGCCTCGGCCAGAGTCTCTGGCTCCTGCAGCTCAACGACTCGTCCAACGCCATCTTCTGGACCTACGTCGCCAACACATTTGCGATCACTGGTAACGCCATGGCCAAGCTGTCCATGGGATTTTTTCTCTTGCGCGTCGTCCAGCTACGAGGTCAGAAGATCGCCCTCTGGGTCCTCATCATTGTCACGGCAGGCACCTCGACCGCCCTCATCGTCATGCTGTGGAATCAAACAACGCCTGTCAAGATGAGCTGGGATCCGCTGAGGACACCGGGGAGGTGGAATATCCAGATCCAGCCCATGAGCGTCGGGCTCGGGGGGTGGTCCAGTGTTTGCGACTTTTTCTTTGCTGCTTTTCCTTGGATGTTTATCTGGTCGCTCCGGATGCCACGACGCGAGAAGATCATGCTTGCCAGTGGTATGAGTTTGGGCGTCATGTGAGTTTCTTCTTGACAGAGAACCTGGCTGAGGCTAACCAAAACAGAGCCGGTGCCTGTGGTATTATTCGGACGGTCGTGCTTTCGCAGCTACAAATAAACGATTATACCTGTAAGTGGAGAGTACCAACTCCCGTATGGAACTTGGGTTTAACATCTTCCAGTAAACTTTGCAATGTACTTTGTGTGGGCCGGTGCCGAGATCGCCGTTTCCATGATCTGCCTCGGCATTCCCACCCTGCGACCGCTCTACCTGAAGAAACGCGGGATGAGCATCGGATACAGCGACAGGCCTCACACACAGGCCACCGACCCTGAGCTACCGATGTTCACCATGTGCGAGCAAAAGCCACAGGATATCGAAGCGTCCCCGATGTCTCTCGGTGGATCGACATTTGTTGCGGCGACGGAAAAGCTTCAAGTAATACACGAGGAGGCGGAGGAGTCGCGGTTCGACGAGGAGAAGCCTCGAGGACGGCAAGGGCAAAGGATGCGAGAGCCGTCCCCTGAGCCGACCAGCTTCCTACGGGACTCTTCGTCGTCGCATACCATGGTGGAACACTCACCGAGTCCGGAGCCATACGTGCAGCGACCGGAGAGTGCGCGCACCCGAGAGAGGAGGGACAGCCTCGACGACATTCTTGGGCTGTATAACAGCGATAGGAGCCGCAGTCGGAGCCGAGCGAAAGAGGCTGTCTATGATGATCGATCATCCGACGAAAGACCGAACAGCTCGGGCATCATCTGGGTAAAACATGAGGTCTCGGTGGACGTTGAGACACACGAAGAGTGGCCACTGCGGAACTAACATGGCATAAAGTTTTTATTCGTCTTTACAGGTGCGGCGCAAGCCAATTTGGGTTTTGGATTAATACTATGAGGAGGAAAAGATTTACGACGTCATGAATAGGTAGCCCAGTCAATATACCCCTTTGTTTGCGCAACGCTCTACGAATTTGCTTGTCACCACCACCAGAACTCTGCTAAAGAGGCCATTAACAAGCCCAACGTTCATCGAACAAACATGGCTTCGTGGTTTAGGGGTATAATTCTCGCTTAGGGCTCACCCTGGGCGTGTCTGCGAGAGGTCCCGGGTTCGAATCCCGGCGAAGCCCTGATGTTCTCCAGAACGAATCTGTTAATACAGAACTTTCTTTTTGTACCGTGCCTATGTAACACTACCTAGCCGGTCTCACCAAGGAGACGACCCAGGGTTCCGGTTGCCCGTGGAACCGTTGCCGAAAGTGCTCTTTCGAGAGACGGAGTTCAATATTTGGGACGGAACTGAGAAGCTGGCTACGCGGTAATCCGTCTACCGCGAGCCTCCGACCCGGAAACTCCCTCTTTCATTATCGTGCCAACTCATTGTCTGGCTCTCAGACTCATGCGCGGCAAACTTTGGGTCTGACTAGTGTTTGCGAATAGCGCAAAGCTAGGCAGCATCTATATCATGATAATCATCTTGAGCAACGCTGACCGTGACGGTTAGATTCACAACGATGCCGAGCGAACAGAGGCCGAAACGTCCTCCTGGTACATAGGATCTGGACGCGAAGATCGGGGCTTGGACCTGCGCGCAGCGGCGCAGCGTCGGGTGCTCGGGGTCGGGTGGACAAGATCTGTCTTCCTGGCACGGGGGGGGGGGGCCATCAGGCAACGGGAAGAGGACAAACTGAAAGCCCCTCCTCAACCCGTCGGTGGGCAGCGGGCCCCCCCAACGACGAGCCACTCCCACCAACCCAAACCACCACCACTTGTAACGTGGAGCAGATGCTGGGCCACGCAAGCAAAGTAAACAAAAGCAGTCGTACTGGTCAATGGATCTCGATAGTCTGATGAGTGGAAGATGCTCTGGCACCGACTCGCTGGCTAAATACAGGTGTGCCCGTCCCACGTGCCGACCCATACACCTTTAAAACTTGGCGATGTCAACGATGAAGGAAAACTGAGCGGTTGGAACGTCATGTCATTTCCCTTTGCCTCAGTACCCTTCTCTGCCGGAATCTGTCTATCGGGTATGATCACCCGGATTTGTCTGTCCACAGGGTCCGTGTTTCAATGGGCCCATCTGGGTTATGGCGTTACGGGGTGTGAAACGACGGACCCCCGCTCCCACTCCTCTCTCTTTTCCCCCATTCATTGCTCCGTCCTAAACATTGAAAAATCCTTGGTTGTCTTCGGCATACTGTTCCATGATTTGTCAGATCTCTGTGTCCTCCGGTGCCTCGTCTACCGTCGAACTCGGCACGGCCGTCCCAAACAGGGGAAACAAACAGACAAACACGACGCCAAAAGCAGTCGTAAAAACTCAACCACAGGACTGGAACCTGTCTTCCGCGTCCGCGGTATGTCCACCAAAATTGCAACACACACCAAAATGGGTGGTTAAAGTGGTCTATTTCTTCTGCTATGGGCTGACGCTTTCACTCCGTGTGGTCTCACAAATACGCTTAGTAAACGGTTTTAAAGGTGATTTGTAGAAGAATAAGCCTAAAAAATTACTTAGAGAGGCGTATTAATAAGGTAGTTTTGAAACCACTTTGGTCCGCCACGGTGCAGGTGAGCCTCGTCCAAAAAGGCCAAAGTCCGTCGATCTAGCAGAGGGACACAGTTGATCTAACCGCCTCGACGCTGACAGATATGATTCAAGTACCGCCTAATCGGATCATTCAACAATACATCTAATACTGCCTAATCAGATCCGGAATCCGCTTGTCCGACACGTACGAGGTCACCGTCGGCGTCACCACTATCTCCTTCTTGCCACCCGCAAACCCACACACAACGCCCTGCCTCTCGAGTTCTCCAGTCCGGGGCCCAGGGAACTCCCACTTGCACTCCAGCTCGACGACCCCATTCCACGTCCCGTTAAAAACAACCGGCGTGTCGAGATTCTTGTCATCGCAATACCACGAGTGGTTCAGCTCCATATACCCAGCCGAGATATCCAGACGAACCTGCCACCCCAGCCCGTTATAAAACTTCCACCCGGGCGCCCAGTAATCACTCAACGGCGTGTTGGTGTACACTCTCGCCGGGTCGAACGCGCGCATCCCCGGCGTCAGGAACGGGCTGGGCCCGTTCGAGACACCGACATCGCGGATCACGCCGTCCCTGCTGGCCGCCGTGGGCGGGAATTCTGAGAAAACGGTGCTGTTGAGGTCGAAGGCGAACTGGGTCCCCATGTTCTCCGACAAGCGGCCGATGTAGCCGAACCAGTCCGTCAGCGAAAAAAAGTCGGTGGTCTGCAGCGTCCACCTCACCGGACCCCGGCCGAGAGATGCCACGGTGCAGCTCCAGGCACTTTCCTTGTCACCCCCCTTGTTACTAAAACTACTACTAGGATCCGGCTCTGTGAGATCACCCGGCGGAAGGGGCGCGACATCGATACTCTGGATGGACATGGTCACGGGCGGTCCTGCAGGCCCGAAACCGTCCCGGTCGCCGAGCGTGCACCACCGCGCGGCGTACGTGTAGTCGCACGACTTGCCCGTAATAAAAATCTGCGGCGGACAGGGCACGCCGTACGCGGCGTTGGTCCCGTTGCCGCAGGTCAGACCTCCCTGTCCGTAGTAGCCTGTCCGGGTGGTCTTGGAGATGGTCGCGGTCCCGACGATTTTGTACGCCGTCGCGCCGTTTTCTGAGTTGCAGTACCACGTCTGGTTGACGCGCAGCTGTCCCGTCCCGGCGCTGAACTGGACCCAGGTCTCGGGCGTTCTTTGGAGCGGCCGGCGGTGAGGGTCCTGCGCGAAGCAGGGCCACCAGGTGGCGGTCTCGCCGTCGAGGGCGGCGTCGTTGAACGCGCAGGAGGAGGAGGTGTTCGTGGCGGAGTTTTCCAGGCCCACCACGAGCGTTCGGTTATAGGGCTGCGTGGACCCCGGGTAGGAGGAGTATTGTCCGTAGTGCATGACTTGGTTCACCGTGGTGGCTTGCCAGAGGAACCGGGTCAGGATGAACGGGGAATCCCACGAGTCGATGGCTTGGGACTTGCGGAGGCAGCCGGGGCTAGAGACGCCCTCTGGGGCTGGGTATTTCTTGGGTGTGAGATACGCGACTGGTGCCAGGAGGCGGCCCTCGATCCGGAAAGGGGTGTCGAGCGTGCAGGTCCGGGATGCGCAGTTGAGCCCGAGGCCGATCGCATCCTCTCGGGTTGGGTACGCGGCTTGCGAGATGAATTCGGTTCTACCTGGGGAGTAAGCTTCTGTGATGGTGAGCTCCCGTCAGAGGGATACCCACGAGTATGTCCCCGCCGTGTCGCCGCACCTCCATCGTGACTCGAGCGTCAACTCCTTGAGGGTGGCGTCGAATCGTGCGAGGAGCGAGCTGTTGCTATTAAGAGGATCGGGACCCTCCATCGCGCACACTGTGAGCATGACGTATTCCGAGACGCCTGACCACGTCTCGGTGACGCCGGCTTCAGCTCCCCACTGGCAGCGCATCGTTACTCCGGTTGGTCGGTGTGTCACGCTCATGTTGAAGCTCGCAGTTGCGGCAGGCTCGCTCCATGATGCTGGTTCATTGTATATCAAGTCGTGAATGGTCCAGTCGGGATACGTAAGAGAGACGTCGCTGCAGTCCTGCGAGGGGGGCGGATCGATGCCCTTGGTTTGCGGTGGTGTTGTTGGGAGGTGCTCCAGCTGGTGGGTGCCCGGAAAGAGTGTCCCCCGAGGCGTCCACTGCGCCTTCATCGTGACGGACTGCGTCACGTTACAGGGGACCGTAGAATAGTGAAGTTGAGCGTGCCGTTGAAGTTGCTGCTGACATTATCGTCGCTTCCGTCCCAGAGGAATGTTTTGGTCACCTTGATGCTCTCGAGGCTGTAGATGGGCGGTTGGAAAGCAGGATTCACACATGGATTCAGCGACAGTGCTGAAGATGTGTTGCTGAACAACATTGTGATGCCCGTGGACCACCTCAGGATATCGGTTATGAGTTAGATTTCCGGGTTCAAGTCTTTTTTGTTCTTTTTTATTTATTTTTTACATGCCCCTCCCATTTTGGGGTGTCGGGACCGACGCAGGATGTGCCGAACCGGAATGTTGAACTGCTTCTCAGGCGATTGGCCACGAGAGCTCTGGGTAAACTGGCTGGCCATTGCAAGTACTACATCAGTGTCAAGAGGATCGAGTCGTAGATTACAATTTGGACGCTGTGCATGTCGGAAGCACAGATGCAACAATATCCTACATTTACGTAGGTACTCAATTCCCGGTCAAGGATGCCGAGGCAAACTTCAACGACAAAATCCGTCAAAAGACATTTAGCCTACCACCAGGCTTTGAGCAGATATTACGAGTGTAGCTAGATAAAAACGCCATGAAATCTGCAAAAGTATAGAGATAACGTTGGGTTCAAGCTATCATATAGTCCGGCTAGTTAAAAGTAGGTACCTAGTGTAGGAATTATTGTTAGGACTACAGAAATAGCCTAGGTGGGCTTGAAACCAATAGTGCAGCCGCCTTGTAAGGAAAAGTCCGCTTAACCACGACACAAAAGCTCATAGGCCCTGAATTAGTACGCATATACCTCTTCCGTCTGCTCATATGACTCTACTTCTTCCCCTGAATCACCGCTGTCATGCAGTTGCTGCAGCCGCTTGTTAACCTTTCTTTCTTTTTCCTCAAAGATCCACCATCCGATATGCGGCTGCACAGTATCAAAGTCCGGGTTAACTGGGGGCGTCCTATCCTGAGAGACGTGCCGTCCCCTCTGGCTCTGGCTGCTATCCGGGGACGTCTCGCGCTCGGCCGGAGGGGGCGCTGGCCCAACCAGGCTAACACCCATCTCCGCGTGCTTCCCCGGTCGCATTCCGATCGACCCAGCAACCATGCGGCACTGCCTCTCCTCAACGACCACCCCGGCGACTTCGTAGGTGACCTTGACAGGCACGGCCGCCCAGCCTGCGACTTTATCGTCGTCCGAAAGCCCTTTGTACTCGACGCCGTCGAGGTACCGCGAGAGGCGTTCACCGTACCTCCCACCAAGTTTGTTTTTACGGCCCTCGTGATCCCAGAAACAAAAGGTCGTGATCCAGCCGGAAATCTGTGCGGGGATGTCGCGGCCACTGAACATGTAGGAGGGCGGCTCCCACGACGCGATGACACGCCAAAACTTGAGTACCTCGTCCGACTGCCGCTCGTCGAACGACTGCACCATGTGGCGGGCGATGGGCTTCAGCAGGCGGTGGAATTCGACCGCCTCGCCGCCGAGGTTCGGAATCTTGTCGATGCGGGCCTGCAGCTCGACCCAGTCGTCACGGGTGCCGAGCAGCGTGACGGACGGGATGCCGCAACCGGTGCAGCAAAAGAGGTAGTCAAAATACTTCTTCATGGCGCCCATCAGAAGCACACTGGAGGCGATGCGGTCCGTGTCGGTTGTGGTAGAGAAGTTTGGAATGACCCAGGGGACAAGCTCCGGGTCGTTGACATTCTTAGCGATCTCGCCAGCCATGTCGGTCGCGAATTGGCCGAAATCGGCACTGTCAATGTCCGGAAGGTTGTCCTGTACGACTTTTAGCTCCCGTTTCCCCTTATGCGCGACAAAGAAGGAGCGCAGCTCCTCGGCGTGGGCGTCGATGAAGAAGCCGAGCTGCGAGATGATGGCGATCCAGATGTCATCGGGGCGGAGAACCAGATGGTGGTGTTTGTTCCAGGCCTCAACAACAGCCGAGACCAAGCCGTTCGTCGACGGTGTTACCTCGGGAGTCGACTTGGAGAACGAGCTGCTCATCAGCTTCTTCGCCTTGCTTGCTTCGACCGATGCCGCCGAGCGGAGCACGCGGACCGCATCGTTACTCGTGGCATTCCGCCACGCATCTCCCTCGATGGGATGCGTGCGAATCGTGAGGGGCATTGCGGCAGGTTATGACAGAAAGATAAGTGTAGACGTAGCCACAAGTCGAACTGGGCATCAAAATCGGGAGGGGAAGAGGCGAAGAAATAGTATGACGGGCCAGCTTCTTGGTGTGCCTTGAAGGCATAGGCTTAGGCAAATAAATGAATTGTGTAACACGACAGGCGGAGAGAGCTTTAGGCAACCGTTCCGAATTGAGGGAAGGTGCGCGTTGGGCGTTGCCCTTCGTTGGGGACAAGAGGGAAGCGGCCACGCATGCAGGGCGTTTGGAATTTTCGATTTTACTACCGAGGCAGGCGCGAGTTGCTTCGTTCGGCGCGTTAGCTTAATTTTAGCGATTTTGGAACACCCGGATAGGTGGAGGGCAAAGTGGAGAGCGCATAAAACCTGTCTGACGAGTCAGTGACGACAGGACTAGACTTACACCATAGGGTTTGAGGTCCACGCCGCACTACCTTACCTAGAAATCTGACTCCCAACTCTCTTTATTTCCTCATTTAAATGCCCAGCGAGCAAACCACCCACCTATCGACCTGCCGTTATTAGGCTTGCATCCTTCTCGTACACGAAGGCTATTGGCAGCTTGCCGAGTACCTAGGTACTGTTGTGAGTCAGACCTTTTTCGTTCCTAGGTCTTAGAGACGATAATACTTTCTTTTCCTTTCACTCCCCACCACAGCGTGACAAGCTGGCCACTGCACTCTACCTCTGGTCAGGGCACCCTTGCCTGTCATGGCCCTCATGTGCCGTGTATGGGCTCGCCCTGGCTCTCAGTCTCAGGGGAGAATCAGGCGAAGCAGGAAATATCAACCATAACCCACCCCAACTGACTTCAGTTCAGAACTATGAGCGAAACAGGAAATTTCGTTTGCCTACATTCTTCGCAGGCTACCAGGCTTTGCAAGCAAGGCTCGCTGTTTCCGCTTTCGGCTGCCGCTTGAGGCGTTGAATAACGTACTAGTACTCTTCGGGCTCTCACGGAAAGGTCTCTTCTTTCAATTTCGACCCAACCAGACAATAGCCCTGGTCTTGCATAAGATGTCGAACAATACGATCCGGTGGCACCGACCTCATGGCAAAGACCAACTGCCTGTACCTTTCTCCCGCGTCCTTTTTTCCTGCGAACATCGTCGTCTACAATAAATACCAACTAAGAAGATTGCGACCATGGTTTCTACTACGAGCTACTGGTCACGAAATACATGGCTTGTCGACCAAGGTCACCTTGAAAGGCAGAGTAATAATGCCTGATGGCTAAGATGCTTCTCATTAAAATCGTCGCTAACGACTTTCTCTAGCTTATCCCCCGGGCCCTGGGTATCCATCGCAAAACATTTCAGAAGGCCCGGTGGTACACTCATTGCAGTTTCCTCCGAGATTAACGTGATTCCAACAATCGCTCAGTAGATGTACCGGAAACCCGTTGCTCTCCGATCCACAGAAGCATCAACGGTGGTACCAGCCTCCCCGTTGGCGGCATCCTCGGCCTCGGCCTGCTCCAGCTTCTTGTTCTCCCACTTGTGAAGATACCGGAGGATCAGTGCCAGCACGCCAACAAGCAGGCAGATGACCGAGTTGGCACTACCGCCGGGGATATACTGAGGCGCGGCCGACGCCGGATACATGTAGGATCCGTAAATGCTGGCCGTGTTGCCGATCATATTGGCGATGGCAAGACTGGCAGACCGCTTGACCGTCGGCCTGGGGAACGAGTTGGCAATCCATGCCAGCAGAATTTGATCTACATGGGTCAGCCAGTTGTTTTTTTCACTCGTACGAGTCCAAGAAAAATTCTTACAAGCAGGAACGGCGCCCATGGGCATCAAGAACATGGCGAAGAATCGAGCACCCAGGACGGTGGATCCCGTGGCAATGGCGTTTCCGACGGCCGCAAAGAGCATCAGGCCGAAGATGTGCAGCGACCGATCGGCATACTTGGCCGACGTCCATGTGACGGCAATCGAGACGAGGAAGGTACCGAACCAGACAGGCACGGTAAGCCAGAGGGTCTGGATCTGTCCATAACCTAATGTCGAGACGATGCTGGGGAAGAAGTATTGGAATGTCTGCGAGAGCAAGCTGAGATGCTGAAGTAGCACAAACAGGTACAGCCGGTAGTCGGCCAGGGCCATCTTGAGACCCTGCCAGAGGGACTGGGCCGCGTCCGGTTCGTTAATATCGCGGAGAAGACGCCATGTGGCAAAAGCACGCTCCTCTTCACTCAGCCAGCGGGTTGTGCTGGGATAGTCGGGAAGGACGAAGGCGCCGATGATAGCGACGCCAATGGTGATGACACCCTCGATGATGAAGAGCCAGCGCCTAGCAGTGGGTCAGCAATTGATCTTCAAGAGATAGAGGAGTGGTTTATACATACCAGCCAGCAATTCCTTGGGCCCCGTCCAGGTTTCCCAGAACCGCCGCGCCAATGATGCCGCCAAACATGTTGGCAAGGGCGTTGCCCGAGTAGAAGTATGACATCCGCCGTGTCAGCTCGGCGCGTGTATACCAGGAGCTCATCAAGAACACGGCACCGGGGAAGAAGGGCGCCTCGACCAGACCGAGCAGGAAGCGCACAGCGATCAAATCGCTGAATTTCTTGGTGGCAGCGTTGCATGCCGACACTGCTCCCCACAGCGCCATGGCCGAGGTCAGATAGATAGAAGGTCGTACCCTAGTGAGCAGCAGGTTCGAGGGGAGCTGCATGAGCAGGTACGAGACGAAGAAGATGGACGTGGCGAGGTTGAAATCGGTGCTGGTCATGCCCAGATCCTTCTCGAGCGAGCCCTGCCGAGCCTGTGCAAGATTTGCGCGATCGAGGAAGTTGAGGAGGTACATCAGGATGAGGAAGGGCAGGAGGTGCAGGTCCATCTTCCGGATGAGCTTCTTGTTGGTTTCTTCCCGCCATTCCTCGGGCTGGGCCTCGAACTTGGCGGCCCATGGGTTGACATCGCCGGCTGTGGTGTCTTGCTTGGTGGGCGCCGAGTGGTCCGACCTGTGTGAGATGGATGCCTTTTCGGCGCCGTCGCCTGTGGCGAGGCCTTCGTGGGTCTTCTCAGACATCGTGATGTCGTCAGATAGGAGGTGCAAGTGTGAGGACCGAGTTTGGGAATCGAGGCTGGATGTCGGCCTAGCACACCAAGTAAGAAGCACGACAGAAGGTAGTCTTAGCATGAATGAAGCGGCGAGACACCGGTTTTATGCACACCGTCAGCACCACATCCGCTTCCCCGGATCAACTGCCGCCCCCAGTGCGCCCCCGGGTTTTTGGGAATTCTACCTAACCCGTGACGGCAATCCACGATGCCGATCCCCGCCTCTCCCCCTCCTCAGGAGGCTCAAGTTGACCCGCAGGACCGGGCCCGTGGTGTTGACGGTTCGAAATATTCCCATCCTTCGGGTATAAGACCCCACAGGTTCCTCTTCCGGGCATTTTGACGATCCACAAACCGTCCATGCCAGGTCCGACCCACCGGGAATCGCATGGATGTGGGCCCAGTTATCACCGGAGTGCTGAAGACGGAAAGCCGGCAGCCTTTGCTCGGCCGGAGATGGGCCGAAAGATGGAGTCTCGCGACCGCGAGGGCAGGGCCGTCTTATCTCCAGACCTCGGCGCGGAGATGGACGGACACCTTGTCAGCTGTGTGGGGGAATACTAATAGCCGGTAAACCTGCGGTCGTCCGCAGGAGCCTGCGACACTCGATCTTCCCCTCGCCAAGACACATACGCTGCACCGCGGTCGAACACACGCCATCTCAGCGGCCGGAAATTTTCGACACAAAATGCCACTCACCACCAGCGCGGTGCTCCCTGTGAAGTGAGCGGCTCGAACCCAACAACAAATGAGAGACACCGTCAAAGACTGCTGGACGCTGGAACAAGCAATTTCTCCCGACACACCTTCTTCAGGTTCCACACACAAGCTTTTGTCGATTTTTTTTGGCCTCTCACTGGCGCCCCAATTACGGGCTAGTCTCGATAGCGTCTTGGAAGTTGCAGCAAAGTTGGCACATGGCTCCCAGCCACCGACATCATTTTTCACTCTCTTTCTTACGTTGTGCCGAACAATAGCGCGTTTCCACGACCCAACCACGACCCTCGATCTCGACGACGATTTTCACGCGCCAAGCTTTCATGATTCGTCATAAGGAATATATCATTCATGGTTGGCTGACTTTGGCCAGCAGCAGTTTTGCCAGATGCGGCATGAGATTTGTAAGAAAAAACATCGCGCGACAATTCGCACACCCACACCACACCACATCCCAGGTTTTCGACTAATAACACAGTCTGTCTTGTCTGATATCCAGCAAAAATCCATGATTATTAACCCACCGCCGCAGTCCGCCGACCTGTATCTCAACAGAAAAGAATTACGTCCAGTACTTGAACCGAGGGTGCCGGTAGCCGAGCTTCTGTTGCTCGTGCTCGCTCAAGCCCTCGAGTCGATGATCGCGCTTGCCGGCGGCTCTCAGACGGTTCTCGCGGTAGCAGTAGAGGATGCCGAAGACGGCGAGGACAAAAGTGCCAGCCTGTCCGGCAATGTTGATGGTGTGGCCGATCGGATACTTGGGCGCATCGGTGGGCATGTAGGTCCATCTACGATGATGGTGTCAGCAAACTCACTGCAAAATGAAGGGAACAGATGGATCATCACTCACGTTGAAACGATACCACCGATGGTTCCGAGACTGACGATGTAGGCCGTGGAGACGGCGCGGACGGCCGGACCGGCGGAATCTGTGGAGAGAGAGAGAGAGAGTCAGCGAAATGAACCCTGCACAAGTTCAAGTGCAGGAAAATAGAAAAACTCACTGTTAATGCCCCAGCTGAGGAAGCCCGGACCGCCGGGGAAAGCACCGACGGTGATCAGGAAGATGCCGCCGTAGCGCGTCCAGGAATCCGACGACCAGCGCATGACGCAGAACCCGGACAGGGCGATCAGCGAGAAAATGGCAAGGTAGATACCGCGCTGCTTCGTCTTGTCGCTGACGTAGGCGATGGCAACCGCAATAGCGCAGGCGGCGACATAGGGCGGCACCGAGTACAGCTGCGTCTGGGTGTTGGTCCAGGTCGGGTTGAGATCCTTGATGATGGTGGGCAAGAAGACCGACAGGCCCTGCACCGTGATGTTGATCAGGAAGAAGCCGAAGGCGCACGTGTAGTTGTGGATGCACAGCATGGCCCGCCTCACGTCGGCCCAGGTGACCTGCTCGTCCTCGTCGACGCGGTGCTCGCGGATGAGCCGCTCGGCGGCGATCATGCGCTGGCGCTCGGTCAGGAACTTGCAGTCGCCCGGCTTGTTGGGCATCCAGATGGGCGCGGCCAGGCCGCAGAGGCAGGTGATGATGCCCTCGAAGAAGAAGATGTTGCGCCACGTGTACAGGCGCATCGACGCGACGCCCCACTCGGGGATTTGCGAGAGACCGGCGGCGAGGAGGCCGCCGAAGGCGCCGGCGATGGACGCGGCCGAGACGTAGATGCCGATACGGAAGAGGAGCTCGTTGCGCTTGTAGAAGCAGCTGAGGAAGAAGGCCATGCCGGGCATGGCGCCGCCCTCGAAGACTCCGAGGATCGCGCGGGCCGCCATCAGGCCGCTCCAGTCGCGGACGAAGGCGGTGCAGATGGACACGAAGCCGAAGGCGCAGACCAGGAGCGGGAGGTAGAAGCGCGGCCCGATGCGCTTGAGCAGGATGTTGCTCGGCACCTCGACGAGCAGGTAGACGATGTAGAAGACGGACAGGGCCCAGTTGAACTTGAGGCCCGTCTCGATGTTGAGCTCCTTGGCCAGGCCCTGGATGCGCGCGTTGCCGATGTTGATGCGGTCGAGGAAGGTCAACATGTACAGGAGCGTCACGAGCGGCACCACGTGCCAGTCGATCTTGCGCCGGATGATGGTCTCCTCCTCCTCGGTCCATACCAGCTCCGAGAGGCTGTTGTCCGTCGAGCCGCCCTCCTTGGGCGTCGACCGCTCATGCTCGATCTGGTGGGCTATTTGGTTGTTTGTTTTAGTGGGTTTTCTCCGGGGCCGTAACTGTCGCCGACTTACCGATTTCCTTCTCGGGATCCATGGCGATGGCGAGGGGGGGCGATCGACGCACCCGGGACCACGGTTCAGTTCTGCGGGACGAACAAAGCTGGGCGCGTTTTTCCTCCCAGCAGGACGAATCGGTGGCGGGGGAGGGGGATCGTGGCGGCGAGGAAGAGAACGGAGAAGGAGCGGTGGGGAGGAGAGGAAGGGGAAGAAAATAAAAAAGGATCCCAATCTTACGCCGTGGACTCGACTGGGGTAATATGCTGCTAGGTTAGTCTGTGGGATGGATGCGACTGTCACGCTGACTTATAAAGTGGCACCGGGGGGATCTAGCTCTTTGCAGGCCCGGGGAAGCCCCCCCCCTAGGCGTGTGCGGCACGCGGTTCACGAATTCCCTCCCAACCATATCTCGTCGCTTGCAGGCCAAGGTTGGATCGGTTGAGAATAACCGGTGGTGATGATGGGGGAGGCAAAAGAAGGGTTCGCGCTTCGTCTGTGTGACGGACCGGGGGGCAGACTTTCGTCTGCACGGAGCAGGAATCAGAACCAGGCATACGAACGGCCGCCGAGGCAATCCGGTCCACCACCATGGCCCCTCTTCGTTTCGGCAAATACTCTCGGCCACCCTTTTCGCGGGGAAAGCACGCCGTTGCTTAGCCAAGACCGGCTGCCAAGCCGTCATTCGCTAGGACGCCACGACCCCATCTGGAGCGAGATCCTGGGGGGGTGACGGGGGCGGCGTCGATGCGGGGGAGTTCGCCGCTGGCTTGGCTTCATCACCGTCACCTGCCCATCTTCCTGGGAAGGTAAACCTCCCGTTAGTCTAGAAAAAACCGTGATGTTGGCCCAGACCTGCCCGAGCACCCCCAAATGTCCTGCTACACTAGTGTATTCCAGCTCTGCCGGGCGGCATCAACCCCTCGAGCCTCGATTGGTTACCCGGATGGACGGCCACGTTTTTTCGGGGTCGTATCGACTGGGTAGGTACGGGTGTGAAAGTCGGCTTGTGGCAAACATTTCTCGTCGAGAGAGAAAACTAAAGACTAACTTGACTGGCTAGACGCCGGGCCCCACCACTCAGCAAAAATGTCCGGCATGAATAAAAGAGTAAGACAGATCTCTGTCTCTCTCTCTGGCAAAAATCTCGCCCAACCGGAAATTGCTGATCCAACCTTTTTGGCAGTTGTGTCCCAATCACCTGGGCCCTAGATTTATTACCTTGTCCCCCTCCCTTTGCCGGAACATTTTTTTTCACTTCGTTCTATATGTCCTTGCTTGCTTCTGGCGGCTGCATCTAGATTAAAAGCTCATCAAAAAACGGGGGCTGTTGGTTTTTTGGTTGGGGCGTTCGAGCCGCGGACAGTGCAGCTGAGGATATTACTTATATGAGAAGGGAAAACACACACACATACATACTAGGTTAAGGTAATGAAGCTCGGCAGATGGGCGTTCGGGACACAGCAGGATTGCATCCCAAAACGGGCCGTTTTTTGGTAAGTGTTCGTCCCAACGAGCATCAGCAGCAGCACATGCAGCACATGCAGCCCGGTCGACCGGCGATCAAATATTACTGGTTAGTAGGCACGTAAATCTGATCAGCACAAAGCAGTACAGGTTTTTTGGGTTGGAAGCATGGTTCTGGTTCTGGTCCTGCAATGCAACCCATGCGCGCGCACGCCGCAAAGCACGGCGATTCTCTGTTTCGTTTCGTCCCGGTTGGCCCGCCTTGCCAATCGGGGGGGACTGTGAAAAGGTGTGTGGGTTGTGGGTGGTGGGGGTGAATCAAAAGGTTGCAATCAGCCTGTGTTTGGTATTCTCCCATATTGTGGGAATCTCATCCCGGGACGTACATACAAGCTTATTACTTGGGAGGGCCAGCCAATCCCAGGCGGATCCCTAGCGCCTCTTCCTCGTTGATCGGCCCTGTGCTTCATGGGGTATGGCTTCCCCTGTTGTGAGGGTTGTTCCAGACCTTTTATCTGCCAGACCGAGAGAGGTTGTTGGTTCTCTTCTCTCCACTGGAGACCGTCTGGCCGTTAGTAGTGGCACTCACACACACCCACACACAGCTCCATGCATAAATGAGACACGTGCTTGGCCTGCAAGCCGGCCGCCCGCCACCCCCGATTTTAACGGGTTAGTCTTGTCTATATACTTTGGGGAAAAATAACACGGGCGTTCCTTGCCTTGTCTTCTCCCGCATATTCTCCCGCCAGTCAGTGCCATTTGTGCCATGTGGCCGCCCGCCTGCCCGCCCGCCGATCTAAAATCCTTTCGGGGGTTCTGGACGGGGCGGGCGGTTGGCTGGCATTTGTTGGCTTCTAGAGCTTTTTTATTTTCAGGCACGTCAGGGGAATTTCGTGGACGGGGAAGAGTTTACCGGCATGTGTTTCGAAATGATCATCCACGGGTCCTTGCCGGTGGCGTTTTTTGCTTTGGAAACTTTGGAAAGGGGTAAATCTCCGATCATCCTATGGATATATATGGAGATCTCTATATATGACCAGATGACTTGGCGGATGACAGTATGCGGGCCGTTAAGTAGCAAGCCTGGGACATGTAGAATTGCAGGTGGAATAGCACTGGAGATGTTGAAGCTGGCACGTCTAGATGTTTCAGAGGTAACGTAGGTGGCAGCAGATCGATCTCATGGTTGAAGAGACAGCTAGGAGTGCATGCCCCTTTTCGACTCATGGACGATCCGTGGTACCGTAGCCCATTTTTAGCTTCTTCCCTTTCGCTTGAATATGCCAAGCGGATTGCCGAGCGTGTTTGCATCGTGTTGTGGCGTTTGGGCGTTTAAATTTCCCGTTGGGCAATTTCGCGTCTTCTGGCGTGGGCGGGATGTTGGGATCTGGGGATGTTATCTATCTCCTGTCTTGTGGCGTGATGGAAGAGTTATCTGGGAGATGCACCTAGATACTTGGAGCTTCCTAGCTTACCTAGTGTTTGACACTCGTATTTCCTGAGAAGAAATATGTATTGATTTCGTATCTTCATTGCGGAAAGCTATCACGAGTTTTTCCTGCTCTCAGGCTGCCTAGGGAATGACTGGCGGCAGGCCTATGCATCGATAGCGTGGTAGTATGCGTGAAATACTGGGTGATCACAGAAACCCAAACAGCTAAACGATACAGCGGACAAAAGTCACGGAGATTCCAGACAGAAGAAGACGACAAGAAAGATTTGAAACCTGATAAGACCAAAAATTCGGACGAGACAATCCCAAGAATCCAGCGGAGCGCAGTTCGGCCCGTCTACGCCATCTGTGCCGTCTGTGCCTCTCTTGGAAGGGCTGTGCCGCAGGTCTTGGTTCCGATATATTATTCTGCGCCGCTTGCCGAGATTTCGGGTCCTACCATTGATGCAGTGCTTGGGTGTGCTGTGTTTGCAGGCTTGAACCTCTTATTGTAGGTAGCCTTTTTTGAGTTGGTGGATGTGAACAGTGTCATGTTGTGTCTAGAGCTAGAAACGGTTATGGATTTTCCTCAGTTGAGGCTGGCTCTTGGTTTGTAATAACATACTCATTGAGACGTAAAACTGAAGACGTGACTGACTAGGTCTGAATACAATAATGGTTGTCGTTTTCTCTCCCAGAATCTGGGACAATTGGGCTTTGCTTGAGAATCCTGCGGTGGTATTTGATTTGTATTTGCGTTCTCTTGCGTAGAGTTGTGCTGAACCAGGCGCTGGAGCTGAGCCTTAAACCCTCACACAGAGGAACAGGGCAAGATTAGCGTATGGTGAATAGCGGACATAAGGCTGTGAACCACCTAGATATTGGGTCCAGACGCTGTGACTTATGTCGTGTATTCATGTACCAACCACGAGAAAACCGCTAGTACAGGGGCCAAGTTGTTTAGAGTTTGTCATGACCATGAATGTCGGATGATGCCTTCAACTTTACAGCCGCCCGTCCTTTCTTTCGTATCATTTCTGTTCAGTTCCGAGATACGAAGATTTTGCAACGGAATGAATTGAAGACCATGATGTGTTAGACTATGCCGCTACAGCCAGAAAAAGAGAGGAAAGCGCACCGTAAAAGTTGAGCCCCGCATTGTCGTGTTGTGAGATGAGTTGAGTTGAGAGCAGTCCTGTGGCCCAGAGAGTTATGTGTAGGAGGTAGACAAGTGTTGTCGGAGGAGGTTTTGAGGTTTGCTCAGTACTTGTACAGCAGAGCTATCGCGTCAGTCGGCGGTGTGCATGGCCGGCTCTGGGCCGCGCGCCACAGAGATAGAGCATGGTCCCGTGATCTGAGGCCTGCTGCCTTGATGCCCATGGTGGCAGCCTGACAGAAAACTTGAGCGATTTCTTCGTTTCTTCGCTCAATCACCCGGCTGCCACCATGTCCGCACCATCTAGTCTGAATAGCCCGTCTCCGGTCCTTTACGAGACCCTTGACAAAACCCGACCGCAAGTTCGACTTCTCGAAATCTGCCCAGCGGAAAGCGATGAAGCACCAGTGGAGGTCAAGCTCTGCACCCGATTTCTCGACGATGCAGTCGGCAGCTTCATCCCTTTCTCCTATGTGTGGGGTGACCCAGAGGACACGGAGCCGATCCTGGTCAATGGAATCACCAAGCAGGTCACGAGAAACCTCGCGAGCCTGTTGCGGATGGCCCGGAGGCATGCCCTAGCCGACCCTCCGCTGTCTGCAGATTCGGCCAGATTTAGAGGCACCTTCTTCTGGGCCGATGCAATCTGCATCAACCAGGACGACACCGACGAGCGAAGCCACCAGGTCGGGCTGATGGAGTCGATATACAGCAACGCACCGTTGGTGGCTGCCTGGTTAGGAGAGGGGAGGAACGCGCATCTTGCCGCCCATGTCATCGCTACCATCGCTAAGTGTAGGGGCCTAGCTAAGTGGTGGGACGAAATGCAGACAGCCGCAGCAGAGGGGACAGATATGATTGACCCCGACCCCGACCTTGGCGGCTGGATGGCCAAGTATCCGGAGTTCTGGCAGCAAGATACCGAGGAGCTTTGCGGAAACACCTACTGGAACGCTGTTGACTGCTTTCTGGACGCGGCGTACTGGGACCGTGTCTGGACCTTTCAGGAAGTCGTCCTGCCGGCCGACGGGCTCTTCCTGCACGGATCGTCGCTGATCAAGCGGCGCGATGCCATGGCGTTAGCCCCCTGGTTTCTGGCGCTCGATCGCCAACCGATATCCGGGCTCGCCTTCGTCAACGAGCGCGTGGTCCTCGCGGTTGTGTCGCGGGTAATGTGGAAGACGTTTCGCCTGTCCCGGATACAGCAGCACGTGGACGACCGGCTGCTCCCCATGCGTCCTGCAAATCTACAAATCGTCTATGCGTGTTGGAATCTCTGTGCATCCGATCCGCGGGACAAGATTTATGGTTTACTCGGCTTGATGAACTCGGACATCGTTGCCGATTACACAAAAGACACGCGCGACGTGTTTTGTGGTTTCTTCGCAACCTGGATCCGTGCCCACGGGAACCTTGAGTTCTTGGACCGCAGCGACATTGCAAACCACCTGGCGGCTCAAGAAGTAGGACAAAATCAGGTAACGCTGCCGTCATGGATCCCACGCTCAGTAGTCTTCCCAGAGGAGTATCTGACGAATAAGCGAGACACCGTTTCTGGGCTCCTGGGTCCTCTCGATGCATTTTGCCCGTCCAAGGGCTTATCCGTCAGTTCGGCACACGTATCCGAGTCCATCGGCAGACTCAAGGTATCCGGAGTTCTTTGCGAGAGAATCAAAGAAGTGGAAGGCTCGTGGCGTTCTTTCGATGACGGATCCGGCCGCCGCGATATTCTGGCCGGCTTCTTCTACCTCACGGCAAAATGGTCGAAATATGCCAACAACCAGATGGCTTTCCCGCCAGCCGGGACTGGGAACATGAAAGAGAAGCTTCTTGAAGAACCAACCCAAGATCCAGCCATCACCGTAGGCCAGGCTCTCTTCCGAATCACCTTTCTCGACGGACATCCCAAATACGGAACACGTCTTGACATGGAGACAGAAGAGACAAGAGCACTCGCTATGGATTTCATCATGACCATTGCCATGGCCCAGGGGACGACCGAGGAACAAGGAAGGGACGGCTTATCGAATGCGATAAAGGTATACTCGCTCCTTGGGCTCGGTGACTACCACGGCCCGCCAAACGAGGAAGGACAGGAATCCATGGGTTTACCAGCCAAGTTTCTGCGCGATTGGTTAACTCTAGGTACTCGGCAGCAATTGAACTTCGTGAGGTACCAAGATTCGTTGGATATGAATGTAACGCGCAAAGTTAAATTCCTAACCGAACGTGGCTGCGTGGGAGTCGCTGCATCGGCTTGTCCTGGGGACCTGATAAGTGTGGTTGCCGGCTGCACCACCCCCATGATACTGAGACAGACAGACTCTGGGTATGAAGTTGTTGCACCTTGCTTCGTGCTGGGATATATGGATGGAGAGGCCAAGGATATGGTTGATCGAGGCGAGGCCGAGATCGAGACTTTGACGATTCTATAGAGCTAATTTCGTCGGGGAGAATCAAACTTCTAACATGCTTAGAAGCAGGGAGCTGGAACATCATTGTGCAGTTTAACAATAAGTATACGTTAAATGAAAAATCAAAAGATCCATGTAGAACTAATCGTCAGAGGAGCCCAGAAGCCATTGTATCCATGCTCGAATCTTTTGCCACACAGTTCTGCCCTCATTTTCGCGGCGCAAGTTTTCCATCTCCTGCTGCTGTGATTGATAATTTGCAATCAGACCTTCCGTTTGCTCCCTCAGATCCTCGACTTGGCCCAAGGCGTGCCTCAAGCTCTGCTCCAGCCGCTTGCACTCGTTCTGGAGTTCCGCGAACTGCTCACTCTGCCGTTGAATCTCCTCCATGGCTTCCCTAACCGTTTTCTGCTTTGCTTCTTCCTCTTCTTCTTCTTCATCCCTCTCCTGTCTTTGCACCCCGCTGACCCGGCATTTGTTCTTCGACGTCGGCGACTGAAATGCTGCCCCTTGAGCTGGAACCGCGATTTGGGCCTGGATAAAATCCTGGGCCGCCCCCAACTCGTGCAAAGTCACCCTGGCGCGTTCACCTTTGAGTTGCAGTTCCGAAGCAATTTCAGTGTCGGACGTGATAACGGTTTGCAGCGTGGTTGAATTCCCGACCAAGGCCCCAGCCAGCATCGTTAAGGCTGTCTGGGGAAACACCACGCATAGCAGAAGTCTGTGAAGGAACGAGAGTAAATCGGATTGCGTGGCCGAAATGACCATTCCATTTGCCTTCAGTCCCTCCGCGGCCGCCCTGGATGCTGATTTGCACCCTTCAGTCTGTTCTCCAGCTTTGTATAGAAGGCACCGGACCTTCTCAAAGGCTTCGTCCAATGGCATGTCGTCCAGTGATTCCGCAAGCTCAACGGCATCTAAAACAGGACCGTTAGTCACCGCAACAGTTCGAAAGCCGTAAAGTATCAAGGCCGCTTACCAGGCGCTAGTCTCTCGTGACGGTCGTCTCGGATCGCATTTCTGAGCCGGCGGACCGCTCTCCCCCTGCCCTCCCCGTATATAGGGGGGATGCAAACATCAAAGATGCCGAGCAGAGAGTACGCGCAATCTTCTTCGCGAGTAGTCTCACGGTTCTCGGCCCAACGGAAACGCTCCTCGACGCCAAATTCAGGGAGAGGGTCTCCGCGAAGCGCTGTAACGGGGATACCGGTAATCTCGTGAATCTGTTGCTGCAAGGAAGTTCTGTCACCAAGGAAGGTGCCATCCCGAGCAAAGAACTGGACCGAAACCGGGGCGAGAAGCTCCTGGAGAGTCCAGCCACGAGTGAACCATCTGCTGGCGCGAAAAGCCGACTCCCAATGTGGACTGAACGACTGGCTGCTCTGCTCACACCCTGTGACTGAGACATCTGACAGGTACACATAGCAGTGGGTAGCGTTGCGGTACCAGGTAAACATAGAGTTGATGGCCTCGGCGACTTCAGCATTGTTTGTCTTGTCGATACAGCAGGTATCAACCCAGAAGTACTGCAAGTCGTGATTTCGAGACTGTTCTGCACAGAAGCGAATCTTGTCGTAACCAGCCTTATTCGTCGAACACCCCCCCACTACCAAGTCTTCATAAGTGACTTCTTCGAGGATGGGTCCCCATGTGTGCGAAAGTATAGCATACTGGGGAATATCGCTGCCGAGCAAATTCTCGGTTAGGCTGATCGTGCCGCTAGAGTCGCGTCTCAATAGCCGCATTATTCTCTGTGTGACCACCTGGCATAAGATGGCAACCACGGACCTGCTGATATGGCGCTTACACGGAGCTTCGGGTGTGCGGAATTCCTTGATCAGAAAGAAGTATGCCTCCATTGACCCCGCCTGGTCAAGATCCCCGCACTTATTGTAGGCAGCCATCAAGCTCGATGGTTGGGCATGCCGCCATGTGATCTCAGTTGTGTAACACAGTGCAGGTTGACGAGACCATTGGGAACGTACGTTATGAAGGAACCTCAGCTTTTCCGCCCCCTCCCTGCACTGGGATCCATTCGAAGCGAACTGGCCGTGTACCCATGAGTCGGGGCGGCGGAAGACACAAGAGACAGTATGAGAATTACCAGGTAGAAAGAAGTTTGAACAGAGTTTTTATTGAATTTCGTGTTATATATTTCCTAGCTCTCACCTAAATTTACGTCAAATTCAGTCATCGGTTGCTTGACATGATTGGGCGATGGTTCATTCTCACGAGCGAAACACCGACTGTTGTTCCGTGGGTAGCATCCTGCTGGAACATCCACATCCATGACCAGGATACATTGCTGCCCGGCTCGAGTATTGAGACTTCCATAACGGCTTGTTTTCCTTGAGGAAACGTCTGTGGACCACGTTTTGGCATTTCGGACCTAGACTGGGGAAAGACGTGACTGTCAGTTGCCCGTCACTTGGCGAAATGTTCACTTCGTTTGCACCATGAGCCCAGGCATGTAGTTTTCCTGCTGCTCACACCACCAGTCCTGGGCCCCGTAGCTGCGTTCTCGTTATTACCGCTGCCCGTAAAGGGACTCGAAATTGCGAGAATTCTGCGCCGAGGCGGAACAGTCCGTATAACTGCTGGTGCTTCACGCCAAAGCCCAACATTAAAACCTGTTTAGTTTCATCTATTCCCCGCCTCAACCACGGTCATGTCTACCTGGGTACTAAATGTATGGCTGGGTAGTAAATTCAAAAACGCACCATCAGGCTTCTCTTTGCCATCGACAAGTCGTGACATGGCATAAAGGAAATGGCCCGACCCGTCCTCGCGTACCGTAGGTTCTCGATTCTTCTTTTGCATCTCCTGCATCGGAAGCAACTACTACAAAAGGCCTGATCATCCTCTTAGATGGCCGAATCTTCTATTTGTTTTTGCACACAGAGCAATAACAAGCGCAGTCGTCGCAAATTAACGACCCGCCTGCCAGGAGAAGTACTTAGTTTCGAGTCCGTGTCGAGTAGCTTGCTGCATATGGTACATCGATCACAAGAAAGGTGGAATCGAGTGGTATCGCCTGCGATCCTGTCAGTCTGAGACTAGGGACTACATGTCTGGGTACCAAGACTTACCAAGCTGGTAGGCCGTGCCTTTCGTGAGGATCTGGAAAGATGTCAGTGGTGTTTTCCCATCGTCGCAAATATGCTGGGTTTCATACTTGACCGTAGGCCCCGCAAGGGAACGCCAGCCCACTCTCGTCAGTGTCACTGGCAGGTGGGCCATAGTTACTATCGAAACGCCAATATCAAAGGCTGAAGGTAACGTAATCCGGCTGGTCTTAACGCAGGCTGCAGGCGCATTTGCTGGCGATACTTCAGGCTCCGGTGGTGGATCTTGATTTGATTGGTTATCTTCTCCAAGATTTCGAGCTGTATCCCGAATTGGTGATAGACGGCCTGCTGATGATTCCGGTTGTGTAGACTCCGAATTGTTCGAGAGCTGAAGGGACCTCAGGGCACCCAATGTCTCCTCAACAAGACTCATCTCCCAATTCACGTGCGTAGTATCAACTTCAGGGTAATCGTTGTGCATCGCCGGACTCTGTCGGCTTCGCCCGATTCCGTCCGGGCTCATAAACTGCACCTCCGCCTCGTCCGGAGCGCGAGGAGTACTATGTTGATTCCGAACAACATAGTGCCGTCTATTTGATACATCCACCATGCAGAGAGGCATGGCAATAACAGATAGAACGGATATATCGGCGAGACTGTACCCGGTAAAGACAGACCGGATCGCGCTGCTAGCAAAGGATTGGTCGCACTCATGAATGTGTGCTGTCCGTTTGTAGACGCGAGAACCGTCGAGAATGTTCTCGAATGCGAACCTGATAATGCTGCTCCGAGCGTTATCGGCGGTGCTCCGCGCGGCATTTGTGTTCAACACACGAGGACCCCTAATCATTGAGGTATCGTCGCCAAGCCAGACTGTCTCGGCGTCGTCGTCGGGATGCCTCCGAGCCATGCTCCTGGCGTCAAACCAGTCCTGGGATATCTTCAGTTTCTCTCTAAGTTCTGCATTGTCGGCCAGAACCTGCTCCACTTGGCTCTGCAGCTTGGCCTGGTTGACGCGCGCCTCGGAGTTGGTAGCGCTGCGAGAGGGTTAAGCAGCCGTTTCGGGGTGCGCAAAGAGTGCATCTTACCATTGCAGAATGCTCAACATAAACGTCAGCGACGACTTGTATCGCTCCAGCTTGCCAAGATGCTCGTCGAGCTGTTTGGTATACCTGGTCCACGAAATCGACATGCGCAGTCGGCCCATGCGGGCTAGCAACTCGAGCATCGACTCGAACGAGGAAAACAGAAGCATGGCATCTGCGAGTACGACGCGGAGCTCGTCGACCTGGATCATCTCAAGCCTTTCGCTCATTGGGTCGAGTCGCTGGAGGAAGCGATGCAAGGAACGAAGCGCGATTTCCGTATGTCGAGTCTCGCGCTGAGCCTCTCGGATGGTGGTTGGCGCATTCTGGACCGACGATATGGCTTCCAAGAGCCCTTGGGCTTTCGCGGCAGCCGTGAGAAGTCCAGCGACAGATGCGGTGATGCTCAACGGGTCCATGGACTCTTTCCGTTGTCAAGCTCGGGTCTTGAGATGGAGTTCGACTCAGAAGTCGTTGAGCTGCCTCCCGCGCTTGTCGCAAGACTCCGCCCCTCATGGACGTCCAATGGCGAACGACCAGGCTCTGGCATGCATTGGCGCTTGGCCATCCTCAGCTATCCAACCGGTGTTTTTTTCTTCTGAGGAGCATTGCCACTGGAAGTACAGTTTCCTCCGTCCTATTCATGTTCTCCCCCCCGCCCATTTCTCAGTCTTGAAGAAGTGTAGGTAAGGATGCTTGTTTTGCGGAAGAGAGAGATGGCCCTGTGGTCGTGGCTAAATACAGGTTCTGGTGCGTGCCTGCCTGCCTGCTATCCTGCATGGGGTGTGTTAGGTCAGGCAGGAGCACCCAGGGAAAATGGAAGGCACGCATGGACCCAGGCAACTGTATTCAGCCAGCCACAGGCTCACTTCTCCTCTTCACCCAAACCAAGCATCTTTATTACCTAGTCTTTCGGGTGCTCCTTCCTAGCCCAACAGCCTCAGGCCACTGGAGCTTCGGATATCCAGAGTGCCACCCAACCAAAACGGCGATAGCTATCACTAGTGTAGTACCTCCGAGAACTAGCCCAAGTCTTGTTGCCCTCGGGGGAGCCAACCCTGCGTGCGCCTCGCCTTCTTCCTCATCGCGGAACGGCCGTATGCGTTCGTACTCGTCGGACATCTCCAAAGACCGTAAAGCTTCTCCGATATCTGCACAGCCCACGTAATCAAACTCCTCCATCCTCGCTCGCCGAAGCAGCCGCCGCCTCTCGCGCACCGAGCGAACACCGAGTCCCAGGAACAGCTCATCCGAGTTGCGATCAACAACCACCGAATCCCCAGGCACATGACACTGCAAAACGTGCGCCAGCGCAATAATTCGAACGTGATCTTCCGACAAGTTATAGTCGGGAAAGAACCACTCCAACAACCGCCTCTCATCGACCGTCACGAGCCCCAGGAGCCCAAAAACCTTGTCTCGCGTGTCCTTGCACTCTGCGCGGTGATTGGCAACAAGTAACTCGTGCAGCGGCCGCCGCATTGCGGGATACTTGTCGACATGTCTCCCCATGACGAGCGATAGCGCCGGGAATTTTGCAATGGCGCCATCGTTTGCTGCATTCCCCGGCGTCCCAAAGCTCTCGTCAAACTCAAAAACGCCCGCCTGTCTACACAGCAGCATCTGGAAATCAAAGCCGAGCATCCGGGTATTGCCGCAGTAAAGCAACACATCCTGCCCGAGTAGGTACTCCTGTATGACCCAGAGTCTGGACCAGTACGGACGATTCGCGAGGTCTTTGAGGTGGTCGAACCAATCGAATGGGTCGACTTCGAGCGTTCTTACTGGGAGCAAATGTTTCGGGACGAAGATGTGGTCCGGGATACTGGGTAAACCGAGCCAGACGGATACGTGGGCCGCCTGTCGATAGGTCTCGTCCATGCGGCGGACCTGCGCGTTTCGTTCGGCCGCGCTGCTCTGGTCGATGCAGATGGCGTCTACCCAGAGCCTGGTTCCAAGGCGTAGTGCATCTTGACCGATATAGTAGAGGCAGGACCAGAGGTTGGGCCGCACGTGGAACTTTTGGTTGTCGATGTATATGACTTCGGACGCCTCGTCGTTGCCCCAGGTATACGAGACGGCAGTGTAGGCCGGTGCGCCGGCTCGGGGGACCTTGACGAGGAAAAATCGCAGAGCAGCCCGTGAGATATCGAGGGGTATCAACAGCCGGAGATCTTCTGGGCCGGCACTTGACGGATACGCAAAGCTGCTCATCGTCGTGGGAGCTGGGGGGCGCGATAAGAGGGAGATCCTGAAGAGAGATGTGGTGGGTGCCTGGGTCTTTGCGGGGTAAGCGGCCTATATTTCCCTTGACCACACGCTCAGCCTCTCACGGTCTTTCGATCTGCAAAGTAGGTAACCATAAACTTTCATTGGTTCGCTTACTTGTCATCGATGTGAGGTCCCAGGTTCGATACTATCAGCTCGGTGATTCTCGAGCCTTGCGATAGCCAACGCCGGCAGGTCTCAGCGATCTTCCCCTTCGGATTGATAAACAGACGCTCCGCCATCAGACAACCTACGAGACCGCTCGACCCTGACCCTGAGTTCGTGCATGGTGACGGGGTGGTCCGGAAAGACCAGGTGCAATACTTGACGGAAACCGACGCTAACGACGTAGTCGATGTGGTCAACATTGATCCTGACTCGGTCCTTCAATGGTAGATCCGGATAGGCGTCTGCGAACTCGGAGAACTCAACGTGGAGGTTCGCCCTAGGAAGGGAAAACAATTTTCTGGTGCTGCGTTTGTCTTGGTCGGCCTCGAATATGTAGCTGCGTCTTCGCCCCCCTTGTCCGACAACGAACACAACCACAAACGGCAATACAACGGGGCTGACATTCACGTGCACGAATGCGAGGTGGACATCCTCCAGGCCGTTGGACTGCTCGAAAAACAACAGATCCGAGTAACTCCAGTAGGACTCGGGAACCGGTCTCCGCAAAATGGATCCTGGAACAATGAGGCGCGTAGCGCCCTGACGAATCTCGGCCAGGACGCCGAGATCTGGCGGCTGCATCTTGGTCACGATATAAATGGTCGACCTCACAGTGTCTTTGACGCCGTCGAATTCGTCGCTGCTGATCAGCAGTTCTTCTCGCTCCCGGAGATAGAGATCTGGGCCGGCTTTCCAGAGGACAATGGACACGATCATAAACTTCTGCTCGTCGCCTTGGCTCCCACGAGGGATTCTCCCAACACGCATACTGTAATCCAGTCGCTCTGGGCGGGATTCATCCTTTTGAAGACCTTGGCCAAGCGCGAGGTAGCCGGTGGTGCGAAGGCCCTTGTTTGTGACGGAAAAGTCGGGATTGTACACACTCAACGGCCATTTTTTGATATTACCGCATCCAAGAAAGGCGGCTGGGGATATCGCAAGAAGGCTGCAATGCCTCCCATTCGTCGGTTGATCTTTGAGGGGGTTCCATGCAAACAAGGTCATGTCGTTGTCTCGTCTCATGATTTCCTCCTGGAGACGATGGAAGGCCATGGTCCCTTCGCCGTAGATCAGAGGCATGCTGACTTCGAACAGACCTAGCAGGCAGTACGCAGTGTCCTCGACGCGTGTCATTACTCGCTTGGCGGCCCATGACATCCTCTGAGCGACGGTGTAGTCGGAAATCCTACTCTCCATGCGCAGCAACTCCTCTGGAATTCCCGTGGCAGCAGACAGCTCCACGCACTTGTCCCGCTTGTCGCCTCGGAAGCCCCATTCAGCGTCGAAGAAGACCATATCCCGGGGCGCGATGAGCTCCTGCAAAGTCCAACCACGCGTGACCCATCTGGACCGAGCGATGCCAATGTGGAAAGGGGTAGCGGGCTCCAGATCCTCCAGCCAGACATAGCAGACGGTCGACTTTTGGTACCAGCGGAACATGGAATTGAGGCTCTCGGTCAGGTTGGCGCTGCTGTCCTTGTCGATACAACAGGTGTCTGTCTGGTCAGATGATGACTGTCTATTGAGATTTATCGCATTATGGGAACAACCAGAACTCACCAACCCAGGCCCAGTTGATACGCTCGCTCCGTGCTAGACGACACGTCTCTTTGATCTTCTCCCAGCCACGGCCTTTGGTTACTGTTCCGCTCTTGAGCTCGGCAAACGTAACCTCTCGGTCGCCCCAGGTGTGCGAAAGGATAGCATAACGGGGGAGGTCGTTCTCGTTGAGAAACTCCTTCAGGTTGTAGTTGTGGACGTTGATCAACCACATTCTGCCGACTTTTGTAGCTTTTGCTGTTCCTGAGGCCACACATTGGAAACATCGAGGCGGGGACAAAATCCCCGCATCCCTCCAGGCAGCCACACCAGCGGTGAGAGGGCTTCTTCACGTGATCGATGAAGACGATGTCCCGATTCGGCCAAGTCCGAATCTGTCGCCAGACACAGAACATCGAAGAGAGGAAAGTTGGCAGAAAACATTAACCAGGTGAAATGCTTGGGCGGGTTGACGTGTTGCCTAGGTACCTTTGGAGTACGTCGTCCAAGCGCCACGCACTCCCCCATACCTACATTACATGGACAGTCGGTTTCTTGGTTCCGGGTGTCTGACTTCCGGCATGGCGACCCGCTTCCAGCATTCCTGCCTTCCTACTACATTCCTCCGCAACTTACTTTCGACGTCTTTCCCAAATAGCTGGATATATACTTGCAATTGGCCTTTCCAGCATACACCGTTCATTGAAAATGAAAAAGTGCAACCCCCCCCCCCCCCAAAATATTCCAGAGTGACATATTCAGGGCCTTCTTGCCTTTGCTCCTATAGTCTGGTACAACGTTTGTGTTCGAAGCTTCCTTGAGATTCATCATTGCAGGGATGTGTACGTGTCAAAAAAGGGGGTTGCACTCATATCAGATGCCCTTTCCTGCGACCAGACTTAGCGAATCCGACGGATAACACCCCGGATATTATCTCAGCATAGATAATCCAAACATGAGTCAACTACGGCTCGGATTCCGGCAGGATCTAGGCTTCTGACGACGCAAGTAATCGGCGTAGCCACACGCAGCCCCTGACCTATCAGGGACGCTTCATCGCCATCGTCAGGGGTCCTCGCATTCGCCTCTATTTCCGAACTCAGTCGTGCATTATTTCCCTTTTGTATGCCTCTGCGGCAAAGGACACCCGACCTTTAGGACCGCTCGCAAGGCCCCTTGTGAATGCTGACCTTTGTCATGGGATTACCAATGCTGCGGGGACCGTAAACATTCCCTAAACGAACGGATGTTCTAAACGCTGGCGAAAAACCGCATGGTGGCTGGCTGCAGTGTAAACCTCGAGGGACATATCAGCTGAAGTCGCGGGCCGAATCGAGTTCGATATCAGAGATCAAAACCTTTGATAGGGTTGTGACATCGACACACCTTCCTCAAACTACCTACCTTGCCAACATCCTTGGGGTCACGCACCAACCAAATCTAACGTAAGACAAGGTCTCGATGCACACGACAAGACCTTCAGAAACGAGGGGCCAGCGATTTAAGCGAGAAGGCCAACCACATGGCGAGCTCAGACCCCAGTCCCATATATTCATCCAAGCTGTGCTGAACAAACGAAGCTATTCTTCGAGATGAAGACACTGTCCGTGGCAGTTAGTCGGTGGTCCAATGCCCTCCTCCCGCCTGCAGCAGCGTTTCGTGACCAAAGTGCCCCAATCCCATGGTAAGTGAGATACAGCATCCGGGATTCCGCCGTCCATGTTCTCGGTGTGTGCACCCAAACCGTCAAAGTTCGGACGGCCCTGCAGTTTCGTAAGGATGCCTTCAATTGCCCGCAATGCAGCTGACGGCGAGTGAATTTACTGTTACAATGCTGTGCCGCGCGGGATGAATCCTACCTCCAAGGTCTGCCCAATCCCCTGTTCCGGTTGTCGAGGGCAACGATGAGCAACCCGTCTTGCGTATCCTGCGTACACGTACCACGACATGGTGTCACCGCCTTCTGCATGACCCTGGATGTGTAGTTCGGATTCGGAACTGGCTTGGTGCTAGTCTAATGTCAGACACGGGTGACGGTAGTATAAAACCACGGAGCCCAAATTCTGAAGAATGAAAACTTCATCTTTCGCAGCAACCTCTGCGATAGCAAGTCCACAGACGCATTTCATCATGGCGCCCGAATCCCAAAAGCCCGTCATTGTAGCAGCGAGCTACCCCCTACCGGGACACTCCGACGGCCCCATCCAAGTGGCCGGTCATCTTGCCAGGAGCGGCTACAAGGTGTATTATGTCTCCAATCAAGACTTCAAGCAGAAGATAGAGGGAGCCGGCTGCATCTTTGTCGAGGCACCATGGAAGATAACGCTCGACGACCTGCCCGAACGCAATGACATCCCGCCCAACATGAGAATGATGTGGGATCTGAAGCATATATTCGCCGACAGCATCCCGACTCATTTCCAAGCACTCAAGGACACGCTGGAGCGAGTCCACGACGAGAATCCCGGCCGCAAGATCATCATCTTCCAGGAGCTAACTCACTGCGGAATCCTGCCATTCGTTTATGGAGCGCCGCTACCTCGAGGGTTTGACAAGCTGCCACCTACCATCACCATGACGACCACCAACAACATCTACCCGGACGAAGGCGTCCCACCTTTCGGGCTGAACGTTCCGTATGACCCAACGCCCGAGAACCTCGCCATGTGGCGCACCGTCCGCAAGTCCCTGGAGCCCGTCAACGCCGACTTGGCCGGGTACTTCAACAAACTCATCAAGTCAGTCGGCGCCACCCGCGACATGACAGAAGCCGTCTGGAGCGTCGCCCCCACGGTGGGCGACGTGACGCTATTCCCGACAACCACGAGCACAGACTACCCACGCTCGTCGCCTCAGAAGCGTTTTAGATACATCGGCGGCCTCCCACTGAAGCCACTCGACGCCAGCTATGTCTATCCCGAGTGGTGGCCGCTCATCACTGCCAATGCGGCGCTTCCCGAATCGCAGCGGAAGAAGGTCGTGTTCGTCACACAGGGCACCTTGAGCCCCATATTCACCGAGCTCCTTGTCCCGGCCATCCGCGCCCTCGCAGACCGGGAGGACCTCATCGTCATTGTCACGCTCGGAGCCCGCGGAGCAACGCTCGACCCGGCCGAGTTGGGCATCCCCATCCCAGCTAACACGCGCGTGATTGACTACCTGCCGTATGACGCGCTGCTGCCGTACACCGACGTCTTCTTTACCAACGCCGGGTACAACAGCTTCATGCACGGTATCATGAACGGCGTGCCCATGTTGGTGGCGGGCAAGGATGCCGACAAGCCCGAGGTTGCCTTCCGGGCCGAGTACTGCGGCGTGGCTGTCAACCTGCGGACGGGCGATCCGACCGAGGCGCAGATACGCGAGGGCGTGGACAAGGTGCTGGGGGAGCCAAAGTACAAGCAGCGGGCGCTGGAGCTGCAGAAGGAGAATGTCGAGATGGATTCGCTGCGGCAGGTCGAGCTGGTGATTGAGGAGCTGGCTGCGTAGTAAAGTCTACTGTCGGCGACATACAGATTAGATCGCTTAGAAAATCCCCATTCTGGATATCAATGATGTGAACGTTGAACAAACACTGATTTGAGAGCGAAAAAGAGCATTTGAGAAGGTGAGTTGTGATTGCGAGCAAACAGACGTGGGGGGTTTGATGGGGGCTGTGCAGGGATCATCAGAGCTTGGACCCACTGCGGGGTGCCCATTAACGCGTCCAATCTTCACGACGCGTTCCTCCAATTCACAAGTCAACTCCATCACAGTCAACGTTTCAATCCAACACGAAAAACTTCGCCGAGTCGCACGCGTATTCTCCAACCCGACCTTGAATCAATCACAGCCACAATGTCAGACTTTGAAGACGAGATGGACGTCGATGTCCAGCCTTCCAAGGACGTCACCTTTTCCTCCGACAACACCGCCAAGGGCAAACGGAGCGCTGCGAACTTGCCCGTCGAGGCCGAGGACAGCTTACCATGGTGCGCGCATTTACCTTGCTATCTCTGCAAAAGCTAACAGGCCTAGGGTAGAAAAGTACCGACCAGCAACCCTTGACGACGTCTCCGGCCACCAGGACATCCTTGCGACCATCAACAAGTTCGTCGACTCCAACCGACTCCCCCACCTCCTCCTCTACGGCCCGCCCGGCACGGGCAAGACGTCGACGATCCTGGCGCTGGCGCGACGAATCTACGGCACGCATAACATGCGGCAGATGGTGCTGGAGCTCAACGCGTCCGACGACCGCGGCATCGACGTGGTGCGCGAGCAGATCAAGACGTTCGCCTCGACCAAGCAGATTTTCAGTCTGGGCGGAGCGGCCGCGCGGTCGGGAATCGCCACGTTCAAGCTTATCATCCTTGACGAGGCCGACGCCATGACCAACACGGCCCAGATGGCATTGAGACGCATCATGGAGAAGTACACGGCCAACACGCGGTTTTGCATCATTGCCAACTACTCGCACAAGCTCAGCCCCGCGCTGCTGTCGCGCTGCACGCGCTTTCGGTTCAGTCCGCTCAAGGAGGCCGATATCCGGGTACTGGTGGATAAGGTTATCGATGAGGAGGGCGTCAAGATCATGCCCGAGGCGACGGATGCGCTGGTCAAGCTGAGCAAGGGTGATATGCGGCGGGCGCTGAACGTGCTTCAGGCGTGTCTTGCATCCAGTACGTTGGTTTGATGGGGTTTTGTGTGTCCCCTTTGCTAATAACTTCCCAGGCACGCCGCTGCAGCCACGCGACGGCCCCAAGGTCGCCGAGAAGGACATTGTGCGCGAGACCATCACGATCGAGACCATCTACAACTGCGTAGCGGCGCCGCAGCCCGACGCGATCCGCAAGATTCTGAATACCCTTCTTAGCACGCGTGACGTGACAAGCTGTCTGTCGACGCTCAACGCGCTCAAGGTGTCAGAGGGCCTGGCACTGGCTGACATCATCACGGCCCTGTCCGAGGAAATTGTCAAGTTGGAAGTGAAGCCCGAGGTCATGATTACGTGGTTGAGCGCGCTTGCCGATGTTGAGCATAGGATTGCCAGCGGCGCGAGCGAGTTGATCCAGACGGGGGCAGTGGTGGGGGCGATACGGAACGGGGTGGAGTTGATGGGGTGAAGACGTCCAGCTTGGGAGATTTTGGGACGAAACAGCATGCAAGTGTCCTTTAAGGTCGCTGGATGTGATAGGAGATGGGATGCGTAAGAGAGCCCTCTGGCGGATGGGGGGTCTCGGGCATCAGAGACGACATCGTATTCCAGCATATACCACGGAGAACGGGCCCGGACTGGGACGGTCCTGCAGGGTTAAAGCCGCGTCGTGCGCAGGCTAGGTAGTTTGTGAGGTATTGGGCGTATCTCGGCGATGACCGCAGCAGATATGCGGACAGTAGATGTGACAAGCATTTGTCCTACCGTTCACCTGGTTCTTCGGAAAGTACTCCGTGACTGTCCGCACCAATCATTCTGTCTGAACCATGAAGTTGACCGAGGAGGCACCCGGGGCAGCACGGGACCGGAATACTACCCGGGTAATCTAAAACCAAGTCAAAGGTTCCACCTGCAACATCCAAAGTTGAACTACACGCGATCCCAAATCCCAAAGCAAGCGCCCATCCAACGCCATACTACCAACGCTGTACATGTAACCCAAGGTGAGGCTCCATAAATGATGAAAGCAGAGAAAATGCATCACTCAGCCTTGACACCACGCGCGCCCTTCACCAGCCGCTGCTTATCATCATCCCCGCCCTCTTCGTCCTCGCTATCATCAAACTCATCCCCGCTCATCTCGAGAGCAAAATAATCTTCAACCCCTCCTTCTCCCGCCGCACCACCCCTTTCATCACCGGGTATCCCGCCCTGCTTCTCGCTCTTCGCCGTCTGCGCCGCCCGCGCAACCCACACGCCCAGGCCGACCGCCTCAACCACCACCACGCCAGCAACCAGCCCGATCGCAGCCCCGCCATGACCAGACAACCACATGCCCATCAACAAATTCGCCCACCCCCCTCCGACCACCACCCTCCCGAGCCAGATATGCCCATACGAAACCGCCGTGCGCCGCCGTATCCTCACAAACCTGACATGATGCCGCCACCCCAACAAGCTCTGCACGCCCAAGGCCAACGCAATCACGATCCCCACCCACTGATGCGCAGTCCACGTACCCGGCGGTCTAAACCCCGTCATCACAACCCCCACCGCGACCGCAATCCACGCGACCGCCATCGCAGCAGCCTGCACGATCCAATGCCTTGCAAACGGCGTCGCCCTCATCGGCACAGCCCTGGCACGAATCCACACCACGCCCAGCGGGAAGAGCACCAAAAACGCAAACGTCATGAGCAGCCCGTGCAGCCTCGGCAAAGGCCGCTCCCGAAGCGACGAAATAAACCCCGCCACGCCGATGGGCGAGTCACTCGTCCCGACGTTGTTGCCGGATCCTTCAGAAGACAGGAGGATAGGCGGCGGCCGGGCGGCAGACGGGTCGGGCGTGACGATCACGGAGCGGGCCATGTCGACGTAGAAGGTGCCGAAGCCGCCGGAGCCGGAGCGGTGGCGGTGCATCTCGAGACGGGCGTCGAGCGGGAAATTGCCCGCGAAATCCTGGCGGTCGTTCCAGGCCCAGATGAAGGGCTGGGAGTGGCTGGTGATGGAGAGCGTCGAGGACGTGCAGGCGTGGCAGACTAGGGACACTTCGGCGGCGTGGGTGGCGGGGCCGGCGGGGGGGAGGGGGTAGTCCTTCTCGTCCTCGTGGCGTTTGGTAGGTAACAATTTCCAGCGGGACTGGAGGATGGATACGGATGCGTCTGACGGAAGGGGGGTCCAGGTGCTGTTGAGCGGGTGCGGCTGGTGGTGGCCGTCGATGGTGCGGATGCTGACTGTCGGATTTGAGGGGGAGGACGGGTCGCCGTAGACGATGATCATGAGCGAGCCGGCCATGGCCGCGCCGGTGCCGATGGCCGTCCAGCCGTGTGCTGTCGAGCGGGGGATGCGCAGGGAGAGGAAGACGTCGGGCGAGCCGGTCGTCGCGTTTTGGTAGGTCGCGAGCGAGACGCAGAAGTCGGCTTCGCCGGCCGAGTAGCCGGTCCGGCAGTACTGGACTGGCTCGGCGGATGCGGGGCCGACCGCGGCGAGCGTCGCGACCGCGAGCGCGGCGGCGAGGGATCTCATGGCGGGTTGTTACCAGAACTACGGTAGTTTGTCGGCATTCGATTTTCTGGGGAAAGAGGAAAAGGAGAAAAGATCGAAAAGACGAATGTGGGTGACGTGGGGTAGACAAATGTGGGTGACGTGAGGTAGGGAGGTAGACAATGTCATGTCAGCAAGGCGTATTCCAAAGCGGGAAGGTCAACCCTGCTGCGAGCCCGTCGAGCCACCATCTTGCAGCTGGGTATTTCTTGGTTCAGCTCCCGGCGTTGCTAGTGGTTGGCTGCGTCGGCGATTCGATAGTCTGGCGTTGGCGCTGCGGCCCACGGCCGGAAGCGGCGGGGGCGGCGCAGCCAGCATGGGCGGTCGCGCGGCAGAGGCAGATTTGCTGTCTGTCTGTCCGGACAGGTGTCCGTAAAACTACCGACTTGCATTGATATGGTACAAAAAGATGTCTTTTTGCAGTGAATATTGTAACCTTGGCCCGTGATTCTATTGTTACCTATATTCCTGCCGTGTTGTTGGAAAGGGGAACATTGAGAAAAAGGGAGCTGGAAGCGGGGCACCGGATCGGCCGGCGCTGCCCTGCGCTGCGTGGCACGCAAACCGGAGAAGATGTTGGCAACTCGGACTTGCCCTCGGGAATTAGCTAGTTCCAGTCAGCAAAATTCTAGTAGAGTCTAACATGACTACTATCTCAGGATAGGACCTACCTGACGTGGCACAAATATCTACCTTACTTAGAGAGTCAGCCGGTCTAAAAGGAAGGGTTGTGCAAGCACGGTTGGTGCATGTCTACTGCAGTGCAATTCCCCTATTCGGAGGGGTTATTCCAGGTGCAACTGATGCGACAAACACAACCTTTCCATTTTTGCCACGCCAGCTGCATGCAACATAATAATCCACTACGATATAGGTGCGAGTACCGACTAATTTCCTAATGACCCTCCTCAGCGACACTACCTATAACCAACCCCCGGCAGCTGACCACCGGAAAATGCAAGCAACATCCTATCCTCATCGCCATCCCCTGAATCGTCTCAACGCGGCAGCTCAGCCATACTCCTAAGCCTTTGGCTATACACCCTCGGCGCGACCGTAACCGACCCGTTGGGCAAGAAGCAGCCAATCTCAACATAGTCAGGATCCTTCGGGTCTATATCATTCAGACCGCACTTCATGTCGATATGACCGGCCCAAGTGCCGTTGAACAGGAGCCTATGCAGAAAGAATTTCATCAGAACGACCTCTCATACTAGAAAACCAAAGAAAGAAGAAAATAGAAAAGAAAAAAAGGAGATAAACATACGGCGTATCCGGATTCTTATCATTACAATACCACACGTGGTTCATCTCAAGATACCCCGTCGCGGCGTCGAACCGCATCCGCCAGCTGAGCGGGTTATCAAACGGGAACCGCCCGCCGAATCCAAAGTTCCACCAGGGATCGTCCCGCTGCCCGTACGACGCGGCCGGTCGCCACTCCGGAGTAAAAGGGGTCAGGGCCGGCGTGTTGGCCTCGACGTGGCGGATCAAGCCGCCATCGCCATCCCCGGAACGGCGCGAGAAGGCCGAGTTGGCAAAGTCAAAAGAAAGAACCGAGGGGGGCGCGGAGACGGCAGACATGTAGAGCCAGTAGGTGTGGAAGAAGCCCGAGGGGCGGAATTGCGAGAGGGTCCAGGTTACGGGTCGGCCGAGGGAGTCGGCTGTGCAACTCCACTGTGTTTCTTCTGTTAGAAAGGTACGTAGGTAGTAGTGTAGGTGACCGAGCCAAATCTCCCTAACTTCCAGGCAAGAAACAAGTAGAACGGAAAAGGAGGACATACAACATTGGGATCAGGATCCGGGTCGACCAGCGCGTTCGCAGGCAACCGGGAAGTCCGCACCGTCGTGCCGCCGGCCGTCATGTTGACGGGCTCAAGCGAGTCGGAATTCATGTTGTACTTGCCCGTCTGGCACCACCGCGTCAGCGTGAACATGTCACAGCCCCGGACCCCGAAGGTCCGGCGCTCGCATACGTCGCGCTTGGTCTCGGCGGTCTCGCCGCAGTATGGAACGCGCAGTGAGAGAGCGCCTTCGTAGAGGAGGCTATTATTTTCAGACTAAGTATTTCTCTCTCTCTCTCTCTCTCAACAAAAAAGAAGTGGGGGGGGGGGGGGGGGTAAAGAGAACATACGGCTGGGACGGATCCGTATCACTACAGAACCACGTCTGGTTGACGCTCAGCTGGGCCGTGGCCGGGTCAAACCGGACATACGTCTCGATATAATACTGGGCGCGGCCGGTATCCGGAAAGCAGCGCTGCCAGCTGGTAGTATTTTCCGGCACGACCAGACTGCACGACACGGCGTAGTCGTTCGCCTTGTTCAGCAGGTCCAGCGAGATCGTAATCCCCGGCTTGTACTTGTACTTCCACTCGGTCGGGGGCGTGACCGTGGTATTCGCAGCCTCGGAGCGGTACCTCCGGCGCTCCTCGTACCGGAAGCTGCGGACCACCCACTGCGGCGCCAGCGACGACGCCGTGCACCCGGCCTTGCTCGCGCCGGGAGGCGGCGGCACGTCGACGGGGTCGTACTGCGCCGGCTCCTGCAGCTGGCCCTTGACCGTGTGCCGGTTGGCGTGGCACGTCTGGCTCTCGCCGTCGAGGCAGTACAGCGGCATCGTGTACAGTGCGTAGGTGCCGTAGCGCCGCGAGTATGTCCCGCCCATGTCGCCGCATTGCCACCAGTGTCGGATGGTCGCGCTGCCCGTCGAGGGGGCGAACGTCATGCTGAAGACGGAGCCGAAAGGGTCTGGCGGTGCCGCGGGTGGGGGAGTGCACCGCAAGACCAGAGTTAAGTTCCGGTCGCCTGAGATCTCGGTTTGGTTCCACGCCTCGCCCCAGCGGCACGAATGGGACACGCCCGTCACGCGGCTCGTCAGGTTTAGCTGGAGACTGTGGCCCGTCATGTTGGTGCCGCTCCGGCCCTGAGGACCGATCTGGAGGAGAACGCCATCCTCGACGATAACGTCCGGGTGCGTCAGTGAAAGGTCGGTGCAGTCCCGCGGCGGCGCCGGATGCAAGCCTTCCTCTGCGGGGGGCGGGTCAAATGGCGACGGGATGAGAACCGGCGTCAGGCTGGCGTCGTATTTGGGCGTGTAGTCGGCCCGGAGCGATCCCGGTGTTTTGGTGTTGCACTGGATCCGCTCGCCCGTTGCTGAGCCGTTTCTGGCAGGACATGCAAGACGGATGTCGTCTCGGACGGTGGCCTTGAAGACTCGGGGGTATGACGACGGGTCGGCGGGAGACGTGCAGATCCAGTACTGCTGCAGCCCGATCTTGCTGTTGAGGTCCTGACCGGCCCAGTTCGGTATTGAGCTCTCCTGGAGGATAGGCTCGTAGAGCTCGAAGGACACAAGTGGCTGGAAACTATTGTCGTTGAACCCTCCCTCGGGAGCGCACGGCGTGTATCGCTGTTCGAACGGACCGGTGTTCCGAATCATATGGTCGCCGGCGCAATTCATGCTGTAGTTGTTGGCGCTGTCGCGGAGCCTGACGGCAATGTGAAATGTGTTGGGATATTCGCCGCTGGCGTTGAGATACACGCGTGTGACATTCCAGTCGAGGAAGTCGTATACAGGAGTTTGGAAGGTACTATCGAGGCATGGGTTGGGCAGATGCTCTGATGCATCGGTTGCTTTCAGCTCTGTTTGCAAGATTTTGATTGCCGACGCGGAAATCTCCTGTGGCGAGTCGTTCAGCGGCGGCAAGCCCCCCCATGTGTTAGTTTCCCAGATATCCTTTGGCCGGGAGCTGTCCGTGTGTGAGAAGGGTTCGTAGCGCCTATTTTGGAGCATTGGCTTCACTTACACGGCATTTTGGCAGGTTACCAGGTGCCCTGCCCACACCAACAAAAGGTAGGCTACCACCGTCGCTCGACCATACACACGATGTAACATGATTACAAGACTCTGTTCCGGTCGACAGCAAGGTTTACATCGGCCAAATCCCCAAGAAGATGTTTGATTATATACAACACGATAAATTCCCAACGCGGAAGTCGTCAGGACCGATGCCGAAATGCGGAGATCTGCGCCTCCCGCCTACATCCGCCCTTCGTCTCGCCTGACGGGTAGGATTTAGCCATGCCATAGCTGCACCTGATTCTACTCTATTTGTTTTCAGCACAAGTGGTGCGAATTAAGCAGCGTGTCATCGGTGTAGAGGGTGAGGAGAAAAGGGATCAGATGACCCCGAGCATTCACATTTTGATGACTGCAAGTCCCTGCGAACAAGCAAGCGTTGTCTCGTGCCATCAACTACAGCCATATAAATGGTTGAATTTATCACTCAATCTTTACACGACTTACAGATAGTCCAACGGCAAATTAGAGGGCCCTACCAGCAAAGCGGCAGCAAAGTTACAATCACCAGCTCCCTTCGACATATATACCTAGGGACTTGTAATTACCAGGTAGGTATCTTGAATCTCTGATAGAGCGGTTCCGCTGCTGGGTTATTGCCGACAAGTCAGTTGTTACGTTTTAGGCGCTATCGGATCCTTGTGGTGTTACTACAGCTATCCCTATCCACTTCCCGGGTTTGAACTGCAGTAGCCGCCGCTGAGGATGCTCTGTTATAAAATGATTACCTAGGTGTATATCCTCTAGTTGGCTTATTCTTGATTTTAGTGCCGCAGGAATCCATGCAGCACCCTGCATCTCTACGTACAAGTACGGGCAGGTGCACGTAGCTACCGGTTTGTTTCAGAAAGTAGGACCTTTACTCGTGGCCAGTTTGTGTACGCTTAAACCGTACGAGCGATCACCCTACCTCCGTATCAATACACCCCTATAGATTATACCTACCTAGGTACCTTAGGTATGAATGACGTGAGTGGAGCCATCCGAGTACATACACCCCCGGTTTGAACATTTGATCCGTTTCCCTGACCCAGCACACAACGAAAAATAAAGCGAGACAAAGGCATCAGAAAACCTCACCGGAAATCGCAAGCAGCTACCGGACCGTCGACCCCAGCTCAGTAAAAAACCCCATGGCCACCGCATCATCCCCGTTCCAGTCCAGCTGGGTCAAATCAACAGCCCATGGCATCTGCAGGCTCTCCTGCAACAGCCCGCCGCCGTTCATCAACCCCTGGGAGGTAGGCGGCGTAGCCGGGATCCCAAACGCCAGATAACTCGCATCCACCACGGCCGCCGTCTCGGACCCGCACATCCTCCCCTGCCCCATCTGCTCCTCCCGCTCCAGCTGCTCCAGCTGGCCCCGGATATGCGTCACGATCCTCGGCGGGACGGGCACTTTTCCGGGACAAGCCGCCACCTCGGCGGCCTCGCGCTCCTCCCAGCCCATGAGGATCAGCCTGGCAAACACCCGAAAATTGGGCCGCTCGTAGGCCGACATGGTAAAGGCCTCGAAGATGGCGTCGTAGTGCCGCTCCATGACCTCCCAGGCCCTGTCGGCGTGGTCGCCCAGCGGCCGGCGCTTGAGCTCCTGGAAGATGTGGAAGTAGTGCGGGAAGGGGAAGTACAGGCGCGCGAGCCAGCGGAGCTTCTTGGCGTGCGGCGACGCGAGGATGCGCGTGCCGCAGACGAGCGTGCGCAGCGCGTGCGAGAAGGTGGCGCTCCGCTCGGTTTCGGTCAGGCGCGGCGCGTTGGGGTCGTGGTGCTTGGAGAAGTACTCGATCAGCAGCGCCGTCGACAGCTGGGCGCGCGTCATCCAGATGGTCATGAAGTGGAGCGCGTTGTTGGGGTCGCAGTGGCGGAGGTAGTTCTGCTCCAGGCTCTTCTCGAGCGCCGGCATGATGAAGCCGTCGGCGTCCAGGTGCGGAGTGCTGTCCCGCGCCAGCGGCTTCAGCCAGGGGCAGGTGTAGTCGAGCTGGAACGGGGCGTGGCGGATGAAGTCGCCGAACTCGGCGCGCACGACGGCGAAGACGGCCTCGGTGGCGCCCCGGGACGGGGGAGGTGGCTCGCTCATCTCCGGCCGCAGCTCCGAGTCGTTGACGTTCAGCGGGATCTTGCAGTCCCACGTCGGCACGAGCTGGGTCACGGTCATGCAGCCCGACACCTCGGCGACGCGGCGGTCGAATATTACGAGAGCCCACCAGAGGCGGCGGCGCATCTCGGCCTCGAAGGGCGTGAAGCGCGCCAGCGACGACTCGTTGTTGATGCCCATGCGCTGCGCGGTGCGCATGGCCACGCCGCAGAGCGAGCTGATGGACTGCGGGTGGGCGATGCGGTACATGGAGACGAGGTAGAAAAAAAAGGCCGTCAGACACTCACGGTCCCGCGACCGCAGGTAGTCGGCTTTGGTCAGGGCATGTTGGCAGCCCAGCCGGAACCGGCTGAAGAGGTCTTCCTTGGGGGATCCGAACGCGGCTTGGCAGTCGTCAGGGTTGAGGGTGGCGATGGTGACGCAGTAGATGCTGAGCATGAGCGCTTCTAGCGCTGACGGGATGTTGTTGATGTTGGCGGCCGCCTCGATGATGCGGGCCTGGAGGGTGATGCTGTGCGTGACCTTGAACAGCGGATCGACGCTCTCGAGGTAAGTCTGCCAGAGCCGGAGGATCTGGATCGGGTCGGGGTGGAAGCTCGAGAGGTCCATGTGGGTCTCCTCGGACAGCGTGAGGAGCAGTTGTTGTTCGTGATCGGGGAAGTTCTGTTTGAACTTTTGCTTGAGGAACGTTATCCTCTGATCGCCCTCGGACGAATCGCTGTCGGAGTCATCATCGCCAACCTAGAACGGGTCAGAATGAGCATTTCCTGAGGTGTATGAGAGCATACCGCGTGGTTCATGGCCAGCCAAAAGTTCCTGAAAGAAGAGTATAAGCACTGCTTGATTGCTTGCAGGCAGGGAAGGGGGGGCTCATACTTTGGCTCATAGACCTCCTCGCTTTTGACCTGGGTCGAACTGGGAGAAGATGTTGAGCTGGCAGACTGTCTGCCGGACTGTCGGTCCGCCGGATGCCGCGGGGGGCCATGGAGCGGCTCGAAGGCGATATTGTTCTCGACGAGGAGGGCCTCATAGTTCCGGATGCGGTTAAGAAGCTCCTTCTCTGGAAACCGGCGCTTCCTCTGCCGTGCAATCATGGAGCCCGGAATACACTGTACATGAGCCCTAACGCAGCCCCCGCAGGGGAAGCAGCGGTCTAGCCTCTCGTTATTCAGCTGTTGGTCAAGTTTGACGACTTCGGAGATTCAAGACTCCGACTGAACGAGTATACAAAACGAGGGAGTACCCACCGCATTTGACCTTGCGTTGTTGGCAGAGCACACAGGCCAGCACTCGTTGGGCCTTTCCCTGGGCCATGTCCGGCTGCGGTAGTGCAATTGTGTCCGTCATCATCAAGGACGGGCATAAAAACAAGGTCTTGGCTGGGAGTCAAATAATTGCGGGCTGTCAGCGGGTTTTGGAAGGGCGCGCAGTATTCAATGCCCGATATACAAAATCCGAGCTGTTGCCTGTTGGAGTCGGGCGAGTCTAACATCCGAGATTTCAGGGAAGCGATGCGACGTTGGCCTGCCGTGGTCGGACGTTAGTAAAGCCCGAGCTGAGACTCGGCCCCGCATGTCACGCTTTTTGACCCCTTTCACCACCAACTCCTTTCGGCGGGGCCTGGAATCTCGGCCGAGCAGAATCACAACAGATCACCTGAAAATGGGTATAAGAGTCAAAATGCCACCGCAGCGGCCCCCATGGTCGAGTGCAGTATCACTGATGAGCTACCAAGAGGAACCCTTTTACACTTTAACAGGACGGTATTTTGCGGCCAGACTCGACAACTCAACATCGGTAGGACTTGTACTTGTATTTGTACTTGTACAAGTACATAGGTCCCGAGTTGGCGCAACACAATGGGTTCTGAATCAACAAACGAGGCTGTCAATGCCACAAAAACAGAACCGGTCGATGTCGAGGACGAATATGCAGATGCAGAAAGAAACTACAAGCCGAAAACGTTCAGGTTCTGGGCCATCCTCCTCGGCATATATCTCGCCCTATTCTTGGTTGCATTGGTAAGTCTGCCTACCTTCTCTGCGCTATTACAAGAGACACCAGCTCACAACATTCACCATTCAGGACCGGACAATCATCGCGATACCGCTCGCCGCCATCACCAACGAGTTCAGCTCGATCCAGGACATCGGCTGGTACGGCGGCGCCTACATGCTGACCAACGCCTGCTTCACCCCGTTCTTCGGCCGCGTCTACAAGATCTACTCGACGCGATGGGTCTTTTTGTCATCTATCGTGGTCTTTGAAGCCGGCTCGGCCCTCTGCGGCGCCGCGCCCACCTCGGCCGCTTTTATTGTCGGCCGAGCCATCGCCGGGGCCGGCGCCGCCGGCATCTTTTCGGGGGGTACGATGCTGATGATGCCGATCATCCCGGTGCGGAAAAGACCCATTTACATCTCGCTTTCGGGCATGACGTTTGCGCTCTCGTCGGTGCTGGGACCGCTCATCGGCGGTACTCTGACTGAAAATGTGTACGTTTCTGTTCTCTTGAGTTGATTAGACTAGATACTGATACTGTTCTAGAACCTGGAGATGGTGTTTTTACATCAATCTGCCCATCGGAAGTTTCACCTTTCTCGCCATCCTCTTCCTCTTCCGCTTCGACCCGCCCAAGCACGAAAAATTGGGCGCTCTCGCCCAATTCAAGCATCTCGACCCCATCGGCTTCTTCTTCCTCGCGCCCTCGATGATCTCGCTCCTGCTCGCCCTCCAGTGGGGCGGCTCCGTCGAGTTCCCCTGGTCAGCTCCGCGAATCATCGGCCTCTTCGTCACCTTTGCAGTCCTCTTTGTCGTTTTCGTCGTCGTCCAAGTCATGATCCCCGACACGGCCATGGCTCCGCCGCGCGTGGTGCTCAACCGCTCCATCGCGGGGAGCATGTTTTTCATGTTCCTGCTCTCGGGCGGCATGATGTGCATCGCCTACTACCTCTCGGTCTGGTTCCAGGCGGCACAGGGGCAGTCGGCCGTGCAGGCCGGTATCCGATCGCTCCCGCTGGTTTTAGGACTGACGGTTATGGGACTCATCAACGCCGTGTTCACGCAAAAGGTCGGGTACTACCTGCCCAGCTTGTTCGTCGCTCCGGTGCTGTCTGCCGTTGGCGCCGGCCTGCTGTCCACTCTCCAGCCGGACTCGGGAAAGGGAGCGTGGATTGGATATCAGGCACTTTACGGTCTGGGACTGGGCTGCGGTTTCCAGAGCTCCATGCTGCCCTCCCAGACCGTGCTCAGACGCGCCGACGTGCCGCTGGGGATTTCGCTCCAGTTCTTCATGCAGCAGCTTGGCGGTGCCGTATTCTTGGCTGTTGGGCAGAATATTTTCCAGAATAATCTTGTCGACAGGTTGTCTGGTGTTGCGGGGCTGGATCCGCAGATCATTGTCAACACGGGGAGTACCGACTTGCGCAAGATTGTGCCGCCGAACGAGGTGGGTGCGGTCCTGGATGCGTTCAACTACTCCCTCACACGCGTGTTCCTGCTGGCTGCGGGGCTGAGCGCTGCTATGATACTGGGGGCGTTGGTTATTGAGCCGAAAAACATCAAGAAGACAAGGGGCGCGGGCAATGGTGGAAAGGGGGACGAAGCCAAGGCAGAGGAAGGCAAGAGCTCGGAAGAGATTTCGAAGCGTGGACCGGGGGAAGAGAATGATGAGAAGAAGAACTGAAGTTTATTGGCTGTGATTGGCTAGTCACAGTCCGGGAGCTGCTAGAGGTAAGTAAGGTAGACTTGAGACACAGTCAACCATTTAGACAACCAGTGGTAGGTATAATCGGAGATAGACTGGGATACCCATAGCATGGTTAGTAACTTGGATACACTTAATTCTGAAGAAAATTCCTGTCGATCGGGGTTATGGCCGATGTGCCTCAGTTTGTCCAGACGCCAGAGGACCTACCTTTAACCTATACAAGGGTCGACGCGGTGATGGTCTGGTGGCCTTCTGGGTCCTGCTTGGCAACGTAACACGGGGGACTTTTTCATGGAGCTACCTACCATTTTTATTTGTTTTAATTCCTTGTTTGACCATCTCCGGAACGATGTATGCTGACTGGACATGGCAGACATGCTGCGCCAAATATCTGGAACTTGCCAAGCACTTTGCAAATACGCTCCGTCCAGTTCTACCAAGGGAATTAACACGAAGGATCGGAGACGAGAACAAGCGAAGTCTTTCAAATTTGAACCGTACATTTGGACCCGTACATTGGCGTGGACGGTTACACGGCCCCGTGAATCATGGCATCTCGCTTCCCGCCTAAATTCGCAACGTTGGAGGGCAAATGTCTGCGCCACACGCTGCGATAAACCTGGTTGGCGGGCTTAACGATCGACTTGGATTTTGATGAAATACGGAAATCAGCCTCGCAACCGGGTTTATGAGGTGTAAGCCCGTGGCAGATTGGGCGGCGTTGGTAGCATGGGTTTCGGGCTTCCACACAGGCATCCGGCAGAGTAAGAAATTGTCGGACTCTATGGCATACTCGTACCGGGATATTGAAAAAGACTTGGCAAGTGCGTAATGAAGTATATAAATGTGAAATGGAAGACAGATTGCGGCGTCGACACCAACATATCGACCAGACTCAGGTTCCAAAGCAGGAAGTGAAAGGAGCTGTATACAATCTCAACAACAACCGGAGATAACGCAAAAGAACACGACGGGACAATATGAAGCAACAAACTATCGTATTGCACCTCAGCTGGCTGGGGAGAGTGCTTGCGATATCGCGCCGCCAGCTGGGGCCAATCGACCCCAGTACCGACAAGGACTGCACATTCTGTAAGTCATCTTGTCTCAGAGGTAGTAACTGCCTGACACTCATACCCCAATAGATGCCGAGGCCATCGACAAGACCTACACCTGCAAATACATCGAGGAAGAGAACCACGTCTCGCACAGTGACTTTGTCGCATGGGTACTTGCCCCTTTTCTCACATATCTATCCACCAACTAACCATCCCACAGAACCCCAGCGTCAAATCAGACTGCAGCGGCATCAAAGTCGGCAACTCGTACTGCGTCGAAGTCAACTTTGGCGAGCCACGCACGACTTTAGTTCCTACACCAACAACCACAACCACAACCCTCAAAACTTCTACGTCCTCTTCCAAATCCAGCACCAAACCTACCACTACTCCAACCAGCACAACAACAACCCGCAAACAGACCACACCCACACCCACGCCCACACCCACCACTCCAGGCCCTGCAAAACCCTCCCCCACGCAAGCCGGCCTAATCTCAACCTGCACCTCCTTCTACCAAGCCCAAAAAGGCGACACCTGCTGGGCCCTAGCCAACCAAAAATTCCCCGGCACTTTTTCTCTCGATGACTTTTACGCCTGGAACCCCGCCGTGCACACGGACTGTTCCGGCCTCCAGGCGGGTGTGTATTACTGCGTTGGCGTGCCCGGATCTCCTTCTATCGTGACCGTGACGTCCGGGACGCAGGGGGGGCCGTCGAGTTGTACGTTTTCTGCGCCGGCGTCGACACAGCCTGGGACGGTGTGTGGGTGTCGGAGGTTCTATAAGGTGGTGAAGGGGGATGTTTGTGCGGATATTGTGGACAGGTTTGGGATTTCTTTGGATGATTTTGTCAGATGGAATGGGGGCGTTGGGGGGAGGGGGTGTGGGTCTTTGTGGGAGGGGTATCAGGTTTGTGTTGGTGTTTAGAGGTGCTTTTTTTTGTCATATATTTTTGACGGAGGTTCTTTTGGATGGTAGTTCTCCGGGTCTCTTGCGCTATGGTGTTGTGAGCGTTGTGGTGTTTGGTGGTTTGTTGTATAGGTACCTCTCGACCTAGGTATATATGTAGGCAGGTCTAGCAAATCTCATATAGAATACCGGACTCACCTCTTCTGATTATGCTACGCGAGCACAGTGTCTCATGGGCGGCAGGACGACCTTTGACGCAAGATGCGGGTGGTCTTGGCTTCACGTCGTTTCGGTGGTGCAAGGAACTGATCCATAGATGTTCTTATCACCCCATATATCTAGGTACTCATCGCCCAGCTCGTCGATAGAGAACCGCTCAAGTAGTGAAAACCACCTCGGGCGTACCGGTTACCCATTCCTGCGCCTCGGCAGGCGTACTCAGCTGCCCCCTCTCCCACAGCAACAAGGCCACCCGCCTCCGCAGACTCCGCCTCTTCAGCTCGACCTCGGGCATCAAGTCCACCCGATAGTCCAACGAGTGACAGCTATCCTCCATGTAGATGTGCAGACACTCGTGTCCACCCTTGCAGTGCATATACCACGTCATGTGGATCCCGAAGCCGAACTCGTCCTCGACGACTGAGTGGAACTCGTCAAACGGCTCCGACCGCTCGCCCATATCCAGGTACGCCCCGCACAGACAGCACGGCTTGTTGGTCAGGTATGCGTCGCTGCCCGGTGGTCGCGTCTGGAGCTGGTATCCCACCAACGACGCGCGCTTGCTCTGTGCCCGCGTGTACATCTCGTCCATCTCCTCGTCCGTCGGGGGCGGCACCTTGGCGTCGCATGCCCGTCTGATCACCCATTCCGGGTCCATATCGCTGTCCTTCAGCGCGCGGCAGAACAGCGGCCACGCTGTCGGCGACATGGCCGCGTCGACCGCCGTGAACCCGTACATGTTGCCCCGCGTAGGATCGCATCCCTTCTCCATCAGCCTGCACAGCAGCTTGACGTACTCGTCGGCCATCGATGGCCCCATGGCGAAGTTGTTGCAGTTGCTCAGCCTCCTCACCATGAAATGGAGCGCATCCTCGCCAAAGTTGTTAGTCGCCCGAACCTTGGCGCCGTGCTCGATCAGGATGTCGACAACCTGGAAGAGCTCGGGCGGAGGACAGTAGTACACGGCAAGCAGGAGGGGCGTGTTTCCGTGGAGGTCGGTCGATTCGATGTCGAATCCATCCCGGATTATGTCCCCCAGCAGCTTGGACACACGGACGTGCGCGTTATCTCGGGAGAAGAGACAGTGCAGGACACTGGCGGGGGCGAGGTGGGCAGCCCCTTTTTTCCTGTACTGGCGCGTACTGGAAACCTCAGACCGACACTCAGATAGCAGCCGTCGAATCAATGCCCTGTCCTTTTCCGGGATGGAATCCGCGTCGCGTGGCAGCTTGCTAACCATGAGAGAAACCAGGTCGTCTCCGTATCTAGGACAGTCAGTCAGGAGTTCTGCGAAGTGTAGTCAGAAACATACAGGTTGCAGTTCCGCGGGTCGGCTCCCCTGTCCAGCAGTAGCGTACACATATCCACGCTATATGCAGCTGAAGCAGCGTACTTTTGGTGCAGTTAGCTACTGGTCCAAGCTCGCATAGTTGTGTGGCAACTTACATGCAAGAGAGAGTTCCCCGCCGCGTCTCTGTCGTTGGGCAACACGAGACCGGCTCGAATCATCTCGTCCACCTTGGCGACATTGCGCGAGATGAGGCACTCGAAGACCGGCGAGGTACTTGGATGAACCCTAAATGACCTCAGAGAGCGAGAAACTCTGAGTGCAGGGCCCTCTGCAAAGTCGGCAATAACACCGGGCGATACTTGATCTGCGCTGGGGAGGAATGCCAGGCGGCCTCGTCTCGTTATCTCTTTCGACTTGCGGCCGTCGTCGGTCTTTTGTTCCCGATCCTGGATGAGTATCATCAGCTCGCCGGAAGAAAGCTTGGATGTGCTGAGCGTCGTGTTTTGGATCACGCCGGGTTCGTTGCTCAAAGCCACCGAGCTCGTAAAAGTCTCGGACGTCGACACAACGTTGGAGGACGGAGAGCAGGCTGGTTGGGGCTGCGCGATGAGGCCCCTTGGTTGGTGTGAAGCCGAGTATCGTGTCGACATCGAGTCAGCATCCTTGGCCAACTCGTTGAGCTGCGTGCCGAGCCAGAGGTAGCCGTCGCGGGAAGCTGGTGGAACGCCGCAAAGCGTCAACATTATGTAGGGGAAATACCCCTGGGCAAAAAGGGCGGCATCATGGGTAGAAATCCCGTCGATAAGGGTGACGGGTCCGGTGGGTTCTGGCAACGGTGATGGTCCTGATGGGGTAATCAAATCGACGCTGAGATGGTAAGTGACCAAACTCGTATGAATCCAATGCTCGTGAACATACCCTGCTAGTGTGAGCAGACTGATGTATAAGGCTATGTTCCCCTGTTCACTCTTGAGTCGCAACCTGATGTCCTTTATGTGCTTTTTCTTCTTGTAAAGCTTTGCCGTCAGGGAGATGCGGTCAAATTTGCTTGAGCGGCCACCGCGAAGCAGCTCTTGGACGATGAGCGCTAGCCGATTCAAGTGGCAGACAAACTGCTTCAGGCAGGCCTCGACATCCTGAACCGCGTTCGACGAAATGCTAGCTAGTTGCCTAGGTCGTGAAGCGCAGAGGAATTTGACGTTGTTGACGATACGATTTAATACGTGCAGCTCGTCGCACAGCTCGGCGAGCGACTCGTGGGCGTGTCGATATTGGGAAATGATGTTTAGGATCTCGCGGCCGACAGTGAGCGTGGTGTCGGCAATGGCGATGATCGATGCGGCCGTCGAGAGGGGGTCCATGTCGAGCGACACATGGCGAACAGCACGAAGTCGAAATAAACTCTGGCAGGAGCGGGGTATGCTTTATTATGGGACTCCCGCCCTGGCATGTCTCGCTGCAGGGCTGCATTGGGGGTCGGTTCCTCAGGCCGACTTCGTCCTTGGGCACGAGCTGGCTGTGTCTCGTCGGTGAGGCGGTGAGTGATTCGTCCAAGGACCCTGCGACTGACCCTTCGCCATGTCCAGTGCCGTTCTTTCACACACTCGTGCATTTGTTCCTGCTCTCATTGGACCAAGTCGGAGCCTCGCAGCCAAGCATGATCGCTGAAATATGGTTGGGCATCGGTGGCGTATGCGGGCAAGGCTCTGGGAGGTGGCACACGGGTGAAAGCTGAAACTTGGTGTGGTTCTCCAGGCCACTAAGAACCGACTTGATTTCTGTGAGGGAGCCAAGAGATAAGATAGAACTGCAAAGAATCGGACGACGCGCATACCGCATACTCTCGCGAATAAGGGTTTACTCCACTTTTCTGGCCCTTACCTGCTAGAGCCAATAACACCAGGCGCTGGAAGCCTCTGAGCAGGCCACCCAAGGAAACCCGCTTTTCAGTCCACTTAAATCGTTTCCAGCGCTCCAGGGAGCTGGCAAAAGGCTTTAAGCTAACGACGGGAGCGCTGGGGGAGCGCTGGGGAGCCCTACAACGGCAACTGAAGTGGTTGGCTGGATTGATGATGCGAGATTGTGAAGCGTGCTTGGCCTGCTCAGAGGCTTCCAGTGCCTGGTGTTATTGGCTCTAGCAGGTAAGGGCCGGAGAAGTGGAGTAAACCCTTATTCGCGAGAGTATGCGGTATGCGGGCATCAGATGATTTGGTTGGCCAGCAGGAGCGATTCACCACGACTGCCGGCGGCAGAGTTCAAGGCTGGAGAAAGCACGACGCTGATTTGCTGGACTGGCCTGTTTTCTCGGTGACTTTCCAGGCAGCAACGCCCTGCATCTGTCGACCAATTTGAGACGGTAAACTGACCTGGACTCCTGGAGAAGTTGAGGACCTGTAAGTCTTATCCTGGATCGACACCATCTACATCAACTAGTTGGACGTTTGATCGCGTTCACGGAGCGGTCATGCGGGCATCCGGCACCATCTCTACGAATTCACGTCAAGCCCACAGGTTCAGGACGGGCCTCACAAGATCGTTGTCAGATGTGTCTTGCTGCTTCTAGGTAGTCTCTTCTAGTCGGTAAGTATCGGCGGCTCGCCGCACACACAGGAGCTTGGATCACCGGAAGCACAATTGCAGTTGCCGCTGCAGCAGGCTGATGCATCTCCAGCGAGGCAGACGGAACCGTCGGCTAAACAAGCGGCGCCAACACAGACCGTCACAGTCGACGTCGCCTGGATTGTCGATGTCTGCAAGGGATTAGCCACCGTCCCAAGGAGTCGAAGGAGGCCAAGAGCGGCAACTCACCTGTGGAAGGCCAACGTCGGTGATGGTGGTTGTGACGGTCGGCAAGAGGCTCAGACGCTTGCACGCCGACGAGAGGGCGTCGGTCGGGTAGGCCAACACGCCTGTAGGGAGGACGGCCAAGCCTCTCATGGCCATCCCGGCCATTACATCCCGCTTAGCCGGCACGCTGCTGACATCGATGGGGGGACTGGTGGGGCTTGTCGAGCTCGAACTCGCCGTGCTTGTGCATCCGGGGTCGCTGATCGTGACGGTCAGGGTGTTGGTGATGAGGCTCCTGAGGGACGCGCCAAGAGCATGTCAGCAGCCGAAACATTCCAATGGGGAGTAAGAAAAACGCACACTGGAGGCGCCAAAGTCACGACATCCGTCACCGTCCCCGGGATGCTGAGAAAGGAGCTGCAGAACTCGGTCGCCGAGGGACCCAGCAGCTTGATGTCGCTCAGCGCGCTGTGGGCGGCGCGACAGCGGTCGCTCTTGCCGGCGAGCGGATCGGGCGGTGTCCCGGCGAGGGCTGGAGTCCAGGGATTGAGGGCGACGAGGCCCAAGACAACGAGTCCTAACATCGTCGATTTCTTGGCTGTTGTTGCGGCTTACACGGCGCGGAGCACGGAGACACAAGAAATGGCCAAGAGATTTGGCGCGCCCTCCCTTTTTGTGTTGGCGGCAGGAAAAGCGTGGGGAACGCGAAAGAATTCCATGTTATCAGGGATCGCCAATCTCTCATTTTCCCATTTCGTAGGTGGCGCGCTCAACAAGGGCGCTTATTGCTCAAGGCGCGCCGCGTCCGGGTTCCGGGGCCGTGCCAATTTCCTTTCGGCATCCGTGCGGAATCAATCCCGGAGAGGCTTCTCCGGTTTGCATGATGGGGCTCTGATAACGTTTCTTTTTCGGGGCGTATCATGAAGTTTGACCCCTTATCTTTTCTGCTCCTCACAACAGGCTGGTTTTCTATTCCAACAGGAAGCAGTTTTGACCTTAGAGTTCAGCGGCTGCACAACCAAACAGAGAAGTCAGATGGGCGATGGGGCCAATGAGGTTGTGAGGAGCAGAAGATGAGCAGGGGACAAATGGCAGTTCACTGTCGGAACTTGCCGACACAAGCTTTCTGTTCCGTCTTGTCCCGATCGGGAGGAATCTTGGCGATCGCCCTGGCTGAAACGAATCCTTGATCTCGGGTAAGGTACGGTCATTGGAGGATCTTTCTGTCCAACGAGACTCTGTCATCTCATCTAACAGCATCAGAGTCCTGATGACATGTCGTCTGGATTTAGAAGTGATGCGGTCATTGCGGTGGTGTAGTTAGAAGTGGAGACGGCTATATAGCAGTCGGCTACTGTACCCCCTTGTGGGCCTCGAGTCCAGCAACAGTGAACAAACCCGAGTATCCATATGGTTGCTACCCTATTCTATCTACCTAGGCTCAAACAAGTAGGTACATCACATCTTCATGTCTCACTGGGGCCCGCTCAGGGCGGCTAGAGAAAGCATCGGCAGCTGCACCATAGCCGCGGCGACCATGGCCGATTTAATCGGAGAGAGTGCCCGACAAGCTAGTTTGTAAAGCAGGTAGACTGTTTTCTTGACCTTTGCTGGACCAAATGATTGACATAGTCGTCGGGATTCCGCCGGACTACCCGTTCCACGCTGCCCTTGTCGGCACGGTGCAGCTGCCGCACGAGTTTGGCGACGAGCCCATCTACCTACTCGGGTATGGCACAGGCGGGAGAGCCTCGCTCAGCTCGTGTACCATTTCGTGGACTTTTGGGACGGCATCGGTGGGTATGTTGTGGAGGGTGGGAGTATGAGTAAAGGGGTTCAGGCGAGGGTAGGTTTTCTGGAACTGCATTGATTCCTCTATTCCGTTCATTCTATGTAATCTCCAGCAGCATCCAGGATGAGGGATTTGATTGTACGAACTATCACACATTACAACCTCGAGATACGATCTTCTAACGCCTGGATTCGTCCATCCATCAGGCCGAGTGCCTCAAGTACCCGCTTCTCTGTATTCTCCGAAGCTTCCGCTGCCTGACCTAACCGAATTAATAAGGATTCAAGCATGTGTTTAAGTGCCGTTTGAGTTTGAGTCTGCAAATCCATCTGTTCCGCGTGGAGCATCTCTGTCTTCGATGAAGCAACTCTAGCGCGGAAATGGTCAGTACCTATTGAATGCAAGGGCTACACTCTTGTTAGCCGTAAAGGGGTCGTAAACGCACTGGTCAAACATCTCTGTAGCCGCGTCTTTCAGATCTCGAAACGCGCCATCGACTTCGCGAAACAAGCCATCAATCTCATCCTTCTAAATGATAAACCGCGCCCGGCCACGGAAAGTCTCGACCATGGTCGACGACCGCCCTAATTCGTCCAATACCCATCCTCCCTGTATCTTTCCGTCAATTTCATGGAGAACCTTTGTTGCACGGTTAACCAATTGGATGAGCCGACCCATGGCTTCTCCAATCAGCGGGATGTCCATTCCATTGGACTCGCTGAAGTGAGTATTTACTCTTTCTATCAGGCGTCGAAGGTCGTCCAAGCGTTTGCGAAACTGCATTCGCGCCTCTCGTAACTCTCCCTCTGAGTCACGTATCGTCCGGATATAGAGTCCCAGAGAAGCGATAGCGGCAAGAGCAAAAGTCAAGATTCCGATTACATTACCGGTGACGGAGAGGGCACTGTCGCTGCAGTCCAAAGAGACGCAGCCAGCCGCATCGGTGGTGTTGACTGTCGAGGCCATGGTATAGGTTCCGTATTTTAGGTATTTTCGCGAGAATGGCAACTGCCAGCCTTCCGCTGGAAACTTGCCAAGGGCCCTGTTGCCGGGTGGAAGGAATGAAGCAAGACCGCGGTGGCTGCTTTGGAGACAAACCGTAAACGAAACTGGGGCATTAGCAGGCTTTTAAAGCCGAAAAAGTGCGCAAGTGTTAGGCTGCCACTCCTGTCCTCGACGCCCAGTTGCACGACATGGGAGAATAAGACATGTCGATTCGTTGATACCAGGCCCAGGGTGCGGGGTCTGCATCTCAGCTGCATTCTCCCCTCCAATCACGGAAAGTATGACAAACAAAGCGCGCTTCTGTTTCGTTCGGCGCCTTAGCGCGGCCTTACGCTATCGCTTCGGGGCGCTTCCTGGCATTACTTCAAGCTACACTCGGGCAAGTTGCCGAAGCGTTGGTGTTAGAGTACCGGCAGACCAAAAGGTTGCGCCGAACCGTGAAACTGATGATTGTTTCATTGAAGACCGAATTGACCACCATCGTTTGGACAAGCGGGGAATGCTCTCAGAGTGTCGCGTTGCGTAGCAGACACAAATAAGAATACAGGCCCGGACCGCTCAGAGTCAGTTGTTGTTTGGGGGAATGTGCCCCACAGGCATATTTCCATCCCAGCCTTTCCTCCTCCATCTCACACACCACCAAGATAGCTGATTTGTGCCCTTCAGGCTACATTTATTCATTCTGTTGCATAGCGGGTCGGTCTCCCGAAAACAGTCGAATCCAATTCCCGTGCCTTATCAATTATGGCTAATATCCGGTCTCGAGCCCCACTTAACCAGCCCCTGAAGTAAACAAACCCCCTGTTTGGTATTTGATTCCGGCAAACCAGCAAAAGCTCAAACTAATACTTGTGCACATCCGCACGGAACGGCTTCAGTATCTCCGGTTGTTCACCCAAGTAAGCGCGAAAGTTCATTACCCACAGGCGAGGGCCCCCGGCTCGAATAGTTTTTGCGAGGGGGTCTGTACAACCGCCTTCCGATACTTCACATCATGCCCCCAGAGATGAGTTGGTACCAGCCAAAATACATATGCACCCGCTCATCACCGGAGCCACACCACCAAAAGCCAAGATCGAGCAACTGCCAAGGCGGGGTCGGACAACCCTGCGCGTTGATTCGGTGCCCCACGAAACGGTGGCCAGTTCGGTTGCAGGTGACTCACCAGCCACACCAGCAAAGGGATCCCGAAAGGCCGGGCGGGCGCGAACGGCGTCCTCGGGAGCTACCCCAAAACGTTGTGGGAATCTGACAGACATGTACCTTGGTGTAATCGACAAGTCAATGGGACCTGGCAGGGGGCAGAGCAGTCCCGGTTTTGATACGGCGACACCTCCCCTAACAACCTCTCCCTTTCTAGTGCTAGCTCCTTTGGCAAAAAGCAGTATCCCTCGCTTGACTACCTCTCTCCCTCTCTACAAGATGTATCTTGCAATTGTACTGAAAAACCTTCCAAGAGCAAGTAGTTAATTAGGGGCATGGCTGCGGTACTCAGCGACAGGGCAATTGTACGCATACCAATCAATGCGTCGACAGATACTATTTTCTTGAACATAAGAGTCGATATAAATCGTATGACTTAAATGGCTTTTCTTGTTCACAGCCTCTTGAGCCCGTTGGTTACCCCCAAGCGTACTGTTGAGCCACACAGGGCGTCTCCGTATCAACAAGGCGGGGGGTTGCTTTTCACACCACTTTACTTCCCAGTGTGAACGTTGTGTTGGCACCCACAGTATTCCGGAGCCCTGCATTTTGAGCGGAGTGATGTGGGGGGTATTTTGAGTATGAGGGTATCTTGTATCTCAATCGGGATGTGTGTATCCTTACATGGCTGACAGAGCAAGCAAAATTTTGTTAGTGTGCTGTCAGAGACGGCCGAAAGACTGATGGACAGACTGCATCGACACATGCATGCACTATACGCCTGCAACCTGCATGCCTCGCTTCGTCCCTTCTTCCTGTGCCGACCAGTGGTGATGCAAAGCCGGTCACCATCAGACGAATAATGTGCAGAAACGTCAGCTGGGTTGGGCCAATTAGCGGCATCCGCAGTATTCCCCCTGCCATGCGGTCTCCCCAGGTTGCACAGTGACCTATTTCAGCAGCTTTGGGCCTTTTCCGGTGAGAAACACAAGTGTCGACGGATGCTGTCCATGCCGCAATTTTGGTTCAAACACGGACATGGATGGTCGTTGTAGACAGTGTGCATTTCTCGACAAGCACGAGCGTCGTAGCTTTCTTTTCCTTTTATCCGGCCTCTGATCATTGCAGGTGGGCAATCCGACGAGGACGAGTTCATCGAACCGGTTGTGAGTGTGGCTGTGGGCTAGTGGTGTCTCAGGTCACAGTCAAGCATATGTTAAGTGTACCCTGTCAACTTCGTGGCGGGTAAGTGATTAGGTCTGCAACCGGCTCATCCAGGTGTTGACTTCTTCCACGGGATTTCCTTGATGTAGCAAGTGGTCTCTATTGCTAATCATGTCCATCAAGATGAAGTTATATTCTAGAGCGTGACTATAACCAAGAAGTCTGGACATCATGAGCTACGTAGTTCTTCACCCGCCCATGACACGTCGTCCTCATTTTATTTAAGCCCCATTCCCGGTACCCTGTGTAATCTTCTCCACCAAAGTGTCAACCTCTTGATGCAAGTCCTCGTTTCTCGCGACACGAGTCGAATGAGCGTGAACCCTTCTCGTACGTGGGAACTGGACGCGAGCAAGGATGTTGTCGGGCATGTATTCTTCGGTCCAGGCGAGGCGGAAGGGGCAGGGTTTGGTTCGCTTGGGAGCGCCGGTAGGCGCGCTGTTGAGTGGAAGAAGCAGACGTTAACAGGTGCCCAAATGACTAGCTGAGGGGAGAGGGAAGCAATTGTCGATGAGAGGATGAGATGGGCCTCGTTTCCATGTGTGAGATGGACAAGGATCACTCTCACGATGAAAAGGGGAGTGATAAGGTTGGGAGAAGAAAAGGGGCGAGAGAGGTGGCGAAGAAAGGGGGTAGGTAAATTAGGGCACTCGGGTGGGCAAACAGAGAAAAGGAACGAGCCAGACGTACGTGGAGGAGCTAGAGACCGAAGAAATCGACTGGATCGTGCCAGTGTCCATGTTGGGGGTGGTTTGGGACGACATGATGTGTGTGGTGGCCGATGAAGGGAGGAACCGAATCAGCAAAGCAGTTGAAAGCTGGGAGGAAAGTGGTGGCAGGGTACAAAGCACTGGAACAGGGAACAGCCGGTCCTCCACTGCTAAGAATGGATGGGCAGAACCTTGTGAGCATGGGAAGAAGAGGAAGGAAGGGGACTGGAAAGGAAATCATGTCGACTTATATGTATCGAAGGCAGCACGGAAGAAAGTCGATGTAGGAGACCGCACAGAAATTATGTCGGAAGCAGCATTCACGATTACCATTGGTGAGCCGCCTCGGAGACTGATATCGCCGTTCCTGGCGCGGCCGGCGAGGCCGGCGCGCCACAAAACCTGAGATAGTGCAAGATACCCATACAGTTGCAGGCAAAACCCCAAACCTCCCCCAAAACAACAACGCAATTAAAGAAGAAGAAAAAACCTTGCACACTCGACTGTAAGCATTCCCAAGAATTATGTACCTATTAAATTTCCCCAATGCGTTTTGCGTTATTGTTACGCCAAGTGCGTTGCAGCGTGCAAAACGGTCGTTTACTGTAAGGTATGATAAACGACGAAGGGTGCTAACATTAGCTTAACAATTTCGATGCAGAGACCGCTCATTGAGAGGGGCGCCTTCCCAATTCGGAACCGCTCTTTGCCCGCCATCTACACGCCAGTTACCCCTCAAACCGCCTTGCAGCCACGAGCCTCCGAGGGCTTCCCCCGCCCCTGCCACTGCCTTGGCTCCGATGAGATATCAGTGCTACATGCAGCGCAAGACCACTCACCAGCTAAAGACAAATCAAGGTCGATTCCATCCCTCCATCAGTCTCGGTTTTCTTCATAAAAGCACCCAGGTACGCAACTCGGTGCAAGCCCTACAACGTATTGGAAGTTTCCAGCGGGACCCATTCAATTAGCCATTCACAGGCCTAGCCATTCATTTTGACCTGCCTCTGACGCATCAGGCGCGGCGCATGGCCGACGGAGAAGCCTGCAGCTTCCATTTGTCTTTTGTGTTCCGAGCCCCCGATGTTACCTTGCTGACCCCGTTCCCCTTCCCATCCCTCCTGTCGGCCCAGCCGCCATCCCATTCTGCCCCTGGCTGTGATCCCGAGTCCGAGCCCCATCCCCCGTACTGACTCTGAGCGCCTGACCCTGCGGCGGCGATCTCTTCCCCGTCTCCTCGTCGACGTCCTTCGTCGACCAAGGCCACGGCCACCACCAGCGCTTCTCCTTCGCCGCTACCGGTGCCGTCGCCGCACTGGGATCCTCTCCCTCCTCTTCTTCCGCTCTCTTCTTGGCCATCTGCTGCGCCTTCCTCTTCCGCCTCGCCTTCCGCACCTCATCCTTCAGCTTGAGCACCTCCTTCTCCGCCTTCTGTTTCAACGACAACGACTTCCAGTTTTCGCTGTGCTCGAGCCAGACGCTGTAGATCCCCGTGCGGACCGCGATCCACGTGACGATGTAAGTGTACGCCGACCAGATGATGGCACGCAAAAAGTCGTAAAACGCAAACACGACCGAGATGACAATGATTCCAGCGGAAACCGGAACTGCGATGAAATGTTAGCATTTAAGTCCTTGACCACATCATCATTACAACCGCGACCTGCACTTACACATCAGCTGCAGTTGTTGTTCTACACTCCACTGGTTGCTTCCAAAGTTGCTGTTGTTCATCCCAAACACGCTCGACATGAAGGAAAGAGGCAACTATGGGCAGATTAGCAGCTATTTCCCACATCACAAGCAACAAGTACGCACAAACACAATGGTAACGATCGTAAAAATCATGATGGCACGGCCTTGCCGGACAGCCTCTGCAGCCTGGTTAACAGACTCCCAGGCCTGGACCACACTCGCCTGTTGCTGTTTGAGCTGCAACAAATCGTTGACCTGAATCCCCTATCAGTATCGGATCTTTTTCTGGAGGGAGTTTGGGGCTTCTTACACTCTGCGCAGTGCTTCTCGCACCATCCCGCAAGCCCTCGAGTTCATCGATTCGGTCCGACACTTCGCAGAGCAGATCTTGCGACTGCATGTGGAACCAGTCCAGCTGCTTCTTCTTCCGCGTCTGATCACGTTTCTTTGCCCTTTTCTTCTGATCTCGTTTCTTCGCCTTTTTCTTCTGATCCCGTTTTGTTTTGCCACTCTTCTCCGGACTCTCGGTGGTTTCTTGGCTCTCAGCTCCCGAGCCATTCTGATCCACCTCCGCCTGTGGTGCCGTCTCATCGTCCTGACTGTCGCTCTCGTCACCGTCGTCCTGGCGTGCTCTCGGTGCCCCATCCGATCCGTTTCTCCATCGGCCTTTCGGGTCCAGTATGTTCTCGACGTGTTTGCAGAACCTCCTGATGAGCTCGCGTTGCCGCCGTGTGATGCTGAGCATAATATCCAGCTCGTCCAGGATGTCCTTGACTTCGCGCTGCAGTTTTCCCTCGGGGTGGATATCGAGGAGCGGCACATGCAAGTCCGACGTTTCCATGTGCTTTGACTTAGATCGGTAGATGCCAGACGCTTTCTGGGTCCAGTGCCAAACGTGCTGAAACGAAATCGTGTGTTTGTTTGTCTACCAAAGGTTAGTTCTCAACGACGCCCCATGGGATCGCGACATACCACGTTCCCGATAGCTTCCGAGAAAATGTCCGTCACCTGAGGCTGGCTGTCCTGGGCCAGTTGTTAGTCGCGAACATATGCAGAACAGGAAATACTCACATGAGTTTTGGTGCGGTCAAAAAAAGTGTTGGAACACTCGTCAAGGATGATCAAGGCGAGATCATAAACCGACCTGATCTGGTTCTTGCGAGCATTCCGCAACCTGTTGCGGATTGACCTGTGGATCCCGTGGAGATCGTATTTGTTATAACCGTACCTTCTCGGAAACGACGTGATGATAGTCTGTTCGTCCAGGATCCACATCCATAGTTGGTCGACCATGATGAGTTTCGACACCTTTTTAATCTCGCTGGTGCAATGGTCGCATCCATTCTCGTCCGTGTCAGGCGAGTGGCCTCTCCATTGCCAACTGAGCAGGCATTTCTTGCACTTTTGCTTCCGATTCAACCCCCAAGTCGATGAACCTTTCTCTTCCTTGTGTATTTGACACTGCTTGTTGGGGTGTGTTGCCAACGGATCTGGTGTCGCGTCACCAGCAACAGGGCTCCGCACCCCTTCGAGAAGTTCCTTCATTGCATCCTGTACAACCTTCATCGTTGTACTTCCCTGGGGCGGTGCTAATGGCACCTCCTCGAGTCTGTGGGCAAACTCCAGGTTGATATTGGTACCCCGGTACACAACTTGGTCCCGGTCCCGGGCTTTAGTAGTTTTGAGGGTCCAGTAATGAGACTGGTCCAAAGTCCTTCTCGGGTGTAGAGGAGGGTCGTTGTATAAGTACCTTTCCAGCATTTGTTGGTCTCGAAAGGTGGACATCCCTTCGTAAAGTCTTGCGGCATCAATGAGATACTGTCCCAGAGGAGGTTCCACCTCCAGACGGCCGTTTTCAGCAACGCATATCCCATTCTTTTTCCGTCTGACCACATATCTGACGCTTCCTGACAAGGTTCGGATCGGCATTGGCCTGGACGACTTCGACATTGCGTTTCGGATAATTGCCATGTTGGACGGATCGTCGGGGTTCTCCTCGAGATGCTTGAGCTGTTTCCCATTACCCCCCAAGTCTTTTCTTTCCCTGATGCGACCCTTCTTCGCATCGGACGCAAGTTTCAGTTGCGTTTTGCGATGTTTTTCTGACTCCTCTTCGATCATTTTCGAAACCGTATTTCTCATTCGATCTGTCTCCCAATGCATATAAGGCATCTTGGCGAAAACGACATCAGCAAGACAGACCCTCGGACTGAACTTGGCAAACTCACAAACATGACAATATTGCTGGGGCTATCCTCCATCGTGTGCACTTCTATAATGCCACAGTCAGCTCTGACCAGCACTCCAATCAACGGAATAAATCTTACCAGTGGATACCCGCTCGCAGAGCGGTCTCATGTATCTTGCGTGGACAATTCCACTGCGGAGGCCGTGTTGCTGGCCGCGCCAGAATTCTGGACGAAGAAGCATTCGAGTTTTCGTTTTCACAGGAGACTGGATGTGATTAGGGCTGAGCGGCGGGATCCCGTCATTATAATATCCCGCAATCGCGGTCTGCAGGTATTAGCGGAAGGGCAAAGGGAAAGCGATCGCGGTTCATCCTACCTCAATCCACTACGCCGAGTCAGTATTGATTGTAAAAAAGCTCAGGGGAGCCTCACCTCCATGTTGTTGGACGGGATATGGATGTACCGCAGCCGAGTGGGATCCTTTTTATCGCACACGGCCTTGGAAAGAATATTTCTTTCGTTGTGTGGATCACGGCTGCGAGCCGTCTCCAGTAGCAAGCTCACGGAAACACGCTGGTCAGGAAACTTGCCCTTGAACCGGTCGTCGTCCAGCTCCTCGTCGATCGGCCTTAGCGGAAGATGTTGGGCTTCCAGGTGGTTGGCCTGATCAACAGCGTCGGGCTTCCGCGTATACTGGATCAGGTATGCGTTAACATCCCGCTCAAGGTCGTAGTCCGCGATCTTCTCCTCGATTGCATTGTCGCCTCGAAACCCCTTGACGATATCCTGGACATGTCGCCGACCATATTCTAGGTCCGATTCATGATGGCCAGCCGGTGCGACCGAGGCGCATCCCTTCCACCTGCGGACCTTCTCAAGTCCTGCTGTATACTCTGGAGACGCTTTCCATTTACCGCGGCTCTTGTCAACACAAGCTACCAGATTGTCGGCGGATCCTCGGCTCAGAGCTTTGCGTAGCACCTGCGTCCTCTTGTACTGGGCCTCAATGGAAACCGCCAGTGACTTGATGCTGCTCTCGACTTGTTCTTCGGCCTTTTGCCTCATCTCCGGTGAGACCTCATCCTTCGATGTGATGCCGTTGTCTGCCATCAACTTGGAAAGTTCGATTTCGGCCTGTTCGTCCCAGAATGCCTTGTTCCGCTTCCGATCGAGGAATCCATCCCGGTCTTTGATCTGGATGCAACCAAGGTAATGTTGAAGGAAATCGCGAACCAATGCCGGGCCGTGGGAGTTGACTGACAGGCATGTAGGCACGCCAGCCACCGGCTCTCCGGCGAGGTCTGCCACCGCTGACCTGGTGTTGTCGTCCGCCGGGCGTCCTGGTGAGCGTGATCCACAATGGCCATTCATGTTGATAAGACAGTTTCTGACCGAATCCGATTGCCATGGAGAGCTTCCCAAAGTGTGAGAGGCAGTTGCTGCTGGACGCCGGCCTCCGCGGGTGAAGATTGGGAGAGTGAGATCGAAAACAAAAGCACGAGGCTGCGGACCTACATTGTGAGGATATGGACACTTTAATCCACGGGGATGCCGACCCTTAATGGCAACCGAAGGCCTTTCCGATCAAGTTCATGGAGGGTACTCGTGGAGGGTGAAGCCACAGCACGCAGATTGAATGCTGCAGACGACGGCCAATGATTGACGCCGACGCCTGCCGGTCTCAGCTAGGCGTCTGTGTGGGTGGTACGAACCCTCGGTGAACCAGCGGCCAGCCATGAGGCTCTTGGAAGCGCGACATGCAGCAACCGTCCCGAAGGGTAGGGGGGCTGGATTCAAGATTTCCTTTCTCGTCCCACTCCCACTATCGTCATCCGAATTGCGCGAATCAGAGGCGTGAATTGGCGGCTTGTCGAATGCGGGGATCGTGTGCCGGCGCATCCATTTCGGCGAGAAATGGGGCAAAGGGAAAGACGGTGACCAAAGCTGAAGCTGTTCGGCCCGTGGATGCATCCAAAATTTATTATTGGGGTCCTTGTGGCGCTACCAGTGCACAAGGCTTCATCTGGAAGACCTCATGAGGTGAGGAACTGAGGATGATTCCAGGTTGTTTTGTGGAAGAGAGAACGAGCCCCGAGGACTGGCTAAATCCAGGTGCCTGTGGTCCGTTTGCTCCCGCTATCCTGAGCGGGTGCTCCTTCCCAGCCAGACACATCCAAGAAAGTGAGAGGGAACATCTGTTCTTGCCTGCCCGCATCTCGGCCCGTCTTCATGCGACATGCAGGCTGATTGGGCTCCCCAATTGGTCCATCCACAGAGCGCGAACTCCTGTTCGTCCAACTTCTTACACAGCTGTGTACGGCGCAATCCCTAGCGTCTCTCAATGGCCGGATATCCGCGATGATCACTTCTTTCGCAATTCGCAGTCGGAGGCGAAAAAGGAGGTTCTCGTGAGAGAAGGTCGGAAAAGGCCATGATCTCCACCACGTTCTTTGGGCCTGCCACTGACACCACCGGTCAAAGTTATATTTCGGGACAAGATACCCTATCTGTTCAAAGTCTTCCGATACCAGACTCCCTAGATTAACCAGAGTAGAAGCTCCCCGGACTCAACCGCCACTACCTACTCAGGCTACCTTACATTTAGAATGACTTTAATGCAGGGCGATCCCAGCACCGCTCACAGAGACCACAAAAAATCCTCTGTCCTCTTCGTCCCAAACACAGCCAACAACTCCTTCATACAGGCCGCACACGCCGGCGTCGGCTCGACCCGGTCCAGACCCGAACCCGAGCCCGAACCCGACTCGCTCCGCCTCCTTCTGCCCCCCCGACCGCTGCTCGCTACGAGACGGGAGTGAAGAATGGCCTCGCACTCTCCAAGACACCTCTCGGCGGGGCAGTTGCAGATGTACCCAGGGTCCTTGTCGTGGTTGGCGGTGCTGATCCGCCGCATGGTCTGCATGGCCGCGTCGTAGACGGCGAAATAGTTGAGGCGGGCTACGGGGATGGTGGTGGTATATGAGCCGCCGGGGTTGGGATCGTCGTCGTCGTCGTCGTCGTCGTCGTCGTGGCGGAACTCATCTAGCAGTCTTTCCTGGACTAGTGCGATGTGCGCGGCGAGAGGCTGGCCTCCGTCGTCTAGATCGAGGGCCTTCCGGGCTTTTGCGATATCTTTGGGCTGGTACTGTAATCGTGTCTCCAGTGTCAGTTTTTTCTTCTTTTTTTGGCCTTTTTTTTCCGCCGTTCTTCCTCCTGTCTTCTTCTTCTGGGAAGGGTGGCATGAGGGGACTCAGGGGAGGTACGATATGGCACACAACTACTGACCTTGTTCCGTTTCTCCTTGGACAAGTAAATCCACGCCAGGACTCTGTCGTCAAACACAGATCCCGTTTCCGCCAGTAACGAGAAAAGCGAGACCTTGGCCGGGCTGAAGCTGCGGCTCCCCCGGTCGCCGCCCTGACTAGCGTCCGGCACCTGGCACACATGGAACTTACCACGGCCGCCCGGCACCAGCAGGGCCGACGGTGCAGTCTTATGGTTGGCGTGCCGGATCTTGCTGCCGGCCCAAAAGCGCCAGCAGCTCAAGACGCTGCGCGTCGACCGCTTGCCGAGGAAGACGGTGGCCTCGTACACGCCGCACAGGGCCTCGAGGATGGGCACGGCGCTGGGCTGGAGCAGCCCGGCGTGGACCAGGGCGTTGTACACGTGCAGCACGGTGCCGACGTAGTAGCCATAGTGCCACGCGCGCGCGCCGAAGTTGGCCGCCTGGGCCAGGTGCTCGAGGTCGTGCTGTCCCGAGACCCAGGGTGCCTGGTACAGGAGGTCGAAGCGCTTGGTCCCGACGAAGGTGCCCAGCCGGGCGTGCAGACCCAGCGCCTGGGCGACCACGCTCCGTCCGTCAACGGTTAGGCATGCGCACGGCGCGTTCCGGCCTTGCATCGTCTGGCCGACGTGGGTCCGGACGGTCGCTGCGAACCGGAGGGACTGCAGCCGGGGCTGTCTCGCAACGGCAAACATCCGCTTGGCCGCCGCTGCGATGGCCTCTGGGTCTTCCCACCCGAGGGTGTCGAGCGTGTCGGCGCCGCAGAATGCCTTGTACGACTCGAGGAGCAAGTGCAAACCAAACGACAACCCCCACGCGCCTGGCTGACCGGGGCAGTCCGGGCCGTCTTCGCAGCAGCCGAGGAACGAAACGACGTCGCCCAGCAGCGGTGATGCGCCGAACAGCCGGTCCTTCGCCGAGATGGGCTCGGCCTGGGCGATGGTGCGCAGCATGCCCTGCAGCAGAGCATTCAAGCAACGCCGGGCGGCCGTGTCATGCTCGTCTGTCGGGCTGTCGTTATTTGATCCCTGGCGCTCGCGGCACTGGCTGATGTCGTCAACAAGCCCAAGAATCTTGATCGGGTCATCGACTGGAAACTGAACCGTGGGCTTCCCGCAGTCCTTACACAAGCACCCGCCGCCGTCGCATACCTGGCCGCTCCCCGCTAGGCGGCGACGCTTCACGTCTTTCTTGAGTTCGCGTAACAACTGCCACTCGAGCTGCGGACCCATCGACTTTGTCAAGCCGAGGTGAGAGGGAGTAGTGCTAGCACCGACATCGGTCAAGGTTATTGTGCCCATGTCCTGCCTGCAGCGCTCGAAGCGCTCCCTGAACTCGGCTGGGTTGCATATGTGGCACTTTTGCAGGCGGGCACCGAGGACTTTGGCGGCGTCGTGTGCGCAATTGGTGATCATGGCCGCAACGGCGAGGGGAACGGAGCCCGTTGCTGCGTCGCGGTAGGTCTGTTTGACCAAGCTTGCAAGGTCATCTAATTGCTGTGGCCGTCTATCAGTTACTGCCTGCTATAAGACGCGGCGAGGAGGGTTGTGACGATCCAAGAGGTGGGTGTACAGGTGCGTCATCTCGGCTAGCCCATCGCCGGCGATAGGGGTTTCCATAGACCCTGTTTCGGCGGCTTCGTCTGCAATACTCGGTCTTGCGGAGCAAATATCCAAGCGCTGATCTCCTCGTGGGCTGCTGGTGTCATCTGGGAGTGGTTCAGCCGTAGTTGCCAGGCACTCGTAGCAATTTTTGTCCACCCATGCTGATACTCCAACGGCAGTAGCCTGGTGTGTAGGCTGGTGTGTACCAGGCACGTAGTCGGTCAACCGTGTCTTCCGGCCCCTGAACTGCTCTAGGTCGTGCAAGACGTGCTCGAAGACGCTGTTGAAGTAGGCATGCCGCTCTGTCGACTCGCGTTCTCCGCCGTGCGAGTACGGGAGGCCCGTGTAAAAGCCGGTCAGGCGCTTCCGAGCCTGCAACGCCTGCCGGTAGACGCGAAGAAGCTCGTCTGGGACATCGAAACCGTCGAGAATGATGCGGTCCGCAAAGTACCGGAGCTCATCGACCGAGTGCAGGTATGGTCGCTCGACTCCCGGACCACCGTCCGAGTCGGCGATGCGCGAGAGCCAGCGGATGACGCGCGCTGTGCCTCTCTTGTAAGAGGCGTAGACGTCGAAGAGGTCATGAGGTAAGTTGGTAGGCACGGTGATGATAACCATGGTGATCAGAACCACTGATAACAACAGGGGCCTGGCGTCTGGTGTAAGTGAAGCGAGGGGTAACCGCAGAACAAACGTATAACGTTCCCTATCACGTTAAAGGAAATTAGGTCAGTAGAATCAGCTGCGACAATCTTCTTTGGTTCTTCTTTCTTCACGCCGTTGCGAATGGAAGCCGTTGAGGGTAGGTGGTTTTGTTGGGCGGCGCGGCGTGGGGTGGTGCGGCCGTCAAGGTGCTCGCGCAGTTGGCATCCGTTGTGGGCAAATGTCATCACTATGCGCCCGCGCCCGCCGAAGACGCACAGAGAGAAATACCCCGGCTTCGTGCTATTGGTCGCCGTGTGGATGATGCCAAGCTCGTGGGTATCAGACGAACATTTACCCACCCACCTAGGTGGGTATGTTACCGATCTGAGGACCTTGATGGCCACCGTAGGCGGGCACCGCCCGAGATCTTTTTCATTCCTTCGGTATGTCAGCAACTCAGAATTTTACGCTGCTGGCCGGGAAGACAGCCCGGCTTTAATCGGATTTCATGATTTCCTATTTCCTAGAGCACCGGTACTGTGGAATGGTGCGTGTTCACGGAAGCAGCCTTGCTTCAAGACGAAAGGTTCTACTACAATATTGTCATTCGATTTGCTTAGGAGCACTCGTACTAAGTCCCTGAGTAGTGCTAGAGAAACTAAAAGGCCGTTAAATCGTTGCTACCTTAGGTACCCCTAAGTTCCGGCTTTAGGTATCAAGCCTCGACGCTTCAGGACGACTTGCTCGAGACCAGAAGAGCTGGGCCTTCGCGTTCACAACAGGAATAGGGCTCAACTTGTCGGCAAGCTTCCATCCAACCTCCCCACAGCCCGCCCTCTCAAAGAGCTCCACCATCTCGGCCTGTGTAAACCCGTTGGGCTTGCTGATGGTGTGCTTCGCCGCATGCTCCCGGGCAGAATCCTCGAGCGCCTTGATGCTCTTGCCCTCTGCGCGGAGCTCCTGTTCATATTCGCGCTGCGCCGGCGTGCTGCCATCGAGAGGCGTCCAGTCAATGACCAGAAGAACGCCGCCGGGCCGCAGGCGCGCCGCCAGCCGCTTGATGGCGGTCCCGGGGTCCTCAAAGTGGTGCAGCGCCATGCTCGTCACGACGAGATCGAAACCGAGCAGCGCGTCCGCGGCCAGAGGCGGGTCGGTAGGTTGCACGTCGTCAGCGAGGAGGTCGCCTCGCACCGCGCGCATCTGGTCTGGCGAGAGCCCAAGTTTGGCTACGGCTGCCGAGTACTTGTCCAGCATGGCGCCCGAGACGTCGACCCCGAGGACCGATGCGAAGTGCGGCTGGAGCGCCCGGGAGACGACGCCGTCGCCGCACGCATAGTCGAGCAGGCGCCGTCCGCCGTCTCCGTGGTCCGGTAGTGCGAGCCACTGGAGGAACTCAGGCGACCTGAAAAAGTCGGTGATCTGTCCGTGGAGGTCGCGTACCCACTGCGGCAGCTCTCCGGTGATTACTTTGCTTTAGAAATATCAGCTTCGCCTTTCTCAACTGTCGCAGGCGCCGATCAGCGGCCTTACTTGAAGTGCTTTGCATTCTTCTCTGCGAATGATTCAGCCTCTGGCGAGGTGTCGGTAGTTGAAACATGGGCCATGTTGAGTATGGATATAAACCCAAGTATCACTGTTGTCTGAGAGGTGGTGGAATGAATGCCATGAAGAAGAGGATCACTCGTATCCGATTATTTATCAATCAAGTACAGAACAGCCTCCCGGATACTTTTCGATGTATGTCTCCGATGATGAGAACCTTGATGGCCAGCTGCAACCAGCGAGCCGGCCACCCCACACTCGGCATGAACCTTGATGATACGGGCCTCCCGGAGAAATGTTAGACGCCAGAGAGACTGTCAAGATTGCGGGTGCCGGCAGCAGGCCGAAAAGGAGCAGCCAACAAGGTGCTCACGTTTAGGTACGCGACTGGGCAAGCAATGCCGCAAGCAACCACCGGAGCATGTTCTGGGCATGGGGAATATATCTATCCGCAGCTATTGTACAATACAATGCCTCTTTCGCTGTAGGCTTCCTAGCTTTTACATACAGCAAGTTGTGACAAATACGTCTTTGGGAAGATGTCTGACGGCCCTGGGAGTCAGAATTCAGTAGCGCCCGACGGCTCGTCAGAACAGGCCGACGTCCACGATGTCATCATCATCGGCGCAGGGCCATGTGGTCTGGCCGTCGCAGCAAGACTCCGCGAGCAAGCGCCTGCACCAATCTTCACCGACGAGGAACACCGTCGATACTGGTGGCTGCGGAAGCACAAGCGCTGGATCGCAACCAAACACGTCAAAGACGGCCGCGTCTCCTGTCGGCCCCAAGTCCCAGTGCCAGAGCTCGACGTCGTAGTTCTGGACGCCGATAACGACCAATGGCTCAGTCGCTGGGACAGATTATTCACGATGTACGACATTCAGCATCTGCGCAGCCCTATGTTTTGGCACATGGACCCCGGGGAAAGAGACTCCCTTCTAGCTTTCGCACATGAGACCGAGAGGGTGGATGAGCTTGTCGAGATTAGACACTGCGTCGGCAAGGAGCTTAGCAAGCACGCTCGGAAGAAAAGACAGGGCCGTCGCGGTGGGTAAGAGAGAGTCCAGTCTAGGTGGCCAGGCAGGGCATGTTATCGCACGACGGTGGCTAACAGGATGTGACAGGGACATTGAACCGCGTGAAATCAACGAGCGAGAACGCACCGACTACTTCAATCCATCACGGTCGCTCTTCTCCGAGCATGCCCGCTCCGTCGCCAGCCGATATGGCCTCATCAACGGACTAGTGCAGAAGGAATCGGTATTAGACATACAGTTCGGGGTAGTCGACGCCGTGTCCACCGGCGGCGAACCCCTCTTCACAGTAGACTCAAACAAGGGCCGCCGATACGCAAAGGTCGTCGTGCTAGCCGTCGGACCAGCCAACAAGCCCACGATCCCAGCGATCCCAACAACCTGCCCGTCCGCCACACCAGCGGACACCAAACCTCGCCAGATGTGCCACAGCATGCACATCGAGCACTTCCCAGACCCCATCATCCAAAAGAAAATAAACGCAGGACAGCAGACGACCGTCCTCGTCGTCGGAGGCGGCCTAACATCATCACAGCTCTCAGACCTCGCCGTGCGCCGAGGCGTGACAACAGTCTGGCACATCATGCGCGGCCCCTTCCGCGTCAAGCCGTTCGACCTCGACCTGGAGTGGATGAGCAAGTACCGCAACGTGCAGCAGGCCATGTTCTGGTCTGCCGACTCGGACGAGGAGCGGCTGCAGATGATCAAGGCCGCCAGGGGCGGGGGCAGCATGACGCCTACCTTCTCCAAGCGGCTACACGCGCACGTCTCGAGCGGGAGGGTGAAGCTGCGCACTAATACGGCCATCGTGGGTCTGGACTACATGTACCGAGGGTGCGGACGGGAGAATAAGTCGCCGGGCTCGGGCTCTTGGATCGTCACGACAGACCCGCCGATTCCCGACCTCCCACCGATGGACTATATTTACTTCGCCACGGGCGTGCAGTCCGACTTTTCCACACTGGGATACCTCCAGACGATGATGGCGAGCAATCCGATCCAAGGATTCGGTGGCTTTCCCTGTCTGAATGACGATCTGATGTGGAAAGACGGGGTGCCTCTCTTCGTCACCGGCAAGCTTGCGGCCCTACGGCTCGGTCCTGGTGCTGCCAACTTGGGCGGGGCGATGGTTGGGGCGGAGAGGATTGCCCTGGCGCTGATGGAACTCTTGTCTTCGCGACGACGGCGAGGGGAGACCCCAAAAGGTTCTCAGCCACATGCAAAACGGGGAAATGGACTCTTCAGCTACAATGTGGGGCTTGGGAGTAAATACCACTGTTTGGGTCAGGAAGAGGTCGTCTAGCGCTGGCAGAACCCACTCCGCCAGAAGTATTGGGCTGGCTATGACTCTACGCCTGCGGTTTCTGTTCCATAATTTTCTTACAAGCTTAGAAAACACTTAAATATTTGAGGCCGATGAATTTAGTTCTCTTTATGGGGTATTTGAAAGATTACGTTTATTAGGCCTATTTGCTAGTTCTATTATATTATTTGACCCCTCGAAGTCATCCGCATTTCTCTTCCATCACAATTTCCCTACTATACCTTCAAAATACCCTCTACATTGCGTCGCGGTGCAGAAAATTCCGACCCGTGCTCCTCGAAAGCACGGGGTAGAGTTCATTGAAAACGACAGGCTGAGGATCCGCAGAGTGTCTTGCGGTAGAATTTCATAAAATCAGTAACCATTAGAGTCCTAAGGACGAGCCGCTTTCGACAGGACAATTCGTGCCGACCTGTACAACCCCGAGGCCCGTCCCCAGAGTATCAGCATGCCGCTGGATCACGCCGTTGGCTGACTCGCTCCCCCCGGCCGAGTTGCCCCAAAGTCGACCGACACCTTGATGTGGCCACTCTGGAAACCAACGACGGGATACAGCTTTCTCCTGAACCGGGGTGACTGCAGACGCCCTGTAATAATTGTTAGCGTAAGTGAATCCAACGTCCGCAAAATAGTCGCTTGAAAGACGGGGAAGCTCACCGGCCAGTTTCCCATTCACGTAGAATTCCATGACGGCCTCTTCCCAGCCAAACCAGCAGCCGACCACGTCGCCGACTGCTCCAAAGCACGACCCAAGCTTTTCCCTCTCGGTTCCGCCGTCCTCCTGGTAGAACGCGGCGTTGTCCCCGTGGTACGCGAACGAGTAGCGGTTCCACCCGGGCAGCGCGTAGCTCAGGTCGGCAAACTCGCCGCAGAGGCCGACGGCAACGCATAGCTCGTTTTCTCGCTGTCTCCTTTCCTCCTCATCGGAAGCAGTTTCTAGAGCAGGCGAGGCCTCCTCGATGAGTACTTCGAAGTAGCTGGTCCCACTCCCGCAGGGCAGAAAGGGGTGATTGGCCCGGACGGTAACCGGCTCATGTCGATCTGCATCTGTAACCAAATAAGATTAGAATGTGAAGGTAAAGAGTCTGGGTTGATGCATAGGTGATTTACTATTGTACTCGATACGTAGCCCATCAGCAGATATACACAAAACGGAAGGGTCTTCGGGGTAGTCCCAAGCGCTGACGGAAGTCATGGCGTAAGGTGCTTTATACTGACTCGAAGCTGTCCCCGCCGTTATAGGAATTGCAGTTGTCTTTTTTGACGGTGTTGCAAGCTTTATTTGCTCCAGTAATGTTCCCGCATTCTCCGACTTGCACTGCTGAGCCTCATCCTCTAGAGTCCAGCCGTCTTGGTCCCGTTCGGCGATCGCCATGGGCAGATACTCCGAAGACAAGTAGTTCCACAGGTTCAAGCTTCCTGCCTCGACGGCTACTCGCAATCCTTGGATGCCCCGGATCCGGCGCTTGTCCAGTGGTTGCTGCTCCATCGTTTGTCTGATCGAATCCCCGTATCGATCTAGGATGGCGACCAGCACGTCCTCGCGCAGCAGGGCGGCGCTGATGATGGGAGGCCACACTCCTGCGTTGGCTTCGTCATAGCCGATCCAGGCTCCTTTTTCCACGAGCAGTAGAGCGATATCAGCCATGCCGCGGGACCTTCGTCTCTCCAGACACAGTTGTAGCGGGGTCCGTCCGCGGATCACCGTCTCGCGCGACAGCTCCACCATCTTGGCAGCGTTACTGTCAAAGAGCACACGTATCACTTGGATGGCGACTTCCGGGCGGTAGTTATAAATTGCGTGCAATAGGACGCTCGCATTGTCGGCCGAGTGGGCCGCTAGGTCGGCGCCCTGCTCAAGGAGTAACTTGAGGATGTCAGGTGTTCCGTGTCTGGCCGCGACGAGGAGCGGCGTCATAAGGCTACCCTCTTCTTTAGTGTTCACATCGATATCGGGCCTACAGAGTAGTGTTTCGATCAGCGCCGTCTTGCCGAAGAAGATGGCGCCCCCGAGCGGCCGGTATTGGTCTCCTGGGAGCCCGTTCACTGCAATATCGTTACGAGACATTAGATAGGCCACAACGTCGTCTGATCCATCTGGGCTGGAACAGATTGCCGCTGTCAGGGGTGTCATCCGCCTTGGAGAGTCGTGGGCACGAAAGTTGGGGTCGGCGCTCGCTTCGACAATGAGACAGCGCACGGCATCCACCTGGCCGGCGATAGCAGCGCGTTGCAAAGGTGTCCAACCAGCCTTGTTGGTGGCCTCCGTGGCCCAGCGCAGCAAACTCGCCTCGTTATTGTCCTTGTCGATGCTCTTGATGTTGGCAATCAGCACACCCATGAGGTCCACCAACCCGCTTTCTGCGGCCAGGTGGAGAGGTGTGTTACCATCGATAGTTTTCTGCTGATAGACATCTCCGATACGTTTCGTCCCGGCGTCTCCATCCTCATTTGATGTCGCTGGCGCCGCCGCCAAAAGAAGTTTCTCTAGCGCGTCCTTGGCGCCGGGAGCATCATTCGTGCAGCAGATGTGAATAGGGGTCGTATCGTCTTTGTCCTTGTCGTCTGGACGCAAGTGATGTTCAAGAAGAATTTTGACGGGCTCCAAGGGGTTTTTGCAAGCACACGCATAGTGCAAGGCCGTACTCCTGGTCGCCGATGTCTTGTTTACATCGATCCCTTGCTCGATGAGCAGTTTCAGCATCTCAGGATTGTCAACTGACAAGTGAAATGGGGCAAGACCTCTGCTTGTCTCCCCAGCGGGGTCTGCACCGGCCCGAATCAATGTCTTGACGTTGTCAGCTGTGCCAAACGTCACTGCAAGACAGAGGGGAGTGCTTTCCTGGGAGGTGCCATCGCGGGCTTCCAGGTCGCATCCCCACTCTATGAGACGCTGTAGTACATCGGATACGCCCTCTTTGGTAGACTTGGCTGCAATATGCAACGCAGTACGTCCCGGTGGAATCCGTGTCGTTCTACTCTTGTCGGTGCTTTCAGGGTATTTGTCGAGGAGACGGTTCAGCGTCTCGACGCTGCCAGAGCCAGCTGCGTGGTGCAAAGCGCACCACCCCCCGTCGTCCTCGGCGTTAATACTGGCCCCTAATTTCAAAAAGCAATCTACCGCCTCAGCTTTTCCGCAGCCTGCGGCGACGAGCAGAGGTGTGCGTCCTTTAGCGTCTGGAGCATCTATATATCCGCCGTGGCTGTGGAGGACCTTGATAGACTCGACCTGCCCATAACTTGCTGCCACATGCATTGGAAGAATCTTGCTGTCGTCGCATAGATTGACTTGCGTCGTACGATCGGGGTTGCCGAGGCCAAGGAGGAAAGCGAGCACCTTTGGGTGCTCAGTGGCCAAGTGAATGGGACTCAGCTTCGCATTATTTCTAGCCTCGCCGCTTTCTAGACCGCCGCTCTGCAAGGAGATCTCAGCAGCCGAAACTTCTCTCCTGGCGGATGAATAAGGCTTCCGGTTGCTTTCTCCGGCTGTCGCGGCAGCTGGCGCTCCTTCATCTGGTCCGGCCTGTTCAGGCGGACGAACTGCCAAGGCCGTCACATCGGCCTTGTTGGCCACCAAAACCTTGACCGTGTCGAGATGTCCTCTAACAACCGCAGCGTGCAGTGCCGAAACCTCGGTGCTAACCGGCGGCTTGACGGCGGCGCCCCGGGAGAGCAAGAAGCTGACCATCTCGGTTTGGCCTTCAGCTGCTGCCCAAAACAAAGCCGTCTTTTTTTTGTGTGAGGCAGGCGCCGCGTCCACGCTCTCATGTGCTCTCTGTAGGAGATACTTGGCTACTTGAGCCCGCCCACCAGCCGCAGCATTGCACAACCCCGGCTCCTGATGAAGCCCCCGTCCCTCACAGCCGCCACTAGTAGCTACGGACAGCAATAGCTTGACAACAGAGAGAAAACCGGCCTCGGCTGCTAGTTGAAATGCTGTCCATGAAGATTTGTTTCTCTTATTGATGTCGGCTCCGGCAGACAAGAGCGCGCGTACAATGTCCGTCCATCCTTTCCCCGCGGCCGCCATCAGTGGGGTGAAGCCGTAGTTATCGGGCATATCAAGTGCCGACAAGGGCCCCGTCCGCTCCGTACTGACATCAGCGTTCGGTAAACCGGCAGTGGCGGCGTTGGTGGCAATCGCGGATAAGTCTCTGCAAGACTTCTTGTCGTGGGCGAGGAGAAGCTTGACGGTGGCTAATTTTCCACTCTCCGCGGCACAAAGTAGCGGAGTTAAGCCTTCGGTGTTTCTCGCCGTGATGGACAGGCCCTTCCCCAATAGGTAATTCACAACGTCCACATGGCCGCTGCTGGCCGCTACATGCAACAGAGTCCAGCTGTTCTTGTCCACGGTGGTCGGGAGGGCCTTCCAAGACTCAATCATCTCTTTTATCGTCTCCGTGTGACCGACCCAAGCCGAGAGTGATAGCGCTGTCTGTCCTGCGTCGTTTTCCGAAATCTTAGCTCCATGGGAAAGCAATAATTTGACGATTTCTCGGGTACCGGTCCCCGCCGCTATTTCCAGCGCTGTTCTCCCCTTCTCTGTCTGAGCTCCAATATCGACGCCCTTATCGATGAGGGCCTTGACAGCGGGGAAGCTCCCTGAGCTACACGCTTCCATCAAGATTGTTCGTTTTCCGTCATACCGGCGAGAAATATCAGCGCCTTGGTCCAGTAGAATGTTGATAATGTCTGCTTCCCCTCGACGCGCCGCGTAGTAGAGTGCCAGATTTCCGTGCATCTTTGGATAGCGATCGCACAAGATCTCGATGACCTCGGCATATCCACCTCGCGCTGCCCAGTCTATGGCACAGTCAACATCCGCGCAGGAGTAGCCAGATTCGGCATCCACCTCGGCGCTGTTTGTTGGGGATATAAGCGATCTTACTACTCCCTGCAACCCAAACTTAGACGCCAGCTGCAGATCTGCGCCTGTCTCGGTGAGCTCGAGCCGGTGGCTGACTTTCTCTTCGGCTGATGGTGAAATAGTGACAAGTGTCTCGAATTCTTTGTGCCAATTGTCTCGCGTGGGTCTGTCCCGGAGAAAGGTGACGATTCGTTTGTCCAGCTTGTCGTCTGGCGTGGCCATTCTGTAGTGTCTCGGCCAGTACTGGAAAGCATATGTTTTGAGGTCATTGACCCGATCCCGCATGACATCGTAGTCCAAATTGCTGTCATCTTCCAAAGTGGAGTCTTCGGGCGGTGAATGGTTATCACGCTTCTCGTCTGCGCTAGAATCGGAAAGGAGGAGGGTTATGTATTCGATACAGGACGTGGCCATCTGTCCGTGGTAATATCCAGGGAGGTTCCCTCTCTCCTCGACTAGTAGGAGCCGGCAGCGGTCTCTGAGGAGACTTTGCATATGAACCAGATTGCTTTCGTCGTCAACATCCCACAGAGGACCGAGAGTCGACACTAGATCGCCAGCAATATCGGTAGATATACCCTCCGATAGTTCCACGAAGGGGTCACGCTTCCCACCGTCGGTGCTGTCATTCCAGTTATCCTGGCCACTGACACTGATGGCTACTGCCAGCTCCTGGACAGTAAGAGGACGAGCAGCAAACAGCGCCCACATCAGGGCATCTGGTATCAGGCGCCCCGCTGACTGCGGGTCAGCGACCGGCTGACCAGTCAGCCACCTACAACCCTAACCCTGCACGACCCCACCGTTGATATCTGCAGATATCAACGGTGATCGGCGCCGACCCCGCCGTTGATATCCGGAATATCCACGCCGGCCGCTGACTGACCGGCTGATTGGCCGAGAAGCCCTGGAACTACAGCGGATTTAGGGGTTACAGCGCCGGCTCCGCAGCGCCTTCGGCGCTGCAAGGCCCTAATACTACAGTGCAATGCAGCCGATTGCCAGGAAGGTAGAAACTAGTCGCCAGGAAGGTAAAAACACAATTGCAAGAAGCCGGCTGCAAGAAATCTAATTACCCTGTAAGGTAGGAAGGTAAAATCTAAGTACCAGAAAGTGATTGTTAGGACTGGAAGGAGTTGCAACTTGCACGAAGCCGATTGGAACTAAGGAAGCCGGCTGCAACCAAGGAAGCCAGGTGCCAGGTAGGAAGTCAAGTGCCAGGCGACCGGTTTCCAAGATTACAATCGCCGGCCGAGAAATTCTGGAACCGACTGCCAGCCAGGGAGCCGGAAAGCCGATTAAAAGGAGGGAAGTCAGGTGCCAGGACCGGCGCCGATGCAAGGACTGTTGCCGATGCCAGGGCCGGCACGGCTGCAAGGTAGGTCGTAGGAAGCCGGTTGCAAGGTAGGAAGTCAGGTGCAAGGTAGGAAGTCAGTTGCAAGGTAACAAGCCGGTTGCAAGTGTAGAAATGGGCAGTTGCGTGGGAACAGGTGCGATCGGATAGATGTGGTGGAAAACGGCCATTTCAGGGGTGCTTCAGGGGTGCTTCAGGGGTGCTTCAGGGGCCTCAGCACTGAAAATTTTCCTCACATAACCCTAACCCTGCAACCGTAGATATTCTTAGGGTATCAGCGGCTGCTGACTGCGGCTGACCGCACGGCCCCGATTTTGCGGGGTTTTGCCAGTCAGCGGCTCAGTCAGCCACCAAAAGCCAGCCGTTGATATCCCCCTGATATCCACTTGTTTTGTCCGGACTGTAATTCGTCCCATATATCGCCGTACAGCCATGCCGCGGCCCCCCTCTTGTTCTTATCGGGGATGTGCAGGTCGCGCATACGCTTCGGCAGTGAGCGAGAGTGATCATGGCGTAGTCCGTGCATAACGATCCGTGTCTCGAGGAAGCTCAGATTTTGTTGTTGGATATGCGCCTTGATTTGCTTTATGAACAGCCGGAAACCCGGCCGGGACGCCCCAAGCTCGTCCGCCGCAGCCTGAAGGAAGGCGACCCGTCCCTCGTCTTTGGCGAAGGGGACGTCTGTGCTCGTATTGACAATCCCATTCTGCTTGATCATGGGGGTTCCAGCTGTGGTCTCTCGCTCTTCGGCAGGGTCCGCGGCCTTATACGAGGTAGATTCGAGAGACACACTGGCATTGCCATTACCCGTCTCAGGGGTGAGCGGTATGGCATCTTCGCTGCTTGGAAAGGCAGTCGTATCAGGGATGCCGATCGAGATTCGTGGCGTCGGATCCGTCCCAGTCAGCAGAATTCGGAGACGCACATGTGACCGTTTGATGCACTGGATAAGTGTCTCAATAAACGTCCTGAGAACAGCCAGACGTGAATCACACTCATCGTGGCCATCTACTGTTAAGATAAGCTCATCGGGGAAGGGCTCGCCGGTTACAGCCTGCAGCATCGACACGAATTCAGTCTCGGCAATGTTGGGGACCTTGGGATGCATCGCGAGCTCCTCGTCTGAGAAGTAAAAGCCGCTAATTCGGTCGATAAACCTGGGCCTCTGGGCCACGATTTGGAACAAGGTCGCAACAAGCATCTGCCCAAGGGAGCCGACCCTGTGATCGTCGAGAGCGTCGTCATGAGAGAAGCTGAGGATAATGGGAGGGTTGTATTCGGTGACGGCGGTCGTGTTTCCGTTTCGCCGGTAGATTTCCTGGAGGAACAGGTTGAAGTGTGATGTCTTTCCACTGCCGGGGGGACCAGAAAGATAAAAAGTGGCCGACTCAGGTGCTGGTTCGTCTAGCCATTTGATGAAAGAATGTTGAATAGGAGACAGGGCTAGCTCATTCCGTAGTCGTTTTTCCCTCGACGCGTAGTGAACTGTGCTGTGGGCGTAAAGAATCCGGAGGACCTGGAGCTCGTCATCATCTAACAGTTGCGAAGACATTTTGCATTAGTTTCGGCATACCAAGCTTTGAGTCATCTAAGCTCATCGGTAGTCTTACCTGGCACAAACGGAGCCTCGGTGTACAGGAGTTCCTGGTAATCGTATGTTGTGTCGCTGGGATCAGCGTCCTCGGCTTGCCCCCCAGGTGCATCCTGTTCCCGTGGATCGGTAATCTGCAAAACGGTATTCCGGCATGAGCATTGCTGAAACCCAGCGTCGATGGCCGCTGCCTGGGCCTTCAAGTCTGGCGTGGCATCGATGGGGAGGGCAGGAGCACAGCATTGATCAGGTTGTCTTGGCTGAGCATTATCGAGAACAACGGGATGCTGGTGAGTTAAAACCTGGACGCTTATGAGAACATGCAGCGGAGCCTGGGATGAGCGAGGGGCAGAGTCTTGGAAAGCTCGGACGGACCATGGAATTTGCGGGGGAAAGTTGAGTGGAGGGGATGTTGGGATGGAAGGAGCCATGGACAGCGGAAATTAAGATGGTCATGATAAGCGCAGTTTCCATGTCCCGTCTCAAGCATGCTTGGCGAAGCACTCAAGCCAGCTGTGACAACAACCAGGCTTATCGTGAAGACTTGGATAACACAAATCTTGGACTCACCAATTTCATCGTGCGAAACGCTATATCGAAATACTGTGGATTTCTGGATGCCAACGACAAACTCTAGTCCCTCAGGTTGGTCAGTGCACGTGTTCAGCGTTGCGCAATCGGAGAAGACCCGCAGAGAGAGAGAAGACTGACTTGCCTTCTTGACAATTAGCCCACCTATTCCTCGACAGAGGAACGCAATGGGTCGCTTGTCGTCCTACCATGTCTGTCAGCTTCAAATTGACGTGCTACATGTATTGGTCAGTCTAAGCTAGACCACGCATACCGAAGTCGTCCGCTTCTCCTGCAGCTCCCTCAACAGCTCCGAGGCGGTATTGAAGATCCGGCTCCTCAATTCCGATTTGGGACCGAGAGTGAGGTCGGACAGGCCAACTCGAAATTCCAGGACCCGGGCATCCGCCACAGGTTTGGAAACCCAGTCTGTCGACCACACGCTTGCGTCATCACCCTCGCCGGATTCGCGGGATGGTGTTGTGTGCTCGCCGACAATAACGAGGCTATCATCGGTGGGAAGACAGGAGTCAGCATCGTATATCGAGATATATGCAACGTTAAGGTACCTATTTGTACGCGGGTTGTGTGAAAAGGGCAAGTCTCACTTGAAAGTACGATTCTTACTGTCTTTGCCGACCTCGACTAAACGAGATTCGCGCGGCCTCTCTTTGAGTTCATCCATGATTGCGGAGATGGTGTTAGGTGATATGCCTCACGAAGAATGCGTGCTCATACAATTGAGAGTAACAACGTGCACGTTTATTAAAGCGCGCAGGTTATAGCGGAGGACTGGACGCAGGTGTTGTATGGAAGAAATGACCTGCCTGTCAGGCCCAGGATGGAAGAGATCAATGTGAGGAGCCCACCCAACACACTGGAGGTTGAGTTCTAAGACGCAGTGGTCTCAGGGCTCTTGTCTGCAGGTGGTTGGGTGGTTCCAGACTTCGTTATCAACTGCCCCAGATGGGTATGATCAGTCGACTGGATACAATCAAGGAGGGCGAGCCAGCCGTCAGCACACCACGTCGACAGACAATACTGATCAATTGTGTGCTAGTTGTTAGGAATACTTTGCAGTACCTAGACGGGCTTGATAGGAAGTATCTCCCCCAATGTGATTGTGGTCTGATTCTGGCGTGACACAGTCGCCCAAACCCTCCACTACCAATGGGATGCACAAATTATGCTTGGTATGGTTTAGCGTCAACGCCACTTGCCTTTGCTGGCAGGCAACGTGATTTTTTCGTGTGTTGTTGTTACGCCGTGGTAACACGTTGTTTCTATTCTGGGAACCTGGGTTGAAACATCCATGTAATTCAAGTTTTGGTATTTTGTGCCTAGATGTATTTGGTGCCACTTGAGAAAAAGAAAGATCAATCTGAATTTCGCATCTAAATTCCATATAGCTAGGTAGTTATCCAGTAACAGAGGTAGCAATCACCTCTAGATGATCCCCACGACATCAGGGACTGAGTGCTCAGATGCTCGAGTAGTACACCCTCTTCATAATCTCCTTGACCTCGTCTTCGGTCGCTGCCTCGGTCCCCGGCATCGCATCTATCGGGTCCCTCTCGGGTACTTTGAGCTCGTTGAAGACGCCGTTGGGAAACTTGCGATCGGTACCGGGCTTGCCAAAGTGGGTAAACATGTCGCGCAGTTTCTGTAGTTCGATTCTACCACCGTGACCACCATCATCGGTGTCGTTGCTCACATGCGAGTTGTCCGACGACATGGGTTCCAGAAACCCGACAAGGCGCACGCAGTGAATAAGGAGGGCGGCGAACCCGGCTGCCACGGCCGTTGCGATCGAGCTGCCGCCGACCAGGTTGTGGCGGTCGCGGAAGACGTAGGGGACGTCGGCCCCGGGGAACAGGAAATCGGCGTCGCCGCGCGTGATGCCGGCGATCTCGTCGCCCTCCTTGGTCGCGGCGCCGATGCGCAACAGGGACCGCCCCAGGCAGCACGCCGGGTACGCTGCGTTGTCCGGGTGCGGCCGGTCGTCGGAGAGGCTCGCGAGGAGGATGATGTGGTTCTGGTCCGCCTTCTCGAGGGCTTTTTCGAGCCTGTTGAGATCCTCGGTATTGATGGTCGTCTTCTTGATGGACCAGCTCATCGAGATGATGTCTACTTTTTGCATGATGGCCCATTCGATTGCCTTTGGCCATTTTGTCAGATATTTGTAAAGAGTACCTAAGGTAAGTAAGTAGGGACTTGGGACACACCTCCATCGCAGAATCCGCCGTAAAAGAGGGCACCCCCTCGGTCGTGCTCAGGTTGTACAGCCGCCCAATGTACAGGCTCGCCATGGGGCACAGCTTGGTGATGTACTCGGCCATGAGTGTGCCGTGTTCGCCCGAGTCGATCCAAAAGTCCTTGTGCTCGTGGCCGACTTCGTCCTTCCAGAACGAGTAGCCCGATGCGATGTTGAAGTTGTGGTGGCCCAGCTGGATCCCGTCGTCGATGATAGCCACCTTGACGGGCTTCCCTCTTTTTCCGACTGCCGATGGTGTGCAGCTCCGAACCCATCCGGCGAAGCGGGTCATATGTTCGATCCAGGGGTGTGAGCCACTAAGGAACCGAGTTAGATGGTACGCGCCTATGTTCTTGTTTCTGCCAACTAGGTAGATTCCCAAAAAAGAAAAAGAAAAATTATAGAAGCACTTACGTTCCAGGACGAATGAACAGTGATGTAGGCGTCGAAACGGCACTCACTTGGCTTTGGTTCGCGGAAAACCAAGGCACGATTTTTCTGACGGGCTTCATACCCAAACGGCTTCGTTCGTCGCATAGCCGCCGCTGGAAATCATTAAAGTATTGGTGCTCGGCTGCGGAACCCTCGACGCTCTAGCCGGGGAAAAGGAAGCAGATGACTTTCAGTACATTGCCGACCTTCTAGGGTAGGTACCTAGGTAGGTAGTTACTCACCGTATCAATGTTGATGTGAATCTCCTCGAGCTTGTCCAATCTGTTATTAGCAAGACGATCTCAGACGGCTGAAAATACCCGGTACGTACGTTCTCAAGCCCTGCCAGACCGTCTTTGCAGGACCAGCCCAGCAACACCTCCTCCCTCCCGCTGCACTGGAGAGTGAGGTGCGTGACCCCGGGCGCGGCTTCCCTGATGACTCTGCTGCTCAGATCGACCTTTTTCCAATCCAGCTCCTTGGCCGGGAACTTGAACGGCTTCAGACACGCGATGATGGCCGCGTCGCTGTGCGGGTGCTCCGTGTGGTCGTCGACCTCGACCTTTTGGATATCGCGCACGCCCCCCTCGAATAATCGGTCGAACACAGCCTTCCTGTACGGTCCCCAGGGCTCGCCCGCCCCTGCCGCCGCTTCGCTCAGGTTGGGGTCGCTCTGCGCCGGAGGGTCGCCGGACCACGCGGGCAGCGAGACGAGCGTGAGGAAGCTGTCGAACTTGACCTTTAGGTTCTCCTTGAGGAACTGCATGTAGCCCTCGTCGATGGGCAGCTTCCTCTCGGCGTGGACGTCAAAGTGCATTCTAGGGACTGTTGCCGCGTTAATTACCTACATGTACCTACCTACCCAGGTTGACGACTCACAGTTATCAACGTCGGCAAAGAGGGCCTTTCTGACCTCGTCCGAATCGAGCTTTTCTATATGTTTGGTGATGTACAGCCGCTTGAGTCTGTGCAGCATCTCGTCCCTGCCCGGGGCCGCCCGGTCCCTAGGGAGGTCGCGGAGATAGGCGAAGGCCGACTGCCTGTTAGCCCTGGGGCCTGGGTTGAAGGCGGCGTCCGGGTTCGCCTCGGAGAGCATCTCGACGACCCGCCACGAGAGCGGCTCGGGGTAGACGGCCTTGAAGATGGGCAGCGTGCCATCCTCGTCGACGCTCCCGAGCGTCTCGTGCCCGCCAATGTCGATGACGCGCCGAAGCAGCGCCACCGTCTCGTCCTCTTCCCACTTTAAGTTCCGCAGCTTCAGCAGCTGGTGCAGACAGCACGACGTCCGCGAGTTTTTTGCGTCCCTATTGCTCTCGAACCCCCTGATTCCCTCTCTCAGGCAGTCCCGGAAGCCGCAGAGGTCCTTGAGACGCCGTGTCCCCGAGTTTCGTCCACGTCCGTTCAACTTCCACGCCGCGTGCGGGCAGCCCTCGTCGCGGACCATGTCCCGGAGGAGTTCCACCAGCAGCGAATCGACCATATCCGTGCCGGGGCCGGTGGATGCAAGGTTCGTGTTGATCATGATCCGAGACGACCAGCTAGAGCGACACGCATCTGAGTCGCCATCCGGACAGCCGGCGTCAAGCACGGCCTCGAGGGACGAGGACGCCCCGATGCCGAACAAATCGTCGACGGCGCTGAACAGCCGCACCAGGTAGCTTAGATACTCTACGGCGATCCAGTCCTCGACGGCCACGAAGGCAGGCGTGTGGCCTGACGCCTCGCGCTGGTTCAGGAGGCCGGGATAGCGGAGGGCGACCCATCCCATCAGGCTCGCGAGCCTCTCGCTCTTGGCGTCGCTGTAGTAGCCGCGGCTGGCGATGCGGTGGAGGATGTTTTGCTCCCGGTTTCCCGTGCGGTCGAGGAAGCTGGGGTCCGTGACGAGCTCGGCCAAGGGCGTTTCGACTTTATCCTCGGCTCTCTTGATCAGGGCCTCGTGGGCCCTGAGGACCTCGAGGCGCCTGTCCGAGTCGTCGGCCAGCCGGGTTCTCGCCGATCTTCTGTCGTAGTTGTCCCGAGAGCTGAGGGCATCCTGGATGATGACGATCGGGGGCTGGTCTGGCGGCTGTTGGCCGCCCATGTTGACATTAAAAGGGGCAAAATTTCTCCAAAAGAAATAACTTTCGGCAAACTTTGCCAAGCAGGCCTATTGCGAGCGTCGGTTGGGGCTTGTGCCATTACTTCTCTTATACAAACAGCTGATTAGATTGAGGGTTCAAAGGGGTGTAGGGCAACGAATTCGTGTGGCGCGTCCTGTTGCTGCACATCATGCCAGGCTTCCCTTTTCAGCTGGTGGCGCACTGCAGGGGACCACACAGTCTCAGCTATTAACCCAGCACCAGACTTTCTCGTCGAAGCCGGTCATACGATTTCACATTCTCATGAATATCTCGCAGAATCTCGGAAATAGTGGTTACCTTTTGAACCAGGAGATACTTGGACACAAGTACTGAAGTAGGACCCTCGACATCATGCTATCGGCTGCCCATTTCTGGCCAAAATATGTTTGTCGTCGTAAAATCACCGGCAAGACCGGCACTGCATTGGATCGGGCAGCCAGGTCAGGGATGGGGATTAAAATCCGGGGTACTACTTACAAACTCAATCACGATACAACTCATTGAACTCAACATTGAATTCACACAATTTACCTCCTTCCCCATCAATATCAATCTCGTTGCCGTAACACAGCAAATGTCTTCACAAGCACCCAAACAACTCTTCCGGCTCGAACTGTCCCCCGTGGCCGACGACGGCGCCGAGTACCACGCGGCGCTGCCCCCGGTCCTGTTCCCTCTCTACGTCAACTCGGAACTCTATTTCGAGGCGTCGCTCCGAGGCATCGCGCATGGCAAGCTGGCCAGCGGCGCACCGGCTACGCTTCTGATCCTGCAATTCGTCTTCGCCGCGCTGAACCCGACGGCGCGCAGCCACTTCCACAGCGCGCGGATCACGCTCGACTTCGCGGCGCGACGGAACCCAGCGACGCACTGGTCCGCACGGGACGCGTTCCGGATCGCCGGCGTCTCTCCGCTGGGTACGTTCGCGGTCGATCCGCACTTGTACAGCCTGACGGTCGAGTCGCGTCGGGAGGGGAGCATATCGATGGACGGGGGATTACTGACAGGGGGAGGAGCCGGCCCCGGAATCAAGGTCGGCGGGTACTTGCAGCGGACGGCGGCCATGGAGCTCACGGCGAGCGCGTCCGTCGTCGGCGCCGCCGTCGTGCGCGAGGAGGACCTGGCCATGCCCGGGGAGCCGGTCCGGCGGGAAGCCGTGTTTAGTCTCAAGGAGAACCCGAGGAAGGATATGCGTCGCGGCGGTGGGAATAATGGCGGCATGGCCTCGCTGCTGCGTGTCGCCGTGCTGCTCGAGCGGAACCCGCTGGATACCCAGTTCGTCATGAATTCCCGCGCGGACTTGTGGGTTGGCCCCTTCCAGGACGCGCTGTCCAAGTTCCGCAGGTTCCTCGCCGGCGGGCCCGCGACCAAGGCGCACGTCTTTGACGTGGCACAGCCGGGAGACCGGGACCGGTTGCGCGCCGACGGGATTGACCTGAACGCGCTCGACGAGGTCGATCTGGACGCGCTGAGCGACGTTATTACGACCAAGGGGGTGTACGCTAGCTCCGGTGGCAAGCCGATATAACCATTTGTCTGTTCGTTCGGATGGGTTCATATAGATTCTCTATTAGTCGAATGATTGCAATGGAGTTTGAATGAGTGTGTTGTAAGTGTGGTTGATGGACGGAAAATTTCTGTTGTGATGGGCCGAAGCTTGACTTTAACGGAGATCGAATGAGGCAGACCGCCGAGCGCCAACTGTGACTCCAAGCACGAGCTTGAGAGGAAGATCCGAGAAGGTCCGGACTCGTCCCCGCCATGGCCCGCTCATGGCGCGGATGAGAGAGAGCTCCATCAAGCGCTCATTTCCCCGGAAGGCGGAAGATTTGGGTGAGAGCGCTTTGGGAGAAAGCCCCATCAGGGCCATCACACGGCTAGGTGATTCTAATGCAATAGATCGGTCGTAACGATGTCCATTTTCCCATCTCAGACACTGGGACACAGCCAAAAGCCACGAAGAGGCACAATTCGCGAGTTTCCTGACGGTCACGAGGACGCACTGGATGAGGCCACTGATACGTACCTGGACAAACCCTCCCGGTCGTGGTGACTACGTCCCAGATGGGAAATTCTTCCGTTTCCTCCTTTGGATATGGCCGTCTGAGGTCCAGACCATGATGGTCTCACTTCAAACTGCGACGGCTGAGCTACCAACCACAAAAGAAGCAGATACATACCTTGTTGACTGCCGCGTAATGCGTGGACCGTTTAGCGAGCGGCTGGAAGCTCTAGCTTCCAGCCACTGCAGCTGGAACCTTGACGCGCTAACTCAACGTGAGCAAAATTTCGGATATTAACGCTTCCAGCCTCGGCTGCTTCCCCGTGGACGCGGAACGGGCCGTCCTGGAGGTGAACTGGGATTCGGACACATCTCCGGAAGGGCTACATTGGGGCGAGCGAGCTGAACTGTGACGCTGATAAGTGGCATGCGGTGCCTCGAAGGCCGGTGAACAAGCACTTGGTACTCGAATGGAGCCGCTCGGCCTTCAGGCTTTGCACAAGGCGGGCGGTGTGGATGCGTTCGGTGCCTATTCCAGCCTAGATGACATTGCCCTCAGCTGAAGAACGAAGCCCGATCGGTGAACTGAAAATTAATACACACATTTAACGCGGTCTCGGTGGCGAACTCCTGGTGGAAATGGCGTCTCAGTTGGTTTTCTCTGTGTGATCGGTGGCATCATTGGATAGAAAGTGGTTTAGTGGGTGTCTCGAACGCAGCTGAGCCCCTTATGACTTGCGTTGACGATGTTAACACAGGTCGCTTGAACCAAGTACGTGGATATTGACAGTCCAGTAATCCAAGGTCCCTTGAAAAAAGCAAATAATCACTGAGCACATGGAGTACCTGGCTGTGTGAGGATCCAATGTGTATAAGTATCCCGGTTCTTGACGACGAACTTGAAAGCCAATCCCAACAATCATCGTCACACACTCAGTTCCTCGGCTCCCTAACACTAAATCCAACCAAAATCACACTTCCCCAACTACAATCACACTCGATCTCGTCAACCCTCCATCACAACAACAATGAAGGTCTCGTCTGTCCTCATCCTTGCTGCCGGTGTCTACCGTGCAGGTGCTGTCCTCGCTGTAGTTAAGTCTCAACCCTACCCACCCGATACAGCAAGAACGTTAGCTAACTACCGTCAACAAATCGTAGGGTCCAGGCGCCGTAAGCTCTCGCCTCCTCATTCGCATCCTAATCTATCAGTAAAACGATAGGACTAACACATCATGATTCACACACCCCAGACTATTTGCATTGCGGCATGCGCGCCCCTTCTCCTGAACCCCATTGCATACGCCGCTTGCCTCGCGGGCTGCGCTGCCTTGGAAGGGCCCGACGGCGGGGAGGCTCACAAGAGTCCTCGTTTCCTGCCTGACGGAACGGTAGTGTTCGAGAAGGAATCGGATCAATGCGCTGAGGTCTGCAAGCCACTGGTTAACGAGCCGCTCACGTACTCGGCTTGCCTTGGCGGATGCGCGGGTGCGACTGAGAGGCAGAAGAAGTGAGAGTTCAAGTTCCAAATTGACTAGCAGCTGGACGGTGGGAAAGTACTGGTTGGTGATGGCTGGCGAGGCATGGCATGGCAACATGGAATGCCCGTGGGAGATCGGCTTGGTTGTTGGAATGTTGTCCTTCGTTTGGAGTTCGCCTCGCTCTGGTGAGGCGGGCTGTTGACTTACACAATCTTTTGTACTCCCCTACACTCTTTTGTAATCCTCTCTTTTGTACTTTTTTCTCATAATTCAGTTGTTACACGACAGCGCTCTCAGAAACTAAAAATTGAGAGTCTTTGTTGATTGTTGCATGACTCAAGGGAAATATCGTGTCTAGCAGACAGTGAAAATCACCCGGCTGATGGTGGACACGGCTTGAAGTACGATGCATACACTTTCGGAACGACTGGCTGCCCATTCATTTCCGGCCAGAACCAGCTTAGTAATTGCACAGGTACACTCTCCAACTTCTGATAGACACTCATGCGCAAGAAATGGACACGTATAGGACTTGTGAAACGAAGAACGCCGCCTCGTATCTCTCTGGAACAACCTAGGTGACCTTGAGCTCCTCTTTTGTGGTTTCTCAACCAAAACGCCCACACCGTCACCTCTAACCGAGTAGGTGATGATTATGTTCTGAATATATCACAATCTCTGCTGCCCCCTTCTCGAAATATAGCGGTTAGTAATCTTCAAGAGCGGCCGCGGTGGAGGATACATAGCCGCGAGGAATACATCTGAGGTGAGCAGCACTATCGACACGCATATAATGTGCCGGAGATCCGGTCAGCTTGCATACCTATCAATATGATGTCGTGTCATTCGCGTAGGTGATGAGCATGGCGAGGCGCCATTGACGGCGGGAAGGAACCCCAGCTTGGCGGAAAGTTCCGACGGAGATGAACCATCGTCTTGTGCACCCCAAGCCAGTGTTCTGGGGTATTTCATAGGGCGAGATCAAACAATCACATAGAGACACTGTTATCTACCCGTTGACCAAAGCCATCTAGAGTTGAGGGCCCGGTGAGAAGAATAGGGGGTTGTCTGTACCTGAAACAGAACTCATCCGAGTCAGCATGACGACTTGCAGACAACTACCGACAGTTTTGATCATGTCCCTCATTTGCATACAAGTCATGCCATCACCGCAGCTGCAACATGACGACTAGAAACCATCATCTCTGCCGATGGCAGCGGGAAAGGCAGCCTAAGCCGAGCCCGACAGTGCAGGTGTCGGCACGGCGCAGATGGTCATACATCGTATCCCCCGCCCTTGGCGTCATTTATTACCGGTATTGTCCTGTCGAACTGGCCTACTAGATGCATGCATCACTAGGCCGTTTCTTCCGAGGAGACTCCCGAGATGTCAGGCCAGAGTTCCTGTGGCAGACTCAGACAAGGCTAGTAACGTGCCACACAAGACTATACATGACGCTAGGCAAGAGCACCAAGGACTCGAGATATATGTCTCTGATCCACTCATGTTGCACTCTGTCTCATGATCCACAGCAGCACTGGGCTGAGATTAATATAGCGGTGCCGTAGAGTTTTATATGAGCCAAGACCGGTGCCTGGAAGACGAAGCATTGCATCCTCAAGGGTCTCGGGGAAAACGGGAACTTGTGGGGACGGCTATTTACCCGCGCGAATTCCCCGCGAACATGGCGACCCAGCATAGCGGTTTTCGTTTCGTCCAACCGGGCCCCTGAACAGGTGAGCAAGCTGTGAGCCTGCATTGTTGAAGTGCAAACGCGTTGGGCCGCCTCTTCTTTGCCTGTGTAAACAACGTTTGAACGCGTGTGCAGCGTCTCCCCATTGGCAGCTGTCCCGTCATCCCACTGGCGGCATAAGGGTAATCGGTCTTGGTTGCGCAGGCGAGACCGTCGACAGGAGGATAAATGCGGGCTCATCTGAGGATCAAGGACCCTAACCCTAGCAGGAGGTCGCACACGATAAGCCCGACGATCCTTCATCCTTTTTGCACGACATCGCGAATGCGGTAATTGGGATCGATCATGTGTGTGCCGAGACAGCAATGTGCCGACCGGTGATTGAGATGGGATGAACGGAGGGCTGCGGTGCTGGGCGCAGCTTGGGGTCAATCTATGTTGTGGCGGAGGATGGCGCGAACGGGTCACGATGCGAAGTCAACCCAATCGTTATCCCCCGGTTATCCAATTGCCGTCGGAAGGGTCGAAATCTGGAAAGGTTGCAATCCATGCTTTGCGCTCCCACGGTTCTTGATCAATTGCAGCGGTGGAGATTTCCTCATGGATGACCAGGTGGTCAATTGAAACCGCCCATGAGACACGCTCGGATGTGTCGCACTCACCAGTCTTGTCCCTGGCAGGAGAAACGTGGTGAAGAGACGAAATCCGGGGAAAAACGAGGGGTTTCTTGCCAACCAGAGGAGGTCGTGGTTTGGTAAGCATGACGAGCAGACAGCATCCGCTTCTCGGGCACGACGGGTTTTCGTGTGTCGTTCAACGGTGCCGAAGTGGGCACCGCAGGGGTTCGTGGTGCGGACGGCCGGACCTTTCCCGGAAATCGACGAGGTCGCGTGCCGGATGACGACGAGGCTTTCCGCATGGCCTGCCAGGCGCACAGACGAACGCTTCGAAAGCGCATGGCTTCATGGCTCTGCAATCCTTCTGTTGCATTTTGCTGGCTTGGCCGGATGTCAACGGCCGAAGCGGGACCGTTAGGTCTTGGGTCGCAACCGACGTCAGAAGAGTCATTGACCGCGGTGTAACTTGGTTGTTGCTGTGGGTTGTGTCGTCGTGGACGATGGGGTGTCACGAAACCGTCCGGGCCGCACCCTGTGCCAAGCGCAAGCCAATGGATCAAATCTGCCCTGTAACTATCACTGGTCGACACAGCCAGCAAGCCACCTGCAGGCGGTCCGATAAGCTTGCCTCAACTTGCCCTATTTGGCCGGCTGAAAGTTTAAATCCACGGCTCCCGTTCAGGAGCAGCCGGTCGGCGGTAAACAAATCTCTTTATCAGTGTCCAGGTCGCCGCGGTCTTGGTTATCGATCTCGACGCGGGGGCGCCCTGGTCTGGCGCTGAGTCCAGGTCCGGGCAACGCGGGCAGTCTGACTGAAAAAGAAAAACACGGCGAGGAACCGTCTCAGCTTGTTACTGGGACGGGGCCCTCGCACAGTTGATCATCGTCACACCGCAGAACCGTAGAGATAAGCCAAGCTGTCCGGGACAGGAACCCCAGGGTGCAGATGCCCAGATGTCAGAGAAGCAATGGACGACGGTGCTGTGGTGCTGTGGTGCAACTGTGCCCCATTCCGCCCACACGTCAAGGCAGTTCGGGTAGGAGCCGGGATGGCTGTGGGAATAGATCAGAGATTAAAAAGAATGGCGACAAGTTGATTGCATCTGGGGCCGCAAACTAACGTTATCTGTTGGCCGGGTCGGTACTGTCCGTTCCCTGGCACCTGCGCTGTGCGCCTGCCCGGTTCCTGGCCAATTCAGCCCACTTTGCTTTTCGGTACAATTTTCCCTGGCCCCTCGCCGACCCTATCACGCCTCGATTCACATATCTGCCGGACTTGCTCCCCACAGGTCCGATGGTTGCTGTTCCTGGTTTCTTTTGTCGTCGACTTTTTTGACATTATTTTCTCCCCGTTTGACCCTTGGACTACCCTACATCCCTAGCCTAGCCATCACCTGCGGGTTTATCGCTTGCTACGACCGATTGGAACGCACACGAGCTGCACCTCGACCCACGCCAGCCAGCATCGACTGCGCCGACGACCGCCTCCTCCCTCGCCCATTCCCACGCGTTACTTGCGGCCCCGATATCTGCTCGACGTTAATTCCGTCGTCCCATGTCTTGCAGCGCCGGCCACCGAAGCATACATTGCACTAGACCGAACCCTCCCCGAGTGGCGATCGACGACTGGATGCGAGATACCACGCGTGGCACCAACGCAAACCCGTGCCGGGAGGAGACGAAGAAGGTTGAATACAGAAGACGCTGCAGTAGCAGCACCACGCCGCGAACATGGCGGTGAGATACAGGCCCCTGCTGGGTCCCGACACCGACAATGGTCAAGAGCTCGAAGGCCCCATCTCTCCGCTATCACCAACCTCGACCGCACGCTCTCGATCGACAACAGCGACAGGCACGGCCTCGCCCCTCCCGTCTCCAACACCTTCGAACTACCTCACGCTGGCAGAACAGACATTCACGCCGCTCTCGATGGAGGGCAGCGACTTCGGCATGTCGGAGAATGCCGACGACGACGGGTTCGGGGCGGATGCCGGAAATGAGGAAAAGGAGACGGCGGCCGTGCTGGAACGGGCAGGGTTGCTGCGGGCCCCAGGAGCTGAAAAACAGACGAGAATGCGCGCTGGCAGTGTTTTGGCCGGCCGAGGGCCTGGGGGCAGCAGCAGCACGGCCCCGGGCCAAGGCCCAGCAACAGGCGCAACAATCGTCAGCGCAATGGTCCAATCGTTTGAGGCGCTGCAAGCTGCCAGGGCCGCGACCGGGTACCATCTCGTACCGACGAAAACCACTGCCAGCGGCCATCGCCATCCCGATACGGGCCTCGTGTCGCCGCCGTCGACGGTTTCGCCCTCGTTGTCTCCGTCGCCGTCGCGCTCGCCAGCACTAGATCGTGAGTCCACAAGGAACCCCGGGCCGTCGCCTGCAGTGTCTCCATCGCCCCCGTTCTCTGCAGCAGCAACTCGAAACGTCGTTGGCGCCCACCCTGCGCCCCCCGAGTCGTCCGTTGCGGCCCAAAATTCACCCAGGGACGAAAACACTGGTCCGAAGGCTGCATCGGGGCTGGGGAACACAATTGCTGACGCTGCAAACCCGCTCGTTCCGTCCACGACAGTCTCTGTCGACTTCGCTCTTTCCACGGCGACGCCCGCATCCACTCTCATCCGATCCGACTCGGACAATTCCCCGCCTCGATCGCCCCAATTTGCGCTGCCTCCAGAACCCCTCGACCACCCGATCGTTCGCACCTCGTCGACGGCCAGTCTCACAATAACCCACCCGACCCCCGACCCGAATAGGCGCTCGCGCTCGGGTGCTTACCTCGGCAACATTGCTGCCCTCGAGGCTACCGCTGAGCGGCTCTCTATGACCAGCTCCATCGAAGAGGCCATCCGTGAGGAACACAACGAGCTCAAACGAAGTGACAGCCGCCGGTCGTCGATTCTCGCTGGTAGCGTGAGCGGCAGGAAGACCTCTAGCTCAGATAGTGGTTCTGTGTTTAGCCAGCCACGGCTGTCCATTGTCAGCAGGCAGAGCTCTATCGTGGGGTTGAACAGCGCGGCACGGATAGGAGGATACTCACCGGGAGGCTACATCATGAGTCCCCATCCCTCATTGACGGGTGCTTCCGTCCGTTTGCGGTCAGGCAGCAAGACGAGTTCCATCGGAGTGCCCGGTCACGGCGCCGAGGATGCAGGGAGCACAGGATACACGCCGGATACGGTCACCGGCGAAGCGTTTCCCTTCGTAACCCGCCATGGGCCCGGCAAGAGTTCAACTCGCAGCGTTGCGAGCAAGTTATCATATGTCGAGGCTGCTGAGCTCGAGCATCCCACGGCGCTCACGCACCGCGCATTCGAAGAAGCCGATCGAGCCGCTGCCACCGGCATGGACCTGGATGACGACGACACCATCCGGGCGAGCGCGTATCAACACATCGAAGCTCAGTTCGCCGATGCCTTTGACGACCACGCCAATGCGTCACAGCCGATGCTCTCAGACGACATGGATGAAGCTACTCCTCGGTTTGAGCTTCAGGATCCGCACGACCAGTCAGCGTACGACCAAAGGGGAATGCCGCAGAGTGACGAGCGGCCCATGACTGCGGCCTCCAATGCCACTTACGAGCAAGCCCAGAATGCATTTGGTGATTTCGACGGAGTCCACTGCGATCCGGATGCGGACGGGTTTGTCCCCCCGCCGATGCCAGAGCTCCTCAGCGACCGCCGACCTCCGCCACGTCCGAAGTCGTATTTCGATCCGTCGACAGGGCAACAGATGCTGTACTACCCGGCTCCTGTTCCGGCCATGTTGAATCTTCCGCCGAAGCTGTCGAAGAAACCCAAGGCGGCTGCGAGAAATATGCGGCGTTCTGAGCTACTCAGTGTGATGCCACAGGCGTCTCGTGAGTCGCGTACCTGGCTGCCGGACCCGATGGAAGGCTTGAGGGGAAGTCGTGATGACCTGCCGTCCATGATGGACTTTATGGGGAATGGGCTTGGTGCTCGGTCTTTGACCTCCGACCGGATGTCGCATATACCCGATCAGCAGGGAGAGAATGGCGTCCTAGCTAGGCCGTCACACGCAAGACAACCATCTGAGACCAGCACAATCCTCGCACCGGTGGACTCAACTTCGGCGGCACGTGAAATTCGCCGGCCGCAGCGCCTAACGGATCCGGTTGACAAGCGACAGACGCAGGCGTCCCAATTGGAAGGATTGCCTCCCCAGCTGCGTGCCAGTGCGTTCTTTGACCTCCCTGCCACGGTCCCGAGGGTTGAGATCAAGGGAGGCTCTGCTATGGCCACTCTGGATAGCATTCTTGACGCCTCTGCTACCGCGCCTGTCAGCGCATTTACAGACCACGCCTTCGCCGGCAAACTGGGCTCGGAGGTTTATGGTGCAGAAAAGAAGAAGAAAAAGAAGGCCAACAATCGCAAGACCGTTATGGCATCTCATTCAACCCCGGATCTCCTCCACCCTGACTCCGTGCACGAACCTAAAAAGCGTGCGAGCCACTTCTCACTCCTCGGCGGCCGACGGAAGCAGTCACAAGATCTTGATGCCGACGATGGCCGCACCTCTGTTGGTCTTGTTAATGGCGAGCAGGGTGCTCGACGCGACGGGACCTCACCAGTCGGAGAAGACCAACCGCTGTCACCAAACGAAATGGATCCCGATACCGATGAGGAGTCGAGCGGAGAGGAGGAGGAAGAAGAGGAGGAACTGTACCAAGGACCACCAACTACGCTCCTGGCCGAACTCCAGCTGCGCAAGCAACGCAACAAGATGAGAACACGTCCCATGGCCCATGCCTATACCAATGGCATGCATAGCACCCTCCTCGAGCTTGACGCCGTCGCCGAGGTGGAGCGGAAAGCTCGTAAAGGCAAACGAGTGAACCTCGCATGGGAGGACCCCAACGCCAACCAGGACCATAACGATGAGGTCGATGATGAGGACGTTCCCCTCGGCATGCTCGCCGTGGCAAAAGCAAAAGGAATCAGCCCCGGCAATATGGATATTAGCGCAGTCATGAGCGAGGTTCATCGACCACTGGGTCTGATGGAGCGCCGTGAGCTTGAGGACAACGAGCCTCTCAGTCGCCGGCGCGAGCGTCTGCAGGGTCGCCAGAGCGGACTCGTCCCTCCGACCCTCGACGTGGTGCAGCAGCGCATCAGCCAGCTCGGAATTTCTCCATATGGCAGCCATGGCAACCTCGGTCTTCGATCCCAGTCCCGCCTCACACTTCCGATGCCCTCACCCGGCGCAGGCTCTGTCAACGGTGCAGCTGATGCCGATGACGACGAAGGCGAGACACTAGCCGCACGCAAAGCTCGTCTCGCTGCTGAGAACCCACTTCCGGTCGCTCGGCCCGTGAGCGGCATGTTCTCGTCTGAGCTCCTTAGCCAGTTTGGTGGCCCGGAAGAAGAAAATGGTCCATCTGCAACAGACAAAGGCAAGGGTCTCGACACAGGCAAAGCACCAGGTGACGTCCCGGAAGAGGAAGAGACACTAGGTCAACGCCGACGCAGACTTCAAGCCGAGAGGGAAGCCCGCGAGCGCGAGATGGCTGCCGCCGGTCTTCCCGTCACGCAGTCGCGCACCATGACTTTGATGCCCACTACCGGTAACATGGAACCCAGCCGCCTTTCGCGCCGTCTGTCTATGGCCGACGTCCTTGGTGCGCACCCGTCCGATGCGACCCGAATCGGGATGGACCCCCGTGAGGAGCAGCGCCTCAGACTGGAAGCAGAGACCATGAGGGCACAGCGAGACAAGGACATGAAGATGGCAGCGCTACGTGCGCAGATGCCGACGGCAATCACAACGCCCAGTTTCGGGGCCCGAACAGGCGGCTACATGGGCGGCAAGTTCAACGACGGGTCGGGAGGTAATCCGGCAGCGGGCGGGCTCGGCTTGGGCTTTGGAGCCGGTGCGGCCGTCATGCAGCAGCAGCGGATGAGCGCTATTCCCCCCGCCGCCGCGGGGATGTACGGTATGCCGATGCCCGCCGTGGGTGCCCAATATGCAGGCGGCCCGATGCAGATGGGTTTTGCGCCCCAGGGTTATGGTGCGCCGATGCCGATGGCCATGCAGATGAATGGGCAGGGTGGACATGTTGATATGGTGGAGAAGTGGCGACAGGGGGTTATGCCTTGAAGGAAATTGGGTTTGGTTTGGTAATAACTGTAGACTGGATTGCATGGGAGCATGTCATGCTTGGGTTTGGATAGACGGGTAAAAGGATAATACCTTGGACTGGTTACCTTTTTTGCGTATGCATCTTTTGATGTTTAGAGCATAGCATTGCGTTGGTGGTACCTTATTGGGGGAGGTTGTGTATTGTACACGGTCGTGTCGGGTGTTGTATATGTCGTTTTTGGTTTTGGGGGGTGGTGGTGATTTGGTTATGTATGAGAAGACCTGAGTGTTGAGACAGCGGGTTTAATGTTGAAGTTGTATAACATGTGTCTTTGTGTAATCGATGTAACTAACGGTGTTAAATGGGTTGGATGGGATAAAAATTGGTCTGTGTCTTTTTGATGGTAGTTCAAGATGTTGTCTTGAAACGTTCGAGATGATAATTCCCATGTTGTTGTTGTGTGGACAGTTAACATGTGGAATTTAAGGGTGATGGAAATCAAGGACTTGGCACAATGAGGAGAGAGGACTGCTCTCTTAATTGACCGGAGGTTCTTGTGTCGTAACGTAACGAGGGCTTGTGTGGCGGACAGCGCCGGTCTTATAACCTGATGGAATCGGGGATGGAAGAGGGGGAGAGGATCCGTTGCAGGGTTATTGTGTTCGAGGTGTTGCTAATGCTCAGGCACACTCGTTTTAGTTGTGGAAGTAGAGTAGGTTCGCGGGAGCTAGACTACTTCCCCCGGAGATACTAAAGCTAATAAGGCTTATAGTTTGTAGGCTGCGATTGCTTCGCTTTTACTTCGGCGGAGAACCTCTCACCGGTCTGTTAACTCACGCTGCTAACAGGACAGTGTGAAGTTCTCCGGAGAAGCAAAGGCGAAGCGGTTGCAGCCTATAGGCTGTATGCCTTGTAAGATTTGGTATTTCTAGGGGGAGTTAGTAAAAGTCTCGCGAACCTATTCTATAAGTAGAATGAGTGAGCCTGAGCATTAACAACACCTCGAACACTGTAAAGGGCTGGAGTAGCATGGGTAGTAGAATGAGGAATAATTCGAAAGGATACCAGCAGATGGGGAGCGAAGAGGAATTTATATAGTCTACCATTCGCAGCGGCCAGCGGCCAGATTTCACATTCACCACTGCTTTTCATGTGCTGCTTTCCATGTGCTGCTTTTCATGCGCTGCTTTTCTTTTCTCGACTGACTGGCTGAGCAAGTCAGCTCTATTTTAGCAAGAACCGCTCGCTCTTGCTGGTGCTGGCTGCCGCTAGGTAGTCTAACATAAGGGCGGGCGGCACACACCGCACGCACGCATCGGCCAACCCTACGAACCCGGAAGATCTATATGGAGTACGGAGCATATGTGCACACCACACCACCCTAGGATCCCGAACCTCTTCCCATGCCCGTGTCTGTACATGATACGCGGGTGGTGGTGCAAGGACAAAGACGGAAAAAAATCCGAATCTTGCAGAGAACTGCATCTAACGCGCCACAATACATAGCCACATCCACCGAGAATACTACTTCCTCCTGCCGGCCTTGGCCGACACCTTTTGCATCTTGGCCGGCGGCGCGCTATCCTCGTCGTCCTGGTCCTCCTCGACATCCTCATCAGCGCTCTCCTCCTCGACGTCGTCGTGGTCGACCGAGTCCTCATCCAGCGACTCGGCATCCGTGAGATCGTCGCCGTCCTCAGCCAGGTCATCATCCTCTTCCTCCTCGTCGGAATCATCCTCCGAATCCTCATCACCGATGCCGTTGAGACCGCCAAGGTCGTCCTCGTCGCCTCCTCGTGTGCGAGTCCCGTTGGTAAGCGCCTTGATTTCCCCCGAAAGCCGCTTGAGCTCCTCGTCCTCGCCCTCGACATAAACAACGCCCGGCTCGTCCGGGTTCTCCGACTCATCGCCGTCCGAGCCGCCCTTGGCATTGCGAATCGCCCGGCGGTACTGCATCTGCATATCGAGCATCTCGAGCTTGCCCTTGAGCGCGAGCAGCTTCGGCAGCCCACGGCCGCGCTCCTCGAGCACGCGGCGCAGGTTGTCCAGCTTGTTAACCAGGCCGGCCTGCGTCACAAGCGTGCCGCCGTGCGCGATCAGCGTCCACTGCATCCAGCGCATCAAGCTCAGCGCGCGCCCGGGCCGGCGGTGCATGCGGTCGGCGAGCTTGGTGAGGAGCGTGCAGGCGAGGGCCGAGTCCATGCGGTTGATGGTGTTCTGGATGATGGCGACGTCGTTGACCTGCAGACAGGACTCGAGAAGGTCGCGGTCGTCGGTCTTGAGCGCTTGGTTCAGCACGGTGCCGAGAGAGGTCGAGGTGACGGGTGGCAGCATCGACCGCGGCTGCGCTGCTGTTCGCGACACGGCGCTGGATGACTGGGCGGCGAGGGTTGTCGGGACGTCGACTGTGGTGCTCGTTGTGCCTCGTACCAGGTCGCCAAAGGTGGGAGATGCGTCTTCCGAGTCGGATTCGCCGTCATCGGCCTTGGGCGACGCCATCTCGGTATCCTCCACGTCGACATCCCCGCCCGATTCTGGCTTGGTGTCCTTGGGGCCGGCTATCCTTTGCTTCTCAGGTATGGTGTCTGCCTCCTCTTCGCTCTCCTCATCCTCAATTCCTGATTGATCTTCTTGCGAATCGCTCGAGATTACTTCCGCCGTGACCTTTGAGTGCGACTTGGATGCCGACCCGCTCGTTACAGCTGTCCTCGACTCGTCGATCCTGGCCTTTGTGGCGTTCTTAGGACTCGGCCGCACTACCGGCTTCGCCACGGAGGTAAATGATTTCCGCTTCGCCGACATATTGGCGGTCTGGATGGGAGGGGATGAAGTCGCGTGGGTCGAGTGCGCGAGGTTGTTCGGCGATGGGACGAGGGAATGCCGTCTCGAGAAATTGATTGATTGAGTGCAGGATGAACTGACCTGTACTAAGCAATCGGTACCCGAGAATTTCACCTGCAAGCGAGGGTTACGATGGGTGAGTGAAGACAGATGTGATGGACTTTGGATTCCATTATTTGAGGCGGCAGAAAATCCAGATGCAGCCAAAACTTTTTTTGCGGTCTGCTCAAGTTCCCCACATTTCGTTGCCGGGATCTGAATCTCTTGTGTCCCGCTTGGTCCGAGCGTCGCTGGGCTGTCAGTGTTTTGGTGTGATGTGGATCACGTGAGTTTTACCAAGAACTTCACCTTCTCAGGAACTGGGGAACGAGTTCACACAAGGTCTCACAGGGGTCCCGTGCAAGCCGTGCCCGCCCGTGACAAATCATGTGATGGTGTCTGATGGAGATGAGTCATCGAATGAACAGTGTGGCTGTGCTTTGTGGCCTCAGGCAGCAATTTCAGAGCGTTGAGAGATTTGTGAGATCATGGACTCTGATTGGTTCGCCAGTCCCGCTGCAGCCTGTCACAACATGGGACCGATTTGTGGGGATTCTACGGTGGGATGCGCGTCATTCTGATGAATCCAACCTTGCAGAGAACGCTGTGAATCTCAAGGTAGAGTATGGCAAGAAATACAACGCTCCATGGTCACGAATCTTGATGATGTTGCGGAAGCAGTGAGCTTCAAACTGCGATTCCCTCCCTTCTGGTGGAAAACAATCCCTGCCGTGGTGTGAAGCAAGCAGAGATATGATTGGACGAAGCGGTCTCAAGCTTAGCTTTATCCCTGCAGGGTGGCGGCCTGGGAGGAGCGACCCGTGGAGGTGTCCTAAACGGACAAGTCCTCGTACAAATAACAAGCTGTCCCGATTCCAGAATTTTGCAGCTTTTCCTCGTCAAAAAGTCCTGATCGCCGCTGACCGCCTGCGACCAGCCAACCACGCAGCTTAGCCGAGGTACATGGCCCAAGTACCTTAGCCTTCCGATCGGTGCACCCGGCTGACGCCACGACGCGACACGTTCCCAGGAAAAGACCAAAGAGCTGCTGCTGGGATTCGAACCGCGAAATTTCCTTTTTAAATTAGACCCATATTGTGGTTGGTCCGCTGCAAACCAACCTCGCGTCATTCTCGCGTACCCCTGAACATCCGGCGCCGTTGCGACCGACGCGGTGCACGGCGGTTTCGGGTCAGTCGTTACTGCCGACGCCGCTTCGTCGCCTCGCCATCGTCATCGACGGCTTTATTTTTTTTTTCGGGACGGTGCGACGCAGCCAAATCGTTCGTCGTTTCCGTCTCTGGTAGAGTCGTTTAGAGGTCGTTCCGAGCATTCCGTGTGGCAGTCGATTGAGCTGGAGGCGCATGCTTCGTTTGGCCAGGAAGGTCCCCGTTTGAGGTGAGGTCACTCATCCCCATCTCTTTGTGTCGCAAGCGTGATGTTCGCGGTGTTGAATCCGGCCACGTTTCGCCTAGTCGTCCCCTGGGTCGAATTTGCGAAAGGCTCGCCAAGCGGCGACGCTGACGGCGGGTTGTGGGCGATCCATGGGTTCGGGAGAGAGAAGACTCGATGGCGATGTCGGGTTCCTGTTTGAATGCAGTGGGAGAATTTCGAGGGCGTGCAAGCTGTGGTACAGAGGACTTGTGCCCTTCAAGTCTCTCTCGCACGGCCCACCTCGCATCCCGCCAGCCAACCAGGTAGCTCAAAGCCGCGTCGATAAGCCTGGCGGACCAATCAGAGAAGGAGCCATCCCAAGCACGTTGGAGCAAGGAACTCCTGATAAATAGCCCCAGACCGCCGGCGGGCACTGACATGTGTGTTTTCCACAGAAATTTTGGACAGACCGACGCGGTCCCGCACCTCCTCGCCCCCACCCGAGCGCCGACCAACCAGAGCGCACAGATCACGGATAACGCGCCAGACCTGCGCACTTCCGCGCAAGCTACCCTTCTCTCTCCTTTTTATTTTTTTTCTGCGAGATCCGCGCCGTCCCCATCTCGCCGCACCCCAGCCACCCGAAATTCGCACCTGGGTTGCGCGAGGCTAGCCCCGAGCCCTTTAATTCTCAGCCTTCCTCCCCGCGCCGGTTCTGCACAAAATGTAAGTGGTTGCCCTTTTTTTTCTCGTCGCTTGATTTCCCGATCCCATCCAAACGGCGCGTGCACGTTCCCTCGCCGCCGCAAACCATCGCATCCCCGCCACACCACTTGCCTCCTTGCGCGCCGCGACCACAACCCCAGCCTTTTTTCGCCGTTGTCATTGCCACGCTTCTTCCAAGTGTCGCGCATTAGTGCGCTTCGCGATCGCATTCTCTACTTGTCATCGCAATCACACTTTCCTGTCAACCAAGTCTAGCTCTGCCGGCGCATTGCGAACACCTGCTCACCCCGCGCGCAGTCTTGATGTCGCATTCTATCTAGGTTTTGCGCATTCGAATGTTAGTCATGACAACTCAACATCTCGACGGTGTGCTCCTGGAGGAGAAAGGAACTCCCAAGGGCGCGCTGGTTGTCGAGGAGATACGGAATGGGACCCCGGAGCTCAATGGGTTAGTCGCACTTTTTCTCTTTTTCTGTTTGCATCCGTTTGCATCCACCGTCGTGACGGGGGATTATCATGGCGCGAACTCAGACGCGCTTTTGACCCGTTGCGCAGTTGCACTCCCGCGATCTATCCAAACGCTAACACGACGCAGTCACCAAGACAGCCATCCCCTCAAGCCGAAGTCGGAAAGCGTACCGATACTCGACAGCGAGGCGAACCTGGAGAAGAACGATGACGCTTTCTCGTCAAACCAAGCAGTAGCCGACAAACCAAACGGGACAACGAACGGGACGGCGACAGCTCTGGAACGCGAAGAGAGTGCGGAAGTTAAAGAGACGTCCAAGTCGGACGCTAGCGCGCAGCAATCTGGTAGTGGAGAGATGGACGCGGCCGATGAGGCGATGGTGAACGAGCCTACAACTGCACCTGCTCATGCACCGACAGCCCCTCTAACACAAGACCACGCCGCCGATGCAGAGGCTATCGCGCACGGGCACTCCCCATCGGCACCTATAACAGACCTCAACTCGCCTCTCAGCGCCATTCCGTCTCCTGCCCAAGAAGATATGCACGTCGATGAGTCCAGACCCACTGCACAGGACACCCAGGACACCGTGATGAGCGACGCCCCTCCCCATTCGCCGTTTGACGATACCAAAGAGCAAGCCACCACAACAAACCCAAAATCCCCCCCTCTTCCTACAACTGCCGATACCAGCCTCTCGGAGCCGTCGCAACCCACAAAAGTAGCACGTGCGCGCGAGGTAGATAGCGAGGATGAGCCAGTAGCTAAGAGAGCAAAGGTTTCGCCAGCCGGCGACCAGGTACAAGTCAAGCCGCCGCCCAAGGACGACGACAAGATGGACTTGGACAAACCCTCCACACCCGCTCCGTCCCTCGCCCAGGACGCGAAGGGGAAGGAAAAGCGGTTGGACGACCCGTCACTTGCGACGCACCCCATGACAGAGTACATGGCGAGGCAGCTGAGACTGATCTTGGCAGGCGTGAAGAAGACGAAGGCTGGGGCGAACTTCAAATCTTCGGTGGAAACCCTCTGGCCCCATCTATGGCCCGAGTACAGCGCCAAGGTTCCTTCGCCCATTGACATCAGTATGATGGAGCGGAAGCTCCGTGGCGAGCTTCCAAAGTACACCACCATGCGCGACTTTTTGGCCGATATCGATCTCTTGGTTGCAAACTCCATTCTCTTCAACGGGGAAAATCACGACGTCACGCTATCTGCCAAGTCGACCCGGGATGGGATTCAGCAAAGAATGGCGCTCGTGTCAGCCTTGGAGCCCTCGAAGCCTGAGAAGAAGGAACCTGCCAAGCAGCACCCGACACGCCACACAGAGCCACGCACGCAGACAAAGCCACCGGCTTCGTCACCAGCCGGTCCTTCCCTCTCTTCACCCGCCCAGTCGAAGACAGCTACTGCTGCGCCGGCACCGAAGCCAGCAGTCACCGACTCGCCTGCGTTCGCCATACCCGCCAACAACAACGGCATGCCCATCATCCGACGCGATTCCACGAAGGGGGACGGTCGCGTCAAACGCCCGGTCAAGCCTGCGCATCCCAAGGATCTGGTCTACGACACAAAGCGCAAGAAGAAGCTGCCCCCGGAGCTGCGCTTCTGCGACGAGGTCCTCACCGAGATCCGGAAGCAAAAGTACTTTGACATCAACAATGCCTTCTTGCAGCCCGTCGACCCCGTAGCCCTCAACATACCTTCGTACCACAAGATCGTCAAGAAGCCAATGGATCTCCAGACCATGGGTAACAAGATGAACGCCGGCGAATACACCTCTGCAAAGGAGTTCGAAAAGGACTTCGATCTCATAGTGAAGAATTGCAGATTGTTCAATGGCGAAGAGCATCCTGTTTACGATGCGGCAGTGAAGTTGCAGCAGCTGTTCAGGAAGGAGTTTAGCAAGAAGGATGACTGGATGGCCAAGCATGCTCCGGCGCCCACCCCGTTCCAGAGCAACTTGAGCCCCATCCCCAAGGACGACTCGGACGATGAGGATCATGAGTCCGAGGGCGAGCCCGAGGCTGACCCGGAGCAAAAAGCTCTCCAGACGCGTGTGGCTACTATCCAGAAACGTCTTGAAGAAGAGTCTAAGAAGCTCAACGACATGATCAACAGTGGTACAGCTGACGAGGCAGATGTCGACATTACCCAGTCCGTGGTCGCTCTGCTCCAGAAACAGCTGATGGGCGAACGGGGGAAGCTTAATGCGCTGCAAGCAAAGAAGCCGGCCAAGGCTAAGGCGTCCAAGCCGAAAAAGGCCGGTGTCTCGGGCAGCGGCGGCGGCAAGAAGGCTGGCGGTGCATCGGCTGCAGGTGGCAGTGGTGGCTTCAAAAAGACGGGCGGTGCCAAGAAGCCGGCCAAGAAGAAGATGGGCGCGCTGGAGAAGGAGGTCATCGCGGGCGGTATTGCTGAGTTGGACGGCGGGCAGCTGGAGAGGGCCATTGACATCATCAAGAAGGACACTGGCCAGGGGGAGAACGACTCGGGCGAGTTGGAACTCGACATCGAGCAGCTGTCTGAGGACGCACTCGTCCGTCTTTATGACCTCGTCACAAAGGCTTTTCCTAATCTGAAGGCGGAGAAGGAGAAGACGTTTGCAGCGCCGCCGGTGCCCGTGCAATCCACGCCCGCTCGTCCCAAGGGAGTCGCCAAGTCCAAGAAGAACAAGCCTATGAGTCGCGTTGAGCAGGAGCGTCGTCTCCAGCAGCTTACGGAGCTGCGGGCTCAGGCCGGCCGTCAAGGTTCCGGAAGTCAAGAGCCGATGGAATCGATTGAGGGCAACGGCAACGGCACTGGCAGAGGTTCGACGGACCCGCTTCAGAACCCCGAAGTCCGCCTTGATAGCGATGACGAGGAGAGCTCCGAGGAGGAGTAGAGCGGTCCACGCACCGTTGTTTGAGTCCTGTATCGATTGTCGCCAGCCGTCCGTGTGGTTCCTGGATGCTTCATCGGCACGCCGTCATGGCCGCGCCAATCATGGAACAGCTGATCCGTCAGTTGTGTTCGGGCTGAGCATTCTTGCCAGGAATGCTTGCTATCTTGGGGTGGGTTATCCGCCTCTCACAGATGGGTCCGTCTCTTGCGAGAGACGCGACAGTCCGCAACTTCAGCATCCCGTCCACCAAATAACCACTTACCGTCACAACCACTTACCATCACAACGTGCGCCGAGAGAAGAGCCAAGATCGGTCTTCGTTCCGTCCCTGTAAGAATATTATGTGTAACTTTATTAAGAAATCAGTTACCCCTCCCGCCCCCACGGTCTTGGTTGATCCTTCTTTTTCTCATCGCCCGGAGGACGTTTCACCGCACGCACGCGTTCGCGGGGAGGAAGAACCGAAATCCGGTGGGTTTGGTGCGCGCATCTTCGATGAACAAAACGAGGAAGATGATGGGAGGCTGCACATGAAAAGAAAGGCATGCATTGCATTTTAGTGCTGGTCAGGGGATATTAGAAAGGCGCCTTGCGCCATAGGAATCAGATCTAGTTTAGGTGACGTGGGCGATGATGGGGGACAGCAAGTTTACTAGACATGCATGCCCGCCTCATCTGAACCCGAGGCGGGCTTCCGCGTCGGGTCGCTTCGTACCTGTTGTCTTTTGGGAGGGGTAAAATCATGATGCGCGAGAGCAGAGAACAGAATAGTTGACTTAATTCCGCTGGTCTTCGTGATGTGCATTTGTGATGTGCTTGTGACATGTCCCCGCTTGGGGCGGTGGGTATCGCTGAACTTCCTACCTCACACTTGCAGGGCAGGACGGGTGTGTCGGCGATGATGCGCTCCGGCCAACGATATATGTCTTCGTCCGGGTATTCTCGAGGATGCGGAGCAGCCCGTCGACTCATCGTCATGGAACTATCGCCGGAGCCCGTCGTCACCGCTCAAGGATGGCCGTTAGGTACGGTGCGCCGGCACCAAGGGCGCGACAACGGATGCCCAGTAGCCTGCGGTGTGGCCGAGTTTTCTGTTGATGATTATCGAGTTAGCGATGTCGAACTCAAGTGCAACGACAAGACGGGGGAGAGCGACAATGACGAACCAGTTCCGTTGATGATGGATGCCAGTGATGGATACCAGCACCAGCTCGATTTTATGGTAAAATAGGCCAAGGCGCGGCCCGGAGCTGATGGGTGTTGCGAAAGTTAATGAGTTTACAATAGTGAAGGATGGTCAACGTTTTTTGTAGTGGCCGGGTCGAGGGAGAGTCATGGAACGTGGGAGAGCGGAGTTCGAGGACGGTGGGGAGGTGACTGGTCAGGCAGTCAGTAGTCGAAATTAGTGCCGGTATAGCACGGGGCATTTTAGCGGGCGTGGTGGGTGGCCATGATGGGTTGACTGGTCTTCTGGCGGCCGTCGGAAGGGTATCGTCAGCACTTCGCGAGGGAGAGGGACGAACGATGCTTCTGGTCGATGGCCGACTTGATGCGCTTCGTCCCTGAGGCTGGTGGATGGCACTGGATAGTTAGACGTGGGTCCTATCAGTCCGCACCAAAAGACAATGGAAGCGGAAGGAAGTGGAATGAGCAGCGCGAGGAAACTGATGATTTTGTTGGGCAGAGGAGAAAGACTGGGAAGCAGACAACGTCTTGACCACTGACATGTACATATCAGAGCTAGCAGGGCTTGTTGAAGCTTGGGCCGGAGCCCCTCTCGCTCGAAATCCGATGATGCGGGGCGGGGAAGTGGTCGCAGCTGTGATCGCCGGCAAACTCTCAACTCGCGCTCTTGCGGAGGACTTGCCTGGTGGTGATGAGCTGATCGCAATGGTTGATCTTGCATCGCGTGGGGCATGAGAAACGCCCGCAGCGTCTTTTTAAGAAGCTATATCAGGGGAAGAGTGTCGCGCAAAGAATACACTACCTTCAATGGGGCGAGGTCAAAGTTTCGGCGCGGCTCCACAGAGCAATCGGTCGGGTTCGTCGAGTTGCAATTGTCCCAGACAATTGCGAAGACGGTCATTGCAGAATCCGCTGCGGGTCGACAACTGCCAACATTCGTTGGGTATCAACCCAGGTCAGTTAACTATTAAGCTTGTTATCGTCAACGAGCGGTGCTCGGTTCCAGGAGATGACGTAGTGTGCCAGCTGTGCACGAAAGAATGGAAAGCCAAGTATGTGAAGCTGGATCGAGTCAAATGTTGCGACTGAATACCTAAACAGCTTCCCGATGAGTTCTGTGTTGGGACATGGAGTAATAATAATCGAGGAAATGGGGTGAAGTTGAGTTGTTGAAAGAACAACCTGAAACCCGACAGGTGGAGAGCGACAAGATACCTTTTTGCCAGTTTTGGGTTTGAGTGCTGGAGCCACTAATGTGCTAGGGGTTTGCCCGCTGTGGTGTGCAGCCCCGCAGGCGGGGTCCAGCGTCAGACAACCGCAACCGCTCACTTTCCAACATTCATCCTTTCACGTCGATGCCCTCTACCGGCTCCGAACCCAGTCTTCTCGAACTCTATTGATCATTCTACGGAATACAACATATCGAGTAGGCACAAAATCTCGCCAAGGGCCCTAGCTGGCCGCAGGACTGACTGAGAGGTGCCGGTTTCGGAATCGTTTGTGCGTCGAATTTCCCACCCCAACCACAGTTTCTTCCAGGCCTCGACGACGCTCGACGACACTGGACAAGATGCACGCAATGTGATAGGTCGAGGAGATCCAGGGATCAGCAAGCATCTCGGCCCCGACTCCATCTCCGAGAGCAGCCTCTGAAGACATTTCCAGGAAAGGAAACAGGCGGGCTGACAACCTGAGTGAAACCTGGAACCACACGCGGGGCTGGGGGATCAGACCCCGGCGGGCCCGGCCTATCGCCGATCTGCCTTCTATATCTTCGGGCAGTGACCTCACCCATCTTGTCCTACGGAATCGTCGGTAACCGGAACAGCAAACATCTAAACAATCTTGACGATATCTGCTCTTGAACCTGAACCATGCTGGGCAGAATCCTCCTCACGATCGACTCGCTCTTGCTCCTCCTTGGGGCGCCGCTAGCCGACTACAACCACACCCACATCTTCAATCCGCGCTGGCCGCCGCATGCAAAGTGAAGCGCTCCCGATGTTTTCCACCGCTGACAAGTGTCAACTAACGCGAGCGTCAAATGGCAAAACAGGTTCCACTGCGGCCAAACCATAACCATATCGGTTCTCCTCGGCCTGGCAACACTGTTCTACACCTGGCAGCCGGTGCTGGCCCAGACCAAGTCTACGTCCAGCTCGCTGAGTGCTACTCAGGCCGCAGTAGCCCGTCAGTCGCTGCATGCCGCTGTTTTCACTGGGAGCGTCTACTGGCTTGGGGGACTGGCAGCGATCCAGTATCCAGGCGCCTTGGGCACGGATCCGGAGTTCGGCACTGGCTTTCCTCAGGGGAAGGGCTTTTCGGTTGCACTGGGCTTGGGGATTCTAGGCTGGGCGCTGGAGACTTTTACTTGACCTGGAATTCGGACCATACAATATGCATGGAGCACTGAGCACAAAGATGCCCGGGGGTAGTTGTTGTCGTCGTGTCAAGGTGGTTCGGTAACGGTCTCTCCTCGTTATGTCTAGCCTACCCTGTTTCTACATCCTTTTATCTTCATCTCACCTCACAATTCAGGGCGGAGTTCTAGTCGATTGCTAATAGCATACACCACTCAATTATTTACAACATGTCCCTTGACATGGCAAGACGCGTGTCCAGTCGGAGAGCATGCACACTCCTGATCCGACCCCGACTATGATGCAGCTTCCCCAAGCAACATATTGCGCTGATATGCATGCGTCGGACCGTCAATTGCTTTTCAACCTTGCGATAAATCTACCCCAAGGCATGCGGTGCCAGTATAAAGATAGCTAGCAGACACAGGTCGGGCATGTCAGGAACCCCTGACGGCGCGTCCCGGCAAAGGTGTAGAAGGGACGACTCCATGACACCGCCCCTGACCTTATCGGTAGACTTCCGAGATCACCGCCCCTGGAATTGCATGCGCCACACCGGATTTGGACGGGCGCGCGGGCGTGATGACTTGAGGTTTACGTCTTGTTGCCGTTGCTGAGTGCATCATCGGCAGTGGAGTCCATAACACGGCCACACGGCAACGGGATCCGGATGCCCCGTCCGTCTCGGGGCAAAGCCTCTTCTTGTTTATGAGCTGACCTCGTCTTAGGCCATGAATCGTTCAACGGACTGGGCATATTCACTCGTTTTAAGTTTTTTCGTTGTCCCAGACATATCACACGATCAGAGAAGCAAGCCGGCGGATGGGCACCAAATCCCCCTTTCGACACATGCTGTTGTCATTCTTCTCGAAGCGTGTTCTTCGCGGCGGACCAAAAATTATCTTCTATCTCGCAGCTTGCCTGTCTATCTCGATTCTCGGTCGACTCGCTCTGTACGAGATTTCACCCGTGCCGTTTGGTATAACCCGAGTTATTTGGCCTTTAACAGGATACGGGACTGACACAGACCCGGGGTCGGCCGAATATGAGACGGATTTGGAACAGGGCCTCGATCCGGGTGGGAACTTGAGGATTGTCGCATTTGGGGGACAAGACGTTGCGACGCCCTCATGGACAGGCGAAGGGGGTGATAGCTGGACAGACATATTATGCCGCGATGTGGGCCGGCCAAAACCCCTGAACCAGTGCACGACTAACAATACTAGCTCAACTGCTCCCCGTACATGTCCTTCGTTCCGCGTGGTCACGAGACCCTCACGTTAGAATCACACAAGTTTTACGCAGAGGCCCTCGATCAAATCGCCAACCTGACAGCGAACCGTACCGGGCCGGGCGAGGATTACACATTCCAATCCGACCTGTTTCCGCTGAACCGACGAGTTCCCGATCTGGCGCAACAGGTCACCAGCTTCCTGGCCTCCGAGGAATCACAGAGTAGCCCGAAGGAGACATTGTTTATATTCGCCCTCGGCACATGGGACATCTGGACTCTGGCCAGCCTGCCCTTGGACATCTCCCGGCCGGTGATCGACAACATGACGCAAGACATCTTTGACCAAGCCGAGCGTCTATACCGACACAGTTTGGAAACTAACAAGGCCGGGATATTCCGCATCCTCGTCCCACGCGTTTTGGATCCATCCATCACACCAGCATGGCAAACATCGCGTCCACATCTGGCGGCAGTCCACTCACCGGCAGAGCAGATGCGCAACTCATTCTTGCTGACGGGCCAGTGGAACCGGAACTTGTACAATAACATGGCCACGTGGATTAGCGGAGGTCAACCTGAGGCCGGTTCTTCGGTCTCTTTCCCGCCGGCCGAGGAACCGATTCCCGATGGCGAGTTCCTTGCCTACTTCTTTGAGAGGCTTACGGCGGAGGCGGAGAAAGCTGCGAAAGGGATACCACGACCGCGGGGGACAAAAATACGGGCGCGGGAAAACACCGCCGGGGAGGCGCATGAGATGGTAGAAGAAGAGACGGGTCTGTCGAGAGAAGGCTTCCTTTTTGACATGCCCGAGTATATCCTCACTCTTATGGCTGATTTGCAGCTTCGCGACGCTGGGTTGCGAGACGCAAATGGGCTTGGTGCTATGGCGTTTGGAGAGGGATATATCAACATGGCGGCGCCGTGTGTGGACAAAGAGAATGTTTCGCCAGGGGTTGGGTGTCGGGATCGTCTGTTTTCCACGCCGTTCACGGTGGGGTCGCGCGCTGTCGGCGATATTGGGCGGTTGGCGGCCGATCTGATCCGGGAAGGTCGGAGCATGAGGGTTCAGAAACTTGGCTCCTGAAATATGCTACTCTCGCCTTCGGCGACCACGGTCTTTCATAGTCTGGCTCTAGACAGTATTTGGCGTTGTAGATACCTGGGTAATTGTGCTGTTTATGCGGCGATCAATTTAAGAATCCGGGTTAGGGTTCGGATCTGCCTAACGCATCCCTGTCAATCTGCCAAGAGTGTCGGAGTGTCCCGGTGACCCCTGCACGGGAGACGCTGCAGGGGCCATGTGGGGTGCCTGCTGGCTGCCTGCCGCAACTTCCCGATCCACGTCATCCTCGACAACTTCCGAAACAACTCCAACGAACTATCTTTAGTTCAACAAACTTACTGTGTATGGGTGACGCCTCGGCGGCATCTGCAACATGCGACCATGAACCGCTCACCGTCCTCCTCCGGCCTTCTACCACTCCCCGGCTCACCGTCGTCATCCTGGGCGATATTCCGCGCCCGCCTCGCCTCCCTCTTCCACGGCGCCGACACAGCAGTGCTCATAGCCTTCTGGCTCTTCGGCCTCATCAACAATGTAATCTACGTCATCATCCTCTCGGCGGCGCAGGACCTCGTCGGCAACGTGCCCAAGGGCGTTGTTCTTCTTGCCGACGTGATGCCCTCGTTCCTGACCAAGCTCGTCGCGCCGTATTTTATTCATCGCATCCCCTACGGCACGCGCATCCTCGCGTTCGTCGCATTGTCCTCAGCGGGCATGGGCCTCGTCGCGCTCACGCCCGCGTCGCAGTCCGTCTCGGTGAAGCTGGTCGGCGTCGTGCTCGCCAGTCTGAGCAGCGGCGGCGGCGAGCTGAGCTTTCTCGGGCTGACGCACTACTACGGCCACATGAGCCTCGCGGCCTGGGGCAGCGGCACCGGCGGCGCGGGGCTCGTCGGGGCCGGGCTGTACGTGCTGATGACGGACTGGATCGGGTTGTCTGTCAAGGCTAGCTTGTTGGTCTCGGCCTGTCTGCCGGTCGTCATGCTGGTTAGCTTTTTTGTCATACTGCCGCGCGGCCCGCTCCGGCGGCGCGGGAGGAAGGAGTATGAGCCGCTGCCTGAGACGGACGCCGAGGAGAATGGCGGCGGCAACGACGATTTTGCGGATGTCTCGACCGATGCGGCGGCGGCGAGTCTGCTTGCGCCTGGTCCGGGTGTGGCTTCGACTGCGTACTCGCACCATGTCGCCGCCGCCGCCACGGGGGAGGGGAAGGGGTCGTTCCTCGCTAACCTGCGGCGGGCGAGGTCGTTGTTTTTCCCGTATATGCTGCCGCTGCTGTTGGTGTATATCGCCGAGTATACTATCAACCAGGGAGTAGCTCCGACATTACTGTTTCCGCTCGAGCAGTCGCCCTTTTCCGAGTTCCGGTCTTTCTATCCGTTTTACGGATTTCTCTATCAGCTGGGTGTGTTTGTATCCCGCTCGTCGTCGCCGTTTATTCGGATTCACCATTTATATCTGCCCTCGCTGCTGCAGGTGGGCAATTTGGTGCTGCTAACGATGCACGCGCTGCTTAATTTCATTCCGTCGGTGTATCTCGTATTTGGGATTATCTTTTGGGAGGGGCTCCTGGGCGGCGCCGTGTATGTCAATACCTTTGCCGAGATTATGGAGCACGTTCCGGTTGAGGATCGCGAGTTCAGCTTGGGGGCGACGTCGGTCAGCGACAGCGGCGGGATCTGTGTCGCTGGGTTTGTGGGCATGGTGATGGAGGTTTGGCTGTGTGAGTGGCAGGTGGAGAGGGGCAGGGATTATTGTAGGAGGATTGAGGCGAGCTGAGGTTTTCTTTGGTGATGAGTAGTGTGGTGTTCAAGGCGTTTGCGTGGACATTGATGGTTCAGAGGAGATTGTTGCATATTAGGTACATGGGAAGACTCAAGTGCGAAAGGGGCAACCCATGCCATCCACATACACGATCATGATCACACCGTAAAAACAGCAAACAAGGAAAAAAAGAGAGCAGAATATCCCAGGAATCTTTGATGTCCGAAAAAAAATATAATGACAAGGGCGAGATTCGAACTCGCGCACCCATTGCTGGGACCGGGGGTTACTTCCTTGGGGGGGACTCCCTGGGGGGAATCCCTCGGGGGAGTCCTAGGCGCTGTGCCTTTTAAACCCCTAGTAAACATTACTGTAACAACCCGGCGCCTTTGACCACTCGGCCACCTCGTCTTTTTTCTCTGTGCTGGTTGTTATTTTCGTTCTGGCTTGTTTTGGGTTATATTCTTAGCTTCTTAGCTCACCTTAGTTAGCGTGATGGGTGGTTGTTGGCATGTGATGCTTCGCCACACACAGGTAAGGAGGTACTTACCTAAGAGTGGCGGAAATGGGGCATGTGTTTGGCATCTACGTGAGATGGGCATTGGTATCGATTTTTGTGGTTAGTGGTTATTGGAGTTATTAACTATGAATTAGTGCGTTTATATGGTGAGGCGGATACGGGGCGTTTTGGCCAGGGGATTTGGAGGTTATTGATGGGAATGGCGGAATACATGTCAGCAGGGGGACGTCGCAAATAACCACACAGCTTGAGGAATCCTCAAGTTCCTTGAAGTTCCATGTACATGTTGACGCCTTGGGTGACCGATCGTAGGGCGATATGATCATGGAACTGCATTTTGTGATGTAAGTCTACTTAGTTTGGTAGCAAACGCCAAGCTCTCCGTATTTCTGGATAGATACCTTGCCTATGTACCCTCTCTATAATCGATGGAATTCTTATTAACTATCCATGAATACACACGTCGACCGCGGCTAACTCGGCTCCAAGTTTAAAGTTAATGAGAGCGTGAGGAATACGGATCCACGGCATCTGCCCGGGGATACCAACCCAGCTCAGAGCAAACCGTTTCAGAGAGATGTGCCGTCGATCCCCCGGCCCATTTCCAGAGACCACCACCAAACAGGAGCCCAACTTCCCGGATCTTTGCGTCCCAGTGCGGCTGACTTTCATATCGAACAAGGACCGACGGGACCATAGCGCGGCTCATGCAAACCTTCTTCTAACCACTCCGAATCCGACCCCCGGCCCGGGACCCGGGCCACCACCACCACATGCACCTTGGATCGATCATCTGTGTCATCCAGGTTTTGGAACACCGCGCACACTTTCCCAAACCTTTGCATCACAAAACGAAGTAAGACAAGGATTTTGTTGCAACGCGTGAACTACTAAATATGAGATTCGTCCCGTCGTCTCTTGTCTTCCCTGAGGATTTACAAATGCTCCGCCAAGACATTTTACCGACGGGAGCGGGATCTGATCTGCTCCACTCTACGTTAAACACGACTTACACACACAGCACACCGGAGGGAGAACCGGACTTTTGAGTTTTGTCACTACACACCATGGTGGTTCACGGTAGACTTGGACTGTTAGTCTCGTTGGCGTGCGGGGCGGCGCTGGCCACCCCCTTCGCGCAGCAGCAGTACCTCATCGGCGACACATACCCCTACGGCTACTCACCAGACGACTTCCGCAAGGCCACCTCAAAAACCAACGCCGTCCAGTCGGTCGCCGTCCCGGGCTTCGACATCACCGCCGCCCCGGGTAACAATGGCACAGCAGCAACACAGGACTTCAGCCTCGACGGGTGGCGGCTGGTGGTCGGCGTGACCGGTGACGTCGCCATCCCGAGCAACAGCCCCGACAGCCAAGGCGGCTCCAAGGTGTTTGACACGGCGGTTCTGTCGCTCACACCGCCCGCCAAGATTGCCAACAACCTCGGTAGCAACCCAAATACCGACAGCTGGTCGGTCTGCTCGGCCATCTGGGCTATGGGCCTGTCGAGCGCGGCGCTGTCGGGCGCGGCGGCGACCTCGGATGCGTCCGGCTCGTGCAGCGGGCTCCTGTCCCCAGACTGTATCGCCGAGATGGAGGCGGGCTTCAACTCGGCGGGGTTCTGCCAGAATCAGACGATGCCGCTGAGCTGTGCGACGCTGCTGGCGAATGGCACCGACGGGGTCACGAGCGCGTCGAATCTTCCACAGAGTAGGTTTCATCTCTTGTTTTTGTTGGACAGTGACACAACATCGATCGGGGCGCCTTGCTGATAAGATGCGACGGATAGCTATCGGAGGCTTGATCGCGGACGGCCCGTTCTTCGCGGCTGCGACGCTGCCGCTCGACAAGGGCAACTCGACGGCTCTCAACGAGGTGAGCACGTGGGTCTTCCCGGTCGTGCTGTCGTGGAGGTATAGCGGCTCTTCCGTGTCGGCGCTGGGAGGGCCTGGGGGCGATACCGTCTCGCATCTTGCTTGCGTCAGGGCGGCGGCGGGCAACGGCAAGACGAACGTCGGCGGTGTTGGTCTTGGGAGCGGATCGTGGCGGCCGACGCCGGCGTGGCTGTCGTTGAGTTTGGTTGTCTCGTGGGCGATGACCTTGTGATGAGCAAATCGTGTATATTTTTGTACGGAGTACTGGTAGTTGTAATAAGAGTCAGCGTGGAATGCCTAGAGAAGTGCCAAGGCCGAGTCGTCAGAGTCGGTCGGCATCACAAGCAAAAAGCTGCTTGTTGGCCTCCCAAACCCCTCATTTTGTCGCCGTCGTGCATCGCTAGCTTTCTCCATCCCAGCTTCGCACCGCTGATGACGCGCCTGCTTGTGCACTTCTGCTTGCATTTGTGCCCGTCGGTCCACCCAGTCGCAGCCATGATTGCCCGGTTTGTGCGGGAGCGCTGCATGGCGCAGATGTTGGTTCGTCTGTCGTATTTTGGCCAAGGCAGATGTCGTCGTTGCTGTGTTGCTGTTGTTGTCTTGTCGGGGTGCTAATTTAAATGGAATGCGAGCATCCACATCCGCCCATGGGAAACGGGATCAAAAAGAAGCGGTCGCACAAGCTGTTGCAATCATCAGCCAGCCAGCCATCTTCGGCCAGCCATCCCGTCATCAGGGCACTCCCGGCCTCCTAAACTCCGCTAACGCCAGCCCCCCATCCCTGTCCGTCGGCTCTTTCTGCACTTGAATCATTGTGCGGCCGGTCCTTGATCTGGTCCGACGCGCTCGAGGGTGGCCTTCCATGGTGTGTCTATCTGAGGTAATTCGATGCAAAGGGGAAGTAAATGTAATGTCTCCTGCTAAAAATGTCTTATCGATGGCGGCATCTCGCTGATAACGCAGTTCCAGCTTTCAAACAAACGAGACGTGTTGGTGCCAAGCCAGCAGCCATTCAGGGATCCGTCGAGGTGAACATCCCGCTCCGCTCGCGCGTGCTGCCAATCAGAACGGACCGCTGTGTGGCCAGCTCGGGCCACCGAAGCTGGGCAGGGAGGTGCAGAAAGTGAGGAGCTAAGGCTGCACGTCGGGTGGTCACGCAGCGCCATCCCCAGACAAACCCAGTCCAGAGCAAAAAGAGGTCAACGCAAAATTTATTCCCCAACAACACCATCGATCCCGCGCCCGACTGCGCTCCCAACCCGCCCGTGACACCGACGACCAGGCCCGCTGCCGCTTTGTCGTCGAGCGCCCGAAGGCGGCCTTCTCCGACGGGGTCGAGTCTCGAGGCGCAGAAAACTCGGCAATCCTCGTCTCGGTTTCGAACGCGATGGATCCCAGACAGCAACCACCGCCTCAGCTTCCGTTTTCGCGGAACGCTGCCTCGCCCTTTGGCCGCCCGAGTTTCCCACCGACCCAACCGTCCTCGCAGCAGCCGTACTCGAACGCCGCGCCGCATGCCCCGCCCAACGGTCCTCCGCACTACTCGGATCACCACGCGCGAAAGCCGTCGGACCCGGCACCTTACTATCCTCAGTCTCGACCGTATCCTGCCGAGCCCGGATCCATGCCACCTTCGACACACTCGAGACACCAGAGCGCTTCCTCTATAACATCGGGGCCGCCAATGAATCGCGGAATGCCGCCACCCTCGTCGCCACCGCAGCAGCACTCTCAACAAGGCCCAGGACCAGCCACGCACCAGCTGGGCGGGCCATACGGCCTACCACAGCCGAGGCCCCCGCCCGTCTCGGTTGGGCCGCCATCGGCCTTCCCCCGAGGAGGACGCGAACTGCCTGCCCTCGATTCGCTGCCGAGAACGGGATCATCAGGTAGCACCATGTCGATTTCGTCGATGCTCGGCGGCCCTCCCCCGGCAAGGGAACCTCCACCCCCTCCGGCTCAGTATCCTCCCGCGCCGCCGTCCAACGTTTCCGGGCCTTCGTACAACCAGCCTATACATGCCTCTCCTCGGATGCACTCAGCGGCCCCACCAGACTATCCCCCTTACCGACGACCACGGACGCCAGAACGCAGTAGGCTCTACGATGCTCGCGATCCAAGGGTCAACACGGCGGCCTCGCCGTCGGGTGCCTACCAACCGCATGAGGTCCAGCGATATGGGACACCGCAGGGCTATCCGCAAGGAGGGCCTCCGATGACCGCTGCCGAGCAAGCGAGGGAACAAGCGCGTATGGGAAATGCGATGCCGCCCCGACCGAGTAGCCAGCCCAAGACGTTTCCGAACGTTGGCCCTCCAAGGCCGATGGAGATGAACAGGCCCCCACCGCCGGAGATGTACAATACTCGTAGGGAAGAAATGCCCCGGCACAGGGAGGAGTACAACCCAGAGGGGCCCATCCGGGTGAAGTACGAAGACGCGTACATGATGGACAGGGAGCGGCAAGAGAGGGAGCGGCAGGATCGCGAGATGGAGGCCCGCGAAAGGGAACGCCGCGAGAGGACAATATCAGGAAGCGACCCCTCGAGACAGCATTCCCTGTCGGATTACGCGAGGACGCTAGATCAAAGGGCTCCTGCATATGGCCGTCCCCCAGACCCCAGAGAACAGCCGCCGCACTGGGCGAGACCGGGATATGAGCCCTCACGACCGGTGCCGTATGACCCGACTGCCCATCCTGGACACCGGGAGTATCCGCCAGTCTCGGGCGCACACTACAACGGACACTCGACGTACGGTCCACCTCCGGCCGAGCGGCCGCCCCCGGCGCATCCCCAGCATCACCCGTCCCATCAACACGGTATTCCTCCCCCGATGCCGCCCCACGGGCCGGCGTACGACTCTCCCGACCGTGGTAGGATACCCATACTGAATATGGACCGTCGCGAGCCACACCAGCAGCCGCCGCTGCCTCGAACCCGTGAAGAGGCGCCCGTGCCCCCTCCATCAGTTGCTTATGGTGGAGGCCCGCCATTGTATGAGTCGCCCAGGAATCGCAGTATGGAAGACATGGCCACGGTTCACAATCACCAACGGAACTCGTTGCTAGGAATCCAGGAAATCAACCGGAAGGGCCGGATTTCTCCCCTTCCCCAAGCCGTGCAAGGCGCCCAGCCACAACTCGCTGGCCCTGCTGGCGAGCCTGCGATCAAGAGCGAGTTTGGCCGAATGTTTTCGGGCATCGGCACGGGTGTAGGCAACATCGCAAGTCCCATTCCGACAGGTGTTCCTCTTGCGTATGTGGGTGCCAGTTTGATGCGTCGCGAGGATTCGGACGGCGCTCAGCAGGAGGCTCTCAGCGGCGAGGTGGCTAAGAGTGGGCCTAACCGTGGGAAGCGCAGGAAGAAGGATGAGGATATCAGGGACGAAGAGAGCTCGGGCAGGTTAACCCCCGTCAACCGTGCCAAGAAGCCCAAGCTCCACAATCATCATCACCACCAGTATGTCTTTCCCGCCCACTTTGCGTTCCAGTGCTAACAGTCTTAGTCATCACCACCACCACCATCACCATAACCTTGACCAGAACTCTCCAGCCGTCTCCGGTAACACGCCTTTCAAGAGCGTCAAGGGCGTGACGCCAATCCCGTCTCCCACGGCCGCATTCGCCAAAGATTTTCCGACGACACATCACCATGCGGTGCCTCGTTCGGCCGCGCCATCGTCATCCAAGGCTGCCCCGGCTCCTCTACCCACGCCTCCGCCGATTATCATTCCCAAACCAAGACACGTGGTGTCCTCAAAAGCCGTGCTGGATAGCGTTGCCGATAGACCCCGAGCCCATCTCGGCGAGGTTATCTACGATCCGATACTCACGCCTGCCCGCAAGCGAGATCCACGGACGGGACGCCCGCCTAGGTACGGCTACAAGTCGAACCCGAGGCCGTTGCCCTGGGACCTGATTAAGGACAAGGAGAACTGCACCCTGACGGTTAAGATTGGCAAGGAACATTTGATTGCAGCGGCAAGGGAGGAGATCACAGCTCGAAGGGCTCTCTGGGGAACCGACGTGTACACGGACGACTCGGATGTCATTGCGGCCTGCATCCACGCCGGATGGATCCGGGGTGAGTGGCCCGAGGACGTCGACATCAACCTGCTCGGGCTAGACGAGCCATACTATGTATCCGACGTGAAGGATGCCCTCAGCCGCCGGGGAGGTGCCAGAAACGGCCTTGTGACCGGTGGGCACGAACCAAACGCGATCGTACTGACCGAACCACCTAAGACGGGTCCTGTCATGGTACCGGAGAACCAGGGCCTGCATGTCACGCTGCTGATACTGCCCACACTAGAAAAATACACATCTACGACGCGGTTCGGTATCAAGAGCCGCGAGTACGGTGGTCCCGTTGGCGAGGGCGAAGAGTCGTGGCAGCGAGCCGTACACGACGGCATCAGCTTCATGATTCTGGGGATTCGCTTCGTCCGGAATGGGGGACAGCCACAGGACAGACTCCGCGGCAAGGCCAGGAGAGAGCGGATACGCAAAGCATTGGAAGAGGTCGAGCTCGGACCAGCGTGGGCTGGTGGTCCGAGGAACGATGCGGAGACGCCTGAGAACAGCATCAAGTCAGCCGGGGAAAAAAAGGCAGGTGAGGTATCTGGCGGATGGTGGAAGCAGTCGAGCAAGCCGCCGAGCGAGGGAGATAAGGAAAACCAGCCGGCGGTGAATGGGAAAGTGTCGGGTGCGAATGGTTCGAAGGAGAGCAGCCAACCGGAAAGCGGAGGGACGGACAAAATTGTGGAGGCCGTGGCCAACAAGATGGACGACAAGCCAGAGCAAGAGCCGCGCGAGCCTGCGGCGGAGAAGAGCGAGAAAAATTCGGAAGAAAAAGCAGCCGAGAAGGAGCCGACGGCCGAGAAAGAGGCCGCGGATGTCACCCCTGTGGGCGGCGGCGGCGGCGAGGGGGAAGCGACCAAGGATGTTTGAGCCTCATGGTTGTAGCGGAGTACGGGAAAGGTGTGACGTGGTTGCGCGTGGCGAGTTTATTTGCTGTATGGGTTGTAATTAGTCGGCAAGTCCATGATCTGTGCCCGTTTCTCGAGAGCGATATGCACGGTCGGTGGTATTCATGTTTGTCGGGCAAGCGGGATACCTGCTGTGCCGGCACATGTGCGTCGGAGCCGTTGAGCATCTGTAAATGGCAGGAGTTGAAAGTCAGCGAGAGTAATTGACATTGGTATCGTAAAGTCTAAATCTAGTCTACAGTGGTATTACACGCCTGATGTTCTTCGTCTGCCAAGAGAGCCGGGTATTCTCCGACGAGCGATATCGACAACATCAGAAATCCGTCACCCGCCCGTTATAACTCCAATCACCACTGCTCCCCCAGCGCAGAGGCTCGTTTTTCGGCCCACCGACCTCGCCCGTCTTGGGGTTCGTGTCGCCCTCGAACTCGGGCGGCGCGCCCTGCCGCATGCCCCCGCTAAACGTGCCGGCCGAAACGGTCCCCTCGCTCTCGTTGGCGACAGTCCGCTGGGCATTCGTAGTAGTTTGGGACGAAGACGACGACGACGAGGGCGTAGTGACGTGTCGCGACGTCGTCAGCGGGGCATCCGGCTGGATGTCGTTGTGCGACGACAGGCTGGCCTCGGCGGCGCGCTGGAGCCGCTCGAACTCGGCCTGTTGGTCGGCTGGGAGGCGGGGCGGGGCGGGTTGGTTCTGGAGGAAGGAGCTGGATTGCCGGAGGGAGATTTGTGGGAGAGGGAGTCGTCGGTTCATCAGAGGACCGGGACTGGGACCGGGACCGGGACGGCGGCGGAGGGCGGTGAGGAGGAGGCGCGACATGGTTTCCGCTTTCCCTTTCTTTTGGTCTGTGGGGTTCTTTTCGGGGCTCTCTGGAACTCGGTCTGGAATTTTGTCACGTGGCGTGCGTGGGCTTTTGGCGAGATTGTGGAAATTTAGGTCAAGCGGGATTTTTGGGGGTGGGATGTTTTGTTCGATTCTGTCGTGTATCGCGACAAAGGCGAGCTGCAGCGCAAAACCAATGTCACGAAAATTGCCGAGGTCATTATGACATGCAACCGGCGGCGGTGAGACCCGCTTGCAGGCCACAGAGACGTTGCCGGGTTGCCAAGCAGGTTTGCTGGCCTGACCCATGCGCGCTTCTCGACATGCTGCTGCTGCTGCTGTTGCGATTGCGGGGGTCCGTCCGATTTCCCGATTGTCGCGCCGGACCCGCTGCAACGGGCCCGTAGGGCAGGCAGGGTGGCCGATCGGCGACAGGAAGGGACGACAAACGACAAACGAACCTCTCACAGCAGGGGAAGGAACCAAGCTGTCCACTCATTTAAATACCTGACGCAGCTTGGCTGAGACGCACCTGCTCCAAAGCAACAGGTCGAAATGCTGGCGGGAAAAAGCTGCGACGCTCACTCGCTATAAGTGGCATGTGTAAATTCGCTGGTGGGCGGGGCCACCCGGCTGCTTGCATGTCGTGCCCTCCTCTCCCTTTCCCACCTCCCTTTCTCCCTCTCTCGCTCTCGAGCAGTCGCGTAAGGGCGGTGATTGTGGTGCCGGCAACAGGACCGTACTCCCGCGCAATCGCACTCGTTTGCCCGCATTTGCCGCGACTTCGAAAACCCGGTGCTGTACGCTGTATCTACCCGCTGTAGCTCGAAATTGGAGCAAATTGCAGAACACAAATTGCCCGGTCGGTCGAGTCGAGTCGAGCGTCATTCTGAGCCTGGCCGCGGCCATCCCACCCTATTCGTCATTTTTCTCTCGTTCCCTTTTCCCCTGACCGCCATGGCGGATCCGACTGTCGTGTTTGGGGTGGCGCGGCATGGTTGCGGTCGCAAGGCGGTGGTGGAATTTCCAATTACCAGATCTCGACTTGCATTCGAGCCCAACCACGTTTGGGGGGAAATGCCCGCGAATATCATGGCTGTCGATTGGTCACAAAAGATCCCTGTCTCTGATGGACGGCGCGCCATGGGAGCCTCGCCCAGTCGCCAACCCATGGCACGGGTCGCTGGCCAGGTGCCGCCTAAATGGTGGCACACTGGTCATGCCGGCCTGCAACAACCGCCAATGAGGGGGTGCGGCCACAAGCGGTTGCCTTATCGGAGGGTCCATGACTTGCTCAGCGTCTCGACGCGCACGAGAGGGCTCTCTCTCCCTCTCCCCCGCATTGGCAGAGGCATGTGAGCTGCTCCCTGGTGTCTTTCTGCAGTCTTGTTCGGATGCGGAGCGAGAGCTGGCCGATCACTCGCCCACGTCAACGGCACCTGGAACTTCACTTCCTTCACCATTTTTCCCTTTTCCTGATTCTGTTTCCAAACACTTTAGACGGCCCAGTCGCTCCCTAAACTATTCGGCGCCGGTTGCTGCTCCTCCTGAGGCATCGCACCGAGGAACGGAAACAATGAGGGATTCATGGCCATCCAACTGATCTCGACCCCGTCTCCAATCAGTCCGGCCCCGCATTTGCCGGTGTCGATTGTCCCCCGCCCGCGGCCTCCAGCATCTCGCCATGGCCGACGCCTATGCCGACGATCCGGCGCAACCGCAGCTGTTCCGTCCCTTCTTCTGGCTCGTGCCGGTGAACTCGGCGGCGAGGAAGGTTGTGGAGCATCCATATAACAGGTACTATCAGTACTACATCGACGACAACACAGCCGGTCTGGTTATCAGCTTTGATGACCCTGACATACGTCTATACACGCTCGGTTCTAGCGGCGCCGACATCTACCTACCAGAGGCACTACCGAAATCGAAAGCCTCTCCTGAAATTTCCGACATTCAGGCCTCATTCGGTGTAGTTGAAGAAACGGGAGCCGTGCTCCTCTCGGATCACTCCAAGGACCGCAACACCGAACCCTATTCGTCCAGCGGCAGCGTCGGCGTCGCGGTAGCCATCAAGTTTCGATCACGCGAGCGCAAGGAACGATCAGTTCTCGTCGCCCGGGGTATCAACACGCGCGTCGCCTTTGGGCGTGACAGGTTCTACCAGTTCGAGCTGCGTTGGCGGTCCGATGGCCTCTATGGCTTTGACAAGGATCAAGGATACGCGCTGGGGCCCAAGAAGGCGTCGAGCAAAAGATACATTGAAAAGGAGAGAATCGGCGGTGGCGCCTATGGAGCCGTTTATGAAGTCCTTGACGTGACCAGCGGAGGGCTCATGGCCGTCAAAAAGTTCCACAACCTGACTGGGAAAAATCTTGAGTTCGCCACACGAGAAGTAGCCAACCTGTTCAAGATCAACAGGCATAAAGGGATTCACCATGTAAGCTGCTCGTCTCATTGCTGATCGAGTCATCGTGCTAATATCACTAGGAACACATTCTGGAGATATTCGACTCGGCCGGCGGAGAAAAGGGTGACAGTTGGGGCGAGGTTTTCATGCCCTTGATGCAAGGGAATCTGAAGTCGTTGGTTGAACAGAAGACGGATGTGTCCTCCCACCGCGACATCGCCGACACGGTTCTTCGTCAGATGCTCTTGGCCCTGCAGTGCATTGCATCTCACAATATTGTGCATCGAGACATCAAGCCGGAAAACATTCTGTGGAAGTATGACGCAGACGGGGGCTACCATTTCTGCCTTGGAGACTTTGGGCTCTCAAATGACCCCAGGCTCGCAATCACAGTGGCCGGAACCGAGCCGTTCATGGCGCCCGAAGTTTACCATCGGCAAAAGCAGACGACCAAAGTGGATATATGGTCTTTGTTTGCGACATATGTCTGGGTCATCAACGTGGATGGTTTCAGGGACCACTGTGGCGAGATCAGAGTGCAGGAGGTTCATGGCTGGCTGAATGGCCGGATAGCCAAGATAAAAGATTATGCAGCCATAAGGAAGATGGCGAGCTTGCACGCTAAGAATCGACCTTCGGCTGAGGAGCAACTCGCGATTCTGGATGGCGAGGTGGATCTTTCCGAGGAAGAGGATGAAGGCCCGGCCTTTGGTGTTGAAGACGACTTAGACACCGGTCTCGAGGAGCAGTTCGGTGCTGTGAATCTGGAGGATCGCGGCGGGTACGGCAGTAGCGGAGGGTCGCAGACAGGGTCCGATATGCCCTACTATGAGCCGTACACGTCGGGGTTGATGGACAGCTACCCCTGGGAGAATACCGCAGCAGGGCCGAGTAGCGTTCCGCGTGGACAAAACCCGGTAAGAATCCCAGTGTGCTGGCGTATTATACGCAATACTAATAGAGACACAGGCCTTCGGTGACCCCTACAACGCATACGGGCCCGTCGACGATGATGAGACGGGTAGTGGTGAGGGCACCGTTGTTCCGGACACGACCATGTGGACGCGTGGCCAGTTCACCAGGGAAGATCCGGCCCAGACCCAGTATGCTCCTGCGCCAGAGCCGAAGCGAAAGGGCAAGGGCAAGGAGAGGGTGAAGAGATAGCGAAGCTAAGAACAGCTCGCTGCGGGCGTTTGCACAATGCGTCGAGTTAGCACGCATGTTTGGGACTTTTTGGGGATGATATAACCACGTTCTGGCCGGTACCGGTCACCATTATTATAACTACGTTTACAATGAGTTGGGCCGTCGCAGAAGATGATGGCCCGGTCATTGTGCATTTGAAGGAATTGGCATGGAATCAGATTGATACATTTTCTTTTTGTCTTTGGGAAAGATTGCAACTTGCATAGCGAGATGGGTAGATTTAATGACATCCTATTCTTCAGAGTGGTGGTTTTCAGTAACTGTCTTTGGATGTTTGAATTTTGTCGAGTAGGGGAGAGCCGGTGGGAGACGAGAGCGAATGAATTAGAAAATGTCTTGTGCCTGGATTCTTCTCAGAGGATGAGATCATTATCTGTTGTCTCTGGTAGACAAACTCATTTGATGGTTCTACCATCTACCCGGTCCATGACTGATTACAACTCCATGTCTTCACCCATCACAACAGCCCGTTTTATCTCGCCCCTTCTCGCCCTCCCTCCTCCTCGTCCTCTTGTGTCGCCGTCTCCTCCACAACCTCATGTCTATGCAACTTGATATTGATGAACATGACAAACAAGCCCAAGTCATACGCTAGCCTCAACGCGCCCGCCACCACAAAGGCCACCCAGAACCGGTCATTACCCGCTAGAATCCCGGTCACGCTCGGCCCTGTGACCGACGCCAGCGTGCGCAGCAAAACCGTAATGCCCATCACAGCCGTTCTTTCTTCCGGCCGCACCACCGCAGCGATCAGCGCAGCCCGTGGCGCCTGGTCCATATTATTCAGACCAACCCGCAGCAACAACAAAGCGAACGTGCCCACCACGCCGTCAGGGAACGGGAAGAGTAGAACGGCCGTCGAAGAGGGTATATGCGTAAAAACCATGGTGTTAACCAAGCCAATATACCGCGCCAGCGGCCCAGAGAATATGGTCGACAGCGAGGAGACAAAGTATGCCGCCGACAAGACATGTCCGAGCACCGTCTTTGCCGGGTGAAACTTTTGGTCGATGTAGTACGTCGTCAAGGACATGCTGACCATGCCATCGGCAACCGAGTCGACAGACAACAGAAACCAGAGGACGGCCATGACCGAGAGCGTATCGCGGCCGATGTGTGCGTACCACGTTGACTTCCGCATCTCCCCCTTTTTCGGCGCATTTTCGTCGTTATCCGCCGTCTCATCCATCAACAACCCCTCCGCCTCTTCCTCTCCTCCATCCCGCCGCCCCTCCCCAACCACCACAACCTCCTTCCTCTCCTGCCTGAGCTCACACCTCTTGGACAAGAACAAAACCGCAACCATATTCACACCCCCCATCACGGCATAAGCCCAAAAACAAGCATGATACGCCCCCAACAGCCCCCACCCCTCCCTCGTCCTCAACAGATCCAACACCCGTCCCGCCACCTCGGTCCCGATCGAACTCCCCAGACTCGCAAGCGTGACATACCAAACCAGCACATCGGCCCGCGAGTCCTTATCCGTCAACTCCGACAAAATCGACTCCTCAATCGCCCGGAACGGACCAAAATCGCCGCCGGTGGCACTAATCACGCCCACGACGGCCGCGCCCAGGAGGACCCAGTAATTCTCGCACAGCGCAAACACCACACCCGAAATAACCATCAGCAAGGAGCCGAAGAGTAAGGTCCGCCGGCGCCCGACGCGGTCGGCGATCTGCGTCAGCACGAGCGAGAGGAGCACGTCCCCCGCCAGCGTGAGGGTCATGAACAGCCCGATGCGGGCGTCGGGGAAGCCGAGCTCGGCGAAGAAGAGGGCGAGGATTAGGGCCGAGGCGCCGTAGGACAGCATGCGGCAGGACCGGGAGAGGATGATTAGCCAGGCGTCCGGGCCGGTTTGGTAGACTGATGCTAGGCCGGATTCGTGCGCTAGCCGGCGGGGGGACCATAGGGAGGAGGCGGGGGGTGGGGAGGAGGGCATTTTGATGGCCCTGTTTCGAAGTCTTAATAACTGGGGCAAGGTACCTTTGTTGAGTGAAGCTGGTTTCGTGACTAGGTAGGTACCTTAGGGAATGAAAGAGTGTTAGTCTTGGATGTCAAGGCAGTGAGAGAGGTTGGGATTGTTGAGACTAAATCCCCGTTGGTAAAGTTAAAAGGGGGCATACAACACACACTTCTCGGGCGGCAGACAGCGGAACAAGGAAAGGGGAAAAAAACATTGACAGCGGACTCACTGAGAATACATACCCCTATTTGCTGCAAATGGGTTTCATAGACAAAAAAATACGTCCAAGAGAAAAAAGATTAGATTCCAGTCATCACCAGACGACGTCGAATGTGCGGTGTGCCGTAAAAAATCGGCACCGGTTTCGGCAGCAGTGTGCTATCTGCGCCCCACATGACACCATCGATGCGTGCGGACCTCGAAATCAAGGCGTCCGTAATCCCGCTATAACTTTTCCAGGAGAGCGCGTATTATATAATCCGTTTGTATTGTCCGTTCCATCACATGTTAGGTAAAAAATTGAAGGTTTTAGGAAGGAGGGGAATATAGGTAAGTACCTAGGGGGTTTCTGGTTCTGGTGGGCAATACTGGATACGTGCGGTAGGGATAGATTTAGTGAACTGTCGCTGAGGAATAGAGCGATTAGGTAGGTACTGCGGCGCTAATAAGGGGTATACAGCTAAATGCTTAGGTGGGAAGATAGCCGAGCTGCTAGGTCAATACGCCATCATTACCTAGTGAAGGCACGACGGATTATTATACCTCAGATACCTAGGTAATCTCTGTCGAGCAGAACACCCATGGGGAACTTGAGAGTCAGACAGACGACTTCTCAAAAAAGGACTTGATGATCTGCCCCAAAGAAGTAAAACAATTGCATTCCCCACCACGGTGCTCTACTGTCACGCATTTTACATCGGTAATCATCTTGATGTGACGCTTCTCGCCATTAGTGGCGATGATCTAGCATGGGGTTTCCGCAGCTCCGGGCTTACGCGCTCCTCTTTATGGCATGCCCTCTATATAAGTCGCCGAAGATCCTGTGATATGTGTGAGTACCCTGAATGGAGAGAAATGGCTGTGCAATGTCTGGTCTAGAGCTGACATACCTCCAAATGATCCAGGCTGTTTGAGCTCCGGTGGTCGTCTCGACGCTCGAGAAGGACGCTCTCTAGCTTTTTCTTGGACTCTTGTACATCCAGTATTCTCTGCAAGGAGCCCTGTTAGTACACAGTTTTAATTTGCAGGCCCGTATGACATATGTAAACCCGTGTACCTCACCTCTTCGAATGTGTCTTTCACGTAGAATCGAACGGTCGTGACCTCCTTTTGTTGTCCAAGCCGATGCACTCTAGCAAGCGCTTGCTCCTCGAGGGTGGGGTTCCTGATGGCGTTAGGCTTCAAATCCGTCTACACAAGAACGTTTGGGTGCAAATGCTTACCAGTGGGGCTCTAGGAGGTAGGCACGACAAGCCTCGGTGAGTGTTAATCTGGAGGTGAAATTGTCAGTGGCTGGTCCAGAGAGGGACGGCGCAAACGTACCCAACTGCACCGCAGGAGAGGGTCAAGAGGAACACCCGTATCTTGGGATTGCGCTTGAACTCATCGATGACTGGCTTTCGTTGTTTTTGCGGTAACTTTCCATCGAACCTCAAGTACCCAATCCCTTCCCGTTCAAGGCCGGCCTCAACCAAGTCTAGGCTCATTCGCCAACTCGAGAATACCACGCTATTTCTTGTCAGTCTCTTTCACATGAGTAGACGAGCGGACAGATATCCCCCACGCGGTACTCACCTCTTGACATGCGGTTCAACCCGGCGGAGCTGGGCGATGAGGGCTGTCACTTTGCTCGAGAGCGGCTTAGACATTGGTAGCACACCGGGACCACTTTCCAAGTCAGTAAACTCGAGGGATACCGGAGCAACTGGATGCGGAGGACTGTGACCGCAAGTCATCGTCCTCTTCCGCCGGTTGTACCCCTGCACACAGTCTGCGCAGAAGAACGACAGGCACTGGGCAAACAGCGGCCTGCCCTGTGACTCGCAGTTGATCATTGCCGTCGCGAGGTCGCATGTTGCATTGCATGTTGAGCAGACGATCGGGTCCATTTGGCGCTGGAGATCGAACACCACTTGCGCTTGCGAAGCCCAGTTTGCCGCGTCGTTTAAGGAGACGCCCGCAATCTCATACCGGCTGTCGTAGTGCAAACCAAGATTGCACATCATCCGCAGAGCGTTGATTCTCTGTATGACGTTGATATAAGAACCAGCTGTAGGCCTCTTGCTCCCATGGTTCAATGCTTCTTCGATCTGGCTGATGGTGCTGTTCTTGAGTCTCTCGTACAACGTCCGCTCCTCTGCTGTTAGGTCGACCGGGCATTTGAGGTCAGTACGGGGCGGTAGTTCGATAACGGTCTTTGGTCGACGGAGAATGAGACCGTTTGAGAGGACTTTGAGCCTCTGCGCAGCTTCCTTGACGTCACCCACTTTCCAGAGTCTGCCAATATCGGTGTCAAATCGTCCGAGATCGTTGTATGGGTATGCTTGAATGAACTTCAACAGCGCTGCGAGATCGCCGACCCGGTTCTGGACCGGGGTGCCTGTGACAGCCCATTTCGCCGCAGCTTGGAGGGTACACACGGATTTGGAAATCTGGGAATGGAAGTTTCTGATGACATGCGCTAGGAAAATGTGGGTTAGCTTGGTATTGAATCCGAGTATTTCGACCGTGACGCGTTTGTCTGCTCTACCAACATACCTTCATCGAGGATGATTCTCCTCCATGTTGTCGAGAAGAGGACCTTATCCTCCAACCCATGGCCACCTCCCCAGTCTGCCATGACGGTGTGATACGTTGTGAGGATGACGTCGTAATCGCTCAAGCCTGTATGGCTGAGGATCTTGTCTTTCTGATGGTGGCGACGCCACTTCATATGGCCTCCTTTGACGTGCCTGGGCCAAGGGGTAAGCAAATCTGGCTAATGCGAGAAAAATTGACGAGGAAAATGCCATACTGTACGAGCTGGTCCTCCCAGGTGTCTAACACTATAGGTGTTGTCAGTTGGCGCGCAATAACATTGAACAAGTTCGCGAGCAACTCACGGGGTGGGGGAACGATGATGAGAGATGGAGCGAGGTTTGTCTTCAAAGCGTCTGTTGCGGCTAGGGCGATCATTGTCAAAGTCTTGCCAAGGCCCATCGGATCGGCAACAATTCCTCCACAAAACTCATCTGGTTCTTCAACCTGATGAGACTGAGAAACGTTATTGACAAAGCTAAGATGGTCAGCTACTTGGATAACAGATACAGGCGGAATAGATATAGGTGTCGCACAATGTACTGGTCTCACTGGTCTGTCCTTGGTCCCAGAAGTCGGCCGATGCGGGGTCGAAGTTCCAACCCGCCTCCCTATTCAAGAGGAAGGTAAGGGCCTGCTTCTGGTGCCTGGTGGTATTGTCAGCCAGTTCTCAGCGAAGCCAACCAATCGAGTCATGTCCATACCGTTTGAGGTGGGACTGAATGGCATTGGGCTGTGGTGCCTCGTCCAGATCCTGTTGCGCGACGAAGATATCTGAGACGTCTTTATTGGAGCATATATGTTGTAAGGTGGCGAGGTCTGGTCCGGAAGCCCCAAGGTGCAAAGTGAATGTCATGGGGCAGTCTTCCAGCGCCAGTGACGAGAGTCGGTGGGGGTTCGAATACTTGACATTCCAGTCACATCCTTCCGGGTCCTGCAAATATAGGTCCATCTCCTGGAAAAAGTCGCCCACGGTCTCGCTCAGTTCAAGAGGACCATAGAGGATAAGTGATAGCGAGCATGGAATAACCAAATTGCTGCCTCTAGATCTTTTGGCGGTTTGATGTTTCGTTGGCTGCGTAGTCATGCATTTGAACTGCAATCTTAGGTTGCCCTCGTCGATGAGCTCATGGATCATGTCGACGAACTCAGTGGCGAACTTCCCAACTACCACAGGTCCGTCCAAGTTTGGCGCCACGAACTCGTTGGCGGAACGAGCTGAAACAGAGAAGTCGCATGCCCCCAGACCCCATTCGTCTGGCGGCTTTGTGCAGGTCCCATGAAGACCCCGAATCTACCCCGTACCAGGTTTGCCCAGTCAGTGCTCTGTCTCCATTGCGGGATATGTCAAGGAGCTCGAAACAAACCTACCATTCCATAGCACACAATAGAATTGTGATTTTCCGACTCCACGCTCTCCCACTGGCTATCACTGCCAAGAAGATGACGGTCTTCACGCGCGTCGCTTGTTTTTTGCCAGGGAATGTGGTCATTCGCGGGTTCGAAGCAGACGCTGCCGAATCCATCATCGTCAATCCTACGCTTCTTTGCAGAGGGATAGTCCATGAGGGCGAAATGAACATCCGGTTCAATCTTCAGACGGATTCAATTGAATTGTGTGGTCGGGGTGAAATATCGGTTTCCTCGAATGGCGGTAAGTGAGAAGACCATTTTCATCACCGGAAGTCTGGCTCAGGCTCGCCGGACGACATACCCCATTCGAAATCGTAAGAGCACTTGGGCGCCCAATTCTGCACGATGGGAATGAACTGCGCGCGCTAAGCCACAGTGGTTCTGCAGCCACCTGCAAGTTACTGCTAACTATTGGGCAGACATGTTGCACAGCAGGACCTAAGCAGCTATGACCCTGCAGCCATGATCGGCCACAAAAGAAACTTGGAATTATGCCCAATGATCCACCGTTCATTTGGAATATTTTGTCCCTTCTGGCAAGGCAGATTCTGTTGCTGAGCGAGACTAATCTGCCCCTGCCGTCGGGCAGGAAAGTGGGAAAATGTTCAGCTGTCCTGTTTCTTCCCTCATGGTCTCCCGCAACATACCCGAATGGAGGGTACTTGGGTAATTCTCCTGCCCTGGCCTCACCTTCTACCAAGATAGCCGCCTTAAGCCTTTCTTCTTCTTCGTCGATCCGAAAATCGTCCTTTCCGGCCATGCCCGGACTGAAGCCACCGTCGCCTGCTTTGTCGTCGGCGCGGAGAGCCGTTGAGAAGGCGTTCAAGGATCTGGAAAGCACGATCGAGCCTGCAGAGTCGCGAGACTTTTCCTCTACGACTCTTGACGACGTCCGAAAAGCCGCAATTGAGATTGAGCGACAGCTCGCAGCACGCCAGTCGCTGCGCAACACCAGGCGCCTCGATCCTCTCTTCAAAGGCCTCGAACATTACGCCAAAGTTATTGAGGTCTTGGCAAACGGCACGGATTACCTCCCATGGATCTGGGCTCCAATTAAGCTCATCTTGAAAATAGCGGCGGACTACGTCGAGGCTTTTGAGCGCATCATCAAGGCCTATGCTCATATTGCCGACTCCTTGCGGAGATTCCAGCTTCTGGAGCGGTCTTTCCAAGGAACTCCCGATATTTATCCCACTTTTGTCGTCTTCTACGCGGACATCCTTAGCTTCCATAAAGCCGCGTATCGATTCGTTACTCGACCATGTACGTTGGATTGATCCTCTTCATCTGTTCTTCTCACTAACATGCATGACTGCTTCCAGGCTGGAAATTGCTCTTCCTCACTGCGTGGGGCCGTTTCAAGCGGGAGTTTGACGACATTCTAGAGAACCTAAACAGGCATGGGAAGTTGATCGACAAGGAGGCTTATGCTCACAACATCGTCGAAGCGCGTCAGGAGCGGCAAAGTCTGGAAGCCTGGAGGACAGAAAGTCTGGCGAGCCTAGCTCAAACACAACGCGAGCAAACAGCAAGGCAGCTGCAAGGACTGACCACCTGGCTCCGGGTTGATGATTCCGAACAGCTTTCGCTCCTCGATGGCTTGACTGAGGTCGGCGCCAAGCACCCGGGAACGGTCAGCTGGGTGCTCGGCAAGAAACAAATGAGTGCTTGGCTGCGACCAACTTCCGAGAGCCAGTATCTATGGCTGCATGGCGGACCGGGAACTGGAAAGAGCGTCATCTCGGCCCGGCTTATTGCTTTTCTCGCCACATCAGGAAAATCTCTTGTCGTTCACCATTTCTGCTCCTACACCTACAGCTCATCGACACTCTACGATCAAGTTCTCAAGTCGCTGCTTCTTCAATGCTTGCGTGGGGATGCCGAGCTCGTCAATTACATATATGAGGAGTACGTCGGGACCAAACCGGCTTCGCCGCCTGTTCTTGAGAAGCTTCTCGAAACTGTCGTGGAAGCGCTGTCCAGTGGGGGCCAGGGCCACAAGACAATTCATATTGTGCTGGATGGGTTGGAGGAGCTAGCCCACGACAGCCAAGAACGTCTTATGCGGCTACTGGAACGACTCATGACAGCTGGGGCATCATGTAAAGTCCTGGTTTCTAGTCGGGACTCTCCAAGGGCCCATGTCAAGAAGAAAAAGCCATCGTTGCTTTCGCTAGCAGATGAAAAAGCGGCCATCACAGAAGCAATGACAAGGTTCGCTGCCACTGAGCTGGAGAGCATGCGCGAACAGCTAGATCAGCTGAGAGTCCTGGAGGAAGACAGAAGGCAGATCGCCTCGGGAATCAGCATAAGAGCTGACGGTACGCTCTCCTTCGTGCTCCAGCCCCCCTTGCGGATACCTACCCCATTACCCTGCTAACGGTGGGGAACGCCAGGAATGTTCTTGTGGGCTCGTCTAGTTTTGAACTTCCTCACCGCAAACCTGTTTTACAGCCGCGAAGAGTTCATCAGGGCCGCAGATACACTTCCCAGAGAGCTGTCAAAGTTGTACGTCCCACCCTCTCAGTGCGTTGAACTATATGCCTGACCTGACGCTTCGCACTTAAGCTACGAGAAACTGTTAGCCCGGATAGTAGAAGGCCTCGACTCCCGTTCCATCCTTCGCTTGAGGCTCATTTTTGGTTGGATAAGTTCGGCCAAAAGGCCATTCAGGAAAGCGGAATTGCAATCCGCTCTTCTGTTTCATCAAGATGACTCCATTGATTCGAACACAGCACCAGTCCCAGCTTATGTGCTAGACAAGTGCAAACCACTCATCCACCAATTTCGAGACCACACGCTAGGTTTCATCCACGTGTCTGTCAAAGAGTAAGTGTTCACTTCCTCAAGTTACCGGATCCCGTCCTAACACAATCGGGAGATACCTGGAGAACCACGTTTGGGACAAGTCCATTCGACTTGACCCTGCCCAGGTCCTCCTTGAGAATGGAGTGGCATCGCTTCGATGCATTCATGAGGCTTTGCGCCTCTTCAGCGGAGCTTTTTCGGAGACGACGAAGGAGGTGCAAATAGCCCACGGCAACTGGGGCTTCATCCCGTACGCGACAGAATTTTGGTGCGTCATGTTGGAAGAGATATTTTCCACTCCCGTGATAGCGACGGATCCTCGTCTCAGCGCCGCCGCAGAGGCAGTTAACGCCGTGCTGAAGGAATTGCGCTCAACGCCGAGTGAAAAGGAGTTGGACCAGGACCGAAAACCTCTAGAGCCTCTGAAACAGTTTGCATGCCTTTGGCACGAGGCAGTCATTGCTCTTCAAGCACGCGAAGCTGGGAGGAGCCGGCCAAAAGATGACGAGAACCAGGGTCAGTAACCGCCGACTCCAGGACCTCCCGTCAATACCAGTCAACAGAATCACTAACCGGGTCAGGTCCGATACACCACCCAAAACATATCCACCACGTTTTCACGATCTATGAAGCCTTCGTCCAACGATTAACTGGCACGTACGAACACGAAGAACTCACCCATGGTGAGCTCAGCAATTTTCGTGACAACTTCAGCGTACATGCATACACCTGTGGATTCTGGTCTTGCCCTCATGCCTGGGAAGGATTTAAGAGCCGGGAAGAAAGATTCAGCCACGAATCTGCACACTTGCCAGCCTTCCCTTGTCTTGAGACAGGCTGCCAGTATCCGCCTTTTGGATCCAAGGCGGGACTCAGAAAACACCACAACGCCGTTCATGTGCAGCAGAAGCCTACACCGAAGCTCAGGAGAATTAATCCACAAAAACGCAGCAGGAGCATTTCGCCAACTCCTAGTATCTTTAGTCCATTTTACGAGGACTTGTTACCCCATTCCCCAGGTCTTAGACCTTTAAGTCTCGAGGACGTAAAATATCCCATCCCAACGAGGTATGACATCTTACCCTTGGCACACATCGGAGAGGCGGGCATGCAGGCGAAATCAGCCATTAGCATGTCCCCAGAGCCTGATCGGACAATCGGCAGGATGCGCGTCACTGTTTACGAGCTCCGCAACAACGACTGGTTTAGCCGCGGCGTCGGATTCTGTACCGCCGATGTTGTGACGGTATGTGGTGCCCCCGTTTTACGAGTGCGCTCCGACCTTGGCAACCCGTGGCCACATTCTGTCGGATGGTGATAGGTTACTTACCGTCGAGTATCCGTTTACTAATCCTGTTCAACAGATTGAAGCAGGTAGCGAACGACGGGAAGCACGTATAACTGTCAAAGCCGAAGACTCACCTTTCGAAAAATTGCTGCTGGATACTGCGATAGTTACGGAACATGGATTCCATAAGCAGCAAGGTATATCATGCAAAGCGCTAGCTAGACGTGCCGCGCGGCCCATTACCCACAATACCTACTGACACCGGCTACGTAGATTCACTTATAGTATGGACGGAGAATGACGTCGACATGGCCCTGAGCTTTCAACAGGCGGATTGCTGCCAAGAGGTTTGGTACGTGTCTGCTTCAAGCCATGCGCTCAGTCGCAAGTCTAACGTGCTGCTGGTAGGGAATTCATTGATAAAATACACGAGAACATCCTCCGGAATACCGTATTTCCTCGCTAAATTCAATTTTACTCTTGGACCGTGCACGCGCTCTAGCCACGTAGAAGCCACCGCGCCAGCCTCAAATTCTAAGTCAGCGGTCGCTTCGAAATTGCCAGGTTCGGAGTAGTGGACGCACGGGCTCTTCCAAAAGCACGATCTAATCCTTTCCTAGAACCGCACTAGGCCTCGTTTAGCTGTGGTGTGATCCTGTCGTCAGACAGCTATTACGTTCTCTTACTCTCCAAATCGCTAAAACTGATAAGATAAGTTTTTACACTACGTGAACCGATAAGATAAGATTTCACACCACGTAATCTACAGCGAAGCTACTTCTTACCGAAGGCAACAGTCGATTCGCAACCATACTCCCTACAGTTTGCAAATCTTTTGCAGTGAAATAAATAGCTTTACTATATCAATTCCATAGCGTCTAACGATAGGAACATATCGCTTCGTTCAACCTTCCTCTATTTAAACTGCCTTTTTGGATACGGTGGTAGATAGGCAGCGTTACACGTAAAAAAAAATTCGCCAGGAGCGGGAAAAAGGCGAAAGCGCCCCGGAGCTTACGGAAGGCCGTCACTATAGCCGAACGAAGCGACGCCAGCGAATTTTAAGGCTTTGCGTGGCTAGAGCGCGTGCACGGTCCAAGAGTAAAACTGAATTTAGCGAGGTAATACGGTAATATCGACTTGGATTCTTATGGAACAATTTACGGTATGGATGTCTGATTTTCTACCTCTGCGGGAAGCCTTTTTAACTTGAAGCATGACAGAAGACGCTGACATGGAAATTTCCGACTCTGGAATGTTGTCCGGCTTTCGACGGAAACCCACCCCTGGTCCAATTACCCTCCGCTGACCCGACACACTAGAGGGAGTGGGTTGTCAAGGCCTTTCAGTGACATGATCAGCTAGGGCTCTAGGGCTAAACAGCTGAGTTGAAAGCGTTAGGAAGGTTCAGATTTACCAAGATAGTCGGTAGAATTCCAATCAGATGACTAGCTGTTATCTCAACTCTCTACTACACTAGTTCACTGTGAAGAAGAGATCTCGTAAAGAAATACCCCTGGCACACCACACACGACACTCCCTACCCCATGGTACCACGTTGCCTCCGGCACACCAACCACCACCGCCATGTATTTAGACCACGTCGCTCGCCCACTACTTGGGCCGGGACCAGGTTGATATCTACCCCTTCACAAATTCCTGCTCGCTGCCACTGTGATGACCAGGGCACCTTGATAAGTCGTAGCTGCCTTTCCCTCACACATGCATTCTACAATCGGCGCATTCTACCTCGTAAGCTGAAGGGAGTTGTTCGTCACCCCGCTTCACCAAGCTTGCCTTGCATGCTGAGCGCCATAGTTTTGGCAAAAGCCTTCATTTTATGTGTACATCTTAGGGGTCGGGAGGCCCCTATTTCTATGCGTAAAAAAAGAAAAAAACAGAACAACCGTTAGATCTCGATGTTGAATATGTGCGTACTATTACTTGCGAGTGCCACAATTCAAGTACTTGTCAACAATGCTTTTCGCTTTGGACCTCCGATTCTGTGAACCGAATGAGCGCTTACCTTGAAGCAGTCACCTGGAGGGCTTTGGCAAAACGGTGAGAGTAAGAGATTAGCACCAACCGTGACCCCCTTGCCGTGACATAAAACCTGAGCTACATACAGTCTTTCAGCATTTTAAATTGCAACAGCTGTTATCTGCCATTTATAAGATGTCATTGAGGCTCACCTTATGGGAATGATGGCCAATGCTCTATTACCCTCGTCTGATGACGGGATCGCCATCTCTTGAGGTTCGTTCCGAGTCCCCCAAAACATCTTTCACGGAATAACCCGTGAATGGTGCGGACCGCACATTCAGATGAAACATGCTCGTCTAGACCACGGCGAGCCCCACCCCCGGCAAAATCCGTTCATGCTCACACAAGCGATTTGCTGTCCTCCGGATGAAATGCAAGATCGCCACCCGAGCAACTTCAATCTTCTGAAAGTTGCCAGAAATGCAGTTAAACATCTTCATTCTTGCCCATGAGCCGTGAATCTTTCCCGGCCAGCGGGTCGCGTGTCGATGACCCGATGCTGAGTTCCCGAGTCCCTAGCTCCGACGACCACGACTCGGAAGATGAGCGGTTCGGACCAACACCGGTGGCAAGACGGCCTCGAGGGACGCGGTGGTGTTTGTCCATGGCATTCTTCTGCTGCACCTCTCTCTTCCTCCTGACGGGGCTCATGCTCTCTCCCTTCTTCATCGATCCGCCAGCTCGACCAGTTGATACCCAGGTACCGGACCCCGATTCGTCGAAAGTGGTCAACGCCGCCACACCAGCCGAGCAGCTAGACTTGAAGACGAATTTCGCTGTCTCCAGCGTGCCTGCAACGCGTGACTATGTCTTCAACATCACAGTGGGAAGCGCTGCTCCGGACGGGTTCCTCAAACCGATGATCCTGGTCAACGGACAATCGCCCGGACCTCTCATCGAGGCCAACACAGGGGACCGTCTCCGCATTGTTGTGAACAACCAGATGCCCGAGGAGAGCACGACGATACACTGGCACGGCATCAACCAATGGCATTCGAACTGGATGGACGGGGTGCACGGCGTCACTCAGTGCGGCATCCCGCCGGGCCGATCGTTTACCTACGACTTCAACGTCACCGGACAACGGGGAACATTTTGGTACCATTCCCACGTCTCAACGCAGTATACAAATGGCCTGTATGGACCGATTGTCATTCACGACCCCGACGAAAAGGTTCCTCCTACGCAGGACGACAAGATTATTATGGTGGGGGATATGTTCCGCAACGACTCTGAAAAGGTAGGTAACAGCACCCTCTCTCTCGTCCCAGCCTCCCCTGATAGTTTTAACGCTAAAATCCCAGCTCCTCTCCGCATACCTAGGCACCTCCCCGCCCTGGGGCGGTATGATGCCCGGCACCGAACCCTCCCCAGACAACATCCTCATCAACGGCCATCACGTATCCAACTGCACTTCCTCTCCCTCCTCCTCCTCCTCCTCTTCCATCCCCAGCCCCCCAAAAAACTGCACCGCCGGCACCCTCTACACAACCCGCCTCAAAAGCAACACCACAACCCGCCTCCGCCTCATAAGCCACTCCACCTCAACCCCCCTCTACCTCACCCTCGACTCCCACATCCTCCAAATAGTCGAAATAGACGGCACTGAAATCGAACCCATACCCACCACACGAATCTTCATCAACCCAGGCCAGCGCTACTCCGTTTTGGTGAGCGCCACCCAACCACCCGGGACTTATCTCCTGCGTGTCACAGCCGCGAGGCGGTGTTTCCACATGGGTGCTACCACCAAAACTTGGGAGGATATCGAGGGGGAGGCGGTTGGGGTTGTGGCGTATGATGATTTCGATTTTGATGGAGGGTTGGATTCTGTGGGAGGGAGGCCGTGGGATCTTATGGCTGAGGAGAGTGATGGGGTGGGAAAGGAACCGTGGGAGAGTCCGTGTTGGGATTTGCCTTTTGGGCTGGCTAGGCCTGTGAGGAGGGAGGGGGCTTGGGAGGTTGGTGGGGGGAATTTGCATTACTTTGAGTTTTCGAGGGGGGATTTGAATGGGACGGTTAGTTTTATTAATGAGGTGAGTAATTGTTTGTCTTTGTTTTTATTGGGGGGGTTTCCCCCGGGGGAGGGGGAGAGGGGTGGAATTGTGGTGAGAGAGGCGCGCATATGACTGACCGGATGCTATGTTATAGACCGTTCGGAAGCCCCTGATGGACGATGCCATGCTCTGGAGGATGCCGAAGCTGGCTGATGAGAACCAGATGGTCCTCGTCTCGCAGAACACCACGGCGGGCGCGCAGATTGTCATCAACTCGAATGCTATGATGATGCACCCGTTTCACTTGCAGTATGTTCTCTTTTCTTTTTCATCGTCATAGCCCTACTCCGCTCACTCCCACTGCGAAAAGCGCTAATCACGTCGACAGTGGTACCGCACCTGTCCTTTTTATTCCGTGATGCTGTTATTGACTGGCCATTGCAGGCCAAAGCTTCCAGGTTGTCGGCTGGGGTCCGGGTATGTACGGCGCCAACAAGGACATGGTGACGACTTGGAACCTGGACAACCCGCTGCGTCGTGATACCGTCACCGTCCCGGGGTACTCCCATGTGATTATTCGCATCCCCGCCCAAAACCCTGGTGTATGGGCGTTGCATTGCCATATCTTGTGGCACGCTGAAGGTTTGTCTTTTTGTCCGCAACACGTTTTATCCTTGTATATCGTTAACATTGTTGGCGTTTTAGATGGTATGTTTGTCCTAGTTGCGCAGCAGCTCGATAAGTTGCAGGAGCAACTGAAGGCGATGGACGAGGGGAAGAGTGTCGGGGATATGATCGCTGGAAGGTTTTGTACTGGGAATTCGTGATTTCGGGGGATCAGAAATAGAGGTGGCAGTCGGTAAATCCATAGCATTACAAACAAGCGGGCCGTATAGTTATTCATTTTGTTATTATCGAATTACTATTATCACTATTAGTAGTAAAATGCGTGATGGAAGGGTGGTCAGTCGTCCACCACGTATTAAGGCCTTTATGATATTCCTACATGGTACATGATAGCTCGAGGTTTCTCACGCACCAGCCCCTAACGGCAACAAACTCATACCAATAAACAGTACAAATAGTACAGCGACACGTTCAAATGCGGATTTTGCTGTTGCCCCCGAAGTAGTCGCAGGTTGCGTCGCTTCCGACGCTTGAGACGGCATACTCGTTGCTGGCGCATCTAGCCGTGTCAACATATCCAACCGACAAAATAAAAACCCCAGTTATATCTCACCCGAAGAAGTCTGACGCTCCAAAGTCGACTTGGCCGTGACCAGTCTCAACTGCGTGGTCCCGCTGGCACAGTACTCCTCGAACACGGCCACGGCACTCGTGACCTGCGTCGGGAGAGAGGGGCAGTTTCTTTTGACTGACGTCGAGATGTCCCACCGGAACTTGCTGTAGCTGTCGGTGCAGAAGCAGCTGTACGACGTCAGGTCGGACCCGCCGCCGCACCCGTTCCACATGTCCCGCACCAGCGAGCTCAGCGGTACCTCGGCGCACGAGGAGAGCGTTGCGTAGCCGGGGATGTGGTCGATGTAGATGGGTGTTGGTTTCGGGGGCGCCGTGGTGGTGGTCGTGGTCGTGGGTTCGGAAATCGCGCGGAGAGGGAAGAGATGTATGACGATGAAAAGTTGGAAGGAAAAACCCATGTTGACGAGGTTTTCGAAAGCAAGCTGGGAGACCGTGGAAAGAAAAGACACATGTAGTTGGTAAGAGTCGATGAGGGGGTTTGGGGTTATCAGGTCACTACGCAGGGGGGGTTGATGACCGCCAAGCACAAAGTGTCCGTCAAGACAAACTGCGGGTGGTGTCCGGTGGCTTGCAGCCCTACAGTGAGGCTGAATTTTCGGGCTTGGAATAAAACCAGGTAATATCGTGAAAGGCGAAGTCGATACTTGAGGCTAAAGGGACGATACGTGCAGGTTGTCCTTCTATTGGATTCTCTCTAGCGAGGCTCTTTGCTTCGGCTGTGCTAATTTACACCCGCAGAAGCAAAAGGATGCAACTTCTTGATGTGGTTTCTGCTTCGAGCTCGCCGCAATTCCACCCGAGTCTGGCCAAAGCCATGAACAGAGTAGGAACCCAGCCTCGTCATTATCTATCCATCCGTGGCGTCCGACTATGGCCCGAGGCACACAGTGGATAAAGAAAGGAGATAAGAAACAGGAAAGCCTTGACTGGTTCTTGTAACGGCTGCATGCGTTGCTTTCAGAAGCTCCTCGGTATTCTCTCCCGTCGGGTCACTTCTGCCCACCATGTCCGACCGCATCGACCATATGGAAGGCGAAAAAAAAGATTACCACCGTGACCGCCGAGGAGACGAGCGACCCGGCAGAAACGACTCCAGGCCCTTGCCCTCACACTACTTGGGTTTGTCGATTATGGGCCTGGGAGGCTGCATCGCTGGCCTTGAGCACGTTGGTGACGGTGGCAGCCGTGGTCATGTTGATCAAGATCGACGGCATGGCACTTGATGACTGGGTATTCCGGATTCAGCCAAATTCCGTCATATCCGTGTGCATGACCATCTCCAAGTCGGCGCTTCTCTTCTCCATCAGCGAGTGTATCAGCCAGTCCAAGTGGCTCCAGTTCCGCCGGGCGCCGCGTCCGTTGTCCATGCTCGACCGCTTCGACGAAGCAAGCCGGGGCCCCTGGGGCTCGACTCGGCTCGTCTTCTGTCCTCGTGCCGCCGGACTCGTGGCTTGGTTGGGCGCGCTCTTGACGGTCATCTGTTTCGCGACAGATCCGTTTTCGCAGCAAATCCTCGCCTTCCCCTCGCGAAACGTCGCATCACCCACAGCAGTGGCCGAGATCGCCGTCTCGCAATCCCTCAAGAGAATCAGCTCGGCTGCAGTACACGGGGCTGTGCTGGGAAGTCTCTACACGCCCCGAGACCACTACATCACGTACAACTGCACGACCTCGACCTGCGAGTGGGACGTGCCCGTAACCTCCCTCGGCGTCTGTTCGTCCTGTCGGAACCTCAGCTCGCTCATCGCCCCTAACTGCACCACCACGCCAGGCCCTCTATTTCCCAACAACAGCGCCGAGCCGGGACAGGCCTGGAGCTTTTCGACAACGGCATGCATCTACACGGTCAAGCCCGACATCTCACTCGCAGCGTACATCCAGACCTTGTCCCTTCCCGGCGCGAACGGACGCCACGCAGAGTATGCGAGCCAGTACACGCGCAACAAGATCGCCAGCACAAACCTCGCGCTAGGCAGCACAATAAACCCAAAAATCACGTATTGGGTGTCGACGGTGCTCTCGTTCACGACCAGGTACGACAACGGCCGCGATCTCACGCAGGAGGGGATCGCGCTTCCGCCGCTGGACCTGGCCGTCCTGCAGCCCGAGCTGACGGCATGCGGCATGTACTACTGCGCCCAAATCTTCGACCCGTCCATGAGAGTGACCAACGGCACCCTCGTCCACGCGTCGCATTTTCCGGCCTCGTACCCGCTATCGCCCGCCCTCCCCGGCGATGCGTCGCAGCTCATGTGGCCCCCCGGGGACAACAACGACATCAACGAAACCACCCTGCCAACAACAAGTGACAGGCCGCCGCCTCCAATGTTTACCGTGAGCCAGCAGGCGCAGCACATGCTCGAGGGCGCGCTGCGGAGCATCTTTAGCGTCACCAAGACGGCGGGGAACGACGACTTCGGCGGCAGCTTCCCCGATCCGGATTCCGGGCTCGACGGGCTCTCGACGCCGGCGTATCGCAACGTCTCGGCCGCGTGGGCCAGCATTGCCGCGAGCTTGTCCGGCCAGATCCGGACGGCGGGGGGCAGTCAGGTGGCGGTTGGGCGGGCCATGGTCGACGAGACGTTTGTGCGTGTTAGCTGGGGATGGATGGCGCTCCCACTTGGGTTGGTGGTTTGCGTGGGCCTATTATTGGGGATTACGGTCCACAGGAACTGGACTGAGAGGATTTGGAAGGGGAGCAGCGTGGCATTGGTGGCACATCAGCTCACAGGTTGCGAGCGCGAAATGGAAGAAGAGGGCTTGGGATGCTTGGAGATGATGGGGAAATTTGCAAAGGGGGTGAATGTTAGCCTGGAGGCGGACACGGGATTAGATGGTGCTTCCAGGCAAAGGTATAATTTTGTGAGAGCCCTCAGTTGATAAAGATACCCCGTTTTCGTAGATTATATGCGAGTGAGAGTTATAAGCGAGCAAGGGCTAGGTGAAGGCAGGACAAAGGAACTCTCGTGAGCCTAGATTCGTCAGATAAAACAAACTGAACATCAAGACTGAACCGAACAACGAGATAAACCCAAGTCCGAATGCAAGCCAACCAAACCTGCCCGCGGTTGGTTCTCCTTCCAGCTATGCAAACACATGCAAACACATGCAAACACAGAGAAACAGACATGCATACCGTGAGACCCTATCACGCTCAAACGCCGTGCGAAATCCACCCCCAACCAAATATCCTCATGCGAACCACAAAATAGAGAGACCAAACGCCAACCAAAACACATGGACGTCATTCATGTCCACCTCAAACTCAAGGAACCCAAGTCCACTCCCCTTCAACCTTTCCCCCCTCGGGAACCACCCCCCCATAAACTCCCACCCCCAAATCTAAATCCGCCGCGCCACACCCAACACACCGATCCACAACCACAACCTCAACACTCCCATTCCCATCCTGCCTGCTCACCCGAATGCGCATCCCACACAGCGGATTCATATTCGGATTCCCGCCCCCATCCGCATTCGCCCCGGCCGCATCAAAAACCTCATGCCCAACAGCACAGACGGCGTCCCCATCGCCGTTGGTCCATCCACAAGCCCCCAGCGCAGGCCGAAAAAAGGTCAACTCGCCCTCGTGCACGCGCGCGCCGCCGTCGGGGAGGGGGAGGTCGACGAGCGTGTGATGCAGGCCCAGGCCGAGACCCAGTCCGAGGCTGAGCACGAGGATGATGACTCCGAGGACGACGAGCAGCACAATGAGTCGGGTGCGTTTCTTGGCAGGAAGTAAAGAGGAGGGGAAAAAAGAGCGGCGGTTGAGCGAGGCCGGGTGGGGGAAGCTGTGGAACGACGAGGGCGATGCGTGGTGGGTGGGTAGGACCGGGCCTGAGGCGGGGATTGTCAATGGCGGGGTGGGTTCTTTCGGGAGGGAGTCGGCCGAGCCGGGGCCGGCGATGAGGGATCGGGAGAGTGGTCTTTTTGTTTTGTGGGAAGCAAAAGCAAAAGCGGATGCGAGCCGGCTGTGGCGGACGGACCGGGCGGTGCGGGACCATAAAGATCGCTTCGGCGGGTGGATCGGGATTTCCCAGTCGGGCACGTAGCGGACCCGTTGGAGTGGAGGCGTCGACGGTGCCTCGGCGGCCGCGCCGGCATGGTCTCGCTCCGGCGGCGTTTTGGGGAGGCCGTCTTCGCCGTCGAGGGTCGACGCCATCACTGACAAGACTTGGATTGCAACATAACGAGAGAGGAGAACGGAACAGTGCGGTAGCCCATGGTCAGCGTTTTAAACGAGCGACACCGGTATGTCGTTCCACAGCCACCGACGTTAATGTGTGGTTCTTTCGAGTCGGTGGTGTGACGGGTTCAACATGGCTGCCGGAGGCGCAGGCGGGGTTGTTGGTTCATCGAGTCAAAATCGAGAGTGGACGGTGTGTTCCCGCTCCCGCCCCCCCGCAGATTCCAGATTCCCGTCCCATCTTCGAGTCGACGCCGGTCGGTGGCGGGGGAAAGGGAGGGGTCATCCGCACCACCCACCCACACCTTCGGGTCTACCTGCCGACAAGTTTTAAGATTGTCGGCCGGTCTCGGTTTCGGTGTCGCTTGCCTCCTCGAGGAGTCCTCGTTCTGCATCGCTGCGAGGCGTTGTGCCTGCCTTGGCGGCCTGCACGGCTTCTGCGGCGACCCGCACCCGAGACCATTGCAGCCGATGCACGAGTGTTACCGTTTCCGTGTCGATTTCCTTGGTGAACACATGGTCCATCGTCTCGAGCATCAGCCCACCTGTTTCTGGGTAGAACAACCACACGATGACTGCGTTGATCAGGTTGAAGCCGGCCCAAACGAGATAAAACCGCCAGCCCATTTTGGTGATGCCAACGGGAGTCACCTCGACCACCACCCAGTTTCCAATGAAATCGGCCGCTGCCGCGAGAGCTGACCCCTTTGCGCGGATCTTCAGCGGGAGGATCTCGGGCGGGTAGATCCACACGCAGGCCATCCATCCCCAGGTGAAGCACGCCTCAAAGAGGAACAAAAATACCACGGCCGCAATGGCGCCTGCCCGCGTGCCGGCCGCCGTCGACACAGCCTCCCCGACGAGCACCAGACCCATGCCGACGGCCATGGTGATAAGAAGCTTCCGTCGTCCTACCCGGTCGATCGTGTACCACGTCACAAACGACGCCAGCACATACCAGAGCTGTGTAAAACAACCCAGCAGCAATGCATCCTCCTGGCCCATCCCAAGGGCCGTCCGGAAGAGCAACGGTGCGAAGTACGTGATGATGTTAATCCCTGACATCTGCTGCATGAACTGGATGCCAACCGCGAGATAAAACCGCTTGTCGGCGCTCACCCCGTTGGACCGGAACAAATCGCCCCAGGTGCCGTGGGCCTTGCTCTCCGCCGCCAGTGCCCCGCGGATCTCGTCCATCTCTTTCCTCACCGTGGCGTCGTCCTCGCTCCTGCCGCGCAACCTGGCAAGAACGCGCAGTCCGCTGTCATCGTCCTCGGCATGATGACTAGCCAGCCACCGCGGCGTATCGGGCAGGAACGGCGTAAGAGCCAATATGTAAGTGGCAAACACACATTGGAAAGCCAGGGGAACGCGCCACTGGGCGGCGCCCGGGTGGAAATACCAGCCGTAGTTGATGCAGTACGCCAGCAGCAGCCCGACCAGCATCGTCGTCAACTGGCAACAGACCTGCCATCCCCTCTGCGCATGCGCGCTCACCTCGGCTTGATAAACGGGCGTCACGGAGGTAGTAAAACCGATCCCGACGCCGACGACAACCCGCGTGGCCATGAACCACATCCTGTCGGGCGCAAGGCCCATGCCAAGTCCACCGACGCAGACGAGCGCGGCGCCGAGGAGGAGGGTGCGCTTGCGACCGAGAGTTTCCCCGAATATGGAGGCGAGGATGGCGCCCGCGACGGCGCCGACGTTGTAGATGGCCGTGATGGTGCCGATTTCGAGGTCCGAGGGACGACCCATGGCGGCGAGCCAGGAAGGGGAAATCACGACGCCTGACATTACGCCTTGGTCGTAGCCAAACAGGAGGAAGCCTGCGCTGCAAACAGACGTAATTAGCGCCACGAGGGTGGCGCCCTCGAGGCGCGTCGTGGGGGACATGGTGCCGTCCGCGACTTCTTGGGTAAGGTTGGATGTTGGATGTTGGAAGTTGTTCAGCTGGCCAACGCGTGGTTGCTGCGTTGTCTGGTGTGGAGCGTCCACGCCAAGCATTGCGGCATAACGGGTTAGGGTTATTTACTGTACGAACAACTTCCATCCTTGTTCAGGAGATTTAGGACCACCTTGAGGTAAGATTTGAAAGAGATGCTCGAAATATCGTATCATTACCCCTCTCCGTCTAGTGATGGCTTTCTACAATGTTGAAGGACCCTGTGTTGGTGTATTCCGTACCTGGACCCATATCGGCGTCGTTTCCAACCACCACATCGAATAAGCCGAGTTTTCACTCATCTCACCTCCATAGCACATCAAACCACTTTGTAGCTCCGCCACATCCCTACGAACGAATACGTAACTCTTCAAGCTCAATGATAAGCGGGATATCGTGTGTCTTACTAGACCTTAGTGATATCCAACCAGACATGACGACACCTTCCAGTGTCTTGGCGTGCGGGGTGTCTGTCAAACAGGCGTCTAGACTCCTGCACCCTACCAATTGCAGCTCATCTGCCGGTCTCAAGGCTGTATTCTGCTTATTCTACGGGCTGAGAACCTCTGTCTTCTGTTGGTGGCTGGCTGAGAGCTGGCCAACCGGTCTAGGCTTATCGTCGCACACGGCACTATCACCCAGTCTTCAGGCATGCACAGCCCGGCTCACCATGCATAGGTCTACACCTTACAAGCTTATCCTGTGTGCGTGATTCGTCTATAACCACGATATGAGGGGGAAAACGTGCCACTTTGGGCTTGGCTAGGTAGCTGAGATGACTGCTTTACACGGCACTCCGAAAGTCGAGGCTAGTGTCATGCAGCCTTTCGCTCGAGGCCAAGAGAGTGGAGGAGGCTGAATAGGAGGACCGGAGAACTCGAATGGCTCTTTTGCAATCAGATAGCAGACGAGCGCGAGTGTTTAAACCGAGTCATCCCTTCCCAAGACTCCAACTTACACCCAAGTCTTTCCACACCCAGGCTCATCCAACACATTGTGATCACTCTTTCCGCCCATTAGTTACCCGACTCATCGCCTGCCACTTGACAAGATGCCGACACTGGACCGACAGATCGGGGGAGAATGGAGTGCGCCATTCAATCTCAAAACTGTGATGGTCCACGCCACTCTGCTGCCCAACAAAAAGATCCTGTACTGGGGCCGACGTGAGGATTCCACCCTCGGCGAGACTCCTCCAACCCAGGGGCCGTTCGACGGCGACAGCGAGAACCCCGGATTCAAAACTTGGCCGAGGAATCTCGATGAACGCTTCACAAAAACATTTGTCTTGGACCTTGCGACCAAGGAAAGCATTCCCACCAGCAATGAAGCCCCCGGCGTAACCGCCCAAACCTCGGCCGGCATTCCCAAGGAAAACGTGCCCTCTGTCGGCCTGCAAACGGTCAACCTGTTCTGCGGCGGCCACACTCTCCTCCCGGACGGGCAGGTCATCATCTTCGGCGGCCACATCAAGGACGGCAACGGGGAGAAGCGGACCTGCGTGTACGACTGGAAGACCAACCAGTTCACTCCCAAGCTCGACATGAACCGCGGTCGCTGGTACCCCTCGGCGCTCACGCTCGGCGATGGCCGTGTTATCGTGCTGTCCGGTCAAGGCGGGCCAGACGGCCAGAACCAGATCCCCCAGATCTGGCCGGCGGACAACGGCACGGCCCAGCCCACAGCCTGGGTCGAGCTGCAGCAGCAGTTCTTCCCCAACTATCCGCGCGTGCACCTGACGCCCAAGGGTCAGCTCGTCGTGGTCGGGCCGAACCCCGAGACAATGGTGCTCGACCTGAAGGACCTCCCTTCCAAGGACGTCGACGTCAAGACACTGCCCGGCAAGGTCCTGGGCGCGTGGACGAACCCTGGCAACCCAGGAATCCGACGCACGACGGGCTTCCGCGACTATTGCCCGTCTGTCATGTACGACGCCGGCAAGATCATGTACCTGGGCGGCGGCATCAGCGACAACGAGAAGCCAAGCCTAGAAGTCGAGTTCCTCGACGTCAACAACGACGACAAGACGAAGTGGGCCTGGACCAAGGATCCCCTGAGCAACATGCTCAACCCGCGCAGACAGTTCAACGCGACCATCCTGGCCGACGGGACCGTCCTCGTCACGGGCGGGACGCAGCGCGAGGGCTTCAACAACCTCAAAAAGGGCGGGCCGGTGCACGTCGCCGAGCTCTGGGATCCGCGCGTCGACATCAAGACGGGCCAGCGCTCGTGGAAGGCGATGAACGAGGAGTCCTTCGACCGCTGCTACCACGGCACCGCTCTGCTTCTCCCCGACGCCACGGTCTTATCAGCAGGCGGCGGCGAGTACGGCGACGCCCACCCGAAGGACTGCCTCCGCAACGCGCAGATCTTCAGCCCGCCCTACCTTTTTAAGGGATCCCGCCCCGTCATCACCAAGTGTCCCGACCAAGTCGTCTACGACCAGACCTTCACCGTCGAGGTCGGCCCCCCGAACCAGACCATCGACGCGGTGACCTTCATCCGCCTGGGCTCCGTGACCCACTGCCGGAACATGAGCCAGTCGTTTTTGTCCCTGACCAAAACCCAAACCGGACAACAAATCACCGTCAAGGCGCCCAAGGACGGCAACGCCGCCGCACCGGGACACTACATGCTTTTTGTACTCAGCAACGGCGTCCCCTCGATCGCGAGCATCGTCCGGATCGCAACCAAGTTTTCTACTACTGGCCCAGCCGGCTTCGCAATGCCCCCCCTCAGTGACAGTCCCACCCCAACCATACCCCCCACCCCTCCCCCCTCAGTCCAGCCCACGCCCCGCGAAATGAGCGCCTCCATAGCATCCGAACAAAACCGCCCGCCCGTCGTGCTGGGGATAACCCCCATCTGCCCCTACGGCCTAGGCGTCTGCTGGGGCGGCGCCTACAGCGCGCTCAACTCGATCGACGCCATTGAAGTCGTCGATCCGCTTCCTAGCCAAGAAGATTCGCTCGCGTATATTTATCTCAGGGACCGCGAGGGGCTTCCGGATATTGATTTGTTGAGGGAGGAGTTTGCGAGGTATCTCAACCGGTCTTATGAGATTCGCGGGGTTGAGGTTACGATCGAGGGGGGTGTCGTGGAGCGGGCTGAGAGAACGTTGGTGATGGAGGGGACGGGTAAGAGGCCGGAGGTGGTGCTGGCGCCGTTTGGGGAGGGGAGTAATTTGCGGTGGGATGTTGGGAGCAAACAGAGGAAGCCGGTTTCTGAGGAGGAGACGGGGGCGTATGAGCGGTTGGTGGGGGCGTTGGCGGGTGAGAAGGGTAAGACGGTGCGGGTGACTGGGACGTTGAATAGGGGTGAGGGCGGGTTTGAGTTGAACGTGCGGGAGTTTGAGGTTCAGGGGACTGCTGCTTAGGTAGCTTGGGATGGCAGGGAGGGCTTATTCTTAGGTGTTTCTTTTTTTCTGTGTATTCACCTTGGTTTAATGGCCTTCTGTCTTCTGTTGTTTTAGGCATCTGATAGGGGTGCACCCCCCTTTTGCTACGGATGCATCCCCTCGCAACAGCGTTTTACGCATCGACCCTCTAATATACGGTTGATATTTTCCCTAAAAGCTGAATATATACTTGTCAGAGGCCGATCTACTATACCTTATATAAAGGGCTTGAAATTTGTAAAGGCTGATAAAAGTCAAGGTATAAGGCAGTTATGTTTATTTGCTAAACGACTGGGTATGCGTTAGGTTGAAACCTTTTATATCTTATTTCCGGTAGATAGAGGTTTAAGAACGTAAATTGATAGATCGTAAAACCCTTATTAATAACCCTTTTGGCATTGCCAATACGCCGAGACGCTTGTATTTGAGGATGTAGGCGAAAAGATTATCTTCAAGGGGATGCGTACGGATCAAAAGGGGGGTGCACGCCCAGACAAGTTCTCGATTTTCGCCTCGAGGTCCTGCGTGCCGGGAGGACGTTTTGTTGTGGGAAGGCCCGCATATGGGTTTCCACCACAGCCTTTGTGCGGCCTTTTCCCCTCGTGTGGATCTGGCTTCCCCTCTCCTCTTCTCACCAGAATTACACACATCTTCCATTCTCCCCATACGTTTGGCTACTGATTGAGCCCGGCGAGGACTTTCAGCCAATTGACTGGTTCCACGGCGGACTGTCGCTCCTCCATCTCTACTGCGGTGAGCTTTTTCTGCACGGTGCCGGCGGCGTACATAAGCTTTGCGGGATTCGACGACCTCCTTCGCCTTGTCCATAATTTCCCGGGGTAGTCTATGGGGGCCGTGGACATATGCCCAGCAGACGAGATGCTCGAGGTATACGCGGTCCCCTTACGCACACTGTATCGCTGGGAAGAGTCCAATGTCAGCCAGATGGCCAAGGCAGGCAGGGCCAAGCGAAAGGCGACCGCGACAGCGAACACAGCGGTGCAACCCGGAGAAGTCCGCCGCATCCCTGTCGAGTTGATCGGATTGGACAACGTAGACAGATTCGGAAACAGGATGACATACTCCTTTCCTCAAAAATTGATGGCGTTATGGACGCGGTATTATACGCAGACTCCCCAAAGCTTTATCCATATCCTCAATACATCAGACAAACCGCTTCGGATTTGCCGGCACATGAAAGTCGGAAATGTCGAGGATTGGGGAATTCTTGAACCCCATGAGGGCGACCTTGGAGTATTCAAGCCCTCGCCTTGTTTTAAAGTCTTTTTCCCGCCGTATGTTGCAAGCGACCAGGTCCTATCAAGCTTGAAATGGTTCGAGTGTTCTGTTCACGAGGGTCTTTGCACTGAGAGCTCTCGAACTTGTATTCATGACTTTTAGTTCCACGGCTTGTTTGCGTAAGGCGAATATTTTAGAGGACGTCGATAGCCAAATTAGAATACGATCGATGAGTCCAAAAGTTGAAGTTGCGAGTCATGCATAGGTAGGGATTCATTTCATGAGGCAATCCACCTACATCGACGCTTCTTAACCCCCATGTCCAGCAGACCAGCATAGTCTGCGAGATCTGAGAGGGCGGAGATTAGAAGTTCGACATGACCATCAAGAGATGACGAGGAACCTGGTGAGTCAGCCCATGTCGAGATACTCGGCGTCCAAGCCGAAAAAGCGAACACGTGCCGAACGGAAAGTAGTCAGAGTAGGGCTGGTTATCGCTGAGTAAGAAGATACTAGACTCGGAAACTGCATCCTCGCAAGTTCCCGGTACTCTTCCCTTCCAGCTATACCCCCGCGCAGCCTCGGTATCATCCGCCGGCCCGCACAATTCCCATCCGGCTTGCCCATCACTTGTTGGAAAGATGACTATAATCAGGCGGCGCAACCCCATGTGCCCGCCACACCTCCTGCTTCCGCTCGAGATATCTCCTCAGAAGCTGGTCAAACGGTGCCGACCGGCCGGCTACGGCCCGTTTGGCCGGCCACGTGTGTTTGGAGCAGGTCAGCGTGCGTCTGCAGGCGTCGCCGTTGGGGTTCTGAACGGCGCATTGCGTGTTTACATTGACCGGTACTGTAACTCTAATGTAAGAATCTGTGAGGATGGACAAGGGGAGGTGATGACTTGCGTTTGGGCTTGATGCGTGATGGGTCCGGGGGGTTGCGCGGTCGCTTTGGTTTGTCGGCGGGGGGATCTGATGATGACTTTGAGGGGGTGGGTTTGGTTGGTGCCATATTTGTGGTGATATCTGGTTTCCTGTTGATGCGGGTTGTTTTGTTCGCTGGGTCGTTGGTGTTGATGCTGTCGTGATTGCAATGTTCGCTGGTTACGCTGGCGCCTGAGGCGGATGTCGTGGAATGTGAATCACGAAGTCGTGTCGCGGCAAAGTGGGGAACCGATCGGAAGTGGGGTGATCTGGTCACGTGACAGGCGCTGCAACTCGCTGGACTCGGCAATCTCAGTGCTACCAAGAGATCTCCAATAATTTGTGTAATTATTGAATTCATCCTGACATCCATACACTACACACCTACCTGAGGTCTTCAAGACTATAACGTTATTGAGTCTTCCGTGATGCAGCGAGATAGTGTCAACAGGACGCTGGAAGCCAAGGCTGCTAACAGCGCTAGGTTTTAAGCTTAGTGGTTAGGATCCACCTTCTTCAACGGTGTGGACAGTGGAGCACCGCTGGCTTCTCCACCACGATGCGATCGGTTTCTTGGCCAAGGCGACAACGGACGCTACACACGGAGACGGAGTACGGAGTGGCTGATAATTTCTGGACGATAATGGCTCGGCCCCAAGGTGAACTCGAACTCTTATTCCCGGGCTAACAAAAACAGGTGGCAGAGGTGGCTTTCCGTGGCTGCATTCCAGCGCCTCTTTCCCTCGTGGCTCCTGCACGCTTGATCCCACCGTCTCCTCGCAGCATCGTCGCACCCCTCTGAAAACATCAGAGGACCTTCTCAACGCAGACAGCTTCCCCGCTCGACATGCCGACAACGCTGCCGATGCCACCCTTCTGAATGATCAAAAACAGTTGCCAGCTGCAGGAAGTTGATGTTGAGCGACTCAGTCGTCCTGCACCATCCTGGGGTAGTTGCATGTTATCTTTGTGCTTGGACGCGAGCATCAATCCTGCCACAGGTCAGAGCGTCCCAGCGCAAACTCGGAAGCGAGCTGCCGATTGCTTTCCCAGGTGAATGGTTATCGTGGTCGTCACGAATCAGAATACGACGCACGGACCGGTACCAGCCCTGAAAGAAGACTGGAAAAGATCTCTCCCGCCCCCGCATTGACCGAAAAACTTCTCCAGCGTTCATCACATCGCCGACCCCCAGCTCCCCCACCCGTCCGTTCGTGAGCTCGGGCCCGGGCCTCGCGATGCAGGTGACTGTGACATGGCGCTGTGCTACCAATGGCGGACGGGAGCCGTTGGCGGTTCCTGCACCCCGGGTCTTCGGTCGGCTTCCTCGAAACACACACTTCTCGAAAGAAGCTTCGCGCGCTGCTGCTGGCTGACATCCTGACAATCCCGTCTAGCCAAGTCTGGCCTCGACCCGGACGCAGCATATGCGGACGAAGCTGGCTCGCGTCTGTGCGATGCCAGACTATCGATGTCCGTGACATTGCTCGCGGCCCAGAGGCTGGATCGATGGTTTTTAAGTAAGGTAGTGCCCACGCTGACCCCATTGTCGGGTTTCTTGGCTTTGTGTTCTCTGCTCTAGCCCCTTACTCGGCGATCTCGTTGTAACGTCAGTTGGTACGAGTAACGAACACCCTCGTCATGGCCGACGCAGGTGCTGGCAGTTCCGGTTCCGGTCCCAGCAGTGGACCTCCGCCCGACTCATCAGGCGTGGGCCAGATCGGAGGTGGCCCGCCTCCTCCGCCAACACCAGAACAGCTCGCCCTTCTTCCTCACGATAACCTCGGACCGGCCCTGATCGCCATTGTGTGGATCTTTGGCGTCCTGGCAACCGTCTTTCTCTCCTTGCGTGTCTACTGCAAGATCTCGCGGAATGGGCGCCTGTGGTGGGACGATGGCATCCTCATCGCCTCCTATGTGAGTCCCCTGTTGAGATGCATGCTCTCCTCTCATGCTCACTAACGGTGGTCCAGCTCTGCTTGTTGGTCTCGGTGTGCATCACGACCTACCTGACGACACTCGGCATCGGGAAGCACATCTGGGATTTCCCAGTCCAGAACTTTGCCCTGTTCCTCCTGCCCGTCGACATCCGGGGGACCTTCTCCATCACGGCGTTGGCGTGGTCCAAGACTTCGTTCGGTATCACCTTGCTCCATCTGACTACCGGGTGGATGCGTTACGTGGTGTGGTTCATCATCATCACGGTGAATCTGTCCCTGTTCTTCAGCGCCACCCTACCATGGGTGCAATGCCGACCCCTGAGTGCCTTCTGGGATGTGACGGTGCTCGGGACATGCTGGGATAAGAACATCCTTTTTCACTACAACCTCTTCTCGGGCGCCTATTCGGGCGCCATGGACTTCGCCCTCGCCCTCCTGCCGTGGAAGCTGCTGATGGGTCTCCGGATGCGACGAAAGGAAAAGGTTGGCGCGGCGATTGCCATGAGCATGGGTGTGATGGCCGGCATCGCCGCCATCGTCAAGACAGTTTATCTTCCGACGCTTTATGGAAACGACATCTATGACAGCGTGCAGCTGTTCATCTGGGACACGGTCGAGGCGTCTGTCACCATCGTGGCCGCGTCTATCCCGACGTTGAGGGTGCTCATCCGCGACGCGAAGAAGAACAGATCGACCAAGGGCACCGGACAGAGCACGTCGGCCGGCCGGTTCCAGGTCAGCAAGTATTTCAGTAATGCCTTCAGTAATAGGAGCGAAGTCATGGCGGGAGAGAAATCGGGCGTGCATATGCAAATCATCAGCCAGGGCGGCCAGACGGACAGTCGAAGCGACAAGAGCATCCTGGGGGATATCGGGAACCTGCCTAATGACAGCTCCATCCTGAGGACGCAGACGGTGTCGGTCGAGTATGACAAGCGCAGGAGCCGCGACTACGACATTGAGATGGGTCGGGTGGCGATGCGGAAGGAGTAAATCATATGACCATATAGTTAACGAGAGAAGAGAAAAATGCCGAAGTGATGAACCCTGTTTCTCAAGGACAATGTCCCGTTAGGAAAATTGTTGAGAAGTCGTATATCATTTTTCCCACCATTCAAACATGACGCGCTGGTCCCGTCCCGTCAGGAAGCCGTAAGCGGGAACTCGGGGCTGCTCCGGATCTCCACACCAACCTGGAAGGAACATTTCCCCGGTTGACGGGCCGATTCGCAAAGAGAGCGAGCGGGTTAGAAACTCGATTACTCGGCAACTGACGTCGGCTGCATGACTTTTTAGTCGCCAAAGGAACCGGGTCGACTCCGAGTAACTGACGGGCAAAGAGGGGGAGGTGGTAATTTATCCCGAATCGGACCGCGGACTGACAACGGTGTTTCTTTTTGTGCGAAAGAGAAAATCTGGGGAAACGGTTAGGTTGACAACCTCCACTCCACACACTTGTAGACTAGCCGCCGGCTCATGATGGCTTGGCTCTTTGCGGGAGGCGTAACTTTGACAGGCGGCACGGAGATGGGATGGAAGGTAAAATGCCGGTGGGTTAGCGAGATTTTGAGAATCCGGGGGAGGCGTGTATAAAGCGGAGGGTTACAATAGAAGAGACAAAGACCGTGGGAGAACTACTACTTATTGTCCGAGATCTTTCTTCTCTTTTGTTCTTGTCTCTTGTGTCTCTACCGACTAGTCTACGACGATACCATCTCATCTCATCTCATCTCCCCCTTCCCCTTCTTCCACATCAAGATGAAGTCACTTTTGCTCACACTCCTCCCCTCCCTCGCGGCGGCGGCGGCCGTGTCGGTATCGTCGCTCGAGCCGCGCCAGGAAAAGACGCTCTGCGACCAGTACGCCTACTGGTCCGGCAACGGGTACGAGATCAACAACAACCTCTGGGGCCGGGGCCAGGCGTCCTCGGGCCAGCAGTGCACCTACGTCGATAGCAGCTCGGGCAGCGGGGTGCAGTGGCACACGACGTGGACCTGGCAGGGCGGGCAGAACAACGTCAAGAGCTATGTCTATATCGGGAAGCAGATCGCCAAGGGGAAAAAGATCAGCCAGATCTCGAGCATGTCGACTTCCGTTAGTTGGAATTACAACTCGGACAATGTGCGGGCGAATGTGGCGTACGATATCTTTACGGCTTCGGATCCGAATCATGATACCAGCAGTGGAGATTATGAGTTGATGATTTGGTTTGTGTTTTTTCTCGCTTGCCCTTTTGCTTTTTCTATTTGGAAAGATATTGACAGGTAGACAAAAACAGGCTTGCTCGCCTCGGAAACGTCTATCCCATCGGCCAGTCGGTCGGCTCGGCCACGGTCAACGGAAGGACCTGGGACCTCTGGGTCGGCATGAACGGCAACATGAAGGTGTTTAGCTTCATCGCGCCGAGCCCCATCAAGAGCTTCAGCGGCGACCCGAAGCAGTTCTTTAGCTATCTCAAGGACAAGCAGGGCTACCCGGACAGCTCGCAGAATCTTATTGGTGGGTTTTTTTCTTTCCTTTTGAGATCTCTCTTTTCCGTTGTTTTGGCAGAGAAGAAACTAATCACGGTGGTGCAGTTTTCCAATTCGGCACTGAGGCGTTCACGGGCGGTCCGGCCACCTTGACGGTCTCGTCGTTCTCGGCCAATGTCAACTAGATGCAACTAGATGCTGCGAGTTTGGTAGGTATCTACAAGATGCTGGCTGGACATATTCGGTGGGAGTCTGGATGATAGGTTTCCGAGACCCTTGGTTTTCGGGACCTGTTTCGTTTCTTGTTCATTGTTGCTTGGCACCGGCGGCATCTCATCTTTGGGTGAGCTGTTTTACTTTCACAGTACATGAGTTGCAGACATGGTATTTCTTTCCATGGTATTTCTGGCCAACTTCTAGCATTATAGCCACCTGAATCAACTGTATATACTCTCGCAACCTTGTAAACTTGGCTGCATGATTCGAACCTACAAGTCAACATGCACACTGCCAAGTCTTAGTCGCACCCAATGTTCCTCTGCATCACCTGGTCAAAGATCAACTTGGCCAGATCGATTGTCACGGTCCCCGCAATTTATGTCAACCGACCCCGCAACCAGGTTCAACATCAGGCTCTGAGGTCCCATCCCCGGCCGGTGGTTCAAATAGAGTAGATTCGGCCGAGGCTCCGAGGATTACGCGCGCCAATAGGGTCCTTTCACTTTTACACCTCCTCCCCACTTCAACGACACCAAGCGATGCACCACCACCCGTCTGTTTCTCCATATACGGCACCGAGGCTCCGAATCCCGTAGGCTAAGTTACCTTGTAATCCTACCTACCCACCGGAACCGTCCCTGCTCAAGCCCGGTTGCTGTTCTTGTTCGTCGATGAGGCTCGTGCCAAGTCTGGTGGAGAGTTGCATTACCCATCTACACCGCGACCGAGAATCTTGGATCCCGACGATGGGAAGGCCAAGATGGCACAAGAAAACGGGTCGACGAGGATAACATTATCCCCATCTTGGCTGGTATGCTGCCTTGCGACATAATGTAATTCCTAGGCCTCGTTGCTTTTGTATAAAATGGAGGCGGCCAGCAATAGAGCCGCATCGAGGTTTGGACGTCAGTCAGTCATCTCTGTCTGATAAGGGGGAAGCAATCACGATAGACAAATATGGCCTCCCGGTTCCTGCTCGCCCTGGCCTCGGCCGTTGCGGTCACGGCTCAGGCGCCCTTCCAGCCCTTCCCGGACTGCGATGGAGGACTCCTCGCGACAAACCAGGTCTGCAACCGCACGCTATCGCCCCCAGAGCGCGCGGCAGCCCTCGTAGCCGCCATGACGACGGACGAAAAACTGCAGAACCTCGTCAGGTAAGCACCTACCTTGCCTCCATTTTCCCTACATATCTTACAAAAATTCAAAAAGCAAATCCCAAGGCGCCCCCCGCATCGGCCTCCCAGCCTATAACTGGTGGTCCGAAGCCCTGCACGGCGTAGCGTACGCGCCCGGCACACAATTCCACAACGGCCCCGGCGAATTCAACTCGTCCACGTCCTTCCCCATGCCGCTGCTCATGGCCGCCACCTTCGACGACGACCTCTTCGCCGCCTTAGGCAAAGCCATCGGCGTCGAGTCCCGCGCGTTCGGCAACGCCCGCTACTCGGGCCTCGACTACTGGACGCCGAACGTCAACCCGTTCAAGGACCCGCGCTGGGGCCGCGGCTCGGAGACCCCCGGCGAGGACGTCCTGCTCATCAGGCGGTATGCCAAGCACCTCATCGCCGGCCTGCAGGGCCCAGACCCAAAAGAGAAGCAGATCGTCGCGACGTGTAAGCACTACGCCGGCAACGACTTTGAGGACTGGAACGGCTCGACGAGGCACGATTTCGATGCCAAGGTCGGCATGCAGGATCTCGCCGAGTACTATCTCAAGCCGTTCCAGCAGTGTGCGCGCGACTCGGACGTGGGGAGTATCATGTGCGCGTACAATGCCGTCAATGGCGTGCCCTCGTGCGCGAACGAATACCTGCTAGAAACGGTCTTGCGTGGCCATTGGGGGTGGACTGGCAAGGGGCGGTATATCACGAGCGACTGCGAGGCTGTTGCCGATGTCTCGCTTAACCATCACTATGCTGCGACCAACGCTGAGGGCACGGCCATGTGTTTCGAGGCGGGCATGGATTCGAGTTGCGAGTATGAGGGGTCGTCGGATATTCCTGGCGCCTGGAGTCAGGGCTTGCTCAAGATCGAGACGGTTGACCGTGCGCTGAAGAGATTGTATGAGGGGCTGGTGAGGGCTGGATATTTCGACGGGAAGCATGCCAAGTATGCTCGTGTGAGCTGGAAGGATGTCAACAGGCGTGATGCCCAGGACGTTGCGCTCCGGGCTGCGCGCGATGGCATTGTGCTCCTCAAGAACGACGGCACGCTGCCACTATCTCTTGATGGCAAGGACGCGAGAAAGAAGGTTGCCATGATCGGCTTCTGGGCCGACGCGGGCGACAAACTGTCGGGGGGTTACAGCGGAACGCCAACGTTCAAGCACACGCCGGCCTTCGCGGCTCGACGGCTCGGGTTGAACATCAGCATAGCCGGCGGCCCTGTGCTGGAGACGACTTCCGCGAGCGACAATTGGACGGCCAGCGCCTTGGCAACGGCACAGGACGCCGACTACATCGTCTACTTTGGCGGCCTCGATACCTCGGCCGCCGGCGAGACCAAGGACCGCATGACCATCGACTGGCCCTCGGCGCAACTCGCGCTGCTGGAAAAGCTGGCCGCTCTGAACAAGCCGCTAGTCGTGGTGCAGATGGGCGACCAGGTCGACGACACGCCCATCCTCAAACTCAAAGGTGTCGGGGCCATTCTCTGGGCCAACTGGCCTGGCCAAGACGGCGGCGAGGCCGTGATGCAACTGCTGACGGGCGCGCGCAGCCCATCCGGCCGACTTCCGGTCACCCAGTACCCGGTCAACTACACCTCCCTCGTCCCGATGACCGACATGGCCCTGCGTCCATCGGCGACAAACCCCGGCCGCACATACCGGTGGTACCCGACTCCCATCTTCCCCTTCGGCTTCGGGCTGCACTACACCACGTTTGTCCCGGAGTTCGGCAAGTTCTTCAAGAACTTCACCACCGCAGACCTCGTCGCCCGCTGCAAGGGGGTCGCCTACCCAGACACTTGTCCTCTGGCATCGCTGCCGGTCCGCGTCAAGAACACCGGCAAGCGCACATCCGACTACGTCGCGCTGGCGTTCGTCTCGGGCGAGTTCGGGCCGAAGCCGTACCCGATCAAGACGCTCGCGGCGTTCACCCGTCTGCGGGATATCAAGCCGGGCAAGACGGCCGAGGCCCGGCTGGAGTGGACGCTCGGCGACATTGCACGGCACGACGAGCAGGGCAATACCGTGCTGTATCCGGGGACGTATACCGTGATGCTGGACGAGCCGACCAAGGCGACGATTGACTTTACGGTTGCGGGCGAGCCCGTTGTGTTGGACAAGTGGCCGAGCCCGCCCCAATAAGTGACAGGACAGAAAAACCGGGGGTGTTGCTGACGGAAGCGCAGGGGAAGGGTAATGATGGGAAAATTGAAGAGGAATGAGTTTGTGGAAAAATAATAATGTGCCAGAAAATAAAAAAGTAATGATCGCCAGTTGCCAAGACAGAAACTCGACTTGAAACTGGTTACTTATCCGAGTCAGCTCCACGAAACAGTACAAAAAGGGGGGGCGTTACAATGCATGCAAGATTTGCCGACATCCGATCTCATCTCCATCTCCATCAAAAAAATCGGGGGAAGGGGGGATGGTTCCCCCCACACAACGTGACAGTTTGGAACGGCCAACCCCAGCCCACGGACCTACCCGCTGTCATGAGGCAATCGTGAGGGCGATCAGCATGAAGCATAGACTATGTCGGTAAAACTTCAGACGACAGATGGTCGATCATGTGTCGCTTGGCCGCGGCGCTGGACACCCGGCTGAAATACCGGATGACAGAGAGGGACGAACACGGCAAGCGTTTCCGAGAGATGTATTGGCTGGAAGGACGGGGTCGGTGTGCCATTGACGAGGCGAGATCGATGCAACGAGGCGCGTCTGATGTTGTGCCTCGCCAGCCTGCCGATGTGCTTCAGCGTCCCGGTAGAAGTGGTAGCGATCGCCCCCCTGGGGGAAAAAGCCGGGATGGAGGTTTGTGTGTCTGTATAAAAAGAACATTGTTGACGCCATTTCAGCTGACTTTCTTTTTCTCGTTAGGGTCTTTGTCGGTCATTTTCGTCCTTTTTTTTTCGCCTTCAATCTTTTTATTCATCAACTCCGACCTGGTGTCGTTCACTTCTTAATTTTTCAAAATGGTTCGCCTTTCACTCGCTGCTGTGCTGGCTTGTAAGTTACCTACCTAGCTCCTTTGTCTTGGTGAATTTATGGAGAAACTGACCTTGATAGTCGCCGTGGCCATCCACGCCATCGCCACCCCCAACCCCTCGGGCGCCCGCGACGTCGGCAACGGCCAGGGCAAGCAGTTCACCACCGGCGGCTGCGTCAGCAACGCCGACTGCCTCGAAGGCTGCTGCGCGAACAACAGCCAAGGAGTGGGCATCTGCTCAGGCCGTGGTGCCGAGTTCCAGAACGGAAAGCAGGGCTGCGGCTTTGTTGATCCCAACGCTGCGGCGACCATTGCCGCTGCCAAGAAGCAAGTTGCCGCCCAGGGTTTCTGAGAGTGTTCAAACCGACGGCGGTTATTAAGGAAGGATATGCTGGGATGTCTCGTGATACTTGGGATAGTGGATCGTAAAGAGCGGATGGGTCGCTCGTTGTCGAAATCTGGATTCGGTTTGCATACAGCCCGCAGGCACTGAGACGGCGATGGGTATCGAAGTTGGGTGGCACCGAGGGTCAAATCGCCATATCAGTACCTCACCTAGCCCTTGTTAGACAATAGACACCTTCAGCAACGCTTTCGGGACATCAGACAAACGTACCAACGATGTGATCTTCTCACGGAAAGAAAGTTTGCCTCGGGGACAATTGAGGGTTGAAGAAGTGCATGTAACGATGCTTCTGTTTTGGAAGAGGAAGATGGGCCTTGAGGGCTGGCCAAATACATGGCCTTGGTTAGTGCTCCTTCCTGGCCCTACGGGGTGGAAATCAGATGGAGGGCTTCAATAGAGAGGAGAGCTGATGTCTATGATCCGATCAGTGACCTTGCGGATGGGCAATCTTGAGAAGCCTGGTCGCTTATTACCATGATGGGATACTTTCATTCAAAAGGTTCTTCTTTCTGGCTGTGCCCTAAACAAGTTTGAAGAGGATGCACAATAACAGATCGGATGAAATCAATCTGGTGCGACAAATGTGTGTCTTGGAGAAGTGCAAGGTGAGGGGCACCACAAACTGGTGACAGACGCGCCGAAAAAGGGAGCCAGAGACTCCGAGTCGCCGTGCCTTTCATCCATTGTTCACTGGGTGGATCTGGCCGCCGAGTTGAGCACCACCAGAAAGCTCTCACCCCACCCAGTCACCTACCAGGTCCCTACCTATTTATTGACTGGCTTTCCTTTTCCAGTCGGAGCAAACAAACCGTCTTTCAGCAACGAACCGCAAACCTCATCCGCAACCTACCTACTCACCGTCGCCGACCTCCCTCAACATACCATCAAGTACCCGCCTTTCCCTTGCAATGGCTTCCATTTCTGAGTTCCGTCATTCCATTGAAATGGGTTCTCAGTGTTATCACAGATATGTTTGCCATCCCAATGGCGATACCGGCCTTGTCCTCCCGCACGCTTCGAAGGTGTTTCTCGTCCGAGCGGCGTTCCTGGAATCGTGTTCTACCATCTTCCGCACTCAACTGGCGAAAGCTCGTCGGCTCAAAAACACCAAGGACGATGGCGATGAAGAGCGGCTGATGCTCACCGACAACGAGTCGGATGCCAAAGCAATGAGGATTGTCATGAACATCCTCAATGGCAACCGCGACCAAGTTCCCAAGGAGCTCGGCCTCAATCGTTTCACAAAAGTCGCTGTTATTGTCGATCGCTGGCAAATAGGCAGCCCGAAGGTCGCCTATTTTGCACGCCAGTGGGGCAACTTGCTCCATCGCCGGCTTACCCTCAGCCCTTTCGGCTGCGACTTGTTCAAGAAATATATGGAGCCGCAGCGTGAGTTGGTCCTGCTTCTATATGCATCGTGGGTCTTCAAGTCCCCGAGCCTCTTCAAAGAGGCTACTGGGCGACTCGTCGACAGTACACATGGCTTCCTTCGAGTTCCCAAAGAGCTACGTATCCCGCAGGCTGTGATCGGTAAGCATCTCCCTGAACATCGGTTTTGTGCCACGGCATTTCTCCCCCGGAGACTCTTTTGTGCGTTCATTCTAACATTTCGATAGATGCAGTACACCGCAAGAAACAAGAAATATTCGGCCGAATAATGCGACTGATCGACGAACGCTTGGACGACCTCTTCGAGCACGAAGTGGGCTGCCACTGTCGGCTCAAGCAGATTGGTGTTCTGGTCGACAGAAAGAAGTACCTCTCGTGCAACGACATGGCCTCTGGAAACTACGTCAGCGGTATCATTGATTGGCTCAGGTTCCCCTGCCCGTGGGACGAGGAGGCCGGCTGCAAGTGCGAGGACGACGACAAGATGGCATCGTTCTTCTGGCGCGAAACCGGAAAGTTTGAGAAGTGGGTGGACCTCACCTATTTCCTTCCCTACGCCATGTGATGCGAGGGCACTAGGGGAGGTATCAATCCTTCTTGGGGACAGTTGGGTTTTGGGTTTGGGGCACACGATTTCTAGAGTCTGGTTCTTTAGGAACTTACGGATGACAAGGATGGCTGGGCGAATCTCCTGAGACAGAGGTCGGTTACTCCAAGGCATGACGTACACGAGTGGTTTTGGGACTTTTCGGGAATCGGGATCTCGTCCTGGGGATCATTTCACATGACAGGTACTCTAAATACCTAGATAGACTGCACAAACCCTACTTCAAAACCGATCCAAGTGCTTTGTTTTTGCTACCAGTTACCACGGTGGGAGAGGGATTGTTTCGATCTTTTGTTGTTAGCGGTGTTTGTCGAGTCGGGAGTTGCCAGGACTCAAGGGCCGCCAAGAAGCACAGTGACCAGGGGTTGGGAAGACGCGTCAAAAAGATCTTCGTCTCGCGTTCCTACCTTGCGCCTTGTGTGCCAGTGACTGGGAAGCCGCGAAGATTTTCCCCTCGAGTTCTGGCTACCAATTGATCATATACCATTACGTGCGCGCAAGTTATGCGCGAGACGGGAATGAAGACAACGCAGTCAGGCTCGCTCTGACCATTTCTCTCGTCTCCGCGCGTCGTCTGGTTTGTCCGGGGACAGCAAGCCACCGCCCCACAACTAATCATGCACGGGCCATCCTCACCACACATAAGATGAACGAGGAACGTCAACGGGAAGCTGCGACTGAGAACTACAGAACATGGATTCTTCGAACATGGCAAGCGCCACCAGGAGTCGCCGCAGGGAGCGGTCGCTTGATGCGCTTGAGGAGTCCACTCCCAGAAAGCGCACCAAGGCCGCTGTCATCCAGGACCCAAGCGTTGCTGTGGACACACCTCAGTCTCAGCATTCCCCAGCAGGCCCAACAGGCCCGGCGGCCACACCCACACGCAACCGGCCGGCGGTCCTAGTCGCGCCCGACAACATCATGGATCCGGATGGCGACGTCCTCTTGATGCTTACCAATCCCAACGGCCCGGTCCCGTCATTATATCACGCCCCCGATGTCTATCAATCCGAGGAGCCCGAGACGCAGCCGATCCCGTTCAAGGTCTCTTCCCGCCACTTGATCCTTGCCTCTCCCATGTTCAAAGCCGCCCTGACAGGGGGCTGGATGGAAGGAGGCGTGGGAGAGGAGACCAAGACAATCGAGGCCAGTGACTGGAACGTTGAGGCGTTCCGAACCGTCATGAACGTGGTCCACGGGCGTTCCCACCTGGTCCCTCGTAGCATCCCATTTAACCAGCTTTACAGAATTGCCCTTGTCGTGGACTACTACCAACTACACGACGCTATGAACTTTGTCGGGAAGTCGTGGGTGGACTCGATGAGAGACGACGTACCAGCACTACGCGTCATTGCGATGAGCGAAACCAGCAAAAAGTGGCTTGCCATTTCTTGGGTCTTCAGGGATCCAGATATTTTCAAGAAAATAACCAGCGCCTACATGCTCCACGGGAAAGCCATTCAACCACCTAAAGGCGTTCCTATTCCGAGCTCTGTCATTGGTACGTCTTCCACGATCCCTGGCGTGCTGGGCCGTCTAACCCACCACCAGCCAAGATGAATGCGAAGAGGAGCAGTGTCGCTCGCATGATTGTAGAAACAATCCAACGCTGGATGGACTGTTTCCTGGACGACGAATGGGGATGCCACGCTCAATGCCGCGCCATTTATGTTGGCCAGCTTAGCCAAATTCTGCACGACCTTAAGGCAGACAGACAGCCGACGGATTGGTTCGAATACAAAGATTTTCATTCGCTCATGGAGATGTTCCAGCGCATAGAGCCGCTGAAGTTGGACTGTATTCACACCAAGGGGAAGCCTATAGAGAAGGATTATTTCGCTATTCACAAGTGCTCCAGCTTCGATGTCGTCGGTGACGGCGCCGATAAGCTGGCTGACGACATTTCTGCACGGCTCCGGGGGCTGAAACTTCAAGACTTCCTCGACAAACCCAAGTCCAAGAAACAAGAGATCCGCCCGCCGGTTTGAATACCAGACGAAGCACGGGGAACGGTCGTCAACATCACTTGGGGCGACTGAAGGTGTCTAGAATGGATGGACAGACGAGAAAATCGAGCAGAACAGGGGACACTTTCTTATTATTTATCGGCCAACCTGGAGAAGCAAGGCAAGGTGTCGTATATATCATTGTAATGCAAGACAATTTGGGATAGTCAAGGATTTTATTTTTGTTCAGTTATATCATGTGTACCTATCATTTTAACTTCTCCTCGATTTTTGCTGACAACCATCTAATGCCACCGCTTTCTCGCTTTCAAGGCTGCTAGGAACAACACCGGAAGCAGCCTGCTCTCCCACATCTCGTCCCGCTTGGCCAGGCTGTCCACCTCCCTGTTAGGACTGACCAGCCGTCTCCAGCTCGGTCCACTTGTCCACCCAATCTACCAACATCGCAATGATGCCCGAGCAGCTCGTATCCTTGTTCCCATCCTCGGCATGTTTGTGTATGCGTTCGCTGACCGGTGCTTCAGCAAGAGACGCTGCAAGGAACCCACGCAGAGCGGGCGAGAAACTGGTGTCATTCAACGACCTGAATATAAGAGAGTTAGTATATTTCACCTTGCATGAAGGAAGACGGGAGATGCGTACGAGGAGTGCTCGGTAGATGCTGGTGGCGGCGTGGTACTTGCCACTGGTGAAGGGAAAGTAATCAGGGAAGCATTTGACATTTTGGTCTAAGGGTACGGATTTACGTATTGGAGTTTGGAAGTTGTCGTCTGTCGTGGGCAGTTGACTGCGAAAAGGGTCACGACTTGAATGCTGACTCCCATTTCCCGCAACATGAAAATCCTCGGTTTATATATTTGGTCATGACGAAATCCAATGGAAGATTTTATGTTCATGAAGCTGTCCTATGTGTGAATGTGTTGATATATTTTGTGGTCTTGCAAAACTTACATGCTCACCAGCGTTGATGGCCGGTTCGTGCCGATGTTGCACCACACAACCGGCAAGCCACAAAAACCCCTGACAGGAAGCCGAACGCACAAACGTGCGTTCGCGGCCCGGCCGCATTGCCCAGGGATGTGCGGGGATCCGGATCGCCATTCTTTTCCAGTCCCCTTTTCACTTCCCTCTTGGTTCCCACCAAACCTTTTCCGAGCAAATCTCCGACAACTCAAGATGGCTGATATTGTTGGAATAGCCCTTTCCGAACGCCCCGAGTTCTATTACCCCAAGGAAGACTTCAAGGTGCACCCTGAGCTCAGTGGGAGGGATGAAGCGCACAACTCACCACCCGCGGACTTATCCTCAATCAATTCCATGATTGCCGAAGATGCTGAAGAGGGCCCCATGTCAGTCGTTAGCGGTGATCATACCTTGGAGGGCGGGTCGTCCAGCTTCTCCAGTATGCTCAGAATGCGACGTTACCATGAAGTCCTCGACCAAAGCGTCCTCGCCGACTGTGGATCACAGTTCTTGACAAGCCCGACATATAGGCTTGCAACCGGAGAACTCCGAATGTTAGACGAGATATCATGGGAGGAGGGCCCAGTCTTGTCCTTCGATGAGCCGTTGCTGCTGGACGAGCATCCTGGGCCGGGAGTATCGGAGCTCGAAATATCTGCGACCGATCACCGACTAACAACACGCCCTCTCTTTCACACTAGCACCGCAAGGTTTAGAAACAAACCTCGGATGCGCCAATCTTTAAGAGAATCGAAGCAAAACCCCAGAATGAGACGGATGAGACGGAGATTGAGCAACGTCGCGCGTGACGATGAGCTTGGAGACGAGATAGCCGCACTCGACAGCAAACTCGCATGTCAGCCAAAGGACACAAAGGACAGTTCAGTTCACGCAGCAGAAATCTTTCTGTCGACCGGCGGATTCGACTGCAGGGAGATGACGGCTGAGTTTTGGAACCCTGAACAAGTCCCCTGCCCTTCGCTTTGGACAGGGTCAACGAAGGACACCCAGAGCGATTCCGGCCACGATCGAAGTGCCCACGCGGTCGAGGGTGTAGGAATCGGGTCACAGCCTATGGTAAACATTGTTCTCGAAGCTGACCATGACAGCCATTTACCTCAGCTCGACGAAAAGGGACAAACAGAAAAGGGCAGAGACGTCCCAAGACACTCGGGGGTACCACTGGGACCATTTCCCCTCTCGGACCCAGGAACTGACTTCGTACGGAACATGCCATCTCCGGGAAGATCTAAAGGGAAGAATAAAGACAACGACGACAAGACGACCAGTGGCCCCTCTTCTAAACGCTGCCGATCCAAAGACAGGGAGCTAAGCGCAAACACATCGTCAACTTGGTTTACCTTTACCACCGCAAATTCATCAACCAAATCGGGAGAAACAGACCCGAACGGTTCGGAATCGGAGGCAGAGGATGATTACTGTTCCGACTACACTCCGGACGTCCCTCACATGAGCGCCACGCATCCCTTTATGCAGCACAAACCGGCGGTCCTATCGGGACTTCTCGAGCGCTTCAGCTGCTGGCTTGTCCCAAAGTCTCCCGCAACCGACACTCAAACGGACAATCACAGCTCGCAACAGGAATCCCGCGAAAAGTTGTCACAGATCCGCAACAAGCGAGCAAGAGATGGGTTTAGAAAAGATGACTCGAACACCGGCAGCGACGAACAGGATCCACGACTGACGAATGCCAAAAAGCCACGGCGCGAGGAGAAACAGCGGCGCCCGCGCTTGGCGTGCCCATACTACAAGAAAGCACCAATGCGGTACTACGACTGCCACGGCAAGATCCTCTCCTCCATATCCCACCTAAAGCAGCACCTCTCGCGGAACCACCAGCTGCCCGTCTACTGTCCCATCTGCCAAGACATCTTCCTCCAAGAGGCCGACCGCGACGTACATGTCCAACTCCGGGCCTGCGATCTCCGTACCGACATCGTGCACGAGGGTCTGACGCGGAACCAGAAGGAGCAGCTGAAGCGCCGCGCATCCCCAACCGTCCCCGAGGAGCAGCAATGGTTCGAGATCTTCGACATCCTCTTCCCCGGCCACAACCCCCGTCCGACCAGCGCCTATATCAACGCCGAGCTGGCCGCCGAGACGGAGAACTACCTAGACTTTGAGCGGGCCGAGGGGCCCCGGATCATTCTCGAGACGCTGCGCGGACAGGGCGTCAGCCTCTCGAGGCTCGACAACCCCGAACACGACCTCGGCGTCTTCCGGGAAAATGTCCTGGCGGATGCGCTGGCCCGCATCGCGCAGGCGTGGCAGGAATCCCGGAGTGCGCTGGACGGGACGGCCCGCCGCGCTGAGGCCGGCAGCGCGTCCTCGCTGCTTGGCGCCCCGTCTTCGACGGGTGGTCGGACGCTGGTTGAGTCGCAGGACGGTGGGGTGGCTGATGATCAGAGCTCTCTCGTCGACAAGATCATCGACGCGGACGACGGGCATCAGGGGATGCTCCTGCGGCAGGTTGACGGTGCTACGGCACCCGCGAGCGAGATTACCGACCTGGTTCATGAATTCCCGCCCGAGGTGGAAGAGGAAGAGACAGGAACGGACACGAGAGGTTATAACTCTATGCCACTCTTTCAGTTCGATATAATCAACTGGTCGGATGAGGATACCTGAGGACTGACAATGTTAAAAACGCCACGGTTGGTTTGAGGCAGTCAAGTCTACCGAAGCGTGCCATTAGCGATCCTCACCGTCCCCCTCGTTACGATTCTGGTCATATTGAATACCTACCTACTGCGCAATACATGCCGCTGACCTCTGCAAACTCAGCCATCCCGACGCAGAGAGCCAGCGAGGAGGAGCAGGTCATCCCATCACAAGCCTCTCGCGCCGAGACGACCGACCGAAACAGATCGCGTGCCTGAAGTTTCTCTCCCCCCAACTCCCCAGCACCAGCAGAGCGTTTCCACGCATCGACTGTCCCTCCCGCATCTTGCTCCCAGTAATGGATATCTGTGTTCATCGTTGAAGGCAGACCACCAAAAAAGCGGGTCGGGATTTTTCAACAGAAAAAAGATCTGTAAAAAATACAAAGTACTAGCTTCAACTCGTTTCGATCGAGTGGCCTCCGGGTTATGAGCCCGGCGCGCTTCCACTGCGCCATGAAGCTTTGTTGCTTTTGGTAGATGCTTGATGGAAGAATGCGTAAGGAAGGTACCTAATAAAGCAAGTCTTACTTCAATCAACGGTAGCACGGTCCCGTCTTCTTCCTAGATCCGCCACTGGACTGCAGCACCGCATCCAACGGATCAAAGAGTCTCAGTCTGAGACTCTCAGAGCTCTAGGTCGAACCCTTCGGGCTCTTCCAGGACTTGTTTAGCTGTATGATGCACCTCAACAGTGTCTCGAGAGCCACAGTATAGGACGTTAGAGATAACCTCGACCGAAGACCTCGATTGAAGCCTCTAATTATAACAACAATCGCCACAATACCCCGATGTGGACGTACACTTACCCGTGCCCGAGCTTTAGAAACGGCGTTCTGGCTTCTAATTGGAACGACACGTGCACCACTGCGAGTGGCTCATTATCTGCGAACATCGACGAAAAAAATTAAGTTATCGTCTTCCATTCTGCGAACAATCTGTCTGCTTGACCTCGCACACCTGACGCGATATCCCCCGTAACAACCGATACACACCTCCCTCCTCCCACAAAAAACAGCTGTGCCGTATCTCACTTGATATCCAGCACAATATCCAACCTCTCCACATCCAACGACAATCCCTCCCGGTCCAGTTTCTCCCTATCAACAAAAAACCACTCCTCAATATCTCTCGGTGTAGGAGCAGGCGAAAGGTCCTCCCCAGGCGGCAACTTAACCTCCTCAGGGTCCAACTTCCCCGGCGTCCCCTTCAGCGTCGTATTCTCCAAGGAAATCTTGCCGCTGTCCGCCTCACCCTTGACAAGTCTCTTCCACGCATCGGCGCACTCTCGATGATTTTCGTAGCGTACCTATACCCGTTATTAGCCACATGCATCCACCAAACCAGATACAATCAAATATCCCCGAGACAAAACAACAACCAACACCAAGCAAAGAAAAAAAAGAAAAGAAAACCTACTTCCTATCCCGATACGCCCCCCCAAAAGCAAACCCATTCCCCCGTCCCCCATCAGGCACCTTATAGATCCGAAACCAATCCCTCGTAGCGTCCAACAACCCGGGCAGTTCTCGTTCCACATCCTCGATATCATCGAGCTTCTCAGCGAGCGGATCGTCGACGTCGATGACGACCACCTTCCAGTCTGTCTCGTCCGTGTCGATCAACCCCAAAATTCCGAGCGGCTTTACGCGGCGCACGCCGCCGGTGGGGATCAGACTGTGGCGGGAGATTTCGCAGGCGTCGAGGGGGTCGTTGTCGCCCTTTTTGTGGGTGGCTGGGTCGGTGTGGGTGGGGTCTTCCCATGTCTTTTTTTTAATTAGATTTCTGTACCCATTTTTTGTGTGTTTTGTTTGTGTTGATGGGCGCGTAGATTTGTCTTTCTCTGGAAGGGGAAGGGGCTACCCAATGGAGAGGAGTGAAGGTGGGAACAGGTGGGGTGGGACCATCTGAAGACAACGTCGAAGATATGTGCGGGCAGCTCGGGGGAGTGGCTCAGCCATTTAACAACGGATGATGTGTGTGGTATTGGGGATGCCGTGGCTCTAATAAGGGAAACCAGGGAAGTGATTGTCCAAGCTGGGATCGAGGGAGGTGTGATGAGATGCATACCTGCGGCAGCGCCCCGTAATTCCACAGATACCCTTTATACGGAAAACAGCTTTTCACGAACCGCGGCTCGTCTGACAGCGTGTCCTGTACGATGGGGTTGAGCGAGATGTCCCGCGAGATCTGTTTCCATCAAACTTATCAGCACTTTGTGCCTTCCTCCCCCCTAAACGACCCGGGGAATAAACGCTAACACGTCAAATTAGTTGTAAAAGGGGGAAAGACCTCAAACTTGGCATTACTCCACCGCGGCACCTCAACCACCATGTTTAAAATCCCCTTGTCCTTGTCATGATACAGCGGGATATCGTGGAACGGCGAGATGGGTATCCCATCCTTTCGTCGTTCAAAGTAGACTCGGTAGTCCTTGGTAAACGGCCGGCCGACCTTGCGGACCGTGTATTCCTCGTCGGATGTGGTCTCGATATCCATCGCGGCCGTTTTCACTAGTGCAGGTGTGTTGTGGAGGTGGTGAGCTTGGCGTTGGGTTCACGATGCAAGCGACACATGTATATGTCCAGTTACGTCATTCGTCTCTGCAACCCCACCCTCCCTCAACCGTCTAACCGGTGATCTTTAGGTAAGGTATACGACGTGAACCGGTATTATGCATCGTGGCAATACATTGCTTGCTGTTAAATCATTCGAATACACACCTCCCAGCACCCGTCTAACCAGTTGACCGAGGGCTTTTGGATGATTCCGGCATTTTGAAAGAATACAGAGTGAACTATCCGCAAGTGTCGGAGACCAGCCCATCTCACGATATGGATAGCCTCGGCGAGTGTTAGAGGGATGGCCGAGAGAGGAATGCCTCTTTACTGAGAGGGAGGACGTCTGTGGCCGTAAAGAGTGGTATCTTTGAGTCCTAGCGGTGGCTTACACGTGAGAACGCGTCCCGGCCACCCTGGCCAACATCCAATATCTGAGTCGGAAGTTTCAGAACTGCTTGTCCTTTTGCGACAATGCTTGTGGGGAGTTTGTGGCCAAGCATAAACTCGTAACCGTCCAGAACCTTTTTATTTTCTGTATGGGTATCGGATGCATGGCTGACTGCCAAGGGCCTCGACATTCGGATGCAGTTGGTGCCCCCGTTCAGGTATCTTGGATCGGGGGTGTCCCAGGCCTTAGTGCGCGGATGCTTAAGCTTAACCAGTCGACAATTCTCACACAACATGTTGTCTTTGAGATGGGTTTCGCATGCATGCACCATATCCATCACCATTGCGCTCGAGGGGATGCGCGGCACGGCTAATGTGGTTTGATGTTGGAGACGGGGTTCTTGTTTTTGAGGGAGGGCAATTGCGAAGATCGGGGACACCTTCCTCAATTGCTCGTACCCCGCATTAGCGGCACGATCCAATCGCGCCCGAATCAACTCAAACTTTGTTGCAAAAGCGCCCGGCCAAAGTGTCAACTCAGCCACTCAGATGGCGCATAGTTCGTGGCTGGGCCTTTGATGATTTTTTCTTAGCGTCTCGCTGTCCCCCCGCTGGCACCACCTCAGCACGGATTGCGTCTTCGTCTTTCCTGCTACCGTCTCTCTGCAGCACAACCCCTAGCCACTGACTGTCAAAGCCTGGTAACGTTTACCTCGGTTGTCTATCATCCGCGCATTCTTTGCCTCCAAGCTGACGGTTAATTGCAGAGACCTAGTTCAATCGCACTGTAGACGACCAACCCCCAGCATTCTCACAGCGTGATAGACCCCCATGACGGGACAGCCCTCACCGTTGTATGTAGGGTCCAATGCGGATCCGAGATCGATTGACCCTGGTGCCGCCAACCTGGAAACCCTTGCGAACTTCAGCTGACGGCAGCGCAATCACCGGCTGCCACGCTGAAGCTCGACACACTGAAACCCGAATGTCAGCGCTTCGGCGACCAACACTTGCGTGGCAACCTCATTCTCGAAATGAACCCGGCCGCAATTGCCGAATCCAACTCCACCTCACATGCCCGTCCCGCTCGGCCCGCTGCGCTGTGGGGCGGCATTCTAGAGTACTCGTAAACGACGGGTAAGGGCATAGCGCAAACGGCCAAGGACCTCGGTATTGTGGACGCCATCTCATCGTCTGACAGTGTGGTCACTCATTTACAACGAGGTTACGTCGGGAGTAGGTACCTATCTACCAAAGCTAACTCAGCCATCAGAAGGCTTGTGGCGCCAGTGGTCAGAGCAACGGGTACCTGTCCCCGGCGTGTGTGACGCACGCTGGCCTTGCCAAGCGTGGGCGGGCTCGCCAAGCGTGTGAGGGCTTGCCAAGACAAGATCCCACAGCGGCACTGCGCGGCCTCGATCGAAGGCTGCCACAACGCATTGTTCCCGTGCGCGGCATCTGATGAGGTGCGGATCAGCAAAAAGGTGGCAATCATTGCACGGAACAGGTTTTGAGGGACAGGGCAATGTTCCTTTGGCTTGGGCCTTGTTCGTAAGTGGTAATGAGCTCGTGGTGCGACCCGACACTCAAACTAACCCCAACTTTCGCTTCGCAATCCTTCGCAGTGTCTCTCTGTTGAGAATGCGAGGGGCAGGAAATTGACGCATGCGAGCTCGAGTCTGGCGCATTGGACCTTTGCTATTGGTTTCTGTGCCTTCGTTGCTTGTCGACGCACGGCCCTGGCCGTCGACCGGCATGCATCTCGTTGATGCATCGAGGGAACGTTAAAACCGGGGAAGGGGTCCCGCTTCTCCTGGGCTGGGTGCCGTGTTGTGTTACCATCGGGTTTGCAGGTGATCAGGGGACGGCTGGGAGGACAGTCTCTATATGTAAGAATGATGTTTTGCCCGCTGGCCATGGAATATCACTGACGAGAGTCTAGAAGCCTTCTCTGTGAAGAGGCCGAAGACCGCTGAAGATCTCATGCGAAGAAGCATCGTCACAGGGCTAGAGAACCTTCGATGGCAGAGCCGGCCTTCTCTCGTCACACCGAACCCCCCTTTGCGTGCTGGCGCATGCCAACTTGGAGGAGCAGTGGTTGGGCGTGGTTGGGTCTTGGAAGCTACGGATGCACTGATAGCCAAGCCCGTCGGCCGACAACCATCCGTGCGCACTGCGCAGCTGCCCGGGCTGCCATGTCTCGCAGGTTCAGCAAGATGTCAACCCCCAATATAACCCCAATCGGGAAGAGCGAAAAGAGATGGGTGTGTCTGAGCGAGCGGAGTGGCGTAGCCAGCTTCCAACCGCACCAGTAGTTTTCCGTTCCCGCCATTGTCCAGTTGACCTTCCCCAAAACCGTACCCAGCGATAAACCCAGATCTTACGACTTCTGGTGCAGGGAATAGCGCTTTGCTCGGACATGGACTGTTCGACTGCCAATCCGACCCCAAGACCTTTTTTCCTTATATCAGAATGGAGATCCACTCTCCACAGCTTATTCTCCTAGCTTGTTTCCTCTGTCAATAGCGCTGCTACGACCCCAGGTTTTCGAACTGCCGAAGCCAAGCTCCCGAAGCCGTTGCTCCGTTCCGCTCCCGGGTTGACGTTGTAGCGCATCACCAGCCATGTCGGCCCCGCCGCTGACGCCAGAGCAAATCGCCCAGCTCCCCCACGATGACCGCGGGTCCGCCATCCTCGGCGTCCACTGGGCACTTACCGGCCTGGCGACCATTTTCCTCGCGCTGCGCATCTACTGCAAGAACCTGACGAGCAAGAAGCTATGGTGGGACGACTGGATCTTGATAGCTGCATATGTGCGTCTTTCAGCCATATCGGGGGCGGGTTTTTTGGGCTTTGGAAAACCGGCACTAACATTCCTCAGGCAGTTATCCTGGTGGTCGATGGCGTAACAACAACGCTCGTGGTGGACTTCAAGCTGGGCCGGCACAGCTGGGACCTTCAGATCACGGACCTAGCGAAGTTTATCATCCTGCTTAGCTCGCGCGCTACCCTCACCCTGACGGCGGCCGGCTGGACCAAGATGGCCTTCGCCGCGACACTGCTGCGGCTGACCGAGGGATTCACGAAGCGCTTTGTGTGGTTCATCATCATCTCGCTCAACGTTACCACCATCATCAGCTGCCTCGTGCCGTGGATCCAGTGCGAACCGATCGCGAAGACGTGGGACCCGACCCTGCCGGGGTCCTGCTGGGCTGCCAAGGTCGGCACCAAGATCTGGATCGGCATGGGAGGTTTGTTGCCCTGTCGTCCCGTGGGCGGCGTTCTCTTACTGACGGTTTGCTAGCCTATTCGGCCCTCATGGACTTTACTCTCGCCGTACTACCCTGGACGTTCCTCTACAACGTTTGTCTGCGAAAGAAGGAGAAGCTTGGTATTCTGGTGGCCATGAGCATGGGTGCTGTGTAAGTTTGGCCTCTGGGACCTGAGAAGTGCATGCGCGCTAACCCATGGACAGAGCAGGGTGTGTGGCCATTGCCAAGTGCGCCAAGCTCCCAGAGCTCGGGTCTGGTGATTCTTGTAGGTTTTCTCCGTTTTCAACAGGACCTTTGCGACGTCGAGGCTGACGATTGGTGAAACAAGACAACGAAGTCGAGCTCTACATCTGGGACATTTCCGAATCCTGCGTGACCATCATGGCCGCCTGCATCCCGACGATGCGCGTGCTCCTGCGCACGGCAAAGACGTCGACCCAGGGCTCGTCCAAGGTGTCCTCGCAGATGCCCTCGCACTTCTCCGGGAGGCGGCACACGCGCGACCGCAGCAAGGGCGACTACGACCCCGAGATGGGCCACGACGGGCCGGCCGTGTATACGAACAACTCGCACAGCTCGGGGCCGGATTACATGGTCAACGCCTCGGCCAGTCCGCATCGGAACCGCAGCTCGGATCCTGTTTTGGGAATGGGGACCAAGTACGAGTACTCGTCGGCCTCGCCATGATGGTTGGATCTCACTTCGCTGGTCGAGAAGGGATTTATGGGGCAGGTTTCCTGTGATGATACTGGGCAAGGGAAATAGGCGTGATGAGTGTTTATTGGGACGGACGGACGGATGGATGGATGGATGGATGGATGGGATGGTGTCATGACTTTTCTTTGTGTCCGAAGCGGATATCCCCTGATTTATCTAGTTTTAAGTTTTGGTAATGTATTGTATGATGAGAGCAGATGCTTTTTGGTTGTCCATGCCTGTGATTTTTTCTGTAGCTTCAGGCGAGTCCACTACGAGGCGGGTCAGCCCAGGTGTCGAGGCACCGTGGGGGTTGCGCTCAGGGGTTGTTTACAAGAAAACGGGGGCGTCGAGGAGCACGTCCCACCTGACCAATGCATCTCACATCCGACATAACCGTCCAGCCAGTCCGATGTCTGTGCCATGGCAGGCAGTTCTAGCCAGTGAGCCAGTGGTCTGATGGTGCTTTGACGTTTGGTGCTCGGGCCGCCAGACCAACTGCTCTCTCCTGATGACATTCTTGACTTGAACCCTCAGCTAGCGTCAACTTAAAGGGCTGGGTTAGTTTTGATGTACCCAGCGTTTGTCTCTTATTAACCTCTGGTTAGCCCAACAGCCTCAGTACCTAGGTATGAATACATATCTGAATTTTTTTGGAGTGTAGCAAGCCAAAAGTTTTAGGGGACAGCCTCATCCTCAAGTTCCAGCTATCTTACCTGGCCAGCACTCGCAAGTACCTACTCGTAAATGTAACAAAGCCTTCCATCCATCCCACCCATCGTATTCATCAAATCCCGCACCTTCACATCCCCGGCCAAAACACCCAAATTGCTCACATCATCCAAGGTCCCATTCGCGCTCGGCGGGTTATTAGCCATGGTCTTCGTAAAACTAACCTCGAACAACCTCTTCTCCAGGTCCAACATCTGCCAGATCCACCACACCCTATCGATCATGGCGTGATGCAGCCAGAAGATGGGGTCGGCAGGCGACACGTAAAAATCCCCCGCCGGGTCCCCGCTGACGGTGTAATGCCCGGCCGCGTGGACGCCGTACTTCCCGATCTCGGCCTGGCCTTCCATCACCCTTTGGAACCAGTAGATTTCTTTATTGCTGGTTATCAGTTCGTAGGTGATGTTCGTCGTGCTATGCGCTGCCGAGTAGCGGTTGATGTCCCGCCGCAGACAGCGGGGGTTGTAACCCAGCCCATCGGACTGAGGATTCGCCGGCACGGGAAGTGTCAGGCTCGGAAGGATGGGGCCGATGTTGACGGTCATGTTCGCAAATGGACCGGCCGTGACGCAGCCGCCGCCCGTGCCGGGAGGGAGGATGTCCCAGGGCGGCGGAGCGATGGGGAAGTTGATCCCTTCGTGCGGGATCGCCTCGCCGTCGCCGGACATGGAGTACTCGTCGCCGTTGAATAGGGGGGAGTTTTGCGGGTCGGCGGCCCAGCGGCCCCAGTTCCAGTAGGGCTGGTAGCCTTTGTACCCGCACTCTGTGCGCAGGGCCTGCTCGTAGTGCCAGACGTAGTACCGGTGCCAGGGCAGGAAGAAGGTCGACATGTGATTGCGAGGGGTTTGTTGGACGTGGACTACGACGTAGTCATCGAAGCGGGATTTTGCGCCGGGTGCTTGGGCCGAAGTCAGGGATGGTTTTGATTGGAGGCAGAGGACGGCGTCCGTGTAGGCTTTGCGTTCTTGTTTGGTGAGGTCGCCCCTGGATTCGCGTTAGTGGAACGAGACTTTCGAATCATCTCCCTCTTGAGATAAAATGTTGGTGCCGCTTACCATTCTTTACGACGGACGGCATTTTCCAGGGTACAGTTTCCTTGAGGGTGCTTGGCAAGATACTCGGCAATTTTGGGAAGCGAAGCGCTTGCGAGCAGATCAACTTCATCTCGGGGATACCCCTGGGCGGTGGTAAGACCAGCAGAGACCACCGTAGCGATCGCCAAAGTAGAACGCATGATCCCAAAGGCGCACGATACCCCGGATTTCTACCTGAAAAAGATGGCCAGAGAACTCACGACGACGGAAATGCGCCGTCATATACTCCAGCTAGAGAGTCAACCCGCTGCAGCGACCCTTCTTCCCGGGAGCCAGAAGGAACTCCCGACAACTTTAAATTTTTAATTAAAATTTGGTCGTCCCGCTGTCACACAGTCCCAAATCCCGGGCAATGCCGCTCTAAATCCACGTGGAAAAATACTCTACCCGGCGGCAATACAATCACTCTGACCCCAACGGCTTGAATGAACTAGGCTGGCAGCTGAGGGTACACGTCCGAAATCCATCGTTGGCTCGATCTTAGGGTACAACCACAGGGTGACTTATTACCGCGTAAAGCCTTCTGGTTCTTCTCTACAGACATATATAGTTCTATAGCGGAAGAATCCACAGTGGTATGACACCGCCCTAGTCACCGCCTTATTGGTAACCTATTGGATTGCATGCAAGGCACCATAGTATAACCTGGATCCTCCGCAATGCCATACCCGGTGCTCGTTGCCGCAACATACCTACCAGATATACGTGCGCCCCGCAAATAACCATACCAAACCACTTATTCTGGCATCCGCTACACCCACACAGCAAAGTCGGTGAAGAGACAATATCCAATTCCTGTGGGTTTCTGCATGGCAATGGCACGGAAGTCCTCTCGTCGAATCGGGGGTGGCGGGAGCCATACGCGCGAATTCAGCCGAGAAATCGGATAGTGATGGTCTGGGACTTTTGTTCACTGACGCGAGTATAGGTAGCTTTGTTGGATTTAACCCACGTGTTCGCTACCTACCTACCTTACAAGTACCTAGTTGGCGTAGAAACAGTGATTCAAAACGGGCGGAGAAAGCTTCGCCGGATGGGAATAAAAAAAATAAAAATAGGTTGCCACCGATCGGACTCGACCAGAGGACCTCGCCGGGGGCAGAGATCCCACAGCAGTTCCTCTGAAGAGCGAGCTGTTGCCCCCCGGTGGCGGAGAGCAACACCCATCCACCTGCGCCACTGGCAAGCCAGTAGCTCAGGTGTTTGGGCCGATGGTAAATGGGGGGATGGTTTGGATATATATACTTGGATTCGAGGTGTTGGACATTCCCCGGTGTATATCTATACATTCCTACCCGTTAAACCACTTGAATTCAACTGCAATATGAGTTCCCTCTTCAATAACTCACACAATCGCGAACCATTGGGCTTCACCTAATTCCGCCTCGCCCAGCGTAGAACCCACACCCAGGCCTTCTATAAAAGCGTCCCCGATCAACTGAAATGCTGTCGTCTCTCCAACATGTGCAGTGAGTGGATTCGCTACATTCCCGGCCGGCCTAAGGATAAATTGGTATCCGCCCGGGAGTATCACAACCTGGTCTCCGAGCTCAACGTCATCGGGCCCGTCAACAACACGACCATTGGCAGCGCCAAAGAGCGACCGCCTCTGGATGACACGGTCGAAGAAGTCCTTGATTATCCTGGTGTTGATATGATTCTGGGGAGGTTGTTAGCTTCTCGCACATTCCCCGCACCAGACTGCATGCGATGCAAGCGGGCTGTTCATGGCTCACCAATGGTTGCGTATTCTCCTTCTCTTGGTCCGGCTGTTCCGATGACTTGTTTGTGGTTTCTGCTGATTCCGTAGCAAACATCAGGCGGTAAACATTGTTCAAAACGATCGACGAGAGGCTGAAAGAACCCCTCGTTATGCAGTCAAGGAATCCAAGTAGATCCTCCGACCGACCCTCATCATTAGCTACCTGTTTCTCGGGCAGAGAGAGAGTGTTGTATAGCGTCCACAGCATCCTGAGCCTCTCTGCAGTGTCATTGTTGGTGTCTACCCCTGACAACTGCGGTTCGCCCATGCGTGATATCGCGGTGAAGTTCCATCCCCGCACGAAAAGTACCCGGCCAAAAAGACGCCAAGGTGAGAGGGTATCGACTGCCGGGACGCGGACGCGGTCTGGGGGACCTATCGACACTGTCCCAGTGCGTTTCGGTGCCCTCCAGTCCGGAGCCCACGATGCGAGTGTTGATCCGGGCACATCTCTGGGAGGGAAGCAGGAAGCGACATACAAGGTAACCGAAAAGATACGATCAGACTCGACGGAATGATAGGCCAACGCCTGGTACACGTCCTCGACCTCGGACCTATATCCGAGGGCTGTCAGACCTTGGTATGCTCTGTTGGTCAGACCCATTAGAGCATAAACCCTGTCGCGATCATCGCTGCACTGGGAAGCGTGAAAGCCGTAAAGCAGCGTGATGAGCCTGTCGTCCCCAGGAAGAGGCTCACTGAGATTCTCCAGGATCTTCCTCGTCGCGAGCGGAAATTCAGCCACTTCTTGGAACATGAAGCACAGCGCGTAAGCTGAGGCGAAAAAGTGCTCGGCATCCAGAGAAAACTCGCCGCAGTACACCGAGCTCTCCACGGCGAGGGCCAGCTCCTGAATGACCCAGCGTCTCTGGAACCACGGCCGTGAGAGAAACAAGCACAGGGCCGCACAACCATCATGCCCGAAATCCTCCCTGACATCCTCTAGAATCTGCTCAGGGGTCCACGTCCGGCCCTTTGTCCTCAGCGGGTGGACAAGCTCGCCCATGTATTCCGAATAGATCCAGAGCAGGCCATCGACGTGTTTCCGGACCAAGCGCAGAACCTGCTCGCCGCCGTCGTAGTCGTCGCCGAGCCAGACGAGGACCCTGATGGCTTTCTTGTAGATACGGGACATGTAATGGACCTGGTGGATCTTCTCGTCGAGATCGCCCTGGTTGATGCAGACCGCATCGGCCCAGAGCCGTCGCGCCTCGGCCGGGCGTCGAAAGGCCCGCAGCGCCGAGTCCAGGGACGGCGTGATCCGTAGCACCTCCTCGTCGGGACCGCAGAACAAGGTCTCGGTCAAATCCGGCGGGCCCCAGGCGTAAGAGATGGCCTCGCATTCGAAGTCGTGCTCGTCACAGTGGATAATGTCGCACCGCAGCGGGGCGTCGCGTCGTTCGGATGGGTGCAGGACCAGAATCCGGGTGAAATCGGTGTCAGACAACCCGCGATAGGTATATGGTGCGTGGCCTGGAGGCTCATTGGATGTGGGAGATGCCATGGTGGCCATGAGACGTGGTTGAGGTGCAATAATCTCGCAAACTGAAAAGCTCGCTCGTGCGGGGAAATTGTGAGGAAGCCATTCCGAACGCCCACTTGTAATGAGGCCTCCTTGCAATTGTTAGGCACCAACTCCCAGCCTGACCGGGCACTCACAACCAGACAGGCAGTACACATCGATTCGGGGTAGCATTTTCATTTTGTCGATCCTCACACTCCATTGCAAGCACAATGATAGTATCTATACCGCTAAATAGTAAAGTTAGGTAACTTGACTGGAAACGAGGATGCATCCCTATCAGATCCCCTGATGAGAAGCAAAAACTCCAGCTCTCTGTCTCGAGTCCAACTTTGACTGAAGCAGTGCTTCGCAAACTCCCGACATTCTCCATCCATCTGCCTCCCGCCCCACCTGCACTCAGACCTTCGCACCCGCGTCCCCTGGCTCCACGATACGGCCAGGTGCTTTCGTCCAGCCCAGACGCGAGGTAAAGAATCTCCCAAACCGGCCCTAAGTTCTGGTTAGATGTTGCCACGCAACCCCACCCCACGAGTAATTGGAAAACGGACCTTTGACCTCCTTTCCCCCTCCACTCCCTCTCCCGTCTCCGTATGCGGTTCCAGCGACGCGAATCCGCCCTCCAGAATCACGACATCATACGTATTCTCCTCGAAGTCATGCCTCAGGATACCGCTCTGCTCGATGCGCCTCTTCAGCAGCGCCGCGTAGCGGGGCGAGTTCGAGGTGATGACCATGGCGAGCCGCTTGTCGCCGCCCTCGGTATCGCCGACCACGCACGCCCGTATGCTGACCAGCGCGGAGGAGCCCATCGGGGGCGACGGCGTCAGGGCGACCAGCTCCTGGCACTGGCGGGCGATCTGTCGAGAGCGGGGCTGGAACGGTTCGGGAACGTTGAAAAATGTGTATCGTCGCTGGTAGCGGCCGAGGCACGTCGTCGCGGCGCCCTTGAACTATAAGCTTTATTAACAACCTGGAGGGTATGATTTGAATGTGATGCGTCGCGGAGCTGGATAAACTTACTAAAGGTTCCGCCTTCTCAGTGGTTATTGGAATCGAGCCGAGAGTATACTTATATTTCTCTCGTCTCTGCGACGAGTCTCCTACTAACGCTGGTGCTGAGGTCTCTTGTGATGAAATACCGGTTCCGCCGGGTGTGGTGATGTCGTTGTTGTTATCAGGCGAGGCATCTTGGGGCAGCAGTGGCAATGATCTCTGGCTCCCTGGTGCGGCGGAATCATGAATCGACCCTGACTCCGGGCCTGGACTTGGGGGCTCGGAGGTTGTGAACCAGGAGCCCGACTCACGCGGCGATTCCATCCTGTCGCCACGAGCAATGAGCACTACCAGCAAAGCTCATGCTGCTCTGTGAACTCTCCCTTCACTTGATAGATGGTGACTTCCTTTTCACATTAAACGATACCGTAGTGACGTGACGCGATGGGCGGGGGAGACGGGGACTGAGAGCGTGAAGGCGTTAGCCGCAGTTTGATGCACAAAGATAAGACATGGCCCGATGCATCAGGTAACGAGCGGAGCTAGCCACTCAAAATGTTCTCATCTCACATGACATTTCGTGTCAAGCAACTATTGGACAAGCTCACACCTTCTGTGGCTGGAAACCTGATGACCCCGCACGAGGGTAACGACACCGAACTGAACGGCTGGGGAATCTTGTCATTAAATACGTTCTAATATGGCGAGGGAGACTTAGCTGATATGAGCTTCAAAACACTTACCTTGGCGTTCACAAATATCTAAATAATATTCAGAACCAATCTCTGAACTCAGAGCCCTGTGACAGGGAGTGGAAGCACCATCTTCAAAGCTCTAGCTATTGCCATTTTCCTGAGACCTATCCCCAAAGCGCAACCCCGCCGGAGACCACGCCACACGGAACAGGGGCACGGAGCTGACGTCGCTAGTAGACGGAAAGCCAGCCCCAGCTTTTTAAGTCTCATGCGCCCCGTCCGGGCAATGTCTTCGGTCCGCTTTCTGGCACGTTCACCCCAGTATCTGTCGCTCTCAGTCTAATGGCGGGTAATCTCCCTATCGCGATTCTCCTTCAACAACAAAGATTCCGGGATGTGAATGATGAATCATTCCGCTACGTTTTACGTCTCTGGGGTTTCGGGCCAGCAGAACGGCCTCAACTTGGTACGTGTTTTATCCGACAACCCATCTCATGGACTAGATCCGGTCCCGGGCTTTTGCCAATGCTGTACCTGCTGGTGAGGGCCTGTTAAAACCCCAAAGCGCATTCTCTTCATTTTAAGCCCATGAGCGGAACTCAAGTTTACGCCGAGTCTCCACCTGAGTACCATCCCTGCCCACGCGGACTATGTGAAAAAGGCTAACTCTCCCTACCCAAGATGCTCTCTGTTTACACGTCCGCGATACTGTCCACGTATTCTACATCCACGACCAGCAAGCAATCGTGACCCTACGCCATTTGAGACGTCTTGTCCTCCGGCTTAGAAGATTACGGTTTTTTAGATGGAACGCTGTACTCGGTGTGTTGAATCAGCAGCCCATACCACATGGGGCAGGGAGGTTAGCTCCCGGCCTTTCCCGTGTAAGTGAGCCGTCCTCCGAGCCGGTAGATTTGCGTCAGTTTTAGATTACCGGGTATGCTAACTCGTGGGTTCCGTTTCAGCGCGGCGCCTGGCTGAACTCCTTGCAGTTTGTGCTCCGACTGTGGCTCTTTATTGGCACAGAGCAACGGAACGGGAATGTGGCTCAGGGCGTTGCGGGAGAGGATATATATCAGTGGATCCCGGGTTGGTTTAGTAAACCACTTACGCAAAACGTAAGGAATCTGTTCCATTTTATCATTAGACCCAATGGAGAGACAAGACAACAGCGGCGAGGGCAGTGTCAACACGAGGGGAGTGGTCGGAGTAATAGCTTTGACTTGCTGTTATCTTCAAGCTCCCCCCCTACCCTAACTCCCCCCTCCACATCTCTTCCATTTCATATCATCCATTTTATTTCATATAATCTCTATTTCTGTGTTTCCCTTTTTTTGATACGATTCTGGTGAAACAGTTGATTAATTCTCACTAGGCCGATCGAGGCACTCCTTTTCCCGATCCACCGCCAGATCCACCGCCAGATCCACCGCCAGGCCATCCGCCAGATCCTCTGCAACTGCTTCTCGATTTGCCACCCGAGAAGCATCGACCGCTTCAGCAATTCGTTAAAGAAGTCCTCACCGTTACGGAAGGGGAAGCAACAACACCCATTCCAAACTATGACCGCAGCTTTCCTGCCTACTTCACTCTCGGGGATCTGCACCTCATAGGTCGCTTCCGCTTTCGGTGGACTAGTAACATCCTCAACCATCTTCGAATATCTCGGTATCGGGATGATGCTTTCAGGCCCACTCTCCACGTCTTCCAACACGCCAGGGTTCTTAGTCAGCTGGAACAGCGCGTCATGTAAGTACCTACTAATCTAGATTTTTGTGTTTAATGACCTGCGGCTTACAATCATTAGTGGTCCAGCTTGGTATCGCCCTCTCGCCCGTGAAGCCCTGCTTACCATGGGTCTTCTTCTCCCAAACGATAATATCAACCCTGCATGGTTCAACAAGCAGCGTGTAAAGAACCAAAAGCAGGCCGAAGGTCCAGTACGGGGCTGCCGGATCGATGACGCTATGAGCAGCCAGTCTCACCTCCTACGAAGCCGAAAAGTTCGAGAATTCAACCTCTTCCGGAGGCGCCTTCTCGACCTCGAAAAAGACTTTGACGGCATTTCCCCCTGGCACTATAAAGCCTGGTGGTATGACAAGCGCAAGGGCCGTGACGCCGCCAACTTTTGGGCGACGGCCGTCTCGTGCGTCTGCGCCATCCTCGCCATCATCCTGGCCATTATCGCCGGAGTGGCCGCGACGGCCCTGAGCATCAAGGCAAACGAATATGCGCAGAACGGCAACGCGCTTGCGTCGCTCGCCAACGACTACGCCAGCAACGCGAGCACCGATGCCGCCAAGACCGCCAGCGCTGAAGCGATTACGACGTTTACGACGATACATGTTGCGGGAACGACTAATATGAACTTTATCAGCAGCAATATCAACCAGATCAACAATGCGGGATGTTCCGTGTTGGCTCCTGGGTTGGTGTGCAGTGTGGTTCCGACGGTGGCTGGTCGAGCAGCGGCTGCCACTCCGGGGCTGGTTCCGAGAATGCCGTTGACGGTGGAGACGGGGTATGTGTTACCGCTGGACAGAGATTCAACTGCGCAGGCGACCGGTTCCGGCAGGGCCGGCGCATGAATCAGCGAAAGGGACGGTCAGGCTGTTTGGGGTTGGACTTGATATAATATCCTGAAGGGAGACTTCCCTTGAAGGCGCTCAAACATTAATATTTTGCGTAGATCCATCCATATATAGGTAGCGTCGCACTCCTAGACAAGTCGAGGCAGATCTGTTGACCGAATTCGATACGGTTCCGCACGGCCGAAAGAAAACGGTACAGCTCGAAAACTTGATTCCAATCCTGAGGCAGATCTTTGATACATTTTCCGAACTTCGACATGTCTTGGCTCGAATCTAGCGGATACGGGAGGCTCTTTGAGCGACTGGTACCATTGAAAAGGTAAAGATGGGGTGGTGAGTCTACACTTCTACGACCCCTTACCACTTACCTGCTCATCACCCACCAACCTTCACACGAGCAAAACTCACAGCTCTGTTGCGTCCATACTAGCGCCGACCGTGCAGACTACACCATCCAAGATTGCTACACGGTCAACTCACCCTCGCTAACGAAGAGTACCCTGTCCTCATAATGACACGTCCGGCCAAAAACTACCAAGTTTCCTTCCAGGACGCCATCGATGATGGGGATAGAATCACGGTCGTATTCTCGCTAGGTAGTGCTTGACTTTCAATAGGGAAAAGAGGGTGGTAGCATACAAAAGAGTATGATTAAAGTTCACCATGAGAGATTCCCATCCAGCTGGTGGGGAATAAATCGGATTTGCGTGGAAAGGAAGTTGGCAGCCAGTTCTAGGGGAAGATCCGGTCGGCAATTTATCGTCGTTCTGTAATATAGAACCGCCACGGTCCCGGACATTATCTCAAATTGAGATGCGTCTTGCGGGTTAAATAGGTAGAATGCTCCTGCGAGGATGTCGGCACGACCCGTGTCCCGACCGCCGACCGGACTTCAAGCTTCTTATATATGTAAAAGCGCCCGTCCGCCCGCCCAGCTTCTTGGCGGACGTCCGAATACCCGGGACCTCATCTTCAATCCTCATACCAAGCCTGGGCGTCTGTTTGCCCTCTGTTTCCCATCATGGTTTCCTCCTCGGTATTTGGCTTGTTAGCCTTGGCATTGGCGCAGCAGGCATGCGGCCACGGGTACATCTGGCGCGTCACTGCGGATAACACCATGTTCGTACAGCTGTTTACCGACCTAGCCTCAAACCCGCACTGGGGGGACAACATTAGAGCTAATTTTCGTCCTCCTCAGATACCCAGGATGGGACGTCGCACTGGACCCCATGCTCAGCCCTCCGCCGGCGCGCATCGCCTTCGGCGGCGGCATCGTCGGGCCTATCATCAACATCTCCGCCGCCGAGATGGCCTGCAACTTCGGCGGCAGTCCACGCCCGAGTGCCATCGCCGAAGTTAGAGCCGGCAGCAACGTCACTTTTCACTGGTATCTCTCTCCCCGATTTTTTGTCCCTCCCTCTCGCCCCTTTTTGTTTCGTCTCGATACCCTTATGTACTCTCTTTCTCTTTTCTTCTCCCCTCTGTTACAGCCCTATCACTAATACAAGCACCCGTAATCCCCAGGTCCCACTGGCTCTACTCCCACAAAGGCCCAATAACCGCCTGGATGGCGCCCTACACCGGTCCCGTCTCGGCCGTGAACCCCAACGACCTCTCGTTCTTCAAGATCGCCGAGGACACGGTCGACGCCGCCGGCGTCTGGGCCAACGTGCGCATGATGGACCAGACGAACCGGACCTGGACGGCGACGATCCCCGCGGACATCAAGTCCGGAACATACATCATCCGGCACGAGATTGTCGCGCTCCACTTCTCCACGGGCACCGTACCCGGGTGGGAATTCACGCCGGTGGCGGCGCAGTTTTACATGACTTGTTTCAATTTCCGGGTTACGGGCGGCGGCGATGCCGAGCCTAGCGGGGTCAAGTTCCCCGGCGGGTACAGGGCGGACGAGAAGGGGATGCGGTTTAACGTGAGGAATACTACTGGCGGTGTGGTGGTGCCGGGGGAGAAGTATACGCCGTTGGGCCCGGCGGTGTATACGAGTAAGTATGGGGTTGATTTGGCGGAGAAGCCGGTTACCGTGGTGAGTCCTACGGGGGGAGGGGCTGAGGCGGATAAGTCGTATTGGGACGCGCAGCAGGCGTTTCTGGAGACGCAGGGGAAGATTGTGAGTTATTTTGATTCGATGGGAGGGTAGTTTGAGTTCAGATCAAATGTTATTCCTCATCTTGGTACCTTGACCTAGTGGAGTTTGGGATAGCCGGTACACTAGTGTCGTACCTATATAATGGAGTGTCTGTAGCGTGGGAGTAAGGATGGCCTTTTTTCCGCACGACAACTAGCACCTCAAACCTCCTCTGTTTTCTTGCTATCATCCATGGCAGTCTTTTTAGCTCGCCTGGATTGAACCGATTTGGTGACTGTGGTAGCTAGGAACTTGAGGTGCTCAAGGTTTGGCGGGTGGGTAAGTTTTTGCAAATTCTTTCGAAGCTGCTCCTCTGGCTCGGGTTGTGGATCACCCGGGAGCAAGGAGACGAAATAACCTATGAAAAAAGGATGGTTAGGAATGGGAGAGCTAAGGTTTGTGCCCTGGTGGCTAACGTGGAGGATCGAGGGGAGAGGAATAGAAGGAAAATAGGCAAGTTGCTTACGCCAGAGAGGAGCGCTAATATCGGCGGTAGTGTAGGCCAGCATTCGCAGAAACCACGACAAGACAAATACGGGCAATAGCACCAAGCCAGCTCCAACACGCCAGACCAGTACTGCCCAGTGGAGACCATTGCGTTTCGTCATGGCGTAACAGGCCAGCAGAACCCTGCGAGGGGGGAGCTCGACGAGCATGTAGGTGATCCAGAACCGTACATGCCAGGACGAGGTACTTTTCTGCCCGGGAAGCCTGTGATCATCATGCATGTCGGTGCTCTCGGTGTTACCTTTCTCTGGGCCGGGGTCGGTTTCCTCTGGGCCGGGTTCGGTTTCCTCTGGGCCGGGGTCAGTTTCCTCTGGGCCGGGGTCAGTTTCCTCTGGGCCGGGTTCGGTTTCCTCTGGGCCGGGGTCAGTTTCCTCTGGGCCGGGGTCAGTTTCCTCTGGGCTGCTTATGGAGGCGGAACTCGATGCGGAAGCCGGGGCCTCCTTATCGTATAATACAGTCTGCTTCATCGCATTGCTGGAGTTTTTGTGCAGATACTGCGACACCATGGTGAAGCGGTGAACGATCCTTCGCATGTTGAAGAGGGCAATAGTGGTAGCAACGAGCGCGACGACTGCGACGATGACCATGGTTCCCACCAGGCCGGAATCGGGCCTGCCGTTCATGCTGAAGATGGATGTGGCGAAACCTGCGGGCAGGAAAAAGATGGTCACGTAAGTAAAGAGCCCAATGTTGTCGGAACCCATGAAAGCCAAATCGTCCCGGAGCGCGTCGAGCGACGCGGTGAGCCGGTTTTTGTGTCCGACGATGCGGGTCCGGCTCGTCTGCAGTTCTTGGGTCCGGCGTGACGTGGACTCAGTCAGCCGGCGGATGCTTTCTCGGTAACGGGACTCGTCCTTATGCGTCCACCGTGGCCGCTCGTGGCCACGGTCCTTCTCGCGCGTCTCCCACTTGGCAAGCGTGGTGAACACAAGTTCGAGCTCGTCCTCGACCAGCTGGAGCATTTCCACCAGCCGCAGATACTGGCGCTTGGACGCAAAGTAGTCCTCGCTGCCGAAAATCGACGTCGGATCGCCAATGTCGGCCGCTAAAGGTTCGCCGCTGTGAGGGACCAGTCCAGACCGCACCTCTTCGACAATCCCGCGCGTACTTCGCACCGCCTCGGCGAGCATACGATCGACAAGGATCAGTTCCAGAACCTTTCGCTGCCACCAGCTTCGCTGGTCAGTATCGGGGGACGGCAGACCAAGGTACGGGTTGCTATCACGCTGCCAACCCTTCAGCTTCTTGACCTTCACTAGGGGATCTTGCTTGCCATCGGCCCACCTCGGCACGCACTGGATAAAGTGGCAGGTCCAGTGGCGGTCGAAAAGGTCACCCTGGAATCGGAAACCCATTGCTGCTCGCGTCAGCTTCTTAGCCGACCCGGTGGGAAACTCTTCCTTGTACGGCGTAGGAATGTTGGTGGTGGACCCCAGCTTGTCGACGAGCTGGTGAAAGCTAATGTGAAATTCGCTCTCCCACCTGTTGAGCACGCGGCTTGTATGGTCGGAAAAGAAATTATCAACAGCGCTGGTGCCGGTCGAAGAAGTTGGATACTGCTGCCTTCTCATCCTCAGGGCTGGCAAGGTAGCACGCCAATGCTGTGTTGGCGTCCGCCGAGTGTAGCCACAGGAAGCGCTTTTTTGCCGTCTTAGCTCGACGTGGCTTTCGGAGCCGATCCCAGAGCATGATGTTGGTGTCGAAAAGCTTCACCCAGGGCCGGACCTCGTCAGGCACCCCTCTCTTTCCCTGTTTCTCTCGCTTCGGTGCGTCTGCCATCCATATGCGGACGTCACCATCCCTGCCGAGAGGGATGAACCGCTTTATCTTATCCTCGATAATCCGTGATTCAGCCCAGTACTCACGACTCATGTCCCCTGCGAGATTACGTAGCATAGATACCTGGAAGACCCCTAGTGCATCGCGGAACTGGCGGGACCGCAAAATTCTGCGAGGATTGTTCCCCATCTCTTCAAAAATAGCACGTTGCATACGCTCCACCGCAGATCTGAGCCGGGAATTTTCATTCGTTGTTTCCTCTTCCATCTTACGAAAGAAATCCGCTGCGCGGGGTTCCGCGGAACCTTGAAGGTTTTTCCGCTTCTCTTCGATCTTCAGGACGACACCCTCTAGCGCAGGGCGGACCACGCCCAATTCTTCCAAGTCGCCATTATCGCTGTCCTCACGGTACAGCAAGCAATCGCTGCCCCCTGAGCTTGTCGCAAGTTCATCTTCTTCCGCTTCATCGCTGAATATGAGGGTCGTGTAGCGTTGTAGGAAGGCCGGGTATGGATATAGCCACTCCTCGTCGAGCGTAACAATGCTTGTCGAGTCTAGCAAGCTGTTGAACGGCACCGTCTTCTTCATCACGGCCGTCTTGGGGCTCTCTGATGGGCCCTCCCGCTTCTTTCTCTTTTCTGTCTCCTTCGTCGTGCCCTCTCCTTGATCCACGGGCGCGCCTGCAAGTTCATTATGCAGCGCGTTGATTTGGGCAGCATGTTGGAAAAGTACGAAGGGAATCTCGAAGCTGGCGTGGAAATAGAAATCCATGTTTTCTTCCTCTTCAAAGAGCAGTGGCTTCTTTGTGTTCCCGTCCAACAGTCCGGGGAAAAAGCCGCTCGCGCTTGTAGATAAAAGCAGTACTCTGAAAGCTGATTTGACGAGTTCGGCTGGCGGTCGTTTGTTGATTCTCCTCTTCCGGCAGCCCAACACAATCGCCAGGGCGTATCGGATGGCATTTCCCCACTTTGTTTCTTCATTCTCGACATGGTGAACTTGAGCCTCGAGCGTATTCTCCCAAACGTCCAGGGAAGGCTCTTCCAGGGGCAGGCCCCAGCCAATCCCATAGAACAGGGCCGTGTCCCTCGCGTGTAGTAGAAAGCGTGATTCTCGAGCCGATCGAGTGACAGCTAACATTGTCTTTCCGGATGAGTCGTTTTCAGTCGTAAAGTTGCGAAAAATGATGCGAGGAAGATCGCTGTGCATCAGGAACCGCAGACGGTCGACCTGCTGCCTCTCGTGCTCATCAGCAACTGGCTTCCGCACTCTTTGGTCTACCATCATCGACTCCATGGCCTTCCAGATCCACACTTGGTCGTCAAGCCGGAACTTGACAACGTCTTCGCCGGGCTTCAAAGCGCGTGGCCAAACGTTGGCTTCCCGCGGATCCAAACGAACCAAGGCCCTCTGCCATCTAGATCCTGATCTTTCCATTAATTCTCGAACTCTTTTCAAATCATCTTCCAACTTGCACTCCAGTTCATCAGCCCCCAAAACGTCGGCTTTCGTTTTGGCGGCCTTCAAATCTTCGTCGACGAGACTAGCAAATTCTCCCATCTTGATGAGCTGGAAGGCGGTGTCCGTCAGAGCGGAAGGTGCAGTCCATGTAGTGCCCATGGCTTGTCCTGTCACCCAGTAGTTTGACTTGAAACACCCTGGCGCGGCATCAGGTCTCGGACTGCTGGGTACGCTTGCTATCTTCTCCATCTTCAAGTCCTCTAAGCCTCGCTCCCAAGCCACACACAACCATTCAATGTGTCCTCGACAGACCAGATAGATCCTGTCGCGAAGAGAAGCTATCGCCTTGGAATCTTCGACGGCGCGTAGATTCCTGTACATATTGACGAGGAACTGGAATGCAAAGCTGAAGCAGTCAATGACATGGCCTACCCGACGGATTGATCATATGGCTTTGTTTGCCGGGGACTCACTAGCTAGCTGATGTGGATATGCGATGGCCGGAGAAGTCACCACAAGTTAGAGCCACGGGTGTAACTGCCACAGACTCGCGTTCACTCGCCGTGTCCTCGGACAATTCTGGAGCCGGAATGGCACACACCGAGAGTATATGCTCTAGGTGACGACGGACAATGAAATCGAGATGGCGAGACGGGTCTTCAAGAGGCATAATCCCTGGGCCTTCTGGATCCCATGTTGCACCGTGTCTGGTGTCCGGAATGCTTGTCGGCGTAGAAAGCTGAAGGCCAGGAAGCGGGCTTGTCGTGAAACGTCCAGAGCTGTAGGTATCGCGAAGAATGGCATTGACATCGGTTGCCTCGGCTTCGATCAAGAATTTCTTCCACCCAGCTTCCTCTCCCTTGGGAAGCAGGAGCATCCTATAAGCCACCACCACCTCAACCGATTTGTTCGCTCCGATATCGAGGGCAATGTCTGTCGTGTCTTTTTCGAGCTTCTTCGCTTTGCCGTCTATATAGACTGACATCACAGTCATGACCACGTCATCTTCAGCCGTTGTGCCTCCGTTGGACACCGAGTCATCTTCAACCGTTGTGCCTACGTTGGACACCGAGTCATCTTCAGCCGTTGGTTCGTGCCAGAAGTTGAGCCTGCTGTAGCCGTGCGGGCCACTTCTTTCCGTGCTCTCCGTGCTTTCCCTGCATTCCGTGCATTCCGTGCTTTCCCTCAGGAAGCTCAATCCAAGAAAGTCCAGATCACAGATTTTCATGTTGCCGCGGTATTTAAATCCGATACTATTCGGCTGGGCCAGAAGGTTTGTCACGACAAGCTGCTGCAAGACGGTACCATCGTGAATGACCCATTGTGTCACCAGGCTGAGGCCGGCCTCGGTATCTGGTTCGTGCTCAAAGCGTGGCCACCTGTCATAGACATATTTTAAGCGAGGTCTTTTGCAGAACAGGTCATCTTCAAGTAGGCTGATGCCGTAGTCGAAGATCCTTTCGCTGCAGAGTTCCAGCAGCACCGCAGCCCTATCCTCAACGTAGTGGGGCAGAGGCGTGTTGTACTGGTCGGCCATGAAGAAGCCAGAGATTCCCACCCCCATGTACCGGCCAAACTGCATGAGACTTCCGTGTGCATTGACGCTTGCTGTGACGCCGCCGTCTCCGAACGAAATGTAGGTGTCTGGGTTCGGTGCGTTTACCCAAGTGCTGCAAGATTCGGGTGGGAGCTCAAAGCCCTCTGAGTCGGTATTCCCTGTTTCTGACGTTAGTACTAGTACATTGTGGCCACCAAGCCAAGGTCCGGATAGCAGTCTACGCTTCAAAGTATTCGCAAACTCGGAGTAGCCTTCCGAGCCTTCAAGTTCCAAAGGCAGTTCGTCCGACCAGGGCGGGTTCGAGTCGTCCATTTTCGCAGCTATTTGCAGAATCAAACTGGTTGAAGGGTTTGGCGCCTCTCATGCCCTTTGGGGCATACTAGGCCCTTTTGAATGTGGAACATGGGTTCGCAACAGCTGCATGGCGCGAAGGGTGGGCAATGCTTTCAGCTTGCCATTTACGCAAACGCGCACATGCATGCAACGTGTGACAACATGAGACCCCCAGCCTATGACAATCCTGCGCTGTTATCAAAAACGCCTCGACACTGCAATTTCTAGGTCGGAAGAGGCCATGAAACTCGATCAGTGCCCACTCAGAACCTCGTTTCGGGCGCTAGTAAATACCGCACGGCACACTTAAGCCAATCACGGTCGTTGGCGAGCGTTCTCTCGCGTTCTCGGCACTGAGAGGCTCCCTCGAAACTCACTGCAATTCCGACATCGCTAGAGGAGTTGAATAACCGTCGCAGATCGAGCGCATCATCATACCAGGCTGCAGGACAGGGAACCCAATATACCGTTGGCGAATAGCTTCCGTTCTCACACGTAGTCGATGTTCCATACAGGTGTGTGTTTGGCTCGCATCTTCCTGGCACAAGTTGCACTTGTGCCAGATATCGACGTGGATTTCTTGGCGATCTCCAGACATGCCGATCCTGTAGAAGTCGAAGACATTCTCTTTACCAGTATGACTCGAATCACCCCGTATTGCATCCCTATGCATTAACGGACACGAGGAAGTCCCTACTTGCGCGTTGAGATAGTTGATTCGGTAGCAACACCAACCCAAGAGAAAAGGATGTCAACAGGAAAGCCAGCAAAACATTCAGGGTCAGCCCAGCTAACCGCTGAAAAAGAGTGCCCAGCTACATCGAATTCCTTTCTATCCCTCAGGGAGGACGCTGCCCGACAACAATTACTGCAATCTCTACATCGCCGGAGGACATGTTGTATGAAGAGTACCTATGAAGACACGACATGATTTGCCGCTTGAGGATGAGGCGGATGCAGTCCAGTCCCCTTCTGGAAGGAAAGAGAAATACCCATGCCATCAGTGCAATTTCTACTTCGGAATAGGCCATCAAACTCCACCCGCACCCACTCAAAAAGCGCGTTATGAGTGAAGGTACCGCGCAACGAACGAGTCGTAGGTCTCATCAGACTGCAAATTCGGCCCTGCGAGAGGACATGTTGGGTGAAGATGCAGGACAGCGAAACCAGCATCCTTTCGGTTAAACAACCACTGCTGAGTGGCTGTACCGTCGAATAACTGCAATTTCGACATCTTTAGAGGAGTTGTTGAACCTCGCACAGCCAGCGCTTCACCATCCCCATTTATATTCAACGTCGAAAAAGGGTCACAGGTTGTTTACTTGCGTAATAATAAGTTAAGACTCATATCAGGTCCTAAACGAACGCCCAGCATAACCGATGGATACATCACTGTCGATAGCTTCCTTCCCATATCTTACTGGCTCCGTATAACGGTCTGTGTAGCTCACATCTTCCGGACCCCAAGTTGTACCCATCTCGGTATCAGCATGCACTCGTCCCTATCCCCATATCCACCAGAACAAAAGAGTTAAAGCGCCCCTCATAATCGAGTAGATGACCCGGGATTGCATCACTGTGTATTGTACAAGATCATACGACTCAATGCCTACATGTGCGAAAGACCGTTAACCAGCAAACCAGTTACATATGTCAAGAGCTCGAATGGGAAACGAGGCCGAGAAACATTTCTGACTGTCTGCCTAATAGACTGCCCATTTATCAAACCCTTCCACCCCATCCAGGGAGGGATAGGAGGGATGCTGCTTGATATCAACCACTGTATTTTCTACATCAGCAGAGGCCATCAACCTCAGACCCTCCCTACCCATCGTCCGACGGGTGCCTAGAAACAAGCTGTGTGAAGGTCCCGTATAGCGAACCAGTCATAAGTCCTAGAAACAGCCTCCCGTGTCAAGGTTGCCTGTCACCCCCCGCTCAAATCATTGCAATTTCTACCTCAGAGGAGCCCATCAACCCCCACCCGCATTCTGATGTCCGCACCCTCCCTACTCCAAAAAAGCCGTTCCTCCCCGTTGAAGAGGCGGTCAAGACAATCACTGCATTTTCGACATCCGCAGACTCCAGAGGAGGATATGACTTAAAACGACCCCGGACATTCATGTTCAGGCCAGTGCTTGGTATCATCCAGTCAGTCACCATCACAGCCTGATGTGGACACAGCCTCTTCCAGCAGCCATATGCAGACAGGGCAGACGTGACTATCTCCGCAACAAATCATACTTGTCATGAACCTTGGAAACGTGAAAGTGAGGTCATCGCCGTTACCGGATCTGGCTACTTAGTTTCGTCCTCTATCAAAGTCTGGTATCAAAGTTGTAGCTCTCGGATGCTGACTTGTATGACCTGTACTTCTTCCCACCGTGCGACCACACCGATACATGTACCACACATGGACGAATTAGGCAGATAGAAACACATACGAATGTACTATTTCTACCACAGATGAACATACTTCTCATCAACATCGGAGAATCGAGTCCTCCAGTTCATTTATACATTAATATATACTCAAGGACCGCCACGTATCGGCCCCCCATATCCCATCACTATCAATACGTATGGTCCAGCCATGATTTTAGATGCCGCCCATGATAGTCCCAATGATCCCTGAAATGAAAAGAACAAAACGCCTCATAATCATCACCCCCCTTTTCGCGTCCCTGCATCAACCAACACCCGATATACCGCTCTAGAAACCCTTCCTCTTTATACAGAAAATGAATAACGCCAATGATGTCATGCCGTCATAACTCGTGAAATGCGCGCCAACGCCTCGCCGAAAAGACGCGCGCCAAGTATGTACAGGTTCCAAAAACACTTTTTGGTCGCAATGCCAGGATGGCTCTTTTCCTCGCGAGGATACTGTCAAACTCCTCTGCTGCACCCTCTTCGAGAGCCAAGAGCCAGCCAGCGAAAACCACTGATCGGTTTCCGAAACGTTGTAATAATGTACACTCGGCTCCACCCAATAGGCTCGGGCATCTTGCATGGGTTTCACCCTCACGCAAGCTCCGCCGGAGCCTCGGGCTGGGCCGAGTAACGTATCCCCACCGACTATGTAAGGGAAAATGGAAAAGTGACAATAGATATCGAGACCGAGGAGATAGCGACAAGGAGAGAATCTTTCGAACAATGAGCCACAGCGATTTCCGGTTTCCCGTCATCGCTGTGGTCCTGCTGCTCGAGGGTGGGCGAAGCGGAGTCGACGGGGGAAGCTTTCGCTATTCCCGTGCCCCGAACAGCAAATGATAGGAATGAAATGCAAGGAGATATATCGAGAATACGGTGACGAGATGAAAGTCTTTAACGTGGAAGCCAAGTGTAGATACGCCAGAGAAAAAAGTCAAAAACGAGATAGGTCGTGACAGCATCAATGCCCGCCATGGGCAAAAGCCAACTCGAACGGCATATCATGGAGGTCGTCGCGAACGTGCATCGGACCTGCGGAAAGCATATGATCGTTAAATAACCCAGTCTGAGTGAGGGTGGCGGTCGAAGACACTGGTGACGTGTATTGGCTGTCGAGACTCATCATGGACGATGCCAGTTGCTGGTGTTGTGGTTCCGAAGAGCTGCAGTAGTCGAAATTGGCCGACGAGATAGCCGCACTGCCCAACGCTGAAGTCTGGTAGATGTTGTCGAGACTGAACATGTCTGCTGTGGGTGCCAGTTCTCCTTGGAGACTCTGAAAGGACGGGTCAACCCCCTGGAGGGGGTCGACGGGGAACCCGCTGCCAACCGCTGTGAAAGCCATGTCGTACGGGCCATCGTAGACACCGCCGTCAAGATCTTCACGGTCCATCTGTGCAACCATGTCTAGGGCGTCGGAGACGAGGTTCTCCCCCTGGTCCATGGGGACCGTTACTTCAACCATCCAGTGCTTGAGCTCGCTCATGGGCGGCCAGTCTCCGCCTCCCTTGCCTCCCCTCTTCTCATCGCCGCCGTTGTTTGAGCCAGATCCTTTGGACCCATTCTTGGACCCAAGTCCCTTCTTTGCCGATTTGATCTTGAAGTGCGTGCGCCTCAGGTGGGCAGCTGCATTGTAGTAGGCGCCATACAGCTTTTGCCCCTGGCAGTGCTTGCAGTCGTCCAGAGGCTTGGTAGCCGTCACTGAGTGGGGGATTCCGGCAGCATCCGGGTCGCGGCACACCCATTTGCGAACCGTTGCCTTGTGCTTAGCCTCGGTGTGGCGGCGGAGCTCGTGCTCGCCTCTGAAGCCTTCTGGATTCTCATTGCACTGATGGCACATAACCTTGGGATGCTTGGGACGCTCATACTTGGCTTTCGAGATGACGGCTTTGCCGTCCTTGCCCTTTGTCGAGCTGGAATCTGAGGGCTCCTTCTTGGCGGCATCGGCTGCTGGCTTGGGCTGCAAGTGGCGCGACTTAGCGTTGACATTTTGACGGGCGAGGGCTTCCTTGGCTCGATACTTAAGCGACGCGTTTGACGTTGTGCTGTTCTTGGAAGCGGACCGCTCCATGGACAGGTGCTGGACAAGGAAGGGCGAGTTGAAGTCGGGCTCGGCCGAGGACGAGGATGAGTTGCTTGACTGAGACTCTGACTTTTCCATGGTATGGTCGTGCTGGCGCATCAGAGCATCCGTCAGAGCCGAGGCCGGGTGGGCATTGGCGAAGGGGTTCGACAGACCATCGGGAGACCACGTTGATGAATTGGCGGGTTGTTTGCTTCCGATGGATGTGTGCATCGAATGTTGAGCGTTACCGACGCTATCGTGTCTGCCGTGTCCTTGGGCGGAATGCTGCGACTGGATACGCACCATCTCGAACTGGTCGAACAGAGCGCTGTTGGATCTCGACATGGGCGCAGTCGATGCCTCCAGGGTAGGGGCGGATGTCATCGATCCGCATGTTGACGGGACGCCCGAGGCAGTGGGAAATTGAGTGGCGCCATTCGGTGAGAGGAGACCGGGGATAACCATGGGCGACGACTTGAACTCGTCATCCATCTCCATAGCGCCGCGAAGATATTCACCTGGGTCCATTTCCTTGCCAGGCCCCGCCATGAGACCGTCTGTCAATTGGAATCGCTCATTCGAGAATGAGGTTTCTTGAAATGGGGCGTGCATGGGTTGTTGGAAGTTGGGAGTGAAGAGCATATCCATGAAACCCGAGCTGGCGGACGGGAGGCTGTTGCGGCCCATGGGAGGCATGGGAGGCCGAGCGGCCGTTGCGAGACTGGGAATGCTGGATCGGCCGAGACCCGACCTTGCGGCCAGGCCGGCCGAGGCGGTTGAATTTGAGCGCAGCATCGGCTCTGTCGTGGAGGGGCCGGCCGAGTGGTTCGTCTTGGACCGTTTCATGGGTCGGGCTTGGTCCTGCGACGCGTGTAAGTGGGGGCTGCCGGGGCCGGGACGCCGGGTGACAGGACTTACCATCTGAGCGTGCTCAGTTTTAAGCCCGATGACGGCGGCAGCGGTGCGCGGGACCATGTTGCTCCTCGAGCGGTCGCTGTCCTTGAGAAGCGAGCGCGACGCGGAGACATGGTAGTCGCCGGCGACGGAGTCGAGGCCGAGGGCGGCGCTCCCGGCGGCGGCCGAAACGGACGACTGAGCCCGGTCCAGCTCCGCCTTGAGGGCGCGCTTCTCCTCCTCGTTCTTCCGCAGCCGGTCTCTGAGTTGCTGGACTCGGTGCATATCAAAGCCCGTTTGGCTCATGTTGATCAAACAAAATGATGGGGCGGGGAAAAAGAATAATCGCGCAAACACGCAGAATGAAGCGCACTTGGTGAGCGTGGCAGCCTTGGTTCTGGCCAGGCGGGGGCATAAAATGGCTCGGGGGCCGTAAGGAAGGCTGTTGTGTCCTGTCAACAGCCGGTCTCGATGAGTCAAGCCAGGTCGCTGCAGCAAAACAGACGATGGCGAAAAAGTGGGTTGCGAAAAGGAACAAGAACGGATTGGAAGCCCGAAGGCGGACAAATGATATTTATCCAGTCGTGTCCACGAGGCTTCGAGATGCACACGCAGTCGCACAGTCGAGCAGGCCCAAGCCGGCTTCTCTGACGATGGCGCTGGCACGAGTGTCGGCGGAGCTAGGTTAGGTCGATATGCAAGCTGCACGAGCAAGTACACCAGATGGAAGATGGTGGGATGAGAATATGGGGAGCGTCTGCAATCTGGATGGGCTACTTGTCGTCGTGGAGGGTGACACCCACGCCAGACCACACCGACGCCTGCTTCTGGGTGGTCATGCCCTTTTTGCCCAAGGATCAACGGTTGATGTCGGCCGCAGGGGTGCCGTGGCCGCTAGCGTTGCTTGCGCGAGGCACTGCCGCAACCACGCCGGATTGCCCCGACCATCGCCATCTCTCGGCCTGTGAGAACGGGGAACAGCGGGCCTGAGTGACGAATCTGGCCTCCCTGCTGTGGCACCTTGGAAGACAGCTCTGGGACCGTGATCGCTTCCGATTAGCGGGTTGCCAGGCCCGATCCACCACGTTCCATGTCTGCAAGCGTCGAAAACACAGATCCCTTGGTCGCGGATCTAAACATGATGCCGACATGTGGGTTGCCGACATGAGGGATCAAGGGCAAGGGGAGGAGCGCTGTGCCCGGCAGAGACGGGCGCTGCTGCTGCCGCATCGGACCCGGGACGTCATTGGCTGGCGGACTCATCGGCACGGAAATGGTCCCTGGCCGGCCAGCGCAATTGCTGCCTGAGGTCGAAAGGGTGATGCCCCGAGCTTTGGGGTTGGCCTGATGGCCTGACGGCGAGAGTGGTGCGTGGGATGCGACAGTGACGAGTGATGGCGCCGCGGATGGTGGTCCAACAGGCGCTGAGCGGCTGCTGACGTTTTCCCCCTACCGATGCGTTGGCTAGCGCATTCTGGGGCAGAATGGAGGTTCGCGAGCTACAAAGCGGGCGATCGAATTGTGAGTGGCCCAACCGGTTGCATCGGGATGGGTGTGAAGAACACGCCGAATTGCTTTTGGCGGAATCGAAGGTGGGTGGGCTCCAGCAGCAACAGCGATTCCTGCCATGTTTGCTTCCAGTCTTTGCGTCAGTTTCGGTTTCTTTTTCTGGCGAAGTACGGAAGACTGCAGTGTTCTTGTTGCGGGTCAGGGTCTTTCCTTCCCCGAGCCTCTGCCCCTCCCCCGCGAATTGACTCAATTGGCAATTGCTGGCCGATTTTGCGGGGTGACTTCGACCCTTCGTTTTGGGACAGGATTGCATTGCCAGTCGTCCAATTCGACAGTCGTGGCCCAATGGGACGACTTTGTGTGTGTTGGGCACCGGCTCCAACGCTCTTGTTCATTGCCCTCCCGGAGCGAAGTCGAGGCCCTTCGAAATGGTCAGCAAGGAGAGACGACGGGTTGCGGCAGCAAGACACCCAGACAAGACACCCAGACACCATTCCGACAACGGCCTGAAAGCCGTAAGGCCCGGAGGCTCCCTCCCTTGGCCTCCATGATTTGTCCAAGGCACGCAGTGCCGGTCCAGCAGGCTGCTGCACGCTAAATGGAGAGACAAGCAAGGTGTCATCTCTGGCTATTGGTAATTGATGGTCCCACAGTCATCGCCTTGCTGGCAAAAGGAGTGCTCGCTGCTGCGGGGGCTGTCACAGCCGGCTTGATTGGCCCTAACTCGCCGTGCAAAAGTGAGGCGGACACCGGGTGCCGTACGAGTGGCTACAAATATCCCGCCGGACGGGCCACTCACGGCCGGCTTCGATCGCCGACCCTGTCCGTCGCCATCACGCAGCCGACCCTGCAGATGACTCCCAGAGCCCGCCAGCCCGCTCGGTCTCTCACCTTGGGAGCGCCTGGTCTTGGTGCCGGGAGAAGCGGAAGAAGGTCTGGGTGCCCGAAGTCATGCCCCCTTCACAAGGCCCGCGCTTGGCGGCAGCGGGGAGCCTGAGGACGGACGAGTGCGGCTCTCTCGGCGGTTGGGCTCCAATCCGCCCACCCCATCCGAGCCCTTCGCCATGTGCGATGAGCTGTTCGACCAATGCGGCCGTTGACACGTCTTGGGCTGTGACCTCAGTGGTTCCCTGCTGCGCTGGGAGGCAGGCTGAGCTGGCCGCCCGGGAATGGAGTCTGGGTTTCACCTTGAGTGCTCACCTGAGCCTTTGACAAGAGCGACGTGCTTGCCAAGACCTGCTTCTGTCCGACATGGAATTCCCCGATCACCCGCAGATGTGTGCTCATACCTTATTACCCTGACACGAACGTCATCGTCGTGCCAGCAAGCATTGATGACTTGTCTTGGGCTGCTGGACAATGTCCAAAATGCCCCGATGCGCAGCAAGCGCTGCGGGTCATCGCAATGGTTGCCTTTGCGCTGCGCAGTCAACCGTAAGGGACTTGAGTGCGGGGTGGCCAACCGAAAGCCGCAATGGCTCCCGGAGGAGATCGGACTGCCGAGAGCCTTGTGTCACCGAATTTACTCACTGTTAGCGTATTATCCGCTTGAACTGTTCTTGACGTTTTGACAGTTTTCCAGTGTGACGGTGTCACCAAACTCGCCGCTCTCCCGGTGGATATCCTGGATGGTGGATTGACGCCGGTCCGGCTTTTGACACGTCACGCCGATCAATGGGCTTGCCCTGATCGTCGGTCCCCTCCGTCGAACCGTTGCCGGTGTGGGGGCTTTCTTTCCCGGGAGAGCATGCCAAGACCGGCGGATCGGGCACCCAAACCAAAGTCGCCCGGTTGCGGTTTGTCCCTTACTGATGATGACATGGGAACTTCCTACTTATAATTGTTAGCCATCAGCAGTAGTGACGAAACACACAAGTCAGAGATTGGGCTCGGCACCACGGCGAAGAAGCGTGGTGCGCCTGAGATGGACGGTAAGATAGATACCTATAGAGAAATCTCCAAGAAGCTGAGGACTCTCAGCTTGTCGGCCGGGCTCCAGTACGGTCTCCGGGCAGCTCGATCTCGGAGAAAGGGACGAGATTAAGGCATCTGGAGCAGACAGTGGTTACATCCACGAATCAATAGGGTTCATTATCTGACCAACTGCCTAGGCACCTAACGAGTGAAGGCTGGCGATTATGATTACGAAGTAGGGTATGGTAGAACTACAAAGTTGGCCTCCTGGACGCCCCTTAGCTTCAATACTATATACCTTACCCTCTTACACCTGCACACGCTCACCCAGCAAGCTACCTACCATGATCAAACAATCTCAAAATCCACGTACTCACGTCCTGCGGAGTTCAACCTACCCATAAGCTCACCCTGCATCGCCTCGTGCAGGTAGCACTCACCCACCAGACGGTGCTTGCCACCCGCCGTTTCCCTCAGCACATACGGCACCTTCCCCCCCGACAGCAGACAAACAGCATCACCGACCCGTGCCCAGCTCGGACAAATCCCCAGGTCGTGGCGGTCCGTCGTGAACAAAACCCGGTTCTGCCTTGTATGCTTCGCATGTACCATCATTAGGTGCCGCTCTCTACGGTACTCATATTCTGCGCTCATATAAGGATGCCTAGCAAAATAGGCCCTCGAGCGGTAGGACGGCCAGAATCGGCGCACGCCTTGCCAGAGCAGCGATTTCTCGTTCTGCACATACTGGCGGTCGACAAAACACCCGCCCGCGAGAATGGTCTTCATATACGCCATGAATACCACGCAACCGATGGAAGAGTCACCAGACGGATCGGTACGTGGAGGGAACTCATCATCGCCGGCCGACCAGACAACGGGCGCCTCATGGTGCTGCTCGAAGAGCTCCGTATTGCCAACCAAGAAGTCTTTTAGTCTGCTACCGAAGGTCTGGCGCTCCTCCCGCTCTGGACCGAGACGGTCGATCCAGAGCGTCCTGTCTAGCGCGGTGATGCGCCCGACAACAAGCCCCTGCAATGTGATGCTCAGGGGTGTTGCTCCGCGAGGCCGGAGCCGAAGAACGGTGCTTAGCGTCGCGTCGAAGGGTCGCGGCGTCTCCTCGGCTGGAGCGGCAGCCATGTCGGTGGAACGATGGCCCCGGCCGAGGATGGCGTGCGCGGGCGTGGCTCGCCAGTCGGGCACCCACGAGGGCAAGTCGGCGCTCTGCGTCTCCTTCACTCTAGACACATATGCGAGTATCTCGAGCGACCCGGAATCTTCCATGATCAGCCGCGTGGCCTCGGCGTAGACGGTCGCCAGCGACATCCCGTAGTCGGGGAACTGCGTCATGTCGTTCCCGCCGAGGCAGATGCCGAGCAGCGAAAATACCTTATCCCTCGGATCCGACGCGTTGAGAAACCAGGTTCGGAAGAGCAGCGTCGACAGTGGCGGGGGTGTGCGGGCCATCTCGCCGTCGCGGATGATCTTGACGAGGGCGACCATCTTGAGCGCCGGGACGGCCGTCATCTTCCTCCTCTCGGCGAGCGAGCACAGTCCTACAAAAATACTCCAGGGCAGCGACTGGTACCCAAATACGACGGTCACCTGCCGCGCGACTGCCACCTCCTGCACGACCCACGTGCGTGTGAACCACGTCCGGGACAGCAATTCCTCGACCAGCCGCGCCTCATTCGTCCCGGCGACCATCGTGGCGGCGTGCTTATGGCGTGGGCGATGGATCGTCGCGTTGTCGCGTAGTTCGTCCATGTCGCTATCGCAGGCGAACCGGTGCAGCCAGGCCTTCCCGCCGAGATACCACGCGGCGACGTACTGCCGCAGCACCGTCTCCTGGAGCTCGATCATAGACCTGCTGCCGAGGGCGCCGCCCAGCCAGACGAGCACCTGGCGGGCGCACTGGTAGATGTCCTTCATAAGACGGACCTGGTGGCCGCGCTCCGAAACGTTGGACTGGTTGATGCAGATGGAGTCGACCCACACGAATCGCGTGAAGCGGACCATGTTATGCAGTGCGTCGCTGAGATTAGTGGTCATAAGGATGGTTTGGTCGTTTACCATGACTGAGACGGTGGGGACTTCGGAGCCCCAGGCATATGAGAGGGCGTCGTAGGTGCCATGGGCCTCATCTAGGGAGCGTACATGGAGCTTGCAGTGGATCCATGATTCTATCTCGTCGGTCTCGTCGGTCTCGTCGGGCTCGTCGAGAGGAATTATCTCGAGGATGCGGATATGTCTTGGAGATGGTAGGGGCGAGTAGAGGCTGCTGTTGAGGTTTGTGCTTGTGGACTCAGGGGTCGCCATTCTGGCGTTCGGTTTGACACCTCTTGGCAAAGATGTGATAGATATATCGGGATAGCTACGCTTACTCCTCAGCTCTGCCAGGAACGAAGACAGGCGGGGTAGTATGTCACATGACGGTCAGCGGATGAAGCTTCACCGGGCTTATGCGACAGTTCGTATCGCTGCCTAGATGATGAAAGAAGTGGCCAGGATGGTGCACCCGCACAATCGAAAGGAGAGAGCGGTGTGGCAGTGGCTGAGCTACGGCCACCCATCCTGTTCGCGTTCATGTCCGGGAGCGCCAAGGCTTCGTATGTGACGGTGATCCGCAACGGGGCATACTAGACTGTAAATAAAGCATGCAAAGTCTCGTTCCACCCAAGGGCTACTCGAATACCTGGTGACCTCGCTCTTCCTACACGTGCAATGGGATAGGAACGGAACAGTGTGTGGATATTGGCCTCCTACGACGGCATTTCGGATCGGACGTTGCTTTGGAATATTCCGAGGATGGATAGTGCGACAAGTATCGAGTGGAAGGATTGCTATCTTGACGGCTTTGTGCTGGACAAGACACCAAAAGTACCAAGGAAGGCGGACGAGAAGCGGTACAGAGAACGGGGGTAGACATCGTTCGGCCTCTTAGGCATACGGAGTGACCAGCTTCTGGGAATGAAGAAAGATCAGTCAATACGTTGACCACCACTCAACAGGAACAGGCAAACCCTTTCCTTCGTGACCGGACCGACGATAGCCAGAAAAAGATGTGCTGCTTTGGCTGTCTGGGAGTGACTGCTGGTAATTACCGGTGAAAAAGTGCTGAGAGACGCAATACGGACGCATGTCTGTTGCTTTGGTTGATGACCATTGAGTAAACTGCTCCGCCGCTGGCGGCGGAGATGGGTGGGGTGGAAAGTTGCCAGTCGGGAATTTGGAGTCGCGAATTGCTGGAGCAGAGGACAGGAAGCACGGGCCATCTGCCGGCAATGGACGACGCAGCGATGACATAAGCGGCATGGATTGAGATAATGCCACCTTATCGAACAAGGTCGCGGGCGTGTGTCTCTGACAGCTGTCCCCTCGATCGCATCGCCAGCAACTCCAGCAACACTACGAGGCAGAAATGCCGCCCCAGACACAATGCGTCGTCTCCATTTGGTTTTCCTAGCTTCGCTCCCGTTTTGCCGGGCTCGCCAGCCTGGGTTCAGCATTCACGATGATTTGCTCGCGCATCCCCAGGTTCGTTGTCCCTTCGCGCCCCACCATTCCACCAGCTCGCCCGTGATGCTAACATGCTCCAACAGTTCGAAGTTGTCTTCTCCGACGCCTACATCCTCGAGCCGGACGCCGTTGCCCTGCTAGGATCCAAGAGCACGCGAAGCACTACGTATGCACCTGATGCCTCGCAGACAGACCTAGCAAGCCAAGTCCGCGAGTCGGCAGCCGCTGATACCACGGGCTACAGAGCAGGCGCCAATACAGAAGATGGTAGTCAAGAGGTCACAGAGACTTACGAGATACTCGGCAGCTCGAACCTGCGGTACCTCTGCTCGATTCCCTCGATTGCCCGGACGCCGGATCTGAACAAGACTGCGACCGAGCTGGCGAAAGCAGAGGAGGCACGCGAAATCAGCCGGGCCTCGGCAAGAGGGTGGGAGCTCATGAGCGGCCTTGATGGGCACTGTCTGTACTTTATGTCGGGCTGGTGGAGCTACAGCTTCTGCTATGGCAGGGACATTGTCCAATTCCACGCCCTCCCGAGCGGCGTCAATGACGGCGCTCCGGTGAGGGATCCCAAGAGCCACGAGTACGTTCTGGGCACGATGCAGCCTACAACGCGTGGCCGGAAACCGCAGACCGACGTGGCCAACAAGGGAGCAGGCGAGGCGGGAGCCAAGGGTGTGGCTCCGCCAAACGCCGAGCTTCAAGTCAAAGGTGACCAGCGCTACCTCGTCCAGCGCCTCGATGGGGGCACCATATGCGACCTCACGGGCCGCCCGCGAACCATTGAAATACAATATCACTGCAGCCCCGGCACGAAGAACGATCGGATAGGTTGGATTAAAGAGGTCACGACTTGCACATATCTCATGGTGGTGCAGACCGACCGCCTGTGCGCCGATGTTGCTTTCCTACCGCCCAAAGAGACGCACGCACACCCGATTAGTTGTCGGCCGATTATTAGGACGGCGGACGATGCGGAGGCTTGGCAGTGGCGGAGGGCCGTCGACGCAAGGGAGAAGATGGGCGTGGCAGGTACCCAGCAAGCTAGATCGGGGAAAGACGCTTCACGGCAAGCCGCCTCCTCGGGCTTGACTATTGGCGGTGTTGTGATCGGTGGGAAGCGGGTGCTGGGCACCGAGGGCGAGCCCGACGTGGTTCTTGCGCCGCCAAGGGGCATCACGGCAAGTCGACAGACGACAGAGACGTGGCAGGCGTTGGAGAAGTATCTGTCCAACCAGAAGAAGAAGATCGAGGAGGAGGGAGGGAGCCCAATCGAGACGCTGACGACCGAGGATCTGGAGAAGTTGGGTGTCGACAAGGAGACAGTCGAGGCACTCAAGAAGGAACTTCAAAATTTTGGCGATGAGTTCTGGGAGATTGCTGTCGAGGTGATCCCTCCAACTGAAGACGAAGGACAGGGGGATGCGGGGGGCGATGGAAAGGAGAACACCAAACGGGCGAGGCAAACCCAAAAGGGTAACAACAACGGCGGGAAAGCTGGCCAAAATGGTCAGAAAGGAGGTGAAGCGGTAGAAGACGAGGACGAAGAAGAGGGCTCACATGAAGTGTTTTTCAGAGACGAACTGTAAGTAGTCTTGGACCTAGCGACTAGTAAATCAACTTGTATCACCACGTTCTTTTGGAAGTCCGGTTGATCAGGCCGCGGTATGTTATCTTGTGGATATCCTCGTTTATTCACCTGATGGTATCCGCCTGCCCTCCCGGGTCTAGGATGTGGAAGTCTGCGGCCAAATCAAGATACTGTGAGGAAACAGGCCTAGTCTGGCGCACTGGGGTCAGCCTGGTGTCATGCAGCGGAGACACAACGAAACTCTTCAGTGTTTTGCCTCGATACTGGAAACGAGGCTATCACCACCAGGGGGCTGAAAGTTGCCCGTACCCCTGAGACAGCCTGCGCTCTGACAGATCCCCCTCCAACACACGTATTATAGACACGAAGCTGTGGCAGCGCAGTCGGGAGCGACTCCTGCCAGACCTCGCCTGAGCGCTCCCACCGAGCTTCATTTTTGGAGAGCTCGCCGAGTTCTTCCACGAGTCACTCCTATTCTTGGTTTCCCAACCGCTGCCAACTGACTCCTCTGCATCCTTAACTCTCTTGGAATGACTTCCGATGCTCGCAACGCACGTCGCCGACCATCTCCTGTTGCTTTGACTTTCTGCCCGGAACAACTGGCATGCGCGCTCCCCAGGGGGGGTCCAGAAGCGGATCGGACGCTCGGAGGAAGCGACTTGTCTCTAACGACGATTGTCACCGCAAAGGAGCTTCACGCGCTGGAACAGTACAAAATGGTAGGTCGCTCTCGCGACCAGGTCCCGAGCGGGCAACCCGCGCATCATGGCGCCGTCAGCTGCACATAGCATGGCTACCGGATCCGGGGGCGGAGCAGACGTTGGGGGATATCAAGCCAAATCTAGTAGCAAAGACGAGCTGAACTTCCCCTCGAAAGTGGCCACGCTGGATATCAGTTATTGGGTTAAAGCTGTATGTATATTACACCATATCTATCCACTCCTTAAAACCGAGCCAGCTTCACGAGTCAAAGTACAGACTCGGTCGCAACACGAGCTCCACCTTTAGCTCTCACAATATCCATACAATCTTTTCCTCACACTCCGGTGACCACCACAACACCCACACCCATCACAGCCTCGAGATTGGAGTTTAGATGCGAAAAGCTACTGCAGCATCTGCTGCATAGCATTCACACGATACTCCTCCCGCCGTGCCATCAACTCCCCATGCGTCCCTGAGTCCACCACTCTTCCCCCCTCCACCACAAAAATCACATCCGCCCGCCGCACAGTATGCAACCGATGTGTAATCGCCAGTACAGTTGTCCCCTGGGCCATAACCCTTTCCAAACCCTCCTGCAGCGCCGCTTCAGACGCGGCATCGAGCGCGCTGGTGCTTTCATCCAATAACAACAAACGGGGTTTGCGGATCAGTGCGCGCGCAATGGCGAGGCGCTGGCGTTGACCGCCTGAGAGTCTGGAAGCGCCGCAGCCACAGTCTGTTTCGTACCCTTCCGGCAGGGAAGAGACCACGTCTCCCAGGCCAGCAAGGCTACATGCGTTGGCTACTTCGGCGTCTGTTGGTTCGGAACCGGGGCGTGCGCCGAGGGCAATGTTGAAGCGGATCGAGCCGGAGAAGAGGGATGGGTCTTGCGGGACGAGGGCGATGGTATCCTTGAACGAGGGAGGGAGGGAAGTCAGGTCGGCATCGTCTAGGGTAATGCGACCTGAGGTGGGGGTGTAGAGGTGTTGGACTAGCGCCATGATGGTGGATTTGCCTGCGCCAGAGGGGCCGACGAGCCCGACGAATTGGCCGGGGTGGATGGTGAAGGAGACGTGGTCGAGGACGGGGACGTCGGGGCGGGCTGGGTAGGCAAACGAAACATCCGAGAAAGTGATTTTCATGCCGTCGGTGCGGGAGGATAGCTCGGATGAGGAAACGGCTTCGGGGTCTTTTTCTTTGCTGTTGTCATCACCAGGGGAGGAAAGGTTATGGTCCGAGCCGAGGTGGATCACAGCCATGATGCGTGACATGGCGGTGCGGGCGCGCGAAAATTCGGGCGCCAGCGTGAACATCTGTCCCCAGAGCTGGGCACTAACAAGCATGGCAACGAGAATAATGAAGAACTGCGTCTGGGTCGCATCGCCATGCATGATTCGCTGGGATCCCCACCAGTAGGCAAACGCGTAGATCAGGAAGCCGGTGCTGTTGGACAGCGCGAGCCAGATGTTCGTGAATGCTGCGGCCTTGACCATCTCGTCCCGCGTCACCCGCAACAGGCGCGCGTACGACGACATGACCTCCTCCTCCAGCGACAGCGCCGCTACGGTTCGTATCGCCTGGACCGCCTCGACAGCGACGGCTGTCGCCCGGCCGTGTGCCTCAGCATGTCGCTCCTCGTAGCGCGCCAGCATGCGGAGCTGCATGAAGCCCGCACCGAGGAGGATGGGCACTGTAACGAGACAGACGAGCGCGATCTTCCATGCGATGATGTGCGAGAGGATGATCGCCACGACAAAGTTGACGAGGATTGAGAAGACGGTGCCGATGGTGGAGCCGCCGAAGCCACCGATCGCCGCGCTGTCCTTGGTGATGATGGTTAACAGTGATGAGGGGCTGCGACCCTCTGACTGATGCCACTGCACTCCTTGCTCGAGTAGTGAGCGGAAGGATAACACGCGCACGGCATACAGCAGACGCTCGGCGATGAGACCGAAGGAAGCCCAAGCCAGGAAGTTGGCTAGCAGCTCAATGACGGCAAGCATGAAGAGCATACCGCCGAAGAACTGGCCGTAGTAGAGGATACGGTCGGTCGTGTTATCGCAGGGGTTTAGGTGACCGACAGTAAAACCAAAGATGAGGCCAGACCCAGAAAAGGTCGCACCGACGATGGTGGCAGCAAATATGGCAACAACAAGCCACTTGAATGACGGGCGACTGAGCCGGGCAAGCAATGAGAGCACGGCGCTCCAAGGCTGTATGGTGTCCAGCATCTTGTCCTTTTCAGGCTCTGATTCTGCTTGTATGCTTCCTTCCACTTTGCGAGTCGAAACCTCTGTCGCAATGGCGCCCGAGGTCTCCGATTTCTCCGGGACCCCGTCTTCCTTTGTCGAAGCGTCTAGCGACTCCCCAGAGACGGAGGAACCGCTACCGGTTTCCTTCTCAGCTGAACCAAGAGTCTGCAGCCTTGCCATCCGCGCGAACGCACCGTCTTTTGCCATGAGCTCATCGTATGTGCCTTGTTCGACCACCTCTCCGGCTTCCATCACCACGATATTGTCGGCATTCCGGATCGTTGACAGGCGATGAGCGATAGAAATGACCGTCCGGTCCTTGGCGGCCCGCTCGACGGCTTCTTGGATGCGCTTCTCGCTGGCCGAGTCGAGCGCCGAGGTGGCCTCGTCAAGGACAAGAATCTTGGGGTCGCGGATCAGCGCCCGAGCGAGAGCGATACGCTGGCGCTGGCCACCGCTGACAAGAGACCCCTTTTGACCGGCAAACGTTCCATAGCCAGAGTCTAAGCGAGAGATGAAGCCGGCCGCGTCGGCCTGTTCGGCGGCATGCTGGGCAAGTTGAACGATTTGCTGCACCTTCGGGCTGTATTTCGCAACGATGGATGGGTTCACCGCGTCATTTCCACGCGCTGCAAGCTCACCAAGCTCGGATCCATGGATTGCGCCCCTGAGCGGCTGATGCTCCGGCTTTGGAGAGTTAATCAGTCCGAGAGCGATATTCTCCAGAATGGATCGGTCAAGAAGAGAAGGTTCCTGTTGGACAAGGCTTATGAAGCTTCGCAAGTTGCGAACATTGAGCTCACGGATATCTCTGCCGTCAACCGTGATGGTGCCCGCGGTCGGGTCTTGAAGGCGGCCAATCAGTGATGCAATAGTGGACTTTCCACTGCCAGATAAACCGACAATGGCAGTGTGCTTGCCGGCTGGGAAGGTCAAGTCAACATTTCGGAGGACTGTCTGGCCGGGACGAGATGGGTAACTGAAGGAAACATTGTGAAAAGAAATGGCGCACGGCGTGTCGGCCGGAAGTATATCACCCGAATCCGAAGTGCCATCTATGTCGGATGGAGTCTCGATGTCTTGCATGATCCGCTGGAAGGATGTCGCCGCTGCACCTAAAAGGGGTAAAATTGGGGCGATACTGCCCAGCATCACGCACGCTGTGAGACGACGTCAGCCCAATCCCACTAGGATTCATTGAGAGCCTTACCATCTACGAGAAGAAAAACGACAGTGTAGATCTGACCGACGGAGGAGCCGCTACCCGGGTTCAAGACGGCCTCAACCACCATGCGACTGCCTTGCCAGAAGGCAAGGGCGTTGGCGGAGTAGGCAATGAAGTACAACATGCCAGCCTGAACAGCCGCCGCAGCGCTCTTTTTGATGCCAGAAGCTCTCGCCTTGGCTACATGAGCTGCAAACTTCTCCTCCAGCTTTGGTGCGGCACCAAACGCCTGGACGACAGTGACATGAGACAGAGCCTCCGATGCGATGGACGATGCAGCCGCAATCTCGTCCGACGCAGCACCACCGTGCTTTTGCATGAAGAAGCCACCAATGAAAGCCATGATCAAGAAGGCAGGAATCAGGGAGATGAGCATCCCAGCCAGCTTCGCCTCCTTGATGAAGGCAACGATATAGGCCGTGACGAAGAAGCTGGTACTGGCGATCAAGATGCCCACCTTCTCCGAAGTGCCCGCCTGGATGGCGGTCATGTCACCATGGAGACGGCTGCTGACCTCGCCGGCAGCAAGACGAGCATCGAAGAACGCAGGAGGCTGGCGGAGTAGCGCAGCAATATAGCGGGCACGAAGACGCTGGGCGAGACGTTGGCTAACGAGACTCCACGATAGGACGTAGATGTAGATCAGACAGAAGGCGCCAATTGCAATATACACCAGCTGAAGCACCTTGTCGTTGATGGCGCCCTCGTAGGCAAAAGGGTCGCTCTGCTCGGCAGCACAGGTGGCGCTGTTCATATCATCGACGAGCTGGCCAAAGATGATGCCCATCAGCGGGAAAGGCACTCCAGCTGCCGCGGCTGCGAGGACGCCAGTCAGGATCAGCAAGTAGTCGAGCCATGACGGGTTGGCGGCGCCGAATATGCGCAGATATGAGAAGAGCTGCACTAATTAGCTGAACATCTCCGCGCGATATGGGACGAAACTGTGACGAACCGATGTTGGTGGTGGTGGTGCTGCTGCTGGGTCGGCGGCGTTTGGGGAGTCTTGCAGCGATGTTTCAGGCGATTCAGCGGCCGCCGCAGCTGTCACGCCAGTGCTGGAAATTTGCGTTTCAGGCGCTTGGACCGTCATGACGGCCAGCTTTTGGAGGGGCGAGCGAGTGGATTAGGTAAGCAGCGACACCTCGGCCGATTTCCCTTGACAGTGGCAGGAAAAAACCAGCGTCGACCTGGAACTCTCACAAGATGAGCAACTTTGAACCGGGGCGGATCACGGGCAAAATTGCGAATTCCTCGGCCGTGGCCGATGCCGGGCTTGGCTCGAGCGGATCTGATAACGACACAGTCGGATCAGATAAAAATTTTCAGGCCAGGGGTGCCGAAACCCCCGCACCTCGGCGGGGCCATTCCCACTTCACCCTCGGAACGATGACACCCTCCAGCTCCTTTCGTAACCTCTTCCATCCATGGGGAATGTTCGTCACACAGCAGCTTTCGTCACACAGTATCTCAAGCGCTAGGCCTTACGATGATTCGGCACGGGACCTGGATAGATGAACCCATCGGGTTCTCTGAGCAATTTCGGCCATCAGCTCCTTCCCTGCGACAGCAAAATGTGCCTGAACGACCGCGTCGAGACTCGAGAAACCGTGGACTGATGCCCAGGGCGAAATGGTGTTGCAATACAACATTTATTAAAGTTATCTGATCCGAGATTTATCCAGAACGGGTCTCGTCCGAACACAGCAGGGGTAGGAGCCAAGATGGGCTGCGTGGAAGCTCCTGGCGTCGTTTCCTTGCTCCCCACGTCACGTCGACTTTCTCTTCAGCTCTCGCGCCTCGCCATCAACACGGCCCGGCCAGGAACCGCCACTTGCATCAATCACAGGCTCAGAACCAGGGGGGCAGCTCGGCTTGTCACGAGTAGGACGACGCGCGGGTGAATACACACCGAGGAAGATGAGCAGGAGCGCAACGTGCTGCCGCTCACCCGATGCATCTCCACGACGTCGAAACGAGTCTCTCTTGGCGCATCCATCCCACACACCACACCCAGACTTGATGTCAACGGTCTTCGGCTAGTTACGTACTAGATTGGCTAGCAACTCCGTCCCTGGTGGGACTGCGATGCAGTTTGGGTTATCTGATGATCTGATAAAATTTCCATCAACGACTGGTCGCCTCTGAGGTCGATCCTCCACAACCACTGCAACCAAACCTGTTCGATGCCGTGCAGAGAAGCAGGGGTAGACACTCCAGGTTCGTCTCAGTTCCATCACACCCTGTCCCACCTCGGATCCCGCCCAAGAAACTTCAGGCCTCCGCTGTACCAACGGATGTGGAAGCCCGCCCAACGCCGGAGTGCTTCTCCGCTCTCCGCGCCGCGCGCTCCTTTTCCCTCTCTTGATCCTCCGGGGCAGCATCGGGTACCCTCATCATCAAGGGGACTTCCACATCCTGTTCGGTACCCAAAAGCTCAGCACAATGCACGACTTTGCCCATCTCCCCGGGCAGACGACGGAAGCCCATCCTCTGGTACAGCTTCTCGCTTCCCGGCGATGACTCCAGGTAGATGGGTAGCCGACTGTTGTTTCCCAGGTCAACGATGGCCTTCACCAGGGCTGCCCCCGCCCCTCGAGCTTGGTGACTGGGTTCGACCGCGAAGGCATGCACATCTGCCCCAAATTAGCCATCCATCCCGACAATAGTCTGGCTCTGGTCATATATGTGTCTGCAGCCAAGAGATGTTAATGAAACCCACTCACAGATATACCGCTTGCCACCGAACGCTTTCTCCCTCGCTTCCCACAGCGGGTTGAGTACCTTCTCCGCCCGTTCTTTCCGATCGCCCTCAAGCCATCCCACCCCGGGATTCTTTCTCTCCTGTGCATCTTGCGGGCTAGCGAAGACGTCACAAAGCGCCATGCCAATGATGGCTCCGTTGTCCAGATCAACACACTTGAACGTATGTTGGGTTGGCGAGGTGTGCCACCAATTTAGCGTCGCCGCCGTGTGAGCCGCCCGGAACTCTTCGGACGTGAAGCCATCCGGAAAGAGTATGTCGAGAAGCCGCTTGCCATCAGGGTCTGCTTCGAAGGCTGCAAAATATGCATCGTATACCGGGCGAATATCAGGTATCAGGGCGGGGAGAACGATAAATCCCATCTTGTCGACGATTGTCTTTCCGGGTAGTCAGGGAAACCTTCGTTTTTCCTTGAGGTTGACCCGAGGGCCTAAGCATTCTATATGAGTTGCTTGAGAACCAACGGGACTCAGATCAGTGATCGACATCTTTTCACCCTCTTCCGACACCGCTCACTCCCGTAACGTCGCGGTGCCGTGTCATCCCGGCCGCCTGATGCAGTCATCTCGGTGCACGACAGAGCATTATGTCGATGACACTTGACCTCCCCACCGTCCAGATGTGATCTGGATTGGCAGACAGTTGCTCGCCCTTCGTCTGTCACTACATACTCCTCACCTACGCGTAAGCACCCCGAGTCTTGCTCCCGCCGAAGCCGACGCCGAAGCCGAAGCCGGAACAAGGGTTCTGCTTAGCATGACGGGCGCTCTTTAGCCAAGCCCACTAATCTGACTGTGTTCCAAGGCCAACATATACTGACAGTTGGGCTTGGAAACAGTATGAGCTGGTCTTGGAACACAGTCAGATTAGTGGGCCTGAACATCATCCAGGCCTAGGTAGGTTCCACTGCATCGGCAGTGGAACCCGTTAAAGTTATCAGATCCGTCTCATCACAGCTCCCCTGTCTGGACGTCACCATGTGCCCCCTCCATCGCACCGTCGTCTTCTTTCGTTCCCCGCTTCCATCACACCACCCGGCGATGGATCGAGGCGAGCAGCTGTCTCCACTTCCCACTCGGTCCCTGATGGTTCATCCCTCAACCTTGTTACGAGTGGAGCCCTAAGCCACTCTCTTCCGCTGCCATGGAGAACTGCGAGCTCTTCCCGGAGAAAACGCCATGCTTCAAGGTCCACACCCGAGAAGCGGAGTCGATGGACCGGAAGCTGTCGCCGGGGTCGCCCTTCAATATGGTCAAGGGTCTTTGTTGTAGTATCGGGTCACTAGCTGGTTGAGGATAGCCAAGCCTGGAGATTCGCGAGAGGCAAGAAGACGAAAAGAGCGCACCGTTTCTAGATTAAACTTTTTCCTCCCGCATCCATGGCGATCGCAACCATCTACCGAAGGTTTTTCTCTCGTTTCCAACACATCGGACCCACGCGATACAAAACCCGGATTCTTGTTTCACTACATCTCGACTCCAGCGTGACATGAACGTGTCTCACTTGAGACTTGCAGTCCACTTATTTGGCTACCCGAAGAAGTTCCCACTCAGACGCAATCCCGCCCTGCAACGTCACCCACCAGCTGCTGCGGCTGCGCCCGGTCTTGACAGCTGCCACCGACGAAACAGCGGTACAAGTGCGGTAGACACGGAATAATAAGGCACAAGATGCACACCGCACGGCAGGGTCCCGCTCTGGACGGCTTGGACCAAGGGCTGCAGCATGACAACGCGCATGGCAGAGTCTCAGATGCGACACTGGATGTTGTGGAAGTAGCAAGAAAGACCCTAACGGTCCACGGCTCTGATAACGACCAGACAGCGGTAGATATATCACATCTCGGGGAAGCTCTCCAAGAAATCCTCCTTGTGGTCTGGATCTTGCTTCTCCAACGAGAATGCGGGCATGATGATCCTGTTGGCCAGATCTTCTGGGGCCACACTCTCAACGGCTCTCAGACTTCGCATTCTATCAGTCTGTCTGAACTCAATGTGCAACCCATCAGTGCGAGGGAGGAGCCTGTATCATCTCTGCTCGATGAACTCAGCCGGACGGTCCGGCGTTTTGGACCGACCGAGACGATCTTCTTCCAAGACGTCCCGCTGACAAAGCATCAAAAGGGGGTCAACGGAATACAGGAAACGGTGCGTGTCACTCGAGAAACTACACTGACGCTTGTCTAATGCATTTCAGTCCTGGACATTTCGCCTTGAGGTGACAAAAAAAGGCGAGGAACTCACCCTGCAGGCCTTCCGCCGAGACACCGGTGCGGGATTGACAGCAAGGCAAGCCGAAGAGAGATTCGAGACCTTTGATGCTCTCCTTGAGATCGCCATCAGACAGCCGGAAACTCCAATCCCAGATCTGCTCGGGCCATTAGAACGTGATCTCGACCAGATATGGCAATGGAACAGCAATGTCCCACCCACTCTCGATCGATGCGTACACGAGATCATCTCCGAACAGGTGGCCCGCTGCCCCGACAAGGTGGCTGTATCATCTTGGGATGGCCAATACACCTACGCCGAGGTGGAGTTGCTGTCCACCCGACTCGCTCACCATCTTTGTTCCCAGGGCGTCGTCCTGGGCACGATTGTCCCCCTTTTCTTCGAAAAGAGCCGGTATACGATCGTTGCAGTCCTCGCGGTCATGAAAGCCGGCGGTGCCTTCGCCCTCACGGACCCGACCAGTCAGCCCGAGGCACGGCTCCGAGTCATGGTCGAGCAGACAGGTGCCCGCGTTGTCGTCGCCTCCGAGTCGCAAACCGAGCTCGCGTCGCGCGTCGTGCCGGAGGGAGGAAAGGTGCTGACGTTTTCGGACGATGTCTTTTCCGGTCTCACCATCCCTGATGGTGAACTGGGGGTTCTCCCTGCGATCCCCCCCTCCGAGACGCCGCTGTACATCCAATTCACGTCGGGCAGCACCGGCAAGCCCAAGGGCGTCGTCATCTCGCATGCCAACTACACTAGCGGCGCCATCCCGCGCGCGGCAGCCGTCGGATACAAAGAGACATCACGCGTCTTTGAGTTCGCCAGTTACGCGTTCGACGTCAGCATCGACTGCATGCTTTGCACCCTTGCCGCGGGCGGAACCATCTGCATCCCGTCCGACGCGGACCGCATGAACGACCTGGGCGGAGCCATCCGCGCGAGCGGGGCCAACATGGCGCACATGACGCCCAGTGTGGCGCGCGTATTGGACCCGGATGTACTTGCTGGTCTCGATGTGCTCGGGCTCGGCGGCGAGGCCGTGTCGGCTGCGGACGCCGCGGCGTGGAGTAGCGGCGGGACAGGTGTCATCATCGCGTACGGACCGTCCGAGTGCACTGTCGGTTGCACGGTGAACAACACGTTCTCACAGAAGGGAGAAACGAAGAGATCGTTCACTACTGGAAATATCGGCAAGGGAGTCGGCGCGGTGGGGTGGGTGGTTGACCCGGAAAATCCGGATCGGCTGGTCCCTGTCGGCGCCGTGGGAGAGCTGTTGATCGAGGGTCCGGTTGTCGGGCTCGGTTATCTGGGCGAGCCCGAGAAGACGGCTGAGGTGTTCATTGATGCCCCGGCTTGGCTGACAGCTGGCTACGGAGCGGTGCCGGGTAGACGCGGCCGGCTGTACAAGACCGGTGACTTGGTCCGGTACGATCCCGACATGTCGGGTGACTTTGTCTTTGTGGGGCGCAAGGATGCCCAGGTTAAGCTGCGCGGTCAGCGCGTCGAGCTGGTTGAGATCGAGCACCACCTCCACGGGCTGCTTCCCAGGGGTGTAAAGCTGGCCGCCGAAGTCATCAAGCCGATTGGCGGTCAGCCGACCTTGGTGGCATTTGTTGTCGATGATAGCGAGGCTGCCGATGTATTGACTCCTGGGTCTTCGGACGAGGCAAGCGAGCACGGCCTGGGATTCTCAGGGGAGCTCGCCGAGGCGCTGGCCGGCATTGACGAGGCACTCGCGGTTGATCTACCTCGTTACATGGTGCCTGCAGCGTACATCCGACTACGCGAGATGCCGTCCCTGGTGTCGGGAAAGACGGATCGGAAGAAGCTTCGCGAAATCGGAGCGGGGATGACGCGCGAGCAAATCTCTGGCAGTTTGTGGCGGCCGAACCAGAACAGCCAAGCCGATAGCGTTAGCGGTCCCCCAGAGAGTGAGATGGAAATCGCGCTGTGCTCGGTCTGGAAAACGGTTCTAGGGCTCAAAGACGATGTCTCGGTCCGAGACAGCTTCTTCGCTGTCGGGGGAGATTCCTTAAGGGCAATGAAGCTGGTCTCTGTCGCGCGTGCAGAAGGAATCGCGTTGACCGTCGCTGACGTCTTTCGGTATCCTATCCTTCAGGATATGGCGGTCGTTTCGACCCGTGTCTCGCACCACGGACCACAGAGCTCGTCAAGTGTGCAGCCGTTTGGGCTACTCGAAGCCGACTGGCCGGCAGACGATGCCCGGGAAGAAGCGGCACGTCTCTGTGGAGTAGACAGCTGTGACGTCGAGGACGTGTATCCCTGCACGCCGCTGCAGGAGGCTCTCATGGCACTCTCGGCCAAAGTCAAGGAGGCGTATGTTGCGCAGCGAGTGCTGAAGCTCGACAACCCCGAGGCTGCTGGGCGGTTGCAAGCTGCATTCGAGGCAGTGGCCGCCGACTCCGCTATTCTTCGCACTCGCATCATCCACTCGGACTATGGCTTGATGCAGGTCGTTGTCAAGGAGCCAATATCATGGCGGACAGGTGCTTCGCTGGCCGAGTATCTGGAGCACGATCGCAACGAGCCCACTGACTTGGGCAGACCACTGGTGCGCTACGCCATGATCCACGGGGCCGACGGTTCCCACTTCGTGCTGACGATGCACCACGCGTTGTATGATGGATGGTCCATGCCCCTGATCGTTGAGCGAGTGAACCAGGCATATCAGAAGCTCCCCCTTTCGCGACCGGCAGCCGAGTTCAAAGACTTTATCCACTACCTCAAAAATGTCCGGGACCAAGATGCCTGCGACGAATATTGGCGCAATCAGCTGCAGGGAGCCACCGGACAGCAGTTTCCCGCCCTGCCGTTTGAGGGGTACCAGACAAAGGCCGATTCGCTCCTTGAGATCGACATCTCGCTTGGCGGACGACGGCTACCGTCCTCTTCTCAATCCACTATCACCCTCGCCACCATAGTCCGCGCCGCGTGGGCTCTTGTTGCGTCTCAGTACTGCCGCGGGAACAGCGACATGGTCTTTGGGGAGACGCTGACGGGTCGAAATGCCCCCATCGCCGGCGCAGACGAGATTGAAGGCCCGATGATAACGACTGTTCCATTCCGGGTGCGTATCGAGCGTGACCTCACGGTGCAGGAGTATCTCGAAGCGGTGGCGGAGCAGACCATTGCGCAGATTCCCTACGAGCACGCCGGCCTCCAGCATATCCGACGGCTCAGTGACGACGCCCTGCAGGCGTGCGAGCTGCGGACCGGTCTCGTCTTGCATCCGGCGGCGGGCGAGGTTGCCGTCGACGAAAATACCCCGGCAAACGGGCTGGTCCCGGCCGGAGACGCTGAGGCGGCGCAGGAGGCGCTCAAGTTCAACACGTACGCGCTCATGCTGGTGTGTTCCCTTTCGACCGATGGGTTCTTCGTCATGGCTAGTTTCGACTCGCATACTGTGGACAAGCCGATGATGGAGCGGGTGCTGGAACAGCTGCGGTTAGTTGTGCATCAGCTGTGCGAGGACGGCGCGGGGACTCTGAAGATTGGCGATGTTGAGTGTCTCGTTGACAGCGAGAGACAAGAGTTGGAGCTGCTGATCAGGCAGGTAATAGGTCAAGGCGTTGAGTTGAGCGATTTCGGGCTAGCCGCTGACGAGGTTGAGGCGCTGTGGATTGTTGACGCCGCCGACTCCCAGCGTCTGGTCCCCGTTGGGGCGGCTGGTGAGGTGCTTGTTGAGACGCGGAAACATCTCGCTGCGCCTGCGGTGGCCGTCACGCAGCCGAAATGGCTTCATCAGATCAACGGAGTCGAGGAAAAGGAAGTGAGAGCAAAGTTCTTCCGGCTTGGACGGTTGGGCAGGATTGTGCTGGACGCCGAGAACAACCCCGCCCTCGAGGTCTTGGGGGAGAGTCAGCAACAGGTGAAGCCCAACGCTAAAATCTCACCGCCGTCGGCGTCCTCGGCGGTCACGGCGTCATCCGCCAAGCAAAAGACGCTGCGGGCTATTTGGAGTCGCCTGCTAAGCGTCGAAGAGGGCTCAATCTTCCTCGGAGACAGCTTCTTCCACCGCGGTGGCGACTCCATCACCGCCATGAAGCTCGTGTCCGAGGTGCGCCGGAATGGCATGCAGCTCACTGTCGCCCAGGTGTTTGCTCACCGCACGCTGTACGACATGGCCAGCGTCATGCAGCCTGCTGTGGCAGCGGCGGGACGGGAAAAGGAGCGCCAGGTTACCCCGCTTGTTTACAACCCCTTTTCCGCTCTCCTTTTCTCGATGACGGGTCGCATTCGAGAGCAACTCGCCGATAAATCATGGAAGATTCTCGATATCTTGCCCACCCGCCCACTGCAGGAGATCGCTGTGCGCGGGACCGTCGAGCAGCCCCGTTTCTCGATCCGGTACGAGGCCGTCCACTTTGCTGGGAGCGTCGACAAGGCTCGACTGTTTCGGGCCTGCCAAGATCTCATTGCACGCAACCAGATCCTGCGTACCGTGTTTGTCCGCCTCGACGGGGCGTGCTTCGGCGTGGTTCTCGACGACCTAGGCTCGCTTCCGCTGGTGGAATACGAGATTGAGGATGACGATGACATCGAGGCCTTTACCAGCCAGCTCTGCCGGCTCGATGCCCAGACGCGCATGCCGTACGGATCTTCATTCGTGAAGTGGCTGTTTGTCACAAACAGTAAACGCTCCACGCTCGTGTTCCGCCTGTCGCACGCGCAGTACGACGAGATGTGTCTGCCCATCTTCCTCCACCAGCTTCACCAGCTCTACCAGGGCGTGGAGTCAGTTCCCATCTCGTACCCCTTCTCGGCATTTGTCAACCACACTCTTACTCAAAGCATCCCGCGTGCCATCCCCTACTGGCACGACCTCCTCGGCGGGTCGAAGGGGATCACCCCCTTTCGCCCAGACATCCCCGTCACGGACCGGCGCCATTTCGCCATCCACCGCACCGTCGACATCGCCCCACGTACCCGCGACGTCACGGTAGCCACATTCCCCTCCGCGGCGTGGGCTCTAGCTCTCGCCCGGCTGTCAGGTACAAAGGACGTAATCTTCGGCGAGGTAGCCTCAGGGAGGGGCGTCGATGTCCCCGGCGTGGCCGATGCAAATGCCATCACCGGGCCGTGCTGGCAGTATATCCCGACCCGAGTGCAGTTCAGCCAGGTCAAAACAGGGTATGAGCTCCTCGCGGCGGTGCAGGCGCAGCACATGGCCAGCGCGGCGCACGACGGCATCGGTCTGGAGGAGATTGTGAGGGATTGTACGGATTGGGATGACTGGAAAGAGGGCGGGTGGTTCGATACCGTCGTGCACCAGGACGTGGCGCACGTCGAGGAGCTGAAGTTCGGCGGCGACGTGGCGCGGATGGAGACGATTTATCCTTATGAGGAGCCGCTTCGGGAGTGGAAGGTTCAGGCGTTTTATGATTCGCGCAGGGAGGAGATGACGATGGAGGTTATTACGTTTATGTCGTGGTCCGAGGAGGCGAAGAGGGTGCTTGATGGGGTTTGTGCGGCGCTCGGGGAGTTGGTGGGGCGGCCGGGTGGTGAGTTGTGTCTGTAGCCTTTTGTGTTTTTGTTATTTGTTGTGATGTGTAAGGTATATATGTAGTATCGGGGTATTAAAAAGTTGTTCGTTCGTCATGTTAACCCTCCGTGAGGTGTGTCGCTTCTGTCGAGTAGGTGGTGTGGAAATCGTAGTTCATGCTCCGCATCAGAAACTTGCTGAGGGATTGTTGATGCTCATGACGGGCATAGAGGGCGAAATGCAGGCAAGGAAGAAGAAATGCAAAAACATTTCTTAAAAAGAATAACAAGGCAAAAAGCTACCCACTATGTAGACCACACGGTTCATGGGACATTTGCGCAACCGTAGGTTCAGCGTGGACACGAAAAACCCCCAATAATGTGTATGTTTCATTCTGCCCGGTTTCAATTTGGGGATTTTTACTAGCCGCAGCTCGGAATCGAACCCTCGATGTCTCGTCACGGGTAAGGCACGTGGGACCGTTGACTTGTTCGGGGGCTGGTCACCTTGTCTTCATTGCTGCTAGCCGTTTGGTGAAACCACCTCGCCAAAGTGCCAGGCCAGCCAGTAAATCTGGCGCTTTGGCGGGTCGATTGGTTGGGTGGGGGGTTGGGGTGGGATATATAGTGCGGTTTTTGGGGGGTATGGGATATAAATAGGTAGGTAGGTGCCTAAGGTAGTGCTATTTTGGGTCTTGGAGGGGAAGTTTGGTGCGTTTTGTTTCTTCTTTCGATCTGGTGGAGGTCTGACAGGGAAGGTGAAAAGACGATGGACTGGTGAATATTTTGTCTACCTTCATATCCAACTATTCTCCTGGTATGATGAGGTGTTTGGGTGCGGGTTTCCTTTTGGTGTTGAGTAGTTTCAGGGGAGACAGACCGCGCTGCCTGCTTGCGATTACACACAGCCGTGAACCTTACCTAGATACTCAATACCTATCTTACAATACTGTTTCGGGGATTTGTGGTCTGCGCCTATGATCGGAACTCAAGCTTGATACCTCAGTTTAGACTTAGTATAAAAGTCACAACAAAAATAGATCAGCCTATCCGTCACGAAACCAGTATCTCCAGATATATCCAGACATCCACTCAATCCCAAACTACCTACGTACAACTTACACTCTGCTACTCCTCATCTCTCGCCTTCCTTGCCTTCACCCGCTCCTCAATAACATCCAACCCAACCATCCCCCTAACCGCCCCATCCATCGTGCCCACAGGCAACAGCGCCGCAACCCTAACAAGTCCAGCGCTCTGCCCGCCCCAAACCCAATGCGCCGGTTTCCTCCCCGCCAACTCCCTCACCACCCCCGCAGCCCACTTATCAGCATCCATCCCCCCCCTCTCCCGGTGCGGCTTCCCCGTCATAGCATATTCCACCGTCTCCCTCGCCACCGACGCAAAGATCGAATCATCAGGCAACTCCTCGCCGGGATTATTCTCCCAAAAGGTCGACTTGACCGAGGCGGTCATCAGCGCGACGACCTTGACACCGAACGGCGCGAGTTCGAGCCGCAGGGCCTCGGTGAGACACAGCGCTGCTGCTTTCGATGCCGAGTACGCGCCGGAGAAGGGGATGGTCAGGAATGCCGCGACTGAGGTGTGGTTTACCACTATTGGCGACGGGGATTTCTGGAGGAGCGGGAGGAAGGCTTTGGTCACGGTGATGAGCGGGTAGACGTTGAGCTGGAAGAGGGAGGCGAGTTTCGAAAGGTCGATGTCGAGGACCGGCATGGAGTAGCCGCCGCCTGCGTTGTTGATCAGGATGTCGAGGGTGCCGCCTGTGAGGGTCGTGACCTCGGAGACGGCGGCGGCGATGGACTCCGGGGAGGTGGTGTCGAGGAGGATTGTGGTTAGGCCGGCTTCTTTGACGGTGGTGAGCTTGGAGGGGTTGCGGCCCGTGGCTAGGACGCGGAAGTTCCCTGTGCGGTGGAAGGCGAGGGCTAGGGCGGCGCCGAGGGAGTTGTTGGAGCAGCCTGTTATGAGGACGGTGCGTTGGGTTGGTTTTTCCATTGTGATCTGGTTGATGGGCTTTGTTGTTGTATTGCCTATGGGGAGGGGAGATTCTGGAGAGAGGAGAAGCTGGACGGAGGCCAGAACATGGAGAGGGAGATATATACGCGATCAAGACCGCGGCCGTGGAGGGAGTATACGGCCTCCATTCCGATGCGGTGGACTCGGGACCGGAGTTGGACCGAATGCCTCCTCCGTTTCAACACTCAAGGAAGAGGCCCACGGCGCAGGTGGCTTGCCTGGACAGGTAAACGGCTGGCCACCGACTGATAAGATTGGTTGGTAAGTGGCCGGCGCTAAACCCGCGTCTCAAGTCCGCGGACCTGAGAGACGGACCTGGGAGGCGGGCTTGGCGAGGACTTGGAACGGAATTCCGGTCGACACTCAGAATTTTGGGTTACATTCGTTGAAGAGACAGGAGATATAGTCTGTTAGAACCAGTTCTCCCCAGTGATTTGAAATGGTAAAGGACCTGCGATAGATACATGTAGGGTGGCATTTGGGAAAGTCGGACTGGTTCGAAAACCGACATGAATTGCACGCCCTCCAAGTCCATCATTTGTCCGAGACGCATGCTGTAACCTTCGGAACCCTATCATTTTAACATCGAATATTGGAAGAGATTATTCCCTAAAGTCTACATGGTGCCCCGAAATATTGTTGAGGGGTGTATGGCCTGCCAGTCCCGAGCCACTCAACACCACGATCCCCTTCCGTTTAGTCACAGTCGAAGATCGGCGCGAGCTCAGTTGCAAGCGTTGTGTTCGGGCACGGCCCAGCTCGTCCGGACGCCGAAGCGGCAAATATCAACCGGGCGCCCTCCAAAAGATGGTTTATCTTGATAAAAGTGACCACTGGCTGTGAAGAATAGTGTGCTACCGACAGCTACCTGCTTGACAGAGCACTCTGATCTCAATTCAAACAAAAGGGGCGAAAAAAGAGGATGAAGAAGTGACTAGGACAAAAAAGACATACAACACCAGAGATCCGTTGGTCGTCACCGACCCAGCTACTAGTATGGCCCGCATTATTCTTGAGTGTAGGATCCAGGGCGCCTAGGTAGAAATGAGAACTGAGTTGAGAGAAAATGGTCGGCCCGTGTCCGAGGCGGCCGCAATCTGCGAGCATGTGATCCTGTGAACGGGCGAGCGAGTGCTTCCTAATGTATGAGTGCATGAGACCGTCCTCAGACTGCATTCTTGAAATCACCAAGTCCCGTTTCCTGGGGGCATGTGATTCTATAGATGCATGTGGGCCAAGACTTCCTAATGTGTGGGTGCATGAGACCGTCTTTCCCTATGTTTTTTTTCCGGGATCGATGACGCGCAATGCGGACAGGTTTGAACTTGTGTTTAAGCTCCAGGCCTGGTCTGGAAACTATATAAGACGTCTGTGATCCCAGCTTAAGTCCGTCTTTTCTCCCATCATCCTCACAGCCGTTGTGTGGCCTGTGTGGCTTCATATATCTCATTCCATCCCGGATCTAACCGCCGTGAGCCCTAGATCTACTTCTATTCAGAATTTCCCGGGCAACATTTCCCGTGATCTCCAAAAATGCCTGCCCTGAAACCCACGGCCGAAGATGCATTATTGATACAGCATATCCTGGACACCATAACGATCGCCCTCCACCATAAACAGCTAAAGATAGGAAGTTAGTGATACCAATCAAGACAAACAAATACCTGCTCACTCAGAAAATACAGTCACCGATGTGACTAAATCGATCTTCAACGGCTCCGCCGAGCTCGTCATCCTGGCAGCCGATGCCTACCCGCCGCATCTCGTCCGCAACCTGTCCGTCGTCGCCGAAAACCATGGCATTCCACACGTCTTTCTCCCTAGCAAGATCGCAATGGGCAATGCTTGTCACCTCAACAATCGCGCCGTTATCGCCGTTTCGATCACAGCGAATTTGGCGTCCCCCCTCCACCCGCGGATCCGGGCTCTCCTTCAGGAGGTGGAGAGACTCGCCCGTGAGCAACATAGGTAGCTAGAGGGTTGTTATCATGGATGTATGTTGGGATCTTCCATCCCCATCCTCCCAGCCTTTTCCACCAACCACACCACATTCAGCCTTCCAAGTTATTACTATAATAGGCAATATATTGTGTGATGGGGCTTGGAGGAAAACCCTCAACCTCTACCTCTCGTCTTTACCTCGCGCCTTCGAGCCGCAGTCGCCAAGCAGCTGTTATTCCGCTCTTCAGGAAGATAGAACGCCACAATCGACGCTCTCGACCATCGCCATCTCATATTGGAGCCTTCAGGGACCTGAGCCGGTCAGGATCCGCTGGTGACTGTTGTGGACTCTCTGACGTCGATATCCAAGACCTTGGCCGGGCTGGGTGTTCTGGGACATTGAGTAGGGTTTTCTTGTGGTCTTGTGGTTTTGGCCGTGCTGTGGTCAGTCAGTTCAGGGCGCGCGTCGGATTCTGCCATCGAGTCTTCATTTAGCTCAACCTTAGAATCTGTTCAAAAGGGGTCGTGTGGGATGCGACCGATGACCGAACACGCTCCATGCTGGATAAAGAACCGCCAAAAGGATTTCTGTAGTTCGAATGGTGATCTTGTAGTAGCCCTATGATTGAACAGTCTCTTAGATTCTGAATGAAGCACCGTCCAAATTTTGCGGGTCTTTCGCCTCCCGATGCGCTGATCCCGCTGATGGGCGGAACAATCCGGCCGGCTCGCGATCGCAGGTTGAGTAGCCACGCGCCGGCCGACGAACCGTAATGGTCGCATACTTGCGTCATGGTAACTTTGCTGACGTTGAGAATTTGCCCAATAAAATATGTAACCGGCCTGATGTCACTGACAACTGGTCCGCATAAAGTAATGCGACGGTCGCCAAATACAACACCTTTCGGTGGTTAACACGCAGTCATGTCGAACAAATTGGTTTGCAGAACCTTGCCCGAAACCTCCAGTATCTTTCGCATAGCTTTTACTAAAACAAGATCCATCTCAAGTCACAACTGGCGTTGTCAGCCACCGAGGACATCAATAAGGACATTTATGACCAGCCGAATATCGGCAGCAAAGTTCCCAAATATGCAAACCATCAAGGTATGCGACTTGCCCAGCGCCAGGGGTCAGTGAGCTGACCATCAGAACACACTGGCCGAGAATTTCGGGGGTCCTTTCCCAAAGCTAGGATCCAACCAGTTCGGCCTCGACGAATGTCCGGACCTCACCGGCAAGGTCGCTGTCATTACCGGCGGCAGCCAGGGCATCGGGTTCGGCGTCGCCCACACCCTCCTCAAAAACAACATCGCCAAGGTATACATCCTCTCCAGGTCGGAAGAAACCATCGAGGGAGCAAAGGCAAGTATCGCCAAGGAACTCGGACAAGACAAAACAGACCGCATTGTGTGGATGCAGTGTGATCTGAGCGACTGGAAGAAGACGAAACAGGTCGCCGAGGCCATCTCTGGGGACACCGACAGACTAGACATCCTGGTGAACAACAGTGGCCGCGGTATCATGACGCCGCAGTTAACAGACTACGGAGTCGACCTGCACATGGCCATCAACCATATGGGCCACGTCGTCCTGACCAACTACCTCCTCCCACTAATGAAGAAGACGGCAGAAAACGGCAACGTGGTCCGCATCAGCAACCAGTCAAGCAACCTCCACAGGACGGCCCCAAGTGACACCAAGTTCGCCAGCCTCGACGAGATCAACCGAGACAGCGGCCCCAACGGGCAGTATGGTCGCAGCAAGCTGGCCAGCCTGCTGTACACGCGCTACTTTGACAGGAACGTGACGCAGAAAGGGAACCCCAACCTGCTGATGAACGCGACCCATCCGGGATTCGTGAGTACCAAGCAGAGCGTCAAGGACATCCACGAGCCGTAGGTCTCATGCCCGTGACACCCACCAAAGACACAAGCTGATGTGCTTCAATCTGCAGGTTTCCGGTCAGCGGGTTTGCCACGTCGCACCTAGTCGAGCCGCTCAAGAAGGACCAGTTCCAGGGCGCTGTGCCGACCGTGTATGCCGTGACCGTGACCAAGTCGTCGGGCCAGTTTATCTGCGCACCGGCGACGCCAGAGGAGGCGAGCGAGATGGCGAGCAGTGACGAGTTGATGGATAATCTGATGGAGTTGACGAGGAATGTCGTTCGAGACAAAACAGGCGGGGAAGCGGTGGTCACCATGTGAGCTGAGATGATGTGGAAACACTCATGTCTGCACCCGAGACATGACCATGAGACTTTCGCCTCGAACGATGAGATGAGTCTCTCCGCTCAAACGACGAGATGAGAGCTGGGATGCTGAGTTGTGATGTCCCGCAACCGGACTCTTAAAATGTTTGGTTCCCAGCCCCCTCCCCCAAGCGGTCCCAGCCATTTTCCTCATCAGATCTTTCGACGTCTGATCGCAGAAAGGGACTCGGGTCGTGCATGGGCCCGGCGTTTGAGACAGTTTCCAGAATAGAAATCGAAAGGGTTGCATGCGAGCAGATCGCAGCCAACGGTGAAGCGGAGAATTTTCATCCACTGAGCCATGGCGGGGTTGCTTGACCGCTCTGGAGGGGAAGGCACGATTGCTTCGGCGCATGCATGATGCAGTTGCCAAGATTGGTCGAGAGCCACTCGATCTGCGTTTGCCAGACGTTTGACGACAGAAAATAGAGATTCTGGGCCATCAGATGTGGTGAAATCAAGTGCTTGGGGGTACCGCTGGAGACCAGAGTGAATTCAATCCTCAGAACACGTCGTGGTGCGCCGTTGAGATTCCAGCCCAGCCAGGCGCCGGGGTCCACGCTCTGCGGGCCTGAGGCGGCAGAGTCGAGGCAGGCCATCCAGGTCGTCAAGGTTAGAATAGTACCACTCCACACTCAAAGGTTGTCGCTTAACAACAGCGAAAGTGCTGAGGGATTGCCTTATCCCGACGACTTGGATCCGAGTTGTTTCCTCTCGCGTTTCATGACTGAACAAATGTGATTGCTTCTGCTGCACCGCCTCAATAAATCGCGTCCCCAAAATGGCAAGGCCCCCTTTCTCTTCAAACGGCGATTTTCTGTGCTCTGGAACTGTCACATCACACCAAGGCCACCTCGCGGCCCGAGCGCACGGCCAGGCACGGGAGAACCCCTGTTTCCACGCCGTTGGGAGACGCATGATTGGCTGAACCGCAGAACCCGGCCGCTAAAATTGTTAGTGGGTGGTGACGACCCCGTCCTGTTGGTTCAACTGCCTGCAGTGGGGCACCAACTCCGGGCCCGCTCCCACCCTCCACTGCCGTCCTCATTAAAGATGCAGGGGCCACAGTCCATTTTGATGTGAGAGGGTGCCATCAACTGCATCACGGCGACTCTCAGAGAGTCCTTGCCGTGTTAGACGGGGGACGTGGTCAACAGATGCTCCACAGTTGTGTCGTGGAGCGTTGCTCAACCTCACGAACACAGTGTGGTTTCCTGCAAACACAACTCAAGGCTGGCTGCAGCCGTCAAAAGTCATTTCCGATCGGCTGCAAGCTGCGAATTGACGCGAACTGACAGGCAGTTGAGGGCCCCCGATTCGGCAGCAACCGTCCCGGAGTCGAGCTGAGTGGCCCGCGAGGCGCTAGCGCCGGGTGGCCAGTGTGAGGCACTGGGGGTCGGCACACCAGTGGACAGCTCCACAATTGCCTGGGCCACTGACCAACGCGAGCTGCAGTTGACCTTGCTTCTTCCAAAGAATCCTTCGCTGAGATGACCTCCTTTCCTGCGGCTCTCTTCCCTTTGGCTGCCGCCTCTGCACATCGTCTGCGCTCGACATTTCTCCTCTCTGCAAGCCGCAGCAGTGCTCTGCGCCCAGTCGATTTCCCTCAATCCGCCCGTCCTGAGATTGCCAACAAACATCCACAAGTCTCCTCCTAACAGCTGCAAGCCAACGACGCGCATTCCAATCGAACCGTCTCCTGTGCAACGGCGGACAGAGAGGCAAAGCTGACCATGGTGTCATCGTCCTCGTTCAACGCCGCCATCCCAATGATCTAGTATCACCAAACCTCTTCGTCCCCGGCGATCGGCGAAGCGAACCCGCGCGACGAAAACCCGGTCGAGACGCCACCCCTTGATCCCGCGTTCGATAATTGCTCTGTTAAGGACGAGCGCTCGGAAACACTCGACTGGTTCGGCTCCTTACCCGACCTATCGATATACTTTTCTCCGCAGCGGACCCTCTTCTCGCCCCTACAAGCATCATCCTTCCAATTCTTTGTCCCTCTCGACTTTTCGACGGTTCCCAATCGCCATCCCGCGACGCCCCTGTTGTCGGCAGAGCAGGGAGCATTCTGTGTGTCTTGAGGTTTATGCTGGACCCACAAAGCACTCCGTTTGTTTCTGCCCAGCATGGACGCCGCCAGCTCGCAAAGCCAGATGAGCGACCGCTCGCGACCTCCTTACCCCCGCACTGCGTCGCGATCCAGCACCAGCTCAACCAGAACACGCATGAGCAACAACAGTGCCGCGTCTTCCCAGCAGCAGCTCCCCTCGACGACGAGCTCACGACATCCGTATCAACGAACGACGCGCCCCCCCACGATTGACCGCCCGAGGTCGCAACTATCCCGCGAAGCTTCAGAACAGTCAAGGGAATCGCTGCCGACCATGTCTACATATCTCCAGGAAAGATTGGAGCGGGAGCGAAGGGTCAATGAGAGCGAGAGGTCGTCAAGTCATACAAGCAATGATGCGGTCAGCATGCCCGCTGATATGCGAGCTATCCAGAGCTCGCCACCGAGGAAGAGCGCCGCAGACGGACGGCGCCCACGATCAAGTGGCGGGACGGAGCCGGCGAAAAAGAAAGGTTTGGGTGTCAAGGAGATGGAGCAAACACTTTCTACCCTGCACAAGCAGAACTTCGACCTGAAACTCGAACTATTCCATCGACGCGAGAAGCAAACGGCACTCGAGGAGCGGGTCGAGAAGCTTGAGAGCGAGAAGGCGCGGACAGACGAGATGAATGATCAACTGATACAAGAGCTGGAGAAGCGGGATAAGGCGGTCGAGGAGGCGGTCGCAATGATCGTGGTTCTCGAGGCAAGAGTGGAACAACTGATCCGGGAGCGGGAGATGGTTAGGCGGGTTGAGCATGACGGCCTGTTCTATTCCCGTGGCGAGACTCCCCGCCCAGAAGCGACCCCCAAGTCGAAGATGCTTGACCTGGCACAGTTCGATGACTTTCGAGCTCTCAACCGCATGCCGAGCTTTCTGTCGGAGCGAAGCGAGAACACCGCCAACCTCCGCAACGTCTATCTCGGTGTTCGCGGAAGTGTGGTCAGTCTGCCTAGGATGGCGGAGGATGCGCACGAGGCAGAGCGCATGGAACATAACGGGGTGAGCAGTCCCAGCTTGAGTGTACTCAGCGAGAGCTCCTTCCTGAGCATTTATGGCCAGAAACATGCCGCTGGGGCCGACTCACCTGCCGGTGGCAGCCCGCCATCTGTGGACGGACCCAGTAGGGCTCGCGGTCCCTCGATGAGCGAATCGATCGCGTCGGTCAAGTCTTTGACACCCAGCAAGCCTCGCCGCACTTCAGCGTCCCGGAACATGTATCAAAACATTCACGGTATCCTGGATGTGAGCGGCTCACCTCTCCAGCGTCTCGAAAGGCTAGAGATGACTATCACCGCCATGGACGAAGCGTCTCGCCCACCAACCTCCAACCAGGATGCCGCCGCGGCGCCTCCGCCACCCATCCAGACGGTCGTATCCCAGTCCAAGACCAAGCAGGAGAAGCGCGAGGCTCTGCAAAAGGTACTCACCCAGCTGCACCAGGAGCGCGAATTCATGCAGAACCATGCCCTCCCACCGACGCCGGATACGATTTCGACTTCGACTCTCAGACGGTTCAAGAACTCCAACGACACTTTGTCCAGGGGACAGTCCTTGACGAACGAGCGCAGCTACCTGGCGTTGTCCGAGACCACAGCCTCGCAGGTATCAGGCGCTGGCGAGGAGACGGATGGAACACACCTCGGCGCACCGCAACAGACTACACAACCGGCATCGACGACAGCTTTCGACAGCCGCAAGCCGCTGATGGGAAGTGGTGCTCCTCTCGACCGCGAGCTGTCGCCATCGCCGCAGCTCCGTCCTCAGTCAGCCGGTGCCACAACCATCTCCCGACGCGGTGGTAAGGACGGTTGGGACAGTGATTCTGACGATGACTTTGCTAATGAGGTCGATTCGATGGCATCGAGCTTCGACCCCTGGCTCCGAGAGAGTCTGAAGCCAAATCGGGGCGCACTTGATCCCATGAGCTCAGCGTCGCAAGCCGGCCCGAACAAGAACGCCGGTCGTGCCTCGCCAGATCTCTTTTCCTTCCCTGTGAGTTCGGGTGGCTGGGCATCGGACGCCATGTACGGTCATCTCGGCGGCGCAGCGTATATGGGTACTGTCGGAAACGGAATTTCGGCACCGATGGCAGAAGCTCTGGATGCACTCGGCAGTTCACTGCCGTCCCCTTTCTTCGGTTCTGGCTTTGCGACGCCGGTTATTGGCCCGGGTAATGCCCCGCCGCCGCCACCGAATCGGCGCTCGAGCCTCCACGCTCAAACCGGACCAACGGCCGGGGCGTACAGCTCGGGCAGCGTGCCGGCATCGCCGGCCAAGCCTTCTCCGATGAGCTCCCGACTGAAGAAAAGCCCGACTAGACGGGACCGGAGTGGCAGTGTTGACCTGCGGCCCACGCCGTCACATCTGAGAGAGATTGGTCTCCGTCAAGACCGGTCCATGACAGTGCCGCCGCGACCGCATCACCAGCCGCCTCCTCAACAGTCGCAGGAGGCTCAATCGCCTGCGCAGCAACCGCTCCCAAAGCAGCGTCATTATCCCCCGACTGCGAGCCAGGCTCCACGTCCACGAGGTCTCAACAGCCTGTTCCGGAGGTCGACAGGGTCTGCGGAGCCGCCACAGCCGGCTCCTTCGAGCGCACCGGCGACTGAGACAACGTTTAGGAATTTGCCGTCCCAGATGGGGTATCCGTCATGTGGTAAGCGTTCGTCTCTGATTGAGGATGATAGGGCGAGCGCCACACCGCCACCAATCTTGCGAAATAAGGCTCAGCAAAGGTTGGACCTCGACGAGGGGGGCGGGGCACCTCTTGAGCCATCAGGTGGTGCCCCTATTGGTCCCATTCCTGGACCTGCTCGACCGGTTACGTCCGGCTCGGGGCCGAACAGTGCAAGTCTTGGGAACAGTGCGGCAGTCACGAGTGGTCCTCCGGCCCGGGCCGAGGGTGGTGGCAAGCTCAAGTGGCTCGGGTTGGGTCGTGTCAGTAGCTTACGAAATCGCGGCGCGTAGGGTTCGCCGCGGCATGTTTCTGTATGAAGCGATTGGGGTCAGGTACTTCGATCAGTGATTTTGTTTCTGTTCATTTCCCTTTGTTTCATGGGCTGGCTTGGTATTCCCGGCGCATAGGTTTGGTCGAAAAGGGGGGCGGTTGATTTGATCAAGAGATTCAAGACTGGAACAAGACTGCCTCGAGGTATTGGCTCGCCAGCCAAGGCGTTTGGGTGTTTATGAATTTGCTGGGCGAATATTTATCTAGGTTGTTTTGGGGAGCTGTACAGCGCACCGAGGGAAACCTCCTGGGAGGAAGGCGAAGAGGATGGCCCGCTAGGGCGGAGACATGAATAGCTGTACAAATAGTGATAGAAATATCAGAGATGTCACAGTATGGAGTAGGTTTTGTGCCTGTGGTGTTGGTCTGGTGGATGTTTCCACTTATCGGGAGACTACATGTACTGAGGGGCAATATGTTACTGAGAATGAACTCTGAGGTACCTTGGGTATTTATATCGAAGCAAAGGCCTGGGATGGTGAATCTACATGGTAAGCACGCCATATCCGGTATCTGCGGCAGCTTCCACAGCGTTGACTATTGTTTAGACAGGGCTGCTATATCCGTAGCCAAGAAAAGCTCGACGCTGGATGACTCCAAATGCCACCGCTCTACGGTTTACAGTCCAGGCCTTCTGGGTCACTCCGGCTAAAGCTTCCATGGACGCCACCGCAATTCACCATGATTTCCCCGATGTTCCAGCCATGGAGAAACATCTCATCTCGCGAATGGAACTCTGCTATCTAACGATGATTTCGTTCCAGGCGTTCTCCTTTATTCCCTTCATTCATATATACCAAGATAGCCCCCAACTCCTTCGCCTCGCTACCTGCAACCCCCTTTCCGCTGGAAAGCGACTCTTCTATGTGCCATATCTATGCCATATCTATGCAAATCCCGAATTCTGCTCCCACCCAATCTAACAGCCGTCAGTTTCGAGTCTAGCCTCGCAAATCCGGCTGGCCGCAATTGGTCCGGCTGAACAGCCCGATCCGAGGATTCCCCCACATAACGAGCCCCCGATGCCAGAAATCCGCGTTGAGCCCGTCGGGACCAGTGGGGTCATTTTGTTTGTCTCTTTGCCAAAAAGCGTCTGGTCTAATTTACATTAACTTTTCCCCACGCGCCTATATTGCTGGGCCACACAAATGGAAGAAGACGAGTTAGAGAGGGTTACGTACGCCAATCACTACCAAGTGCCGATTTATTCGGCCTCTGGGCCGGGGGGCGATCCTTAACCCGTCAGGGGCGAAGTGTATATATGCCACGCACTGAGGGGAAGGGGAGCGAGTGGTTGTTTAAAAGGGGTTTGGTTCCGGACGGTGGTGAGTTTTGAGATTCTACGTGTGATATCCGGTTTGGTATCCCCGACAACATGCCGTTCTCGTGGAGCTCCCTCGTGGTGTCCTCTCTCCTCTTCGGAGTTGGGACAGCCCTCTCTGAGGCCGAGGCCGCCGCCATTGCAGGGTCGTACGCCGCCAACATCAAGGTGTAATACTCACTTTTTGCCTCAAAACCTCCGAAGACGAGCTAACTCGACCACCAGAGTAAAAAACCCAGCTTACGCCATCGACGTGGTCGAGCAAATCGAAGTCACGACGCGGTCCAAAGTCGAGGCCTTCATCGCCAAGAAGGTGGCAGCCGGAACGAACAACAACTGCACGCTCGAGAATGCAGGCGTCCGCCGCGAATGGGCCGACCTCCGCGTCGACGAGCGCGAGGACTACGTGCGGGCGGTCAAGTGTCTGATGGCGATGCCTGCGCGGGCGCCCAAGGACCGATTCCCCGGCGCCATCTCCCGGTGGGACGACTTTGTCGCGTACCACATGACGCACGCGGCCGAGCTGCATGATAACTACCACCTGTTCCCGGCGCATAAGCACTTCATGTGGGTGCTCGAGACGGCGCTGCGCAATGAGTGCGGGTACAAGAGCTGGCTGCCGTATATGAACTACGACCGGATCGCGCGGGATCTGGTTGCCGACGGGACCGGTGCGACGTCGCCCCATTTCAACGGGAATTCGTCGAGTCTCGGCGGGACGGGCGATTATGATCCGCTGTATACGGGCGTTGGGTCGGCGCAGACCAGGATTCCGTCTGGCGGCGGCGGTGGGTGTATCAAGGCTGGCCATCCGTTCTCCGAGTATGTTTTCCTTGGCTTCCAGTGGAGAAGACCACTGCTAACAAAACCAGCATGGTCGTCACCCTCGGCCCGACTACTATGGCTACGCACCGCGGCCTGCCGAAGAATCCGTTCACTAACGGGACAGCGCTGAACAAACGCTGTCTGAGGCGTGATCTCAACAAGAACGCCGCGCTCGGCGCCACGGCCGACAGGGTGTACAAGCTCATGCAGAGCCAGGACATTGACACGTTCTACAACATGCTCCTGACCCCGCCGCGGAATCTGAGTGACCCGTACAACTGGGGGGTACGTTCTCGTTTTCTTTTCTCCGAACTGCGAAGAAGGAAAAAAAGAGAAAAGAAAAACTAACACAAATCTCAAAAAAACAGGTCCACAGCGCAGGCCACTACATCAACGCCGTCGACCCCGGCGGCGACCCTATGACCTCCCCCGGCGACCCCGTCTTCCACTTCCACCACGCCGCCCTCGACCGGCTCTGGTGGATGTGGCAGCTGCAGGACATCGACAACAGGCTGTATTCCGTGCCTCTCTACGGGACCGTCGTGCCGATGAATATGGACCACGGAGGCGATATGGGTGGGATGGGTGGGATGTCTACTGGTGAACAGGTGGAGAAGCGGCAGCGGGTGACGGATCCGAATAAGATGGTTATTGATCTCGAGTGGTTGTCTGATATTAAGGTGCCGCTTTTGGAGGCTCATGATCAGCTTGGAGGAAATAGGGGTCAATTTTGCTATATATATGTCTGATTTAGCTGGTGTTGCGTGGGGAGGGAGGGTGGGTTGGTTGGTAGTGAGGAAATGAAATATCATGAAATTTTGGTGGTTGGAGATTTTGGAGTTCTTCTCCCCCAACTCTGCATGGGCGCGGCTGTGACGGCTTATCGATTAGATCCTCCTCCTGCTTCTTTGCTCGTAATTGGGTGACTTTGGTTTGCCGCGGTTGCTGCTGCTTTGCACTTTCGTGGCTGTTGATGTGAGCTGGCATGGATGTGGCACACATATCTGAAGTATTTCCCCGGCGATGGCTACATGTATCGGCATAAGCTCTCTGAAATCGGGCACAGGGCCTGTTCGCTTTGGAGGAATGCGTTCAATCGTGTTGTAGGGTGCCTGACAGCGAGATTTCAATGCACACAGGTATCTGTTTAAGAGGTCTTCCTATTTATGTCTTGGCCTCCCCCCTCCCCACGATGCCTGCTTCCGGTTTCAGTATTGGAGGACGGCCAGCCTCTGCCGCTTCCTGGAGCCACATGTCAAGAAGTACGTGGCCTATATGCATCCATTACTATTTCGCGGCATAGGCTAGGGAATCTAACATGAAGCACTCATATGATCTGGTTATCCCCTCTTATGTGCCCACAGTCTCATCAACCGTTCTAGACGTGTTATTATTTCGAAAGATGCTCTACTTCAGATCTTTCAAACGTCCTGTTGTCCTCTCCATAAGTACAAAGGAATTCTAAAGTAAAATCGGCAAGAATCACAACAATCCCTTACAGTTGTATACCTGAAACGCTTTCACCACCAACGACGTCTTGACATTCTTCCGTTCGGGCGAGTATGAACAAACATGTTGCCACGCACCAGCCGACGGATCACACTCTGTCCCCGAAAAGAGTCCAAGACAACAGGTATCTGTATTAGGCGTCAGGCGGGACTCGAAGCTGAACGGGACGCCCGCGTGGATCGTCTGGTCGGGCAGCTCGACGTCGAGCTCGTCGAACCTGATGCAGACCGTGTCGACCGTCTTCTTGCCGCCGTACGACACGAAGGACGGCGGGAAGTAGTCCGCGTCGCTGACCTGGTAGCCGCTCCCGTCGAGGAGCTGGAACTGCCACCCCGAGAGCTGGGTCGATACCGGGGTGATGTCTGGAGGAAACGTCCCGCTGCTCGGGTTGGAGGACGCCCCTGGCTGCGAAGGCGCGGTGGTGACCGGTGGAGAGGTTGTGTTACCGTCAGGAGCGCTTTGGGAGTCAAAGCCGCTGCCGAGGCAAGAGGCGGCGTTGAGGCAGATCTTGTTGCCACACTGGGGTGAGACGGTGCAAATGTAGCCGGAGGGACAGTCATCGCTGCCGGCGCACTTGTCGGGAACTAAGCCGATCGTCTGGCCGCAATTCGGAGCGTCTTGGACGCAGAATCCGTTGCTGGCTGTGTCGGTGGCGCAGAAGCATCCGGTCTTGTCTCCACACTTTGTAGAGGACGACGCCGAGGCACAGCTTGGGCTTGTACAGGCACCGCCGACACATAATGATCCTTCTGGGCACTAAGCGCAGGCATATTGTCAGCTCCCACAGACCTTTTCCAGAAAGCAAAAGGAGACCTACCGTTTTCCCAACCTCGCCGCAATTCGCAGGACCCCCCTGAGATCGATGAGCTGGACCGGATCACGGTGAAACATGGTCTGCGTCTTCTCCTCGCCAAAGATCTTTTCGCAGCCGTCCTCGACGGGCTTGTACATCTCATCGAATTCGTCTCCGAGGTGCGGGCCAACGATGGCGTTGAACATCCAGTTGCAGAACGTGCTGGCCCCGAGAAGCGCGACTATCTCCATCGGCGGCTCGACGGCCGCCATGTCCAGCAGCAGCGCCGTGCAGCCCTCGATGTATGCCTTGGCACCGTCCCAGGATACCGCATCTACCAAGGCCATTTTCCAGTGATCGCAGACGAAGCCGAGGACTTCGCAGATGATGCCGTGTTCCACCAAGGGCCCGTTGCCGTTGCTGGCCTTGTTCAGGACCGAACCGTAATACTCTGAAAGCAAGTCCACCGTCTCTTCGAGATCGGGCAGCATGCCTCGTTGGAGTATCGGCATCGAAGCCTCGAACTGCAGAAGCACAACCCAGTTCTGGATTCGGGGCTGAACAACATGCCACTCGTTTTCATTAGGTCATTACATTACAAATGAGCGCCTGTTTGTCTGACTTTCCGCCCGGACTCGTGGACGCCGCCAGCAGGATTGTAAACGCACGAAAGCATAGGGCTTCATCGCTTTGCACAGAGTGTGAGCGAGAGACTCGCGCGCTCCAACCACCAAATATATACCACACATGCTAGTAAGTTTCACATCAGTCATCGGACAAAGAAAGAATTAAAGCTTCATGGCGCAGCGGAAGCGCGCCGGGCTCATAACCCGGAGGTCACTCGATCGAAACGAGTTGAAGCTACTTATCTTTTTTGCTTTGTTTTGGAGAGGCCTTGATACCAGCGCCAGTCCAGCAGCAGGCGTGCTAATCATGGATGCCCTCTGCATGCGGCTATGGAGAGTAGTCTCTGTCCATTGCGCGCCCCCAGCTGTTGGTTGCCGCCTTTGCTTAGAAGCTATCGCATGCATGGTTCATGAATGATAGAGGAGGTGTGAGGGTCAGATCGGTCTCTAACAAACGTCTGTTTGTTATTGGCCCGCAGTGAAGAAGAGACGAACAGAAACCTGCGACCGCCTCCGAGTTGCTACGTATTGTGTATTTGTTTCTGAATGGGCTCTTCTCGTTATATCCCGTTCTCTTAACGGAAGCAACCAAGAGGTACTATGTGATCCTGATAGCTTGCAAGCGTCTAAACATAGTGCTTACAACGTCTAATGATGGCCTACAATATCTAACAACAAGCCTACAACATTCAACAACAGGCTACCCATAACATCTTGAGGAGTATACTCTGTTCGCAAAGGCCTTACCGAGAGAGAAAATGCCCAAGGTACCTAGTTTATTTCGATAAATGCCAGGCAGGTCTTGCCTATAAATCTCAACTTCTCCGAATTTAAACTCCCTCGTGGACCTTTCTGTGTGTATCCGGGAGTAAATGAATAGTGAGACGCGTTCATCACGCACTAATTATAATTCTTGAAGCTATTAGTACGCGCTTTGACGATACAGCTGAGGGCTCAAGTACGACGTAACCACCACCCCATCCCCCCTATAACTCGCAGAGACATAGGTATGCGTGCCCCATCCGCCGTCCGCCTCTCCCCCAGAAATCCCACGCAGCGCCCGCTCATACGCCTCTGCATAGCCCTTCCCATCTTTACACATAAACCCAATCAACCCCCGAGCAACAGCTCGATCATCTAGCCGTGAATATCGTCCGACGGGAATATATACCTTGACATCCGGTATATCACCGGCAACGTCAAAGTAGTACAACACCCCCCTCGGAACATTGCCATCCCCTTCCAAAGAAGGGTGCAGAATCAACTCTTCGTCGGGATCAAAATCCGGCTCAGAAATCCCGAGAACCGCAAGCCAGAGGTTCCGAAGTTGTTCTTCCGCCACGGGGCTGACGACCCGTCGACCGGCGAGGGCCATGATCGACAGAACGGATGCGAAAGAAGTCTGCGGCGAGCGGGCGTAGATCTTCAGCCGGGACTGTGAGGGACCGATACAGTCGACCGCGAGCATGAATGGCGAGAGGTCCGAGTTGTTTTTCTCGCTCGTAAGGAAGGACGTCAGTGCCTCCAAAGATTTGCAGGTGTCGTGTCTGGGGTCGTTGCGATCCGGAAGGGAACCGAGGACAGACCGAACCGCCTCGAATATCTGCGTCCCCACGCTCTGACCTGGTCTCTCCCGGGGAAGAAAGTAAGCCTTGAGGGTGATATCCTCGCCACCACCCACACATTCTGGAAGTTCAAATCCCAGAAAGAGCGTCGATCTAGCCGCTTGCTCCAGCCCTTCCCAATCCTCTCCCGAGTCTCCACCGAAGAAGAGCTCATAAAAACGGTGAAACAACGTCAGATCCACACCGGGAATGATACTCTGATCCCTCTCCAGCCCGCACAGAAAAGACAACGTCTCCCCCTGGTTCCACGGATCTTTACACGTCCCCGAGGACGGACTGATAAGCTCGACGCTATACCGGACCGATGGTTTGGACCCCCACTTCCAGCTGTACTCGACCGGCGTTGAGTCGTCCGTCATCCAGCTTCTGAAGCCGCTCGGGAGAGATGAAGTTGGGATGGACGGGCCGAGATGGGGGGCGACGAAGCGACGGTGGAAGTTGAGGAGGCGATGTTGTTGCTTGAGGGGGTAGGTGGCAGATGAGAGGAGGCTGTGGAGGTGCCGGAGGGTGATGTCGGACCACCATTTTGCGTCTGCCTTCGTGTTGGCGTTGGGTGTGTTAGAGAGGAGGGCCGGCGAGGGAGGCCGGGGAGGGATGAGGTCCATGGTAAGGGCCGGGCGGGGACTATCAGGGAGTCTCATATTGGCTATGCTGAATGGATTGGGTTGGGTGTTGTTCCGATGTTTTTGTGATAACAGTAGGTGTGTTGTGAAGGGTACCTGCCTATGTAGGTAAGTTGCGGGTCAGCTGTTGGGTCTAGATGTTGTGGAACGAGGGGTCGCTGATTATGCACCTTTATCTTGATATAGTCTGGTATTAGATACTAGGGTAACTTGGAGGGGGTGAGCTGATCCATAGGCCATCTAGTCCAGTCCATGGTCGTGTGTGGTGTGTGATGAAGGTGGGAAAGGCGGGCAGAAAGGTCTAGGATGAAAGATATGGTGATGTGGAGTCTAGGGCACCCAGCCCACAACATACTACGCCATTATCTCGAGCGACCAAATGCAGCATAGAGCAAGGCTTTCGATTCTCCGCTTGGCACCATTTCGTTGTGGAGACCAATGCTACTTGTACAATCCTTCTGCAACCGTACCTTGCCCATTGGCAAGCACGCAGCGCCCTGACCACTCAGCTCCCAATCCTCCCCTAATAAACCACTGTCTGGTCAAAAAGCTAGTCCCAACTCGCTTCCCCAGAAGTGCCTACGGCCACCCCAGCTCCAGACGCCAGACGCCAGGAATCCAGCACGAACAAAACCATCGCGTCCAGCATCGAGGATACATGTAGGGAACCATGACCACCTCTTAGTACCTTACTAAGTACCCACCCACCACATCGTACCCCGTCTCGACAACTCCTCCGAAGCCACAACTCCTACAAAGCCAAAACCGGAGTCCGTGCCGACGGCGGAAGTTCGCAAACGCCCCGGCATTAGTGGCTATACCGCCTCCGGGACCGCCGTGACGATTTACCCCGCAAAGCCGGAGAGAGATCCGGATCCGTCATCGTCAAGTTCAACAAAAGCCATCCCAGTGTTGAAGACCGCCGAATGTCACCATCTTGGCGGCTCGCTAGGTTCAGTACGCAGTCGCTGCGACACCCGAAGGGAGCACGGAGAGGTATGCCGTGAAGGCGGCAACGCGTGGTGGTCGTTGGCTTCTGCATTTCACAATAAAACCGCCAGCCCATATCGGCGAACGGGGTGAAATCGGTGCGGGGGGTCCCTTGTTGGGGGACGTTGCGGGGAGGGATGACGATCTTGAGCTTGGGTCGGGTTTTCTGGACCCCCTGCATCGGGTCGGATGTACCGCCGTCAGTCGTATCACCGTCAGACGGTGTGTCGAGGTGAAGGGGCGAGATGGGTGACATGATGTCGACTCGATCTGGCGGTGTTTCTTGCTTGGGAGTAAGTCTCGACGTGATCGTGAACGCTGCTTTTATCCACGGCAGCGAGGATCTCTACTTATTCTTTTTGCCCTTCTATTAGCTGTCCTCTGCACAAGGGTTGTCTTCGGACGGTTGGGCTATTTATAAGGGAAGGCGCGGTAAACCTGCATTAGACACGCAGAGACGCGCGGTCTACTGCACTGTTATTTTGGATGTCAACAAAAATATAACAATGCTGGGACAGCGCGTGTGACAGCCCTCAGAGACAAGAAAAGAGATGCTGCAGCAGGTAGCTGGCTATAAATACCGTTGGACTACGCAATCCGGTTCCGTGTATAAAAGGATCGCGGGCTCAGTGGGAGAGACGATATCCTCTTTTGTGTACGACCGGAGTCTCTTTTGGCGTCCCACATTCCAATCAACCACAAGTGTCTGGCTGTCAGTGTCAGACTGAGCCCAATGACGAAATAGCGTGCGCGCACAAGTTATCAATAGGTAGGTACATTCAACTTCTTGGGTATCGGCAGCAAAGGCTCAAACCATCGGCCGAAAACTGTAAATAGGTAACAACTACCTGTCAGGCGTACGTCTATATCAAAAATGGATGGTCCATTTTCTCTTTTTAGGAAGCACTTCGAAATAGTGATATACTAGAGCATCTTGCACGCACGGCTGTCCTTGGACACTTTAGATCTCTGAAAGCTGGCGTATGCCTCGTCCATCTTGATAGGCCTAGCCGTCTGGCAACCACAAGACAACGCATCCATGACTAATACAACCCGCAGGAGGGTATTTACCCGTCAAGATATCTTCCTCCCAGCAGGAATCGAACTTAAGCCTCTACGCATCCTTCTTCCCCTCCGTCTTGGCCTTCTTGTCCAGCAAGTCCTGCCGGACCGACCACGACAAAAACCCTTCCGAGAAAACGTTATCCATCATCGCCACCGTCAAATCATGCCTCCAATCCGGCCTCAGCTCTCGCCGCCCCCTGGCCAGCGCGCCGTCCACCTTATCCACAATAGCACGCCCAAACTCATCGGCCGTCGGCGCGCGGCTAGGCGATGCCGCCGCATTAGTCTGCGTGCGCACCTCCCCCGGCACAATGGCAAGACAATCCACATGCGCGGTCTCCTCGTCGCCCTCCAATTCCCGCGCCAGCCCGGTGCTGAACGCGTAGTCAAACGCCTTGGTGGCGCCGTACATAACTAGAAACGGGAGACCCATCTTGCCGACGGACGAGAGATTGAGGATCAGCGCGCGGTCGTCCTTTGACTTTTTGGAGCTCGTCAGGATCGGGAGCACCAAGCTCGTAAGCCGGGCCATGAAGCGCGCATTCAGATCGACGTGCGCGTCGATCTGCGACAGACTCAGCGTCGAGAGCGGCCGGATCGGCGGGACCGCGAGCGTCGCGCTGCCGACGTTGTTGACCAAAATCGTGATGGGGAGATCAGAGACCGAGGCGACGGCTTGTTGGATTTGCTCGTGCGTCGCGGTCTGGCCGTTGACGACGAGCGTGCGCACGCGGCCATTTGCGGCGGGGTGTTCGGCGACCAGAGATTCAGAAGCCGAGGCGAGCTCGTCGGGCAGGTGGCCGAGGAGGATCACGCCGAAGCCTTGCCTCACGAGGGCGCGGGCGATGCCGAGGCCGATGCCGGCGCTGCTTCCGGTGATGAGCGCGTAGGCATCGCTGTTTGCACGTTTGTAGCGCGTCAGGGGGTGAGAGGGGCGCCAGAAGTGGAGGGCGAAGAAGTGGAACGTTGAGCGGGCGAAGCGAAGCAGGACGAGCGCGCCGAGGCCGGCGAGGATGGTTTTGAAGGTGTCCATGGCCATGATGTGGTGGTTTTGGAAGATGTGTCGAGAGTGAGATGTTGAAGGTCTGAGAGGGGGCCAAGAAATGGAACTTGATCAAAGGTTGGGGCTGACGTAATCGGACAGCAAGGTAGGATTCCCGGGTTTTATGTACGGTTAGATTGGACGGCTCGCAAAGATTCTTATGAGAGATCTTGGTATTGGTAATTCTGATTGTAGCAGGAAAGCGGTATCGCGATACAGGACGAAGTCGTCTCCGGTATACTGCCCAAGATCGTTCAACGGTTTGTATTTTCACAGTTCACTCATCGCATGACGATCACCAACCAGATACCTATACCTCAAAGACAATCGGGTAGGTACCTAATCTGGACAGAAACGAATGAGAAATGCTCAAAGTTCCGGAGCTGTTGATATCAAGTAGGACAAGGCGGTCATACTTCCGGTTATGTTTCTATCCGTGCTCCTTCTCGGCGAAGTCACCCGATCGAGGTCCCTCGGCCGGCCAGTCCTTGTTCAACCATGGCTGCTCGAAGATGTTGGTATTTGGTAGTGTGTGAAGCTTAAGCTGGTGTGAGTCAGTCAGGACAAGTCCAGAGACTCTCACGCCTCCCAATCACTGGATACGTAGGTACCTCATACACCCCATCCAGGCACATAACTCTACGATAACACCTGAGCAAGAGCCGGGCAATTATCCATTCAACGAGTGACATAGGATTTAGTGATGAAATGCTCTATCTTCCATATTCCACGAGCTTGAGGCACTTGACCAAACACTCATCAGCAGGTGGGTGAGGCCCCTCACGGCCTCCATCCACTCTCAACCATCTTAACCGTCCGCTTCACCGCCTCATCAAGATCCTCCTCCTTCAATCCCAACACCTCATTGTGCCGCATCTCATGATTGCCACCACCACCCGGCAAGAAACCCCGGGCATACAACGCCTTGGCAAACCCCAACCGATCCCCGGCCGCCAACTCCTTCAGCCCCTCCTCCCGTCTCTCCTTGGTCCCCTGATACCGAATCTCCCAATCAGCATCCGTGATCCCCAACACCCTATTCAAACTATCCAAAATATCCCTCTGCGAGATCTCAAAGCTCCCAATATACACCCCCCCATTCCGAAACTTCTCCCGGACAACCCCCTCAGGCAGTCCCAAAAGCGCCGCCACCGCCCGCCCGACCTGTTCCCACGTACTAACCGTCAACTTGGTCCTCCCATCATCAAAGAACGTGACCGTTTTCTTCGCAATATCAATCCCAAAGAAACACTCCCCCAGCGCGAGACTCCACTCGAACCAGAACCCGCACACCACAGCCACGAACGACATGTCCGGAAACGCCTCGATCTCGCGACACCGGTTCAGCGCGGCGCGCGTGTACACGTCCCCCTGTTCGGCGGCCTGCAGCGTCGAGGGGTGGAACAGATCGCCGCCGTACACGTTGGGCATGACGTACGGCACGCCGGCGTCGGCCGCGGCCCGCACGATGGCAGAGTGTATCTCCGGTGGTGCGGTTGCAGACAACGTAATGATCAGGAACTGGATTTTGCGCGACTGGAGCGCCGATACGAGCGACGCGTGGTCGGCGTAGTCGACCTCGACGCGCTCGAGGCCCGGGGGGAGGGCGGCGGTGCTGCCGGTGCGGGTGAGCGCTGTGATGGTGTGTTTGCCGGTGGCTAGGAGGGCGGTGGCCATGGGTTTGCCGACGTGGCCGCCGGCCTGGGTTGTTGTTAGGATTTTGTTTGTTAGGGGTAAGGGATCTGGGATTGGGCTAGGCGGGACTTACACCGATGATGGCGATGCGTTCGAGATGCTTGGTTTCGGCCATGTTTGCTACTTTCTGGTGTAATCGTCAACTTTGCCCAACTTGTTTGATCTGTTTATCCCTTCATTATGTTCCCTATAAGGGTTTATATACACTTGGTTCTAGCTAACACTAAGTACGTACCAATCAAGAACTCTTGGCGGAGTTAGGACCGGAGTTAACAACCCACCCCATCCCTCATCCCCGTCGCACTCGCTAGCGTTCCGTCCGAGACTGAATACTAAGCAGGGCCGAAATCTTCGGCCCTCCGATCATGGTGTTTAGGGGTCTCGGCGTGCGAATCGGCCCGCCTGCGTCCTGTCCGGTTGTTGAGGTCGGGGTGTGCATTTGTCACTTCTTCGGAACTGGAACTCAGGAACTATTCCGGGTCCGATGATTCGGCCCACTTCTCCAATGACGTCATGGTTAGATTCAGGTTACACATCTTCAGGCTAGAGAATTTGATTGGGTAATTAGATACCGAGGTAAAGTAAAGTCTGACTGGAGGCTCAGCAGTTTGTAAGCCCATTCCTGGCCTGTACGACCAATATCGACCAGGGATGATGCATACAGTCCTGGGCCTTGTACTTGTACCGCGCCCTGTTGTGAATAGTACAGAGTTTTAATAAGCTTTAGGAACAATGGAATTGGGGAGAATGAGTGTGGAATTCTAGTAGAAGGAAGAGAGGGAAACTAGATCCGTACGAGGGGAAATGGTAGCATAAAGGCTGTGGTGGAAACCCACATGTGGGTCTGTGGGTCCCACAACATGGAATCCTTGAACGGATCCTTCAGTTTCAAAAGCCACTCCCCTGGCGACCTTTGACTTAACTCGACATTTCCCCCCCTTGAGAGAAACTCCAGCACATCTTCCTCATAATCCTTCTCCAGAATGGTCAGCACCAAGGTACTGCCGGAGAACTCCATCGCCCCTATACCAACTCTGTCCTCGAGAACTAGCTCGAATTTGCCCTCATTCCCCGCCCATGCACCCTTTATTAGTCGTTTTGTCCGGCCATCCCCCTGTTGCTGTATCGCCGCTCCGCCTTTGAGAAGCAGTTGAACGATTTCCCACTGAGAGTGTTCCACGGCTACCGTTATTGGTGTTTTGTCTGAACCACCCTTGGCATCAATCTCAGCGCCTCTCTCCAGCAATGATTTTACGACAGACTCCCAGCCCACTGCACAGCGCGTGCAAGGAGCGGACAGCCCCGGCTACCGACTGCTTCGATATCGGCGCTTCTGTCTAGGAGGAGTTTCGCAACGCCTTCGAGGTTGTGTCCTGTAACTATGCTGAGCGCCTCGTTGGTAACGTCTGGGTTCCAGCCGACTAACTCCCGTACAACCGCTTCGTTCCATATGGAGTTGAACACCAGGCGCATCAGCAGGGAAGCGAGACGTCCGCCACCAAAGGCAGCTCCATGCTGGAGTAGCAACCGCACTACTCCAGAGTGCCCGTGACAAACAGCGTAAAATAATGGCGTGTGCGCGATGTCATCTTCTCCCCCTTCGGTATCAGCACCGGCTTCAAGGAGGAGTTTCGTTACTAGTTCATTGCCTGTCCGCGCAGCCCACCGCAGCCATGACCGGCGAGAGTCGAGTCTGGCGCCGACGAAACAGTCAAGTGCCGTCAGTACCTCGTTAGCAGTACTCGCCAATGGAAGCGGCGTGGAACCCAGATCCATGCTTTTCTGCTCTTGCGAATAGAGCCGTACTGCCTGTCGGAGAAGACCCGTTGCAGTCCTGTATTTCCCCATGCCGTGTGTAAAAGCCGCCAGGTTCCACAATGTAATGGCTCTGTCTGTATTTGTCTGGGGTTGCTGCTCGACATCTCCTAGCCCGCTTAAGAATCGGCCATATTCTGAAACGCTTGGATCGCGATGGGATGCGTCTAGATCCCAGACCAGTGCACACTCGGCTGGGCGGACGCGGCCGGAGGAGCAAGACCGAAAACATTCTGGCCAGTTACCAGTACTCGACAGAAACGGCAAGGAGGCGGCCAGAACTATCACTGCCATGCAGCTATCAAGCCGTCTGACAATTGTGGGCGTCGTCGCCCCTTGTAGGAGACAGAGTATGTCCCCTTCCTGGACCGGTTTTGCCGAGATTGCCAAGCTGTGTTTCTTGACATAGCTCGTCGAATCCCACTTCTCTCCACTCTTCCACACCTCGTCTCTCCAGCGAAACTCAAGACGCTGCAGGTCGCCGTGCGTGACGTCTCTTTCAACAGAGCCCACGTAAGCAAGCACTAGAGCCTTCCCGCGGATGACGGCCACATTCAGCTCATTCCACGTAACCACCGACATTTGGTTGGAGAAGCAGGACTGGATGTATACCTGAAAAATGTCTTTCCAAGGGATCTGGTAGTTGGCCATGAAATTTACCGGGCTGTCCGAGCTCATGCCGAGCAAGGCGTAAAACTTGTCAAGACGGACGGTAGACTGGCGGCCATGGTACATGTCCACAAGCTCGCACAAAGGCCGGATGCCGAGGGAGAAGCCGCTGTTGTGTTGCTTTATCTGCTGACCGCGTCGAAATGTCGCTCCTTGGATGAGATAGGTGATGGGAGGGATCAGACCCTGCAACTCTGGGGACTCATCGTAAGAAAGATCGAACACGGTGAGGCCTACGCAGAAGGCGTACCCATCAATCTCTGAGTGACCGCACTTGATGAGGATTTGCTGAGCGGCGGCAACTTCCTGCAGGACCTGCACGCGTTCAACACATCTGTCAGCAAACTCAAAAATGCTGTTTGTATATGATGACGCGTGCCGCCTACCCAAATACGTTCAAACCACGGTCGTTTTAGAAGGTTAAGGACCGGTTGTTGAAACCGGCGTCGGTCAGGTTTCTCGATGGCAGACCTATCGTGTTGCTTTTGAGCGGCGGTTCGTAGCGCCGCCAGGGCTTGGTCGCTATCATCGGCCGCCTCACCGAGCCAAACGACTACGCGATTGGCGCTTGCATAGATCTTGGCCATGAGCTGAATTTGCTGTCCTTTCTCATCGTCGTCGGCCTGGTTGATGCAGATAGCATCTATCCAGATGATGCGCTCGAGAAAGCCGTCGCGAAGGTTTGAGAGAGCCGTGTGGAGATTCTCAGTTACCAGCAAGTTGTGAGCGGCCGCAGCGGAAAGGGAATGGTCCTCTGGTTGGACTTCGATCACCTTGGGGTTATCTGGGGAGCCCCAGACGTACGACAACGCTTCGTACAGGTGTGTTGCTTGAGTCCATCCTTGCAGGGGATACTCGAAGATTCGGCATCGAATCGGCGCATTGCTGTCTCGATCCGGCATCACACGGAGAAGGCGAATGAAGCCATCAGGCAGAGGGGAATAGCGATATGGGCGGTTTGGAGGAGGAAAATTTATGTCTTGATTTCCCTGGGCGGTGATGTCGGACTCCATGGCGAAGGATGGGCGATGAGATGACAGTGGTTGGTGTTCGCGAGTCGCGACGAAGTGCAGTGGGCGAAGAGGCTGATGCTGCCTAACTCACACCATGCCGACAGTTCACGTGCTCGAGTTGTACAGCGGGCAGCCTGCGGCATCAGTGTCGAATAATTAGTGGCTGGCATCAGAAACCCAGAGGAAATTCTGCTCCGAAATGTCTCACCAAAACACTGAGGGTGGCTGCCCGATCGGCATAAGGTAATAGGTACCCAAGATGGAAAGCCCACCTTCACAGGATGGGCCGGTCGTCTCTCTCTGCAGTTTGTTGCCATTCCAACATCAGCGCATGTTTTTCTTGTGATGAGGGGTAACTAGTTCGAGTAAAGAAATCCCGTCGAAATGCAAGAAGGATATCGAGATAAGGGTGCACCGCTTTCTTGTCATGAGGGAGCTTCACTACCATCAACCTTCCGCTTTGCAACCTACCTCATCACCTTCTGATCCAAGGTGAATGAATGACTAGAACGGATAGGGATAGTGTTACTTGTTACCGATCCGCTAATTAATGTACCAAGACATCGAGAGGTAAGGCGTACTGCTAGCAGGGGTTCGCATCCTCCTCGGAGGCGCAGTCCGAGCCCTCGTCACCTCCTTCAAAGATCCGCCTCTCTCAACACCAATATGTCAAATTGAAACCGACGATGAAGCACCAGAAGAAGCATTGCGAGGCCGCCGCGGCGCCCGACCACGGCGGCCGGCGCTCCCGTAGCGGATGCATCACCTGCAAGTACGGCTCACCCCCCGCGGTAGCATCCCCTGACTGCCACAAGACCGCTGACAAAAGTACCAGAATCCGGCGGGTGAAATGCGACGAGACTCGACCCGCATGCAAACGGTGCACCCAGACCGGACGGACATGCGACGGATACGCAGCATCGACCGGTACGACACCGCAAACCCGTCGGGCACTGGCCGAAGCGGTCCGACAGCTTCGCGTGGCGGGGCCGGCGCTGTCGCGGGTGCTGGGCGAGCCCGTGGCAGCCGACGACGCCGCGTGCTTCGATTTCTACCGGCACTGCACGAGCTTTATGACGGGATGCGGCCTTCCCGCCCCTTTTTGGGAGCGACAGGTCCTGCAGCTTGCGAGTGGCGAGAAGGCGTTTTGGAACGTCCTGGTTGCGCTGGGAGCTTTGCGTGAGTTTTCTTCCATCCTCCCTCTCATATACCTTCATGATCCTTCGCTTTATGTCCTCCACAGCATCTTCGACGGCTGCTTGTCCACCTTTTTCGGTACTCTTGCCCGTTCTGTCTCCGCTGCCGTTCTAGCTCGCTCCTCTGCTTCCAGTAGCCTTTGATGTCCCCCTTCTGCACAGATCAGCTGACCGTCGTAGACCGGCGTTGGGAGTACAGCCACAACCATCCCCGGAGCATCAAACCGGCCCCTGACAGCACCATCGTCAACTTCGCACGGCAGGCCGCCCACCACTATTACGGTGCCATCTCGCTGGCCAAGGAGATCAATGACCCGGCGACGCTTGCCGCACTCAGCGCCGCCCTCGCGGCCGCGGCGCAACTGGCCGGACGGTGGTATGTTTCTCTGGTCATTATTCGCGCCCTCGCTGATGCCCATCGACAGGTCCGAGTCCGAAGTGCACATTCAGGCCGGGCTCCGCCTAATCCAAAGCCACCCGCACCTCGATCCCATGGCCGAACTCATCCCGAGTCTCGAGCGGATCGACCTCCAGGCCATGTTCTTCGAGGACGTCCGGTTCCCGTACTCCCTGTACAAGACCTTCTCGCCAGCCGATCTTGCACAGGGTCATCCTTGGCCACCACCGCCCGGTCCCGATCTGCCCTCGCTCGATGAAGGGGCTTTTGTCATCCTCAGTATTGTGCGACGCTTTATGCGCATCGCCGGCGCGGCCGAAAACGGCGTCTTGACCATGGAAGAGTTCGTAGCCGCCATGGAGCAAGTATCAATCGACACAAGCCGGTGGGAGCAAGCACTCGACCACCTCCTCACAACTGAATCCCAGCCAGCGGGAAGGCAATCCCCCGAGGAAGAGCGCAAGATCCTCACTATGAGATTGTACCACACCCTCCTAGTACAGTGTCTCACCGCCGGCGCGCTCGGCCCCCAGACACGCTGGGACAAGGCCCTCCCCTACTTCGTGCGCGCCGTCGAGCTAGCCGAGGCCGTCATCCTCGCCACGCCCACCGCCCTACCCTTTTTCCTCTCGCTCGAGCCGGGCATTGCGGTGCCTTTGTTTCTCACCGCCGTTCGATGTCGTCATCCTCTTGTGAGACGGCGAGCGTTGCGCCTGCTGGCGGGCATGAACCGCCAGGAGGGCATCTGGAACTGCCGGGCGGCGGCGCGGGTGGCGCGTGAGTGTATCGCCCTCGAGGAGGAGGGGCTGGGGATCCAGCTGCCGCTGCCGGTGCCGGTGTCGGATGCGTCTGTGGAAATGATGATTGGGCTGCCGGTGATAGACGGGCATGTGGATGTGGATGCGCCGCTGGTGGTGGACGAGAACGGGTACGCGCCCGTATGGCCGGGCGGGTGGCCGAATGTGCCCGAGAGCAAGCGGTTGTTGGAGACGGCGTTGGTTGTGGATTTGACTGCTGGCATGATTCACTTGACGATGCACCAAACGGGGCCGGAGGGGCTGGGGTTTGCGGCGAGGTCTATGAGCATCATTTATTAGGTTTATGTTCATTTGGGTTGCCATTTTAGAGGGGGTATTCTATCTCACATGCTGATACTGTGATACTGCGCGGATGGCTCACTAGTTGTCACAACTGTTCACACTTTTTTTGAGAGCGTCACCGTTGTGTCCACATCATTACCGTCGAGAAGTCCACACGGTCCGTTCCAGGGATTTCTGTTTGGGGGAGGGCATCCTGCTCGTGTCGGTGAAGGCTGTGAAGAAGATTTGCGCGAGTCATTGCCAGAAGTGCGAGATTTGCACCCCGGTCTCAGAGAGTGCATTGTGAATGAAGAGATAGGATCAGAAGGGAAGGACAGCAAAGACGTGAATGAGACCAGACTCGGCACTGGGGGATGAGGACCAATATAAGGTATGCCGTGCTACTATTCCGCTTTGATCAACAACCAGGATGTCGTATAATGGCCCAGTAGAATCCAGGCTGGTTGCCAGCGGTTGTGCCGAACAGATGCGGTCGAGAGGTGTTGGCGAGCCGGCCAATCATGGTTCTGCATTGGTTGAGCATGCAGCACAGGGGTACGACCAGGGAGGGAGATAGGGGCAACAAACTATCGGGACAACGTTGCAATTTCTCGGTATTGTTGCGTTCCCAACACCAGTTCATTTGGCATGTGCGGCTTCTTGTTTTGTAACTCCGGATTCAGGCCAACCCGTGAAGCCAAATAACCCACAGCATATCAAAGCCCTTCTGTAACTTACTGTCAACTGGCAACGGCAGCATTGAGTCACTACAGTCGTCTTTTTGTCCGTTCTGGAAGTAATTACAACAGCTGTGCAGCGTTTCTAGCAGGTCCCAGGATAGTATCCAGGTTTAATTGATCCAATCTTGTCATCTCCGACCTGATAATACTAGCTCATCCCACATCTTCCCTACGCGTAATATCACACACCCGACTCCTCGTCTGACATGCGCCTGATGACCCGCCTACCAACACGCGTAAATAGCAATACACATCCCAGCATCATGACCGGCACCGAAACTGCCCAGTAGACCCAGAAGTGGCTCTCGCCGGCGGCAAAATCGCCTCCGATGGAGAAGATAGCGGTGACAAGAGACACCGGAACAAACAGCGTTGCAAGCGAAGAGAGGTAACCCACCTGGCGTTCCTGAGGCTTGGACATATATGGGGAGAAAACGTGCGTGATTCTGGTGGAAGAAGGAGTCGCGCAAGGCTCTGATCGGCACTGATCCGCGTCAAGCATCGGGGACCCACTCCGATCCTGCGGGTTCAGAGAGCCGTGTGTGGGCCGGTGCGCGCATCACTGCTTCTGTAAGGCGATTTTTTTTCGATGTTGGACAGATAGGTTGATATTGTGAGGATATGAGGACCTTCCAGGGCAATGGGTCGCCAGTGATGCGGGTGGATACAGGACAAACGGAGCTTCTTTGTTTACTAGCAGGGCAAACGGATGAGGTTATCCACAACCAGCTGGATCTAGATATCCAGAGTCCGGCTCAGAGCCGGACTCTTTAGACCAGATAATAAGAGAATAGATGCCCGGTACTGCTCAGCTGGGTTTCCCACAGATATCAGAAGCAGCGGGCTCTTGCATCCACTTTACACTACTTGCCATAATGAACCAGAGACTCCAATGCTTAGCTTAGCCAGCAGCTGTGAGCGGGTAGGCCCAGGCAGGATTGGTCGCTGGTTCTCGATATAGTTTTCTGACCGTTCCAGCAACGTGATTTCATGGCACTGTTCCGATCGTTCCTGCTGCTATGAGCATGTTTCCCGCTCGCTCTTATAATAGCAACGTGAAAATCCCGGCAATAAACTAACGATCTCTTCGTTCACTATCACATTGCCAGTTACCTAGTCAGCCGTCATTTGGTGACAGATCATGCCAATTATTGTCAAAGGAGTGGAACAGTGATTGGATTATGTCATCTCATATCTAGGCGTCGCCGATATGCTTTCAGGCGGCGAAAATGGGGAAATGTTGAGAGTGGTGAGGCGATTAACTAAACCGAGCTCGACAGCACCTGTCTGCGGCGAAAGCTCGTGGATCGCAGGAAGCTCAGCACGTAGTTGCGCCGAGGCATATTGCTGGTACCTGGGCCCGGGGTCATAGCCGGATCCGGATCCGTATTGTATTGATTGTGACATGCTTGGTCCGAGCTCATAGCCGTACTGTGCCGACTGCGACATGCCGTGTGTTGACTGTGACATGCTAGTCTGGAAATGTGCCGGTGTGAGAGGCAGCGGTGGCTGTTGGTAATTAGATTGCGATAGAGGGTCGAAGCCGTAGCAGTTCGGAAAGGGTAGTAGGCTGTCCGCCGCCTGTGATTTGTTCTTTCGATAGAGGCGCCTCTTTCGAAGAAGGTACCACAGTGCTGCTGGAACTGTGATGGGAAACGTTGCGACACCGGCAACAACGCATGCTGCGATGCCTGCGGCCTGTGCCGTGTTCTTAGCAGCTTTGGCTACTCTGTCTCGCTTTCGGGGCCGGCTCTCTCCGGACACGATGGTAGATGACGGTACGGGTAAATCGAGGGCAGCTGACTGGACTAGTGCTGACGAAGGGCTCTCTAGCTGGAAACTCGGACCTGCCGAAGCCTCTGCTGCGTTGGTTGCGGTGTTTTGTGAAGGCAAAGGCAGATGGGGGGAACTGGTAGTGGAAAATAGCTGTGGCTTTGAGCCGGTTCGGAACGGTGGAAAATGGCTTGCCTGTGTTGATATAGTCTGCGGTTGGGTTGCGTTTGATGGTACGGTGCTGGGGCCTGGGGTGCATGTTGTTGAGCGGTCGGTCTGAGATTCTTTGTCAATCTCATCTTCTGGTCGCGCATCCCCAATCGAGTTGAATGTAAGAACGCTGTTGAGCGTGCTGGTGGAATTGAACTTTGCTAAGAGATCGTCGTATCGGCGTTTTTCCTCAAGGTATCTCTGGGTGTAATATTCCTTCTCAAGCATCAGCTCCCGGATCTTGGATCGATGCGCTGCGACTGAAGCATCGTCCGGCTGCCTTTGTTTGGTTAGCCCTCTTCGTATTTGGGAAGGCGTTCAAACTTACTCGTTCGCCATCTGGGTGCTGTGGATGATCACACCAATCAGCAACTGGAGATTCCCCTTCATCCTGTCTAGATTGGCTCTCATAAGCTCGATCTTGGACTCTCTGAAGAAGATGGTCCATTTTCCCATATTACTGCTGCGGACCTTTGCCACGACATCCTCCATGGCCTGGAAGATGGCATCGCACTCGGCCACGACATCCTTGGTAGCCGAAGTACCAAGGCCTGCACCTGGCTGTTTTCCAGCCGGCTTCCCAGCTGGGAGATAATGCGGGAGGTGAATGCGATGTCTCTGTCCAAGCCCTTGAGACGCTTCTCGGCACCCACGACCGAGGAGCTGTAGTCGTATAGAGTGCGAGACAGGTTCAGGCCGAAGGCGGCGACCTGGATGATGGATGCGACCAGGCCGATTACTTCGGCCATGGTCCGGGCGGCATTCTGCCAGCCGTAACTAGTCCTTGAGCTTAAACATAGATAGATGCCGTGAGTTGTTGAGGTTGGGTTGGGAAGAGAAGGTGAGGCTCTGGGGCTGAGCAGGTATTTGCCCGCGCTGCCTCCATTTACCCCGCACTGCTTCTTACGCTCACCCAAAGGGTTACGAGAAATCCCGCTTGAAGCAGCGTGATCTGGCGATAAGCTACCTCTTGCAGCTGGATGATTGGACAGCCTGGCGGCCCGCAGCAACCTAGGTAAGTAGAGAGAGAGACTTGACGAAGATGTGCCGATGGCTTCTGCGAGGCGCTTTGTGATTGGTGATAACCTGGTTTCATCTGCACCGCCGGGCGTCAGGCAGCAGGACCTTGCCGGCTTCGTTGAGCCGTTGGCTGAGGTGAACAGCCACCGAGTCACCGACCCTCTTTTCTCGTTACCCCATCAAGAGTGACGACAAGAAACGCCTTCCGGACTGTTTCTCTCAACGTACCGAATCACCCTTGCTAAGAAGTCACAGATGGCCTCAAGCATCGACCGTGTCACCCAGGATTTCACCACGGCCATCTCCTGCCTCGACCACGCCCTGCGCCATACACCAATTGGCCTAGAAAAGGTCAGACTCGGAGCAGTGAAACTGAGACTGACGCGATGGGGCGAAGCCGTTGACATCTACGATCCGGTCGCCCTCGGACTTCGGCCTGGAGTTGATCATGAAGATGTCCACGAGGCTACGAACGCGCTGGCAGAGATAGCGGCTCTTGTTGAGCGCGCACTTGAAGGGCCTCAGCATCTGCCACTTCATCTTCACGGCGGCGATATGCGATCTGAAGGGGGAATCGCTGTGGTCACTGTCCCCGAACAAGCTGGATATTCGTACAATGCCGTGGCCGCGCTTCAGCAGGAAATGGAAATGATATGCCAGGTCAGATTTCGCGGCCAGGATATCAGACTGATGGCATCCGGCGACACATGGCAAGAGATGTCTCAGTCGCCGTCGTTTTTTGCGACTGAGGTCGCGGAACGGACGACGAAGCTCATCGCGGATCTCGAGAGCTGCTTCCCTGCGGCGGCTAAGCAGCGGATGCTTTGCGAGGATGAGATGCGACGCCTCCAGTACTTGGAGCCGCAGCTGGTGAGACTTGTGCGGATTCATGCGTGTTGGCCGCCGGCCGACCCTCCGCTCAATGACCCGGATGTACAGTTCTGGGCTGTCGTGCAACACTCTACGAGCGGGGGCTGTGTCTGCATGTAGCATAAGGTAGTATAGGAGGCGGGTAGCCTGTGGGCGCAGGCATTTCATAGGATAGGGACGCAGCGCATGGGTCGACGAGTTTTGTACTTCTGCTGACATTTTGTTTTCATTCAAAGCAACACTCCTTACCTACCTAGCTACCTTACCTATACAGCTAACTGTTTAAACCCTCCATACAACCCAGTTAATGTGACGAGGCTCACTGCACGTATTTAGGTGGTCATTTAAGGATCACGTGGTGTGATTTGTAGATTACCTATTCCATGGGTTCACTGGTGAAGCAGCACCGAAAATCACGGGCTGATAAACCGTTGCCACAAACCAACAAAAAACATCCAAAGTCAAGGTATAAACGGATAATCTGTTAGCCAAAATACCCTTGCCAGTAAAGCAAAATGCCACCGTAAAGAAGCACGGAAACCACCGCCGTCTATGAACATACATCTTCACAGCTTTACACCGGCTTCTGGCCGTACACCACGTAGCTAGTCATCGTCAGCCTGGTTTCGTCCGGGAGTTTCGTCCGGGACGCAAGAGAACACTCACATAGGCCAGTACGAATGAATCTTGGTATCCTTCATCTCATTCCGCACCTGAGCCAGGAGCACGTCGACCTCCTCCTTGGACCAACCAAGCACGCGCGTATAGACGGCAGCGCTCAGCCCCTCGAGGCCCGAGGTGATATTCTCGAGCGTCCACGTTCCTACCATCTGTCAGCACACCCACCCCCCCAAAAGACATAGAGGCACTGACCGAGCTCCTTGTACCGGGCATCCTTCGGCCACCGATTCTGCGGCCACTTGAACACATGCTCCTGCACATTCACAAACCCGGCCTCCTCCATCTGCCGCTTATACTCGAACGCGCCATCAAACGGCCGCCCAATCATGCGCGTCCCATCAAGCAACTGCGTAACCCACTTATGGATGGCCATATCCTCCGTCAACGTCCCATCATCACTCGTGATGGGACAGATATCCGCCATCTCCAACCACCCGCCGGGCTGCAGATTCGCGTACGCCTGCCCAAAGAACCTGGGAAAGCTAGCGAGCGCGGCCGTCATCATGCGCGAGTAGATAAAATCGAACTTGACCGAGAAAGTCCACGGCTCCTCGATGTCGTCGACCTGAAAGGATAGGTTTGGAGGCACGAACGGGCTCTGGATCGGGCTGAGGTCGATGCCGATCACGCTGGTCGCTGGATGCTCGTCGGCGAAGTCGACGGCCCAGATGCCCGTGCCCGTGCCGACGTCGAGGACGTTGTGCAGCGCGTGGCCGTGCTGGCCGGCGGGGGACAGGTAGAGCTTGTTGTCGAAGGTGAGCAGGAAGAGGTGGTGCTGCAGGTCGAGCCGTTCTTGTTCCTGGTCGTCGTTGGGCATGACGTACCTGTGTTTTTTCATCCGTGTTAGTTTCGAGATGCTTTTTGGACTACAGTCAATGGTTAGGGTGAGGCAACTTGCTTTCCATCTTTATACGCATGGTATGTCCGCCCATTCTCGTGGCGGTATTGGAGGATGGACGAGGAGAGGGAGGCCGTGGAACTGCTCTCGCTGCCGAGGACCGAGTCGTGGTCTGACTCGAGATCGTCGTCAACTGCGAGGGCTTCGGTGACCGGGGCCTGGACCGGTGCCGGGGCAGGGACCGGGGGAGGGTTCGAGGGGGTGGGTTCGGGTTGTTCGGCCATTTTTCTTTTCTTTTCTTTTATTTGTTTTTTCTCTTGTTGTCCGTCGGTGAGGTATTCGAGGTGTAGATCGGTGTAGAAACGGTAAAAATTGATCGGCAGGGTCTGGGTATGCGCGAATTGTCATTCGAGAGGGGTGGGGGCGGGGGAGAGGAGTCTCAGGGGTGATGGCACCACATGTGCATCGCCTCCCCGAATACCAAGACTAGGTGGACCCGCCCCGCGCGTCCGCTCGTTGCGGAAGCGCGGCCGGGCTTGCTCAGGAATCCCTTGCAGATGCTCCGGTGCGAGTGGGGCCGGCCGAGGTCTGGGCGGGGTGTGAGTGGTCCGAGGCGAGACGAGCCCGCGCCGGCGATAGTGAGGGGTCGCACTAAGGTTCAGTGATCCGGCCGCCAAGAGGAGGGGTCACCGGCGGTGCTGATTATGCAACTTGGCAACGAACTGGGCGCCGGGGATGAGATTCTGTATACTTCCACCCAGATGTGCATGCGAGGCACAGTTCAAGACGGGCCTCCTGAACTCAAGGGGGGTAAAACTTCCAGCAAAGAACTTTTGCCCACAGGAGAACACCGCTAAGGCAAGGCATGCATAACCAACAATAACATTGCTACCCAACGCTTACTTTGGCCAATATGCGCATGGATTACGCCTGACAGGCTGACTGCACCATCTAAACTTCAACTCTCTCAGTTCTTGGACACTCACCAACCCGTATTGAACCGTATTGCTCCAACTTCGATCCATAGGTAGTCGGTTCATCGGAAAAATGACTGCCATCGCGACAGACCAGGACAACAACCTTGCCAGGATCCCCTTTGCCGCCCGCTTCGAGGGTTCGGTGCCCGAGTCCACCGTTGTGACACTCAACACGCTCTGCAAGCCATGCGATGACTTTGTACAGTCATCTGCTCTGCTACGCCGTCTAGGCCGGGGCAAGGACATCCGCATTGGCGTCGAGGAGACGGGGACTGTTGGAACCCCGCGCGACTTACGGCGCGGCTACCACAGCGGTGAGTGCCATCTCTGCGCGCTTTTGTGGGTCCGCGCCGGTGGACATCTTCTCGACCCCGGAACGGATGGAACTGGGGGTGTGGGGAGTGCGGACGAGCCGGTCGAGGTTCGACTGACGGCACGGGATCCCGAGAAGGAGTATGAGATTATGGTGGGCAAGGAGACGGATCGGGCCAAGAAGTTGTGGTACAAGATTGCTTCCTCGCCGGGAATGTGAGTCCATGCCGGCCCTCCTGACTTTTGAAACGAGAAACTAATGCAGCAAGATCTGAGAACGGATACATCGATCTGAGCATCAACCTGGTGAGGAAGGACAAGGTGTATGCTGACCTACACGTCCACCATTCTTCCAGTATGTACCCCATGAACCGCTGACTACATACATCCCTAACAAGATAGACCCCAAACTCAACAAGGAAACCCTCAACTTCACTTCCTCCCCTATTTCATCCCTCCACCCATCAACCTACTCTAAAATCAAGGCCTGGCAACAAAACTGCTCAACCTCCCACGCCCGCTGCCGCCAATTCCCCCATCTTGTCTCCCCAACTCGCAGACTCCCCTCCCGCCTCCTTGATCTCAGCAACGACCGCGTCCGTCTTGAACCCTCCGTCTCCTCCATACTATCGGAGAATCCCAACCTGGAATACACCACCCTCAGCCACATGTGGGGCCTCAACCCGTCTTCCTGTCCCCAGCTGCAACTCTCCACCCTCGCCGCCTTTACCCTAGACATCCCTTTGTCGTCTCTACCCGACAAATACGTCTACGCAATCCACATCACCCGCGCCCTCGGTTACCGCTACATCTGGATCGACTCCCTCTGCATCATCCAAGACAGCCCCGAGGACTGGACGCGCGAGGCCCTCCTCATGGCCTCCGTCTACGGCGGCACAGCCGTGAACATCTCCTACACCTTCCCGCCCGACAGCGACACGCCCCAGAACCACCTCCGCGATCCGCGCGTACACCTGCCCTGCTTGACGTCCCCGCCGTCGTCCTCAAAATGGAACGAGAAGACGCTAGTAATCAACTACCGCCCAGGCTACCACCGCCCAGCCTGGTCGCCCACAGTCTACAAAACCCTCTGGCCCCTGCTCTCCCGCGGCTGGGTCTTCCAGGAGCGCCTCCTCTGTCCGCGCACGGTATACATAGGCCAGGACAGACAGCTCTGGGAATGCTGCGACGCCATCATCGACGAGTTCTACGGGCCGTTGACCACCGTCCCAGGGAGCAAGAGCCACTTCCACCGCATCATCACCGGGATAGCAGCGTCGTTTCATTCCGAAGCGACGGCTCCCCAGACGACCGCCGCCGATAGTAGTCCTCCAGAAGCGGAGAAGAAGAAGAACAAAAACCTATTCCTCGACTTCGACGAGGACAGAACCAACGCAGACGCCCAGTGGGGCCCGTTAGTGCGAGACTACCGCGCCGCCGAGCTGACCAAGGAATTCGACAGGGGAATTGCCTTTGCCGGCATCGCGCGCGCGATCCAGGCCGCCGCCGGCGTGACGTATCTAGCCGGGCTGTGGCGGGAGCTGTTTGCGTTCGATATGCTCTGGAGCGTGGGGCTCGCTTTGGTAGGGGACAACGCGGCTGCCGAGCAGGCAAAGGTGGACAAGCGGAAACGGGAGATGAAGAAGGCGCCCTCGTGGAGTTGGTTCGCTATTGTCCCGATGGCGACGGCTATCGGGGGGGATGTGCTGGATTGGCCTTTTCGGACTACGATGCAGACGTATCGGCGGCATGGGGTGTTTGAGGCTTCGGTTCTGGGGTATCGGCATCCCAAGGCTGGGGCCGGGGCCGGGGGTGGATCGGACGTGCTGCTGCATGACTTTGAGGGGATGAGCGTCACGCTAAGGGCGAAGAGGATTCCGTGCGGGTTTGAGTGGTGGGATGAGTTTGGTATGTTGTATGTCGTCCCGTTCGGGGAGACGGAGTTGATCATGGGGAGGCATGCGAATATGTGGCGCGGCGAGGCTGTCCGGCCGCGTGTGCTAAAGTATGCGCATGACGAGTCGTCGGTGAAGAAGGGGGATGTATTGCCGGAGGGGGCGCACATGGTTTTGACGGTGGAGCAGGCCTGGCATGTGGATGCGGCGGATGTGGCGAAGAGGACGTATGACTTTGTCAGGGGGGAGGATGTGCCGAGTACGTGGAAGACTTCGTATCAGTATGCTGGGATTGTTGTTGTTCCGGCGGGCGGTGGTGCGGAGGGGTGGCGGAGGATCGGGGCGTTTATGCTTTTTGACGATTTCACCGGCCATGAGGTACGTGGTCCTTTTGATGGAGTTTCGGAGGAGGAGTTGGTCTTGGTGTAGGCTGCCGAGTAGGTACCATTAAGGCTAGGGATGAGGACATACAACGTCGACATACCAGTTCTTACGCCCTGAGTAATTGTGTGAATGGCTTTGTGCGAGTAGGTGAGGGGTTGTATTTGGATCTGGTTCTGTGACATGGACTTTCGGATTGCCTACCTATCTTTATATCTCGGGCGTTGTATCACTTCAGCGAGGCGTCAGGGAATGATCTTCAGGCGTCGGCTTGTAAGAAACGGGCCGATAACTGCAAGAAACCGACACATTTGCGGATCAAAATTGAGTCAAATCAACAGACTCTCAGAGTTTCCCACTGCACCTATTTGAATGAGAGATCCCGCTTCGCTCATCACGTTAATAGTGACTGGACGTATGTTCACCAAGACCGAAGAGCTAACCCCCGCGAGAAGAAGCATGCTGCCCCCTCAAGTGCGGAATTCCGTTTCAGATCGTTTGCTAAGAAGGCCCAAGTGCGGTGACGAGTGTCAAAAGGGCGGCAACAACTGTTACAGATGTCAGCGTACGTTGTTTGACATAAACGTCTAAAGTTTTGCGTACCTCCAACACCCGTCACCACATAAGAAGCAATACTCCACGCGGTCTGGACATCCCCGGTGAGCTCCTGGTAGGTAACACCGGCGATGATGCTGAGGAAGACCGGCAACATGATGGCAAAACTGATGCGGTATGTATCCCAACGCAGAACCAGCCGGATCGAGTACGAGCCGGCTGCGGGCTGCGGATTCCCGCGGTTCAGGTTCTTCATGATCCAGTCTTGCCACTGGGCTTTGAAGACCTCACCGGCTCTCCAGGCCTCAAATAGCGCGACCAGATATTGTTCAGCTTCCGGATCTTTGATGTGGGTATGGCGCCCGTGTGCTCCGCACTGTACCGGTATCAGCTCACACCTCTGAGCATGTCAACATATTCAAGATATCTTACCTCGTAGATGGCAAACCCCGCCACCGATTTTAGGGAGAGAAACCTGTGCAGACCCCTGAGTTTTCTTACTGCCCTGGACACATCTTTGGAGAAGTTATCGTTTTTGCGCCCGTCACCCACTTTGACAATAGTCTCCACTGGTTTATCGCGGGATGGCTCGAAGATTCCAATCACGAAATAGAGTTTCTGGTTGTCTCCGAGTTCAGGCCCTCCTAGTTTTGTCATTATGTTAGCCGAACTGGTTGATTAAGGAACAGGAGAGGCGAGAATACGTACTCTTCGTGATCCACTCACGTGGTAGCCATCCGCCAAAGCTGATCGGTCTGCCTAGGCTAATTTGGCCGAGACTGATGTTTCTTTGCCATGTCTCCATCCTGGCACATCCCAGGTTGTTCCCTTCGACCAAAATAGACAGTATACCCAGCTCCATCTCAAACTTCGATGTTCTGATCAACACCTGGGGCTTGTGATCAAAAATTAGCTTGCGCTGGACGTGGCTGAGGTCAGATGTGCCGCTGGTCGTTGTGTCCGGGGCACCTCTGGCTCTCTCAGCGGCAGGCGCATCGGGAGCGGTTGGTGACTGAGACGGTCGACTGAACGTGGACTCCTTGGCTGGGACGCCATCATTTCTTGGAGCACCGCCTACCTCTCCTTGGGGAGATACTTGGGGGGTGCTCTGATGGGACCGGGGTGGCGCCTCGTCTCCTGCCTTGTCTTTCTCTTCCGCCACAGCTGCGGCCTCAGCAGCGGATGCATCTCCCGAATCCAGCTCGTATGTGTCTAGCAGGTTGCGCAGGAAGTCGGAACCCATGTCTTCCCACATCGGCATCGGCCCTTCGGTCGGCGGCTTAGGAATGACGGTGATACGGGTCTCACCAGCGAACCTTCTCATGTTTTTCATCCCGGTCATGCCCGGCCACGTTTCCATCTTAGACCGGACAGATGCCTTGAGTATGATGGCGTCTCGGCTTGGATTCTTGATGGCGATGGCGATCCGTGACCCTTGCGCTTGGGGTAATGGATCCCATAGCCATAGGCACCCCGATGAGCGTGAACTCCCCCGGTCGGCCCATAGCATTGTGGTACTCAGACCAGATCTTTTTCCTCGCCTGTTCTCCTCGCCATGAGGAGCAAAGTCGATGACCTCTGGTTCGGGACCTTTGCCGTGCTCGGTCTCTTGCCCTCGCCCAGCCTGCACCTTGAGGGAGAACTCAAAAGATATCGGTGATCTTTGTTGGTCACCATTCGAGAGGGTCAAGAGAAATTCCAATGCGAGGATCGACACGCCTGTGTCGTCGGTATGCGAGAGTTGACCGTGGACCTGGCCTAGACCTCGAATCAAGAGTCTGGGGCTGGTACTCTCTTCAATGAGCAAAGCGTGAATTCCCCGCTGAGATTTAAGCTCGCCGCCGTCTATCTCATCGAGAAGAGGCACGCCGGATTCTGGGAGGTCCAAATCCTGGCCATCACCGAGATCATGGGATGGCGTAGATGTGCGTTCGGCTGGTTCGTGCTCTCGCGGTCCCACATTCTGGAACTCGGCGGTTCGACCGTCGCTGTGTTCCCATGGCGGTACGCTCGATGACCCAGTCGCAGGAGGGTTAATTCTTGTTTCAGATCCGGGTTGTGCAGTAGTGTGATCGCGAGCTTGCAACCCAACACCTCCTGACGTATCTGGAGGCTTGAGTCCAAGCTTGTATGAGATAGAAAATTTCCACGCTTGAACGTGGTATTCGCCAATGACAACTGCCATCTTGATTAGAAAAAGGAGGCTGAAAGTTGTCTAGGACAGGGGAAAAGCAACGACCCCGCAGATTTCTTCTGTTGGGCATCCCTAACTAGGTAACACAACGTGATCCAATGGCCGAAGTCGGGGGAATAGACGGCCGACGCAGCAAATGAACGAGAGGGAGAGCAAAGGTAACCCGGCCTGAGCAAATTCCGAGCAAATACTCAAAACCAGACCTCAACCAGGGCAGCGTCAGGTGCTCAAGATACCAAACTGGATCAATTTCGTGTGCCCCAATTCGTCGCACGTACTAGCAAAGAGAATTGACCTTATTTCGACTTTCTGGAGCAAGATGTCCGGACCTACGGACCGTTGGAAACCTCACCGTCATGGCCAAGATCACCAAACCGATCCAGAAGTACCCGGGGTTTTGGCGACTAGTGGCATGGGAATTCGGCCCTGATCTCCTGGTACTGGAAAGCGAATGGTGGAGAACCTGAACCGGAGCAACCTCATTCAGGATCTTGGACGCTGAACACCCCTTGTTGCCGGTCGAAAACACGGAGTATCTTACTCTGCAACATTGTCCGTGGAAAGGCAGACCAGACGCTATAGCTTGTATTACGGTTCAAGTAAGTAGGTACCTACCTAGGCATTAGGTCCGGCTGCAGCAATTCAAGCCATGATCACCAACCAAGCGAGTCTAGCTCCAGTGGCAACTTGCAAGCCATATCCGGAGTGACAAAAGATGTGCACTCTGATCATGATAACCTGCAATGCCCGAAACCATGCCTATGATACGGGCGGACAGACGTATAATTCGATCGGGAAGGCTTTTGATCAGGACAAAAGGCCTGCCTCATTTCGATAGATGCCTTATTCGGCCGCCAATGCAGCAAGTCATGGATCAGAACAGGATGACTTGTATCTCCATCATTTGTCTCTTGAAATCCAGAGGATACACCGCAGCCGGCTTATACCTCACTGCCAAGCTCAACTCTATCGTTAAATCCGTACGATGACTACGGTCCGGCTCTGACAGGGATATATAACCTCCGGGCACAGGGAGAACACTCGGCGGGTTTAGGGATACTGCACGGGACCCGACGGCGTAGAAACAGTGAACCGCCTAGTTCCTGCCCACAACGGTTTTTGAAGGGCAGATGATTACGTATAACTCTTTCCGCTGCTTGGTGAGTCTGCCATCAACATCCTCACCGACTCATCGAGCTGATTCCCCGAAGATACCGGGTCACCTCCCCCTCCCACGCGTCACAAGAAAACCCCGAGTAAAGCACATAGCCACACACTCTCACTTATTACACGGCAGTGGACCGCCGAGTTTGCGAGCTGTGTGAGTGCACAACCGAGCTAGGCGATCGTCGTGTGTGCCTTGTGATACACACACCCGCCGAAGCCATTATCCAACCAGCTCTTCCGGTTTGCCTACGACGACGGCGGCTCCCAGACCCGGACGGAATTAGATCTGCGGTGTCCCCGCACCGTGGCACGGAGCGATCAGGGTCCGCACCTGCAAATCTCTGTTCATCCAATACGGTTGTACGGCGCTCCGAATTGGCGGATACCTGACTGAGCCTGTGAGGACCGGTTGCACCAAGTCGCGGTACGGAGTACACGGCAGGCACGGCAGAAGATCATCTCCGGCTTGGATCCTGTACTTATGAGTGAGCGTCGCCAAACCCAGCAAATCCCGTCCGCAGTCTGCCAGTCAAGAAACCCGGACGGCACTCTCGGGACGGCATTGCCACGCCGAGCTCAAATCCCGCAAGGATCGGACGGGCCAAAAATCTGGGGTAAAAAAGCCAACGGGCGGGTCTGGACCGGTGGAGACCGTTGAGACCCTGATCTGCCGGTGCCAGCGAATGGCCGGGCAGGCGTATGGATGCGGCATGAATTGTTGGGGGGCACCACGGCCTCGTCTCTGGTCGACAGCACCGCAAAAAGCCGCATATGCGGGTTGTGCTCTTTCTCGCAGTTGATCCCGTTTGAGAAGGTGCTCAGATGACCACTTTCCTCCACTCGCAGACCGCCGAGGATCTGGTTCTGTGTGTTCGATTCGTCTCGTCTCGGCCAATCGGGGTCCCAAAAAGAGGGTGTCGTCCTCAATGCGTTCCATCCTCTCGAATATCGGTCTGGCCAGGAACCGGCCTTGGACGCGCCAGTCTCGCCCTGCGAACAAATTTGCTGTGGTAGTGGGAGGCTTGGGAGGGTGGCAGTGGGTGGCAGCGAGCAGTCCAGCGTGGTGCGCGGGTAGCCCAAGGAGCGGTCTGGATGGTGTGCGATGGCGTCGCATCCAATAGGGACCGCGGGCTGCGGGGAAGCCCGCATCACGAGAGAATCTCATGCTGCATGTGGCTTATTTGCCGCGTGGGTTCGAGCCTGCCACATCGGACGACTAGTTAAGCTGTGGATGAGAGCTGACAAAAGGCCGTAAAGGCTGTGACTGCCCAAGATTATGGGGGTGTCATGGTGAAATTTTGCAGCCCGAGTTGGGCCACGACGGAGAGAAAATGTCGTGGTGTCTTCGGCGGGGGGCGAAATGCAATTTCTGCCAACCACAGACCGGGCGGTGAAGATCGGGAGTCGACAAACACACGGTGGGGGGCGCCCTGCAGCCTGGCCGGTTGCTCTTCCGAGACCCCCGCGGGGTGCCCGGAGTCCACGCTTTTCACCGGGCTGCCACGGCAGTGCGGGAGCGCGGGCGGAAGGTACAGGTACCCAGACTGCCAGTCTGAATGAGGTGATGGCCCTGACAGCCCAAGAAAGCGCGTTACCAAAGAGTCATCAGCGATGGCATTGAGGACGCGAACATGCCCAAACAGCGCGAGCATCGCTGCCATGTGGTCTGGCTGGAGCCGCAGACTGGTTATCTCATTTCAATTGATGGCCTGTTTGCCCCTGGAAATGAGGCGCCGTGGCTCTCGCCGACGCCGTCGTTAGCGGCCTGGAGACAAGATTAGCGTCATCTGCGGCGCATCGTTTTTCGTGATTAGCGATGCCACGGCGGCTTTGATCTGCTGGAACCATCACCGCCTCTGTCTGCCCACCTTGTGTCTCCCCGCGTGGCAGTTGGCAGTTGCAATGTTTGCTGCTGTTGCCAAGCATACGACTGAAATAACTGCGTGCATTCTGGACAGTACATAGTCATGTTGCGGCTGGGATGCTGAGGTGTTGGCTATTTTCATCTCGTAACCACGGTTTGTGCGGGATGCCGCTGTCAGCGCCCGGACTGTCACTTGATCAGAAAATCCCAGGGCCGGGCTGCCATCGTGGCCGAAAGGCCAGCCCGCCCGCCGGCCGCCGCTTCGCCCCGACACCCTTCTGGGAAGGGAAGCGCTGCCGATGAGGCTCCTCTTGGCTCTGACTTGGGGGAGCGCCCGCCGGTCGAAGATCAGCAAGGGTCCTGCCCTCAACAAACGGGCGGTACACAGTGGCACGCACACCCGAAGAATAGCCTTTCCACTTTGCGGCTTTCGTTTCTGGAGACTGCCCACGCATTCTGCGTGGATTTGGGACCGAGTCTCGTACGAACAAGTTGGGATGATGTCAGAGCTGCCGGCGGGATGATTTCCTTCCCAGTTGCCGGGTTCAGCGGAAGACATTCTGCAGTTCAGTTGTCTTTCAAAGCAGCGACTGTGGAAAGGGCGACATGGCTTGCATGGCCAACAGGGGTCCAGAGATGGCCGTGGTGAGGGTCAATGTCCCGAGACGGTGCCACAGAACTACCGGCACGGTGCGTGCCCTGACATCACTCGCCATTTTGTTTCCGACATCTGGGAGTTCGGGTCACGCGGTATCGGCGCTGACAAGGATGCACTGAGATCGCACTGTGTCAGCACCCGACGCCGACCCACCTCCACCCCACTCTGAGTTGTCTGCTGGCGACGGGCAGGTCACTGTACCTCAGTAGCGCGTGCGAGCGGGCAGTGGATGTTGCAATACCTTGGTCAGTTCTTGTGACCGCTTCTTCTCACTTTTGTCCGCTTCTACTCGCCCGCATCCCGCTCGCCTTGGCCGACGCTCAATAAACAGTTGCGATCTGCTGGCGTGAGCAGCAGCAGCTCCAGCTTCCCGCGTGCGGCCGCAGACATTCCAGAAGGGCGGCCATTTCGCCACAGCATTCCACCCGCACACAACTATCGGAACCGGTGCCTGCTCCGTGGGTGCCTCTAGCATCTATAACCTCCCCGCCCGGTCGGCCTGGTCTGCCTTGACAATGTACATTTTCCAAGCTCCAATTCTTTGGCAAAACCACTCACCATCATGGCAGCTCAGGTTGCAATAGCCAGGCTTGCCGTGCCCAAGCTCGACGACGGCCACCAGTTCCGCCACTTCGGCCGTCGCCCACCAACTCCACCAACAATGACGAGCCCCCGAGAGCGACCGCGCTTGCGGTTCGCTCCTATCCCCATCGAGACCACGTTTGAACAGTACCGCAAGACCATACCCGCCGGCGAGCTCACGCCCAGCCCCTCACCGCGCTCGCCCTCACCACCGCCGCGGGAAAAGAAGAAGTTTGCCCCTCAACTCGTCGAGTCCTCGGTCCGAAGGTCGAGGAGAGCCGGAGACGAGGGCCCCGCCACCAGGCCGACCGACAAGACGGATATCACACCCTACACCAACCACATCTATGCCCCCAAGGCGCGGAAGCGGTACGACTCGATAGCCGTGCCCTCTACTCCAACCCGACCAAAAGGTCATGCCCGGAGGGAGTCGTGTGACGATGAGATCGCGAGCGGCGTGTTTGACCTGGTGGCCCGCGATGCGCAGAGGCAGTTGCAGGAGGTGGCGATGAGCGCATTCCCCAACAGCGGGCAACGGATAGGCGGCGCGGAGCACTTTTACGTGCGCGAAGGTTCAGAGGATGACACGCTGCAGAGACCGAAGCTCAGGGGGCCCTGGGACCACTTTCACTCGCGGAGGAACTCATCCGAGGAGGACATAAGCTGGGCCTTCAAGGAGATGCAGGAGCATGCTCAGCTTGTGGCATCGAGGGATAGGGACCGCGTGGACACGCTGGATCTGGACAACATGAGCCTTGGTAGCCCGCCCAGTGATGCGATGGGCTTGACGGCTACCGCGAGGCAGTCTATGTCCAGCTCGCCGCTGTGGACGTCGAGGCCTTCCTCTTCGTTGGGACCAATTGGAGAGTCACACATGCCTCTTCTCCGCGCTGAGTCACCGATGCCTGCCATTGGCGAGTCCGTGATGCCTTTCATCCCTCCCGAGTCTCCCCCTAGGCGGCCTATCGGCGAGTCTTTCATGCCTTACATCCCCTCGGCGCCGCCGGGCAAGGCCGCCGGCATGCCATATGCTCCGTCGTCCCAAATACCCCCCGAGACGGGTTTCGGACATCATTCTCCGTTCATGCCCTATCCGGTCGAGCGAGACATGTCGCTGGAAAGGGCGCGCAATGCTCACCGGCTCCGCGTCCGCGGCTCGCCGCCGATGCTGGGCCAGGATCTCAAGTTTCGCATGTGCCAGTCTCCACAGCAAACCAAGCTCGAACCGGATCATCTGTGGGATTTGGAAAAGGGCACAACAGCCGAGGAGCCCCGCGACCCCTCGGGCCAGCGCGGTCTGTGGCGCGGTTACTGCTACACGACCGACAAGTCGGAGAAGCTCGTACGGGTTGATCGGCCAGTGATGCTTAGCACGCCTCTCCCGCCGAACACCCCTGGCGATCCTTTTGCCCGCGAGTTTGGGACAGCGCCTGTTATGCTCAGCGAGGAGCCAACTCCTGCGGCCGTCACGAGAGCCGGCACCCACCCGCAGCCGCGGTCGGTGAATGGTCATAGCGGCCGAAACGGAAACCTGCCCGAGCATCGCACCAAGAACAACGCGCCCAAAGGGTTGCACATGCTGCAGAATTTGCAGGGTCTGGATGACAAGCTCAAGCACGAGAAGGAGGTGGCCGAGCTGGAGGACAAGATTGCCAGCGAATTCGATGACGCCTTTGTGACGCAGGTCTACAATTACCTGTCGCTCGGATACCCAGCCCTTGCGAGGCAGTATGACGAGGAGCTGAGCAAGATTAGCCGGATCGATATGGACGAGCTGGAGAAGGATGATCTCGGCATCATGGAAGATTTGTGGGGTGCCGAGGAGTTGCAGAAGCAGGATCGCAATGGCACCAAGGGCGACGAACACAAGGATGATCGGAGCATCGTCCTAGCAAGCGGCAAGAAGATCAAGGCGACGGGGCACATCATGCTCGATAGCGAAGAGAAGGATGGCATCCGCGAGGAAGATCGATGCCCACGCTGGAAGGCGCTCAAGCTGTACATTTACGAATGGGCGAGGCAGCACCCGGATCTGGACGGAGTCAGCCCCTTGGGATGGGGTGTACGGGAGCGAAGAGGCAGCTGGGGTATTTAGCTTGTTTTTATTTCCAAGCATTGCGTGGTGCGCGTATGGCTTTTCTGCTGCTGGGTGGACGGACCGACAATACCTCCTGGATCACGGCCACTGGCTTCCAACCGCGTCCTGTTCTTTGGTCTAGTCCACCCGGCTTTTTCTGGAGTTGGCTTTCGGTTTCTCTTGGCATGTCTTTTCGACGCACAGCGACATATGGAACTTTGTTCCTGAACGACTGTTATGACCCATCGCCGTTTCTATATCCCTGCCGAGTTGGAAGGCATGGTCGAGGCTGTTGTCTGTTTTTTGGGGAGAGGTGGTTCAACGGGGGAGGTCCACGCTAGACAAAATGTGCCGTTTTGAGGGCGGGGTCTGGTGTTTAAAACGGAACCATTTGGCTTGTCAACAGGATTGGTCGAAAGGGGGAGGATGTAATCCTGTATGGGACGGACAACAGATTGGTATTCTTTGTTGTGTGGGGACACAGCAAAGGCCGTCGTCGGGGAGATGAACCGACGTCGGACTGTATTGGACTGTATGTAGGAGTGCGGTTACCGTCTGAGCAGAGACGAGGGTAAATCTTCATGGCCGGCGTATAATTCGAATATTTGTTGTCGGTCGAGATGGTTTTGCTGGTTGAGCAGTACCCAATGCGTATTGCAGCCTGACTGCTTCAGGCCAGTGACTGCCACGTGCCCTTCTTCCTCCAATTTTCCGTCTTTGATCGAAGCAGAGTAAAAACCTTCGAGTGAATTTACTTCTCCTTATCAACCCTTCTCCGGCTGACGACAGAAACGTGCAAGCTCAGCCCTACGGAAAAGACAAGACTTTAAAGGGGGGGCACAGTACAGATAACACTGTATCCCACCGACATTTGGGGGGCTGAGGACGGTGGGGCAATGCGGCTAGCACGGTTCCTTGGCTGGGGGCGGCAGCCGCAGCAGCAGCAGCAGCGGGCAGCAGACTCGCCAAGGCGTCTGGCGGTCGCGGGCCCGGAAAACCGCCAGACCACAAGGCATGACGACGATACATGGCCGTCTGCTAAGACACGAGTGCACCCGGCCTCGTCCCTTCTTATGGAGCAATCCCCCCTCACCCACCAGCCTCGGCCGGAGGTCTTTCAGCAGAAGATTGTGAGGCTGTACGAGGCCCTCTTTGCGGTATGTGCTTTTTTTGTCGTTTTCTTTTTTAACTTCGAGGTGTCGTTTCTTTGCCCCACGTTTTCTGCACCCGATTTAATGTTGGGATTGAGATGGGAAAGCGGGAAGGGATTGGAGATCGTCACTAACGAATGCGCGCGACAATAGGACGTCGACGACGAAGGCGAAAAGTCAGAGGGCTTCTGGCGCGAGTTTTTTCTTCTGCGACCCGACCGGTCGTCGCTGCGGCGCATCCTCGACGAAATCTCCCCGAACGACCTTCTGCAGCTCGATCTCCAGACTCGACAGCTTTTTGCGCGCGCCGTCGCCGCGCTGAGGAGTACACATGGCGTCGCCGATTTGCATGCGCTTGATGTGAGCAGTTTCCCGGTGGTGTCGGTTGGATCTGGGATTGGGAGGGGCGCTGACACGACGCCACATCGTAGACGCTGAGCACCTTTTTGATCGCCGTCTTGGCCAAGAAGTACACGAACCCGAGCTCAGATATTATCGAAATATTGGCGGGCCTCGATCATGTCGACACCGTCTTCGCCGATTTCGTTGGTGCGCTCGACTCGATCATACGCAATGGGAGGAGCTGTAAGTTGCCGGTCGGAGAGTGTTCTACGGCTGGGCCGGGCTGACGGGGACAGTGGAACTCAGGGAGAAGGCCGTCGAGGTAGCGCTGGCGGTTACGTCGGGCGCCTACCAGACGACGCTGCTCACCTACTTCATACAGCGGGACCTCTTTCCAGCGATCATGAAGGTAGGAGCCACAATGCTGGATGTTGAGCAGGGGCTGACTTCGCCAGTTCGTACAAGATGCCGACACGCCGGCCCGGACGGTCCCAGCGTTTACCCTGATCGGACTGCTGGCGAACTACAACAAGTTTGAGTTTCAGAATCCATACCAGATGCGGCTCAACGACTTTGTCAACGAGGGGACGATCCAGAAGATAATCAAGAGTGTGGGATACGCCTGTCAGTGTCTGAGGGAACGGTATATCGCGGTGCAGGACGACCTGCCGGAAGGCTGGACGCTTGCCAGCACGCTCAACATGATTGGTCTGGGAGCCATTGCCCCTGGTGGGAAGCCTGCGCCGAAGCCAGTGTATGATGCCGAAACGGCCAAGAAGATGTTTGCCGCGCTGTAGGTACCCTCCTCCATGTTACCGGCCGACGACTGACTGACGTCTGCAGACCAAAAGAAGAGGCGGCCGTTCTATTAGCCACATACGACTTTACTCACGCGAACAAACTGTTCTGCTTCAACCTCGTTACCCTCCAAGCCGATAAGGGAGAGGAACAGCCCTTTGCTTGCTTCATCTCCTTTGCCTCGTACCTGCTCCAGCATGCCCACCTATCACAACGAACCACCCTCTACTCCCATCTCAGTCTGATGGTATTCCGGCTTTTAATCGAAGACCCAGCCCTCTGCAAGCGGATGTGCAGCGAGGAGAGCAAGGTTGGGGTCCGTCTATGCCGGCAACGGTCTCCGTATCTCCCGCTGGTGCAGGGCGAGCGGATCGTGGCGACAGCGGTGATGGATACCATGGTAGACGCCATCAACCATAACCTCCGACGACGACTAGACGTTGGGCTGTATACCCTCTGCGTCGGCATCCTGTTGCGGATCATCAGCTACATGTCCCGGTCGCGGACGAGGTTACAATATCACTGGGCAGAACTATTCCGCTCGTTACTCTCGCTCATCCGATTCCTCACAACGTACGCCAGCGACCTCAAAGATATATCACATATCGACACGCTGCTGGATCACGTCGTCAACCTTCTCGCGCTGGGGCTATCGTCGGGGGAGTCGTTCTTGCCAACACCGGCGGCGTACGATGATCTCTTTTACAAGGTGGTAGAGACGGGCGAGGTGCTCGTCAAGTTCCGCGACACATACAAGCTGGCCAAGCGACCAAGTAACTCGATCGAGACGCTCGTCAACGTCAGCACGCACTACAAGGAGATGCTAGCCGGACGGACAGGAGGAAAAGCGGCAGGACCAGGGCGGCGGATCGGGTCGCAGCTGACAAGCTTGCAGGTGGCCGAGGTGATCAAGCAGGGCTACGAGACGCTGAGTATACAGACGAAGGAGGGGCTGGATAGCTGGGAGAAGTTCCGGGAGGCTGACGAGAGGACACTACTGAAGAAAATGGCCAGGGCTGCGGTAGCGGATGTCAAAGTTTTGGTTGCCGAGTGAGGGCGCGCTTTGGATGATACCAGAATGCATTCCGGATTGTACAGGCAGGATACCTAGATCGGGATGGGCCGGGCTTGCATAATTCTCAGAATTAATCACCAACACGTGTTTCTTCAAGATGAGATGAAGTTTGCTGTTTGCCAGACCGTGTCACGATCCCTAATGGCCGTCCTCTGATTGGTCGGCGAGTCCCGGGCGGGCCCGAAAAGCTTGGCGTCATGTCATGGCTCGGCTGCCAACGCCAACGGCACGGCACACGCTTGCCCGGAAAACCGATTTCCAATCAAGATTTCGCCTCTCACCACCACAGCTCCCCAACAACCTCTCCAACCTTTTTCACTGTCGCCAATCTCCTCCGCGACAACGGCCAGAATGAACGCCCCTAGGATACTCTCGAGCAGGACGACCCTGTCGGTGTGTCAAGCCTGCCGCCGAACTCTCCTGCGGGAAAAGCGCCACTTTGCCTCCTCTCCCGCCCGCACCGTCGCCGCCTTCCAGTCCTACCCGTTGCCCTCGCAGCTGCCCTCGTCGCCCGCACCGCGCAATGCTTCCGTCCCCGACACATCAATCGCCCAGACGCTGCCGAGGGTGCACGAGACGAGGCCACCGCCGCAGTCGACGACAGCCGATGTAGCATCCATCCCCGAACGAGAGGCGCAGACCTCGCAGCCGGCTTTTGCCTCTACGACTACAAGCAGACAACCTACCTCTTCTTCCTCCCCGCAAGCTCAATCACAATACGAAACTGCCTCGAGCAAGCCAGCAGCGCCGCAGCCGCAAAAACCACGCTTCTCCAAACTCCGCGCCCCCCGCAAGGCGGCGATGAAACTCACCCCCGCCGCCGTCGCCCAGCTGCGCGCCATGCTCGACGGCCCCGACCCGAAGCTGATCAAGGTCGGCGTGCGCAACCGCGGGTGCAGCGGGCTCGCGTATCACCTGGAATATGTCGACGGGGCGGGCAAGTTTGACGAGACGGTCGAGCAGGACGGGGTGCGGGTGCTGGTGGATAGCAAGGCTTTGTTTAGCATTATTGGGAGTGAGATGGACTGGGTTGAGGATAAGTTGAGCCAGCGGTTTGTTTTTCGGAATCCGAATATTAGTGAGTCATACTCTCTCTCTCTCTTCCGTTGCGGGTTGATCGGTGGGACTCTGTTGGGGTTTGGGGGGTCCGGTGTCTGTGTTGAGAACGAAGCTAACATGATGACAGAGGAACAGTGCGGTTGTGGGGAGTCGTTCATGGTGTGAGCACATCCTGGGACGATAATGTTAAGCATGGATCGGTGCTGAGCAGTTGATCTCCGCCGAGGAGTAATTCGAACGGCTCGGCTTGTGGGATAGATGTTTTGGGTCTTCTGCATGGACGTTCGGCGGGCGCATAGATTGGCGTTGGTAGAGTTTACAGAGGAATGAGTCGCTTCATAGTCTCTGTCATGGTATTTTAATGGAAGAGCATCAAAATCATCATATCAGCTGGGTTCACGTGTGTAGAGAGCGCTGGGTAGGCTGTCCGTGCTTCGCATAGGCTTAGTGTCGAAGGTAATTCTCCAATCCCAGCACCCGATCTCAAACTGACACTCATACTTAGTCATTCTGGCCCAGAGTAAGATGCCAATTTGAAGTAGAGGTGTGGCAGCCGTGGTGTTGTCCGTCACGGCATTGCCAACGAATGACAGGCCTTCCGCCTCCACGCTCAGGCTGTGGTCTCTTGCGCCCCTCCGAGCATGCCCGTCCTTCAGCTCTGGGTCTTGGTGCCCAACATGCTGTCGACCTAACACAACCACCCCCGCTCTGAAGCCTTCCAGTCGCCCGAGCCTTCCACCGCCAACAGATATCGCAATCTTTTTCTTCTCCCGAAAGTCGACAAGTACATCTCTGCTCTGTGTTTGCTATCTACACCCGCCGCCATGAGGCTCATCAACGTCAGATCGCTTGAACTAAGCGAGTTCTTTGGCAAGAACATCCCCCCCTACGCCATTCTCTCTCACACCTGGGGCCCAGAGGAAGTCACCTTCCAGGATTGGCAGAACCTTGATCAAGCTTCGCGGAAGCAGGGCTTCCCAAAGATCCGTGGAACGTGCGAACAGGCAAAGGGCGATGGCCACGACTGGGTCTGGGTGGACACCAACTGCATCGACAAGACGAGCTCGGCCGAGCTCACCGAGGCCATCAATTCTATGTATCAATGGTATGCCGACGCACGTGTCTGCTATGCCTACCTGGCAGATGTACAGGCCAACGACGAGAACATCGAAACCAGCAGATGGTTCACCCGCGGCTGGACCCTGCAGGAACTTGTCGCTCCAAAGGAGGTCTTGTTCTTTGCTGCCGACTGGACTTACATCGGGAAGAAGTCTACCAGTATTCGAGATCCCTTTGTGGAAAGGATTTCTCAAGCCACCGGCATCAGCCCATCCGTGATCTGCAACCCCAAGGAAGCCAAGAACCAAGAGGTTGCCGAGAAGATGTCATGGCTGGCCCGGAGGGAGACGACACGCGTCGAAGACATGGCATACTGTATGCTTGGCCTCTTCGACATCAACATGCCCTTACTGTACGGCGAGGGGCCTAAGGCCTTCACTCGGCTGCAGGAGGAGATCATCAAGGTATCCACCGATCACTCGATTTTCTGCTGGAACTGGAACCCAGCCTATGTACCGAACAATTGGGTTAGCCTCCTCGCGCCGTCCCCTTACACATTCAATCCCAAGTATCAATCGAAGGACTACACAGACTACAAAGTGGTAGAGAAGTCCGAAGAACTCTTTAACTACAGTCCCATCTACTCTATGACGAACGCTGGGTTGTCCATACGGCTTCCGGTTGTCGAGAGGCCTACTGGCTACATGATCTGTCTCAATATCGGGCGTCTACGACAACTTAACAGAGCCGAAAACACCGATATACCGGAGAGAACCGACGAAATAGAATTTCTCTTCCTCCCGGTCCATGGCTACTGGGTTGGCGACACCCTCACCGTTGGGCGCAGCGCCTTCCCTCAACGGCCAACGTATCTGAACGTTAATTTGTTCGGATCATTGGTCACTGAACAGTTAATTGCTGTTAATCGCTGGGAGGCGGCCCTCGGGCGGCGGGAACCACGCACTCAGCAAAACGAGGAGGCTTCGCACGGCTTGATGCTTGTTCATGATTTGCACCTGGTTCCGCAGTTCCTTCACTCTCTGGTCCGTTGGGGTGGGATGGATGGCAGTAAAGGTATCGTCAACCTGGACTGGACGCCATCAAGTTTGACCGAGCCTCGGCATCCAAAAATCGGCGCTGAGCTGCTGCTGCTAAATGTCGATGATGGAAGCCGAATAATAGGAGAGAACGACCGGGGGACGCAAACGACGTACCTTTTTGTGGCAGTCAAAGACAAAACGTGGTTCTGCCAAATCTTTGTTGTTCAAAAGAGTCTGGACCGCGATGCTCTTGGAAGCCTGGTCGAACAAATATCAAGCGCCAAGGAGCAGAGAGCACACTACAATGAGGATGCGAACATCTCCGCCGTGGTTGGCAAACGTGTCCCGGAACCTACTCATTACAAGGAGTTACGGGTACTCGTGCTATCCCGTGGCCGCGTCAAGATTGCAAAGGAACTTCACAGGGAGGTGGAGGAAGACGATACGGACACGTCCGGCTCGGGCTCTGATGGCTGGTCACACATTGGGCTTAGAAAAATCTCGCCAAACTTGGGGCAGTTTGTGATCCCGTGTGATGAGGTAGGTAAGGGGAAAACAGTTTCTGCGTCCGAAAAAGAAGACAGGGTAGAAAAGAAAAGTCTTCAGGGAAAGGCTCATAATTAGATTCGAGCCAGGTCAAAGGTCCTAGTGTACCCAAGACTCTCCAGCGAAGATGAAGTCACTTAATCCTGTTTTTGTAGTCCGTAGTGGATTGACCCCAAACCGTCTCTCAAGAGCATATGATAGGTATACATACCTAGGTAGAAACCTGGAAAGCTCCCGCATACGCCGTGGAACGGCGTCACTCTCTACTTCAAAGCTTGTGACCCCCACGAGCATTGGGCTCTTTCATCACAACAACAAATCAAAAGGACCACATCGAAGCGATGTTACTCAAATGGTATTCCATCTCTGGAACCGATAATGAAAAAGAGGGACCGATCAGGCGAGGTCGCAGCTGCGAAATGAAGTCAAAGGCACCCACGGGCATCAGCACTCTAGTCCATCTTGGCAACCGCGGGAAGCGGGCTCGAATCATCATCATCCGGGTCGTGTATTAGTGGGAGTGGAGTTAATAACGGCATCCCGGCAGATCCATTGTAACTCGCTGCTATTTAAATCCTCCGGTTGACTCGATTGGGGGCCGTAGGGTACCGCCCAGCAGACGTTTCACCGTAGTATCAGCCGCGGCATCGCCCCCGAATCGTCGAATAAGCGCTCGCCTAGACACAAAAGGACTGCTGACCGGTCGGGCATTGACTGGGCCACGGTTGTACCATTTCTCGGCAGCGGAAGGGGATCCATTCTCAGACGAATCCTCCGCCGATCGCTGGGTGCAGGCTACCATCGTCTCACTCCACCCGTGGCGACTTTCTCTTTTTCTTCTTTTTTTCTTCTGTTTCTTTTTTCTCTTCTCTTTGCTCTGCATTCGGACATGGCTGCCCATGATGAGCGATCCGCTGCCGTCGCCAGCTTCGGTGTCGTCGCCCAGGCGAGTGTTGACCGAGGATAGCTTCCTTCTCAAGGAGCAGCCCGGGCCGAAATGGCAGACCAAGGAGAAGGACCAGCAGATTGAGGTGCATGTCGAAAGCGTGGGCCATCCGACAGCGTCTGCTTTGCGCAGGTCGCTCTATCTGCGTCCATACTTTCTCATCGGACTTGCGGTGCTGTTTGCCCTCTTTGTGACTGCTCTGGAGGTCCTGAGGTATGTGTCGGATGCAAACCAGGGGTTCGTGTCCTCCGATGAGGGAAAGCACTTCCTGTGGACATACGGGCCGACATTTGGTAAGTCGAGGGATCAATAATCGACTTATAGACGCTAACGGGGACAGTTCTCAGTTTGGTAGCTGCAGTCTGGGGACAGGTCGAATATCGGGTCATCCAGGCGACGCCGTGGTTGGAACTGAAGCGGCGGGCTCTCCCCGCCAAGCGAAACCTCCTCATCAACTATGTCAGTCCATGGAGCGTCACTGTGCTCTACCGGTCTCTATCTGCCGGCCATTTCGCCGTCACCCTTGTCGTCCTCGGCGGACTTCTCCTCAAGGCTCTCATCATCGTCTCGACTGGTCTCATCGACCTCGAGCCGATGCGAAGCACTTACGAGACGCAGTTCTCTCTCACCAACCAGTTCAACCTCAGTCGTGGTCGCTTCGAATCTCCGGTCAACCCGGCCGATCCCCGAGTTGCACTGTGGGCCTTCGTCCAGGGCGAAGGGACGGTTCAATATCCGGCGGGTACGACGCCCGAATACGCGATCCTTTCGGCATCCCCCAGCACGCTGACTAACGGATCGAACCTAACCTTCACGGCGGACCTCCCTGTGTTCAGCGTGGATCAGACCTGCACCTCTTTCTCCTGGACGTTCAACTCGTCGACAGGACGGAATACTTCTCTCGCCGACATCATCACCGACAAGAACGAGCTCGACCTGCTATCGCGGTACTGTCTGCTCAGCGACATGTTCGTGCCACGACTGCTCTTCAAGAATGATACCAAGACGCCGTATCTGACCAGCGAGGTGTCGAGCCGCGGTCTCAGACAGCCCGTTCTCAACCGTACCAACATTGTCGGTACAGAGTGCAGAAAGGCGGTGGGCGACCCATATCCGGAGTCGGCTGGCATCTTTTCGAGCGTCCTGGTCCCGCTGCAGGGGAACACGTCCATGGCGTCTGCCGTGTTGTGCCTGCCCCAGTATTCGGTCACCAGGCGGCGCGTGACCATGACGCCCGGTGAGAACGTCCTTGACGTTTCCGGCGAGGTCATCGAGAAGATCGAGATTCCAGATATGGCCACGGCCGCGGGATCTCTTACCAACGACATCTTGGCCATTGGGGAGGGGATGAAGCTGAAGACGAGCATATTGACCAACAGCTGGATCGGCACGATGAATCTTACTACGCCTCGGCCGGACTATCGGGATTTTGCTAACGCAACGCTGTTGTCGGTGGCGTTTCAAAAATCTTTCCGGGCCTTGGCGGCGCTGACGGTTCGGACGCAGAAAGCCGTGCCTGCCGCAAAGGAAGAGACAGTGCCGGGGAATGTCACGCTCAGCATCAGCCGACTTACCATCACGTCTGTGACCGTCCGGGTGATGGAATCTCTGCTGGCCGTTTTGATCTTCGTCGCTTTGGCCTTGTGTGCGCTCCATATGGGGCCCAGATACGAGTCGGCTCCGACACTGTTGGACACGGCGCTCATCCTGGCCCGAAGCGACTGGTTGTCACAGACGCTATCTATACGCGGGAGGGAGCCAACAGATGCGGGAGTAGCGGCCGCTTTGAAGGGGAAGTTGTTTTACTCGACTCACAATGGCGGAACTGCAGTTCATGTAGAAGACCACACACCAGGCATCGAGGAAGATACTCCTGAGACGAAACCCAAGTGGTGGCTTCCCATGGCTGCATCTCGAACATACGCCGCAGTACTCATCATCACCACGCTGGCTGCCATCGCCGTCCTGGAAGCGCTCTACCAGGTATCCCAGAAACAAGGCGGAATTACCGAGGTCTCGACGGTAGGCTACACCCGCTACGCATGGCTCTTCCTCCCGACCCTCTGCATGGCCAGCATCGGCCTCGCCTACGTATCGATGGACCGAGCCACGCAAACCCTGCATCCGTTCCTCCAACTCGCCCAAGGCAAAGGAACCAAAGACACGCTCGAGTTTGAGCCGCGCTCCAGCCTCGCCCTCGTCGCGCTGATCCAAACCCTCCGCCGCCGCTTCTTCGGCCTCTCCGCCGTGATCATGACCTCCATCCTCGGCGGCGTCCTCACCATCGCCGCCAGCGGCCTCTACACCCCGTCGACCACCATAACCGCAGGCGCCATCTCCCTCGATCCGACCTCCTGGTTCGACCTCCGCACCGAGCTCACCGGCACAGAGAGCGACCTCTGGGGCGGCTTCGCAGAGATAGACATCCTCCCCAGCGCCTTCGAGTTCAACAACCTCTCCCTCCCCGCCGGCGTCTACGCCGAATTCGCCTTCGCCCTGCCCGACCCGGCCGCCGCGGCCGCCTACCACTCCCCCTCGTCCCCGTCCAAACTCCTCGCGCGCCTCCCGGCCGTGCGCGTCCAGCCCAACTGCAGCCTGCACGACTTCCGCCCCCTCTTCGACGACAAGGACGTCGCAGGCCCATATGCGCAGGTCGACCCCCCAGCAGGCTGTCTCAACGGGCCCGGCGGCGTTCCCGTCCTGGGCGCAAAACTCCTCCTCGGCAGTCCGGACTCCGATCGCGAGGGGTACGTCGGGTTCCGGGCGATTCCGTACTGGAATTTTTCGCCATCAGAGGGAGAACTGTTTAATAGTTCGAACGGCGACTACGACAAGCTCAACTTTACCACGCCCCTGTGTCTCGACGGGACGAGGTATGATTTCTTCATGTATGGGTTCCGCGAGGGGACGGTGACGACGAATTTGACGACGATAAGATGTGCGCCGTATACCGAGGCTGTGGTGGTCGAGGGGACGTTTCATTTTCCGAACTTTACGGTCGATGAGACGGCTGCTGCTGCGCCGAGGGTGGTGGGGGGGATGGAAGAGGTCAGGCCGTGGAGCTTTGCGAATCGCACGCTGAATTCGGTTAATGGGGCTGGGTTGAGGGCGTTGTCGGGGCGGGATGCGAATTTGGATGATTTTTTCATGACTTTGGCTAGGGGTATGTTTTTCTATCCTTCCTGTTTCTGGATGTCTTGCCCGAGGTGTGCGCAAGAAAGACACATCCCTTTCCTTGTTACAGCCTACCATTCACTTACGCTCGACATTGTCATGGACCGGGAGGTAACTGACGCGTGAGATATATAGGACGAAGCAGCAGCGCACAAATGGCCGCGCTCACCCCGCGGGATGCTCTCCCGCAGATGCTCGACCGCATCACGGCTGTTCATCAGGAGCTCACCGCGCTGACGATGCATTTCTCGTATCGGGCGTCGCCGGAACCGGCGGTCGAAGGTCGGCCGAATCCGGGACCGATCACGGGGACGATCAGAGCGCAGCTTCCGGCTGGGAGAGCACGGCTTGTGCAGAATGAGCTTTCGACGCGGTTGTTGGAGGGGCTGCTTGCTGCGCTGGTTGTGTTTGCGGGTGCCTCGTGGTTTATTCTGGGACGGGAGGGGGCCGGAGTTAAGAGGGGGGAGGTGTTGCCGCTTGATCCGGGGTCGGTTGCGGGGAGGATGGCGTTGTTGGCGGGGAGTGGGTTGGTTGAGAAAGTTGGAAGAGAGGGGCCCGGGGTTTTGGAGGGGGAGAGGGTGGTTCTGGGGTGGTGGGGACCGGAGGAGGAGACGAAAAGGTATGGTGTTGATGTTAGGGATCCCGATACGGCGTGTGGGTGAGAGCCTGCTATCTTGATGAGATCTTGATTTTGTCTATACATCCCACGAATGCGTTGCCTGAGAGGAGATTGGCAACCTAATTGTCATTAACTACCTATAGGTACCTAAACAAACAAAAGAGATAAGGAAATTAAGTGAATGAGGACACGATATTTTCCAAGAAATCCACCCCCCCATTCATCCTGGCCCTTTACGGTATACAAATTCATCGAGAATAGCGAGATAGAAGTGGATGGGTGTGCTTGGGCTCGGTGCTATTACTTGTCCTCCTTGACCTCGAAGTACAAGCCCTCAGTGATGGTTTCCACCGTGCTAGGTAACTTGAATACGTTGGCTACTAGGGATGTGCGATTGCAAAGCCTGTGTTCAAACCACACGCCTTCATTGGCAAGCTGCCTGCGATATACTGAGGAACTTTCCACATCTGAGAACACCCCTTCGGCCGTGGAGACTTCCTCGGAAGGAGATATGACGTTCCCAACGCTAACGCGTGCGCATATCGTTGAGCGCCCACTGAACCATTCTTCACGAGAAAAAGTGATTGTGATGATGTTGGTGTCGAAAGAGAGTATTAGCTTCGCAGGACGATCTAGCAAGTCCAGTTCAAGGAAATACCATCCATCATCCGTTATCTCGAGTATAGTAGGACTTCCGGTTCCGTCGGTGCCGCTGGCATTGTCGTCCACTCCGAGATCATGATGCGTAGGGTGAGATGTGAAGTGGGAAGCAAGACAAATGCGAGCGCGATAAGGTGCGCGAAGCTGGGAACTGCCTGAGCCACCGCTCATAACTGGTAGCCGTAGTCTGTCAGGAAATATTACAGCGCGAGTTGATAGAAAGTTCCCATAGTAGGCCAGATCTTTGTTGTCCTGCCCATAGACGTCTCCTTTAAATAGGCCACCGGAGTGCATATCCATGGACACGGTGTTTGTATGAAGAACCCTCTTCATTGCGTTTTCGAGTTTTGAACCGGGAACATGTTGAAGAACAACTCCAACAGCTCTGCGACCAGGGGAGGAATTGTCGCGGCAATTGAGGAGACAGAAGTAGGAAGGATTTGAACTAACGTCAACCCGCTGTTCAAAAAAACTTGTATCGGAAATGGGTACATGTAACATTGGCAACTCAATCACCAAACCCGCGTTGGTCATGGAATAGGCACCGCTGGACACCCTTGGAGGGTGCTCAGCTACATCGGGAGGGGATGATGGCGTAACAGTAGGTGGCAGAGTGACCGGCCAAGAGCAGCTGACGATCGAGCCAGAGTGCCGAAAGCAGGATGTCGTTAGTGCTATCATACCGCAAAAGTCGGATGGCACATAGCCTGACCATGCAAATATCGTCTGGTCATTCGATGTTCTGATGAGCTCCTCTTGTAGCCTGCGAAAGGCGTTACGCCCCTCACCATATAGTAGAGGCATAAAAACGCCGAAAATGCCGAGAAGACTGTATGCTTCGTCCTCGACTCGTGTTGTCCGTCGCCGTGACGCCCACGACATCTTCTGTGCAATGCTCGAGCGTCCTCGATTAAAGTAGGCGAGATGCTCTTCCCCAATGCCGGTGATGGCCGATATTTCTTGTCGTAAACGCCATTTGCTGCCGATTTTCGTCCAAGAACGGTTGTAAAAGTCGACGTTCGTCGGCGCGAGTAGCTCCTGCAGGGTCCACCCCCGAGTGTACCATCTACTGGCGCGGTATTCTAAACCATCCGAATGGGTATCGGCCATCCACCACCAGCGTTCTGGTGGAATGCATGTACTCGAGGTGGACTCAACGTCCTCGAGGTATGCGAAACAAACGGTCGAAGCCTTATACCAGGCAAACATGGAATTAATGCTCTCCGAGAGCTCGGCGCTGCTTTTCTTGTCGATACAGCAAGTGTCGATCCAGACCCAGGTGAATCCCTGCGACGAGGCGAGCTTGCAACATGCTTCGATCTTTTTGTAACCCTTCTTGCTGGTGGTGGCCGCGGATTTCGTCCCGTCGAGTGCCTGGAACTCCTCGAAAGAACACTCCTCGTCGGTCCAGACGTGCGAGAGAATCGCATATCGGTCGGGCGGGTTAGGGAAGAATTTGAGTGTCAGGGCTTCAGTGTTGATGAGCCACATCTTTGCGACGGGGGAACGACTGGGGCTGCAGATGCTGGGGCGGTGAGGTTGCTGGATGTGAAGCTTTACTCATGAAAAGTTGACTGGACGTCGTTGCTGCCTAAGATGGTCGTCGGGCACGGGATTGCCAAACCACCACCAGGCTCCGGACCACATCCATTGATTGGTAGATGCAGACACCCTCCTCATGCACGAGTTCAATGTTATCCGTGTCCAACGGGTCATACAACACGTGACGTCCCCCTCTCTCCCCAAACCACCATTCAATCATTTTCTCTTCTTCTCTTTGCCTTTCGTTTCCGATCACGATCTATTCATGGAGATGAAATGGTCACTGGCGAGAAGCATCGAGGGACACCGGTGCGTGGTATTTCCATATTCAGGTTGAAATAAGCTATGGGGGAGATGATAGCATTTCAACTGTCAGTGACTACTTACCTACATAATACCTTAGGTACACGTTTGCGTGCTCCGTCAGTATAATACACACCCGTCAAGGGTACAGAGGTGATGTCAGTGTCAAAGTGCTACCTTGTTAGATTGATGTCGCCGCACCGCTGACTATTTGACCGCTTCTACACGACAGGCACTAAAACAACGCCGGCAAAAATAGTCGACGTCCTGCAAGCCGACAATAACTTACGTACAGGTGCCAGGCGGCATCACCCTATATATAAACAACCGCGCGGCCCTCCTACGACGTGAACCCAAGGCTGAGAATTGGCGTACGATATGCCCCAGCCATTGCTTGACGTTCGTTGACGCATCTATTCGCCACACAGTCGTCTCCGTTCGGTATCTTTTCAAAGTTCCAATTGAATTCGAGCACAAATAGGTACCGCACCATCAAAGCACTCAAGGTGAAGCACAGGGCATACGGTGTACACTGGGTATCTACCCTGGTTACGTAGCTCACACGCGTTCCCTGCACAGATAGCACCTAGCCTGATCGAGGTCTAAGAAGAAATGGTGGGTGCAAACAAAACTTTATTATTAGCGTAAAAACGGTTTATTACGGATATCATTAGCCTCCTGTATTAGGCCTCGCTCGCCACTCCATATCCCCATGTTTAACCAGACACCACGCCTAAAATAACATCGACACCACCAATGGCACAACCACACAACCGAGCCAGCCCAACCTGCCCAACGGTTTCCATGAGGACGCGGCAGACGGCTTCGGCCGACCGTCTTCGACGTCCATGGCCAGCGACTTGGCCTGGAAAGTGACAGGTTCCGTAGAGAAGAACATTTCAGATCCAAAGGCAATGATGCCGACCGAGGCGGAGCCGTCAACAAGACCCGTCTTCCACAGGTGCTGGACCAGCGGGGCAAAGTCGTGGGCGATGACGGTGTAGTTCGTGTCAGGCACCCAGGTGAAGACGTCCTGGCCCTTGGGGCCGGTGCCAGAGTACAGAGTGCTGGGGAGAAATCAGAGGGGTGCTCATTAATCAAACAAAAAGAAACGGAAAACGTACAAGGTATATCCGCCGACGGTCTGTCGGAAGCGTGTCGTCTTCTTGTCCCACCCGAGCGGCCAGGCGGGTCCGAACACGCCGAGCCAGATCATGATCTCGATGCCGGCGTGGGTCTCGTTGCCGGCCAGGGCCGGGTCCATGTCGGCCCAGATGTCGAGGGCGACATTGGCGACGCAGTGCACATCATTCAGCCCCTGGGCGTCGACGCCGACGGCCGACTTGTTGGTCGGGCTGAGGGCCCAGTCGGCCGTGAAGTTGAGCGACGTGATGTTCTTGAGCTCGTAGGGGAACAGCTCCGACCCGAACTTGACGTGCGGGTACGAGTGCGTGTTCATGGGCACATCCTCCCAGTGCGACGTCGCGACGAACGAGTGTTCGTCATCCCCGACCTGTCGTCGCTCCGCATTAGACGATGTTCTCCGGAAAAGATCCGAGAGACGACGGTGGGGGAGGAGACAAGAGAGAGAATTCGGAGGGGGGGGGATGAAGAGAATAAAAAGGGCAACCACCGACCTGGAGACATTGGAATCCCTTCCCGTCATCGTTCCATGCGTTCGCGCAGACTACAAACCCGCCAACGACGACATGATGTTTAGGCTCTCTGCACCAACAAAAACAAACCAGACACACACGACAGACAGACACAGCGCAGCACACATGCGGTCAAAAAGGGTGTTTCTGACCAACAAGCGCGCGTGCACGACAGGAAGGGCGGGGGGGAATGGGGATGTTACGCACAGGTGCCGTTGTTGGACACGCCCAGGTCCGGTGGGACCCAGCAGTCAAGACCGCAGACAGGATTGATGGTGTCGGCAACCACTCCGGGTACGAGGAATGTGCTGGCATATGCAGCTAGGGCGACGACAGCCCGGCAGCGTGCGAACCACTCCATCTCGATCCTCCTCCCGATCATTGGCATGATGGAACTTTATTAATAATAAACAACAACCAGAAAAACGAGCGTGTGTGTAACCGTGTTGCCGTGAGCCGGGACGGGACGTTCCGAAGGCGGGTTTCGTCAGGGGAAGGAAGGGGAAGGGAGGGGGGGGAGGTGAAGATCTCGACGTCGTCAACAAACAAGGAGAGGACGAGGAGGAGGAGCGGTTTCTCTGTGATGGCGGTGATGGAAGGTGAAAGTCGAAACAAGAGGAAACGAGCGGCGGCGACAGACGGGAGGGACGGGGCGGGTGCGGGAGTGTGCGCATTGTTCAGGCGCCCGGCCAAGCCTTGTAAATTTCCACCATTCCACATTCTGTTTGATTTTTCTTCCCTATCTGCGTATCTCCACAATCTCGACATTCGGCCACCGCAAGGTTTTGATGGCGTGTGTGTGTGTTGGTCGGTGGGCTGCCGGACCGGGCTGGGCGTACGCCCGTCAAGGGGGGGGGGCGTCCGGGTCGGCACTTGTCAGGCCGTTGAGTGGTGCCAAGTCAATGGCCCGAGGCCAAAAAGGGGAGGGGCGTGTTATCGGGGGCCGCCGCCTGTGGCTGGGAAAAGGAAGTCGCTTGTTGCTGTTTCAGCGCCGACCTGCTTTGCGCCGGCCGGGGGTTCGGGTACCGATGCCAATAGGAGTCCTGGAATCTGCGCGCCTGTCTCGGACGTACAAAATCTGCGGTCCCGACATGCCAAAGCCAAAAAAGAAGTGGGCGGCGGGCGGCGGCAGGGACGCGCACAATCTACAATGGCAAAAAGAAAAAAACAACGTCCAGGGCTGCCCTTGTCCATCGCGATAACTGTGGAAGCGACTAAAAAAAAAAGAAGGCCTATCTTCGATCTTCCGGTCCGACAACGGCCAAGACTAGTGATTAGTGTAGGCGGATCGGGATCCGATCAGCGTCATCCCGGCCGCCGTGCCCCTGGCTAATGGTTATCTCTCTCGTTGGGTCTGACGCAGGAGCTGGCCCCTTGGGCCAAGGTCGGAGTTCAGACCGTCAGATCAAAAAGCCATCTCATTAGATCGACGGAACACCCCACGCTGGGTTCCCGACGAGCAGTGTCCATCCAGCGCTGTCCAGAGGCATGGGACGGACGCATTCAAGGAATTGCGTGGCCCCTGCCGGTGCATGCCCGAGAGCCGCATTTGGCTGGCCAACGACACGACGTCTCTGCTGCTCACCGGCAAATTCGCCAAGCGCCATTCGCCGACGATCTGCCCAGTTCGTGCTGTAACCATGCACCTCGTTCTGCGTGCTCTTCTCCTTGTATCTGCGCGCTGGATCTGCGTCCCTGCTGGAAGCCCACTTTTTGTGTCTCTCGTCTACGAATCCCTCGCCCGGGGCGGCGAGTTAGGCGGCGATGGGAGACATTTGTTTACTCCGAGTAGGGACATTATGGCCAGTATCTTAGCAGGAAAGACCAAGGGCTGACAACACAGACACTAACATACACACGCCCCCGGGCCCCGGTTTATCAGGGCCACACGGGCCCATGACGACGCTCGCGGGCGTGCTCATCACCACAATCGCGCCGTCCCAAGGCCCCACGCCAGGCCAAATGGGTTTCTTGAGAAACAGGGAGGCTGCAGTTGTCATGTCTCGGTCGTGGGCTGGCAGGAGACCAGCTCGCTGCGGGCAGCAACAGGAAGCCACCGCGGGGCGGCAATCTTTGTTGCGTAGAAGCCGCCTGGCGGTTTCTCTTATTATCATGGGGGGGCTCCGGCGTCCCTTGTTGGTGTCCGGTGTTTCTAATGCTGGGCAGCACACCTTTCTTTGGCTGGTGTTGTTCGACTTACTCTCGTTTTTTTACGGACCAACAAGAGGGACGCATTGTCGGCTGATGTATGTGTGTGTGTGTTGAGGAACTATTTCCTGTCGGCGAACTCCCCCCCCATCGTGGCCGCTAGCCATGTCCGCCTTCACTAATGTGAGTTTCCTTTCATATGTCTTCTCTCATGTGGTGTTTTTGGTTCCATGCAACCTTGTTATGGGGCCTCGAGCCATGAGGGAGAAAAGACAACATGAAGAAGAGACGGAGCTAACATATCATGCCCACAGCCGTTCGCTACCCCTAACGCATCTCACTGCGGGAGTACGGTCACGCTCCCGCAAGACTCCATCTCGTCCGAGTCACGGCGGGAATCCCGCTACGACCTCATCAATGACAGCACGCTGTACCAGTCATATGATGACTCGGTGACCGTGATACCCAGCCCATCGGGGCTCACGACCCCGTCCGGCATCGTCACGCCTCTGGGGTACAGGGAAAAGGACATTGTATGAGGCCTCTCTCCCTTTCCCTTTTCTCTCTGGATGACGGATATCTAAACTTCCCCGGCCTAGACCAGAGTCAGCATCCTCCCGCCGTCGCCGTCGCCGGACCTCGAGAAGCACCCAGAGAGCATCACCGAGTCGTCGCCAGCGGGGTCCGAGGCACCGAAGAAGAAGAAGAAGGGCTTCTTTTCCCGCGTGTGGTACCGGATCCACAGGACATACAACACCTCGATCGTGCCCACGGTGCTGCCCACGCCGCCACGAGACGATGAGAAGTACCTGTTCTGCTCGCTGAACCGATGGCTGCTGATCGGGACCGACCTGATCGCCGCGCTGTCCATCGGCGCCTCGACCTGGCTCCTGACCAAGTCCGGCCCGGCATTCTACTGGTACGGCGTGTGGGCGGCGCTGATGTTCTTCCTCATGTACCCGAGCTACGCCATCCTCGGCTTCCGCAAGTCCTTCCCGCTCGACAAGCACAAGAAGACGCTCGAGGACACGCCCATTACCGACGAGAACGCGCCGACGGTCGATGTGTTCCTGCCGGTATGCAACGAGGAGCCCGAGGTGCTCGAGAACACGTGGAAGTACATCCTGAGGCTCGACTACCCCCGCGACCGGCTGCGCGTGTACGTGCTCGACGACGGCGACAGCGAGGAGGTGGCCGCGCGGGCACGCCGGTTCGGGTTCCGGTACATGGTGCGCGGCGACCGGCCGTACCTCAAGAAGGCCGGCAACATCCGGTGGGCGTTCCAGCGCACGCGCGGCGAGTACTTTTGCATCTTCGACGCCGACTTCTGCCCGCGCACCGACTTCCTCCGCGAGACCGTGCCCGTGTGCATGGCCGACCCCAGCATCGCCATCGTCCAGACGCCGCAGTACTTCCGATCCCTGCCCGAACAGTCGTGGGTCGAGCAGGCCGCCGGCCCGGCGCAGGAGTACTTCTACCGGCTCGTCCAGACCATGCGCGGCGAGTGGGGGGCCACCGTGTGCTGCGGCAGCAACGCCGTCTACCGCCGCACGGCGCTGGCCGAGGTCGGCGGGTGTGCCGAGGTCGAGTCGTCCGAGGACATGTACACGGGCGTGCAGATGGTCGACCACGGCTGGCGCGTGCTGTATGTGCCCGTCATTCTGGCCTGCGGCGTGTGTCCCAGCACGGTGCGGTCGTACTTTGCCCAGCAGGCCCGCTGGTGTTCTGGTAGTGTCACCCTCCTCACGAACCGCGACTTCTGGCGCACCAAGCTCGGCTTCGTCCAGAAGGCCTGCTACGGCCTCGGGTTCCTGTACTACTTTGTCAGCGCGCTCGGCATCTTCCTCAACCCGATCCCCGGCCCGCTGCTGCTGTGGGTGGCGCCCAAGATGCTCATCTACTACAACATGTTCTTCGGCGTGCCGGGCCTGATCCACGCGCTGATCATCATGCCGCTGTGGGCGCGCACGCGGTACCCGTCCATCAAGGTGCAGTTCGCCAATGTCATCGTGGCCTACGCCTGCATCAGCACCTTCGTTGGCTGCATGTTCAAGAAGGGCGAGGGCAGCTGGGTGTCGAGCGGGTCCAACAAGGTCAGCAAGAACGCGCGGTACCGCAACATGCGCATCCTCGCCTGGATCGTCACCATTCTGCACTACGGGAACCTCATCACGGCTGTGACCTACCGGCTGCTCACGCACACTGTCATCTGGTACCACGTCCTGCCGCTGATCGTGCTGGATGCCTTCTGGCTGTTCATCTCGCACCGCTTCCTGCTGTCGTCGTGATGCCTCTTGGGTTGCACGAGAGAAAGAGAACAGTGGAGAAACACACGGAAATGGAGTCTGGGTTCATAGATAGTTTTGGAAACAATAATAGCTAGTTTGATTACACTTGTTAGCTGATACATATCATCCAGAGAAGAAGCACATATACCAATCAATCAGAGAGACAAAAGAAAGGCGGGGAGTTGGATACCTAATTGTAATTGTTTTGGGCATGCGGAGCGCGAGGGAAGAAGCGGAGACGGGCTATCCTTGGACATACAGCACATTTTTCACACACTCACACACTTTACACATTCACCGGCGTTTTGGGAGATTTCTCGAGAAACATGAGGGTATTTCGGAGGAACGACACACGCACACATATGAAGGATACGGGATTTTTGTCTGGAGAGTTTTGGGATTTGCTTTCTAGAAAAGGTCGATGGGATATCTTGGGTGTTGCTGAGCTTTATATAGGCAGGTAGATCGCACGTATATACATGCTTGACAACTGGTAAATGTCTTTGGTGTTGATGTTGTGGTCCTGCTACCTTAGCTAGATCTTGAACTCGAGGTTTACTGTGTCATTGGGTTTTACGATTTGGACTTCGGTACTCCGTATTGAACCCGCTTCTTGCATCTTGTTGGTATCTATAGAAGTAACTGAAGTTTTGCTGGAAAGAGTCCTGGCGCGTCAAACCATTGTGAGACTTTTGGTCCCGCCCATGAGTGCCACGTTCACTCTGGATGCATCAACTCGGCAGATTCCCACCCGCTCGAAGCGAATTGCCGCCTTGTCAACCACGGCGAGACAAAGGTAGCGGTAGTGGTACGATTTAGACACCTCCAGCAAGCAGATTTGCGCAGACCGAGACCTACAGCTTAGGTACATTCGTTTTAGGAAATCGAGCAGCATATCCGGATACCACCTCTGTCGCCCCCCTCGCTCGTGGTCCTTCAAGACAATGTTGTCTCCGTGGTGTGGCAGAATCAAGTAGGTACCCTTCCTCGTCCAACGTGCGAGGGCTGGGGATGGCCATGTTGCCAGGCTCCGAAACTTGTTACTACTCCCAGCAGGTCCGAGTCGAGGAGGAGCGGCAGTTTGGCCGCCAGGATGGATGTTGACGAGCCGAGACTGATGCATTGCTGAGAGTGGTGCTCGAGCGGGATGCAAAAAGAGGATTGGATAGCACCTGGAAGCAGCACAGCCTGAAGCGGGCCTTCTACGCCGCTCGCGCACATGAACTCAGCTGTGATGGTGGAGATAGTTTGATTGAGCTGGGGAGGCCCTGAAGGAGCCTTCCGGCAGTGGCACGATGTCTCTATTTCCGTGCCGTAGGGCTTGAACATAAATCCGCCGACGGTGATGCGGCATGAACCAAATCCCACTGCGACCTTCCTTAAATGCAGCCCTTCGCTGCCGATCCGGTGCCGGCCAAACGCAGAGCCAACAGCGGGCAGCGACCTGACAACTTCAAGTTCAAGGTCGGTTACAAACCCAGTCATGAGTACGTACCACTTGGTACATCACCCTTGATGGGTTGCACGAAGCCTGCCGACGAGCATCAAGCTGATTTTTGGTCAAGGTTTTTCGTCCTGGTTTCGTCTGTAACTAAATCCACCGGTTCTCTTTGCTCGAGAATGCCACAGGACCTCCAAACTCAGCACCATGTCCCGGCGTCACTCGGCCCTCCTGAAACTGAAAGTGATTCTTAGCTCGCTAACTCTCGTCGCTTCAACCGCGTTTTACGGAATCCGCGCGGTGCATCCGCTAACCGATGCCGACTGCACCGAGCTCCTGTTCCCCGGCTGTAAGTTGTCCTGCACCTCTTTCTGATGCCGCCGTTCCTCCTTATTCCATGACTGTTAATGAAATTGACACCAACATTGCAGCGCCAGCCAATGAAGCGACGGAATACCATTGGGAAAACTTCCGAGACCACTATATTCCCTACGCCGTCTACCGAGGACCGCCTACGCCAGAGCGTGAGGCTGCATGGGACGCGTTTACCCCGTGTTCGTGATCCCCAACTCACCATCATGGGACGCGGGTCCTCGATAAGACGTTTACTAACTCAATACGTTTTGATTCTAGTTGGCGTCGTCGGCGTCTCACCAAGCTATCCAAGCTCTTTTAAAGAAGCCTTTGCTGTTCCCGGCGCCGTGTTGCAAATGAACTGTTTGGTTAGTCTTCTCATACACCGGACATGAGAACCGAGACGTTGACGCTCATGCTCTCTCTCAGAAACTCCTCAGACAGTTCGTATATCGAGACCACAACCAGACGTTATTCACACCGCCGTCCCGCCAGCAGGCGGACCGATGTATCTCAGTCCTCCGCGAGCATCTTGTCTGCTCGTGCGATGCGACACCGTACCTGATCGCGAATAATCCCAATTTCCCCCGTGGCATCGTTCCCGTGACGGGGAACGACCACTACTGCAGGAGCTACGAAAAGGTTCTGGAATGGACAGGGTCGCGTCTTGTGTCACCTCATCATTCACTGTTGGATTCGTCTCTGGTCGTGTAAGTGGATAAGGTAGATGTACAGTAGTAGATCCTCTCGACCGCTCTATATATCCTTTCCCACCTCAAGCGGCACCGTGATGTGCTCATTTGCCCACTTCACCATCTTGCCAAAGTCCCTGCACACTCTCCTCGGCCGCGTATCAATGGTCCATCCCGATCCACCGTCACCGCCCGATACGGGGTACATGGTTGGATCCGCATCGCACATGATCCGGACCCGCACCATCTCGAGACAGTGCTCGACATGATCGAGGATGCCAACGTTGGGGTTGCTGAAGGCGTGCACGTGGCTGTAGTTGTACTGATGGCGGTATGTGTACTGACGAACGAGGTTCTAAAAGAAAGTCAGAGATGTATCGTGTTAGCGTCTCTCTGATACGTACCAAACAGTGGATATAGTGGAAGCCCTCAAAATACGCCTGGATTCCTCCTCCCACCTCGGCAGGCAGGCGATGCCAGTCTTTTTCCTTGGCCGTCTTGTTCAGTAGCGGGAGTTGGCTTTCTGGGATGCCCATTGATCCGACTGCGGGAATGAGCACAAGAATTGTTAACAGTTTTCTTCTTGTTTCTGCATCGTGTATCCCCGTGGTCCAGTCCTCAAAAAAAATGAAACTCACATTGCCACAACGCATCCCAAGCATGCTCCAGTGTCGATGTGGGATGTCCCATGTACAGAGCTGATGGAGCGGTCCCCAGTCCCACGACGACCCCTGAAGACTCGCTGGTGTCGTAGTACTCGACTGCATCCAGCATTGGCGCTGATATCAATCACCCATTGTCAGCTCATCTAGGTAGTCATAGCACCTCACTTTTTCAACCTGGATGTATAGCCCAGCACTTACACCAGCCATTCAACTGTTTAGTACATTGCGGGTATGTCGGCCCACTCGAGAACCCGGCGATGAGGAATGCTACTGATAGGGAAAGTAGAGTGAAAACGCATGTGTTGGAGTACCGCTCAATAAGTGGGATCTTGGAAGGATTCGCTGGTGTTTCGACTTCTCTGCTGCTGCTGTCCCTGGGAAGAAAAGGGGCAGACTGTTCGTCCATTTCGAGGTCGAATGGTGGGGTGTTCATGATCACCTAGACCTAGGTATCCAGCGTAAGGAGGGGTTTTGGGCGTTGGGTGGTGTTGGAATTGGGTGAGCGCATGTCAGAGGTCCCGGTAAGAGGCAGGAGGGAAGAGAGAAAGGACGGGACTAACAGGGGCGTGCGTGGCACAATCTCTCATCTCACGTGTCGTCTGCGCTAGCAAATTCTCAACCTCCGGACGGTTAACGCTGGCTGGCTCAGCCGGTTTTTTTCAAGGAGCGAGTTTACCCCCTTTTTTTCTCCATTTACTTTTTTTTTTTTTTTCTGAAAGAGTTGTTTCTTAAGTTGTTTCTTATTTGGTTGCAGCCCTATCATTTCAATCTGCATTTTTGTTTCGCTAATTACACCCGTGTCGGTCTCCGCTCTGCCACTATTTCAAGCACCTTCCCCCAGTTGCGGCACTGATGAGTGGTCCCCCAGCCATCGACTCTCCGGCGGTGGCCATCGGGCTCAACCCTCGCCTTTTCCAGCGTCATGTCTGCGCTGCACATGATAGCTTGACGCAGGTAGTCAAAACAATGGTCGACGTGGTTGTCCACGGAGTCTACAAGAGGGGTATCGCTCTGCAGCGCAGCGTAATGCTTCCTGATAGATTTCTGCCTTGGGATTAGTCGTGTACATGGTCACCGAGGGTTACTCAGAAGGGATACTCACAAGACAATGCAGCTGATGGAAGACTGAGAGCGGAAAGCTGTCGTAGCCGTCAACCTTCGTCTCTAGACCTCGAGGCAAACCGAACTGGTCTAGTTGCGAGGACGGGATATACACGTCGCCGTGACGGCCGAGGACGTCCCACGCGCTTGCCGAGTGGGAGCTGGACAAATTCCAGAACTTATAATCCGGCTGGAACAGTTTCGTCTTGGTTGCTTCCACTGATCTCGGTCAATGCACGCATTCCCATTGGGGTTTCTCCAGTCGAGCCCGATGTACACATCACTTACACTTGGGGAGAGAAAAAACTGTGAGACCACCTTCATTCCTGGGCGTCTTGAAGGCGACCATGGCTAAGACCCAGATGATAATGAGAGTAGATCCAATGCCCCCGATTGTCGCATATGTGCGTGAGGTAAGTTGTCTCAGCTGGCTTGCCGGTGTGGCCTTTTCTGTCCCTTCAAGGGACCCTTCATGTTCTGGGTCATCTGAGTTGGAGACCTCGACGTATGCTTTGCGAGAAAACCGGACTATTGTGGGAATGAAGGCAAATCTTTTTTTGAGGGATTCCATGGTCTGATCAAATTCTCTCTGTTACCATGGTGAAAACGAGCTGCTCTCGGGCGAGCGATGATGTGCGGGTCTCTAACAAACCCGGAAGCTTTTTTTTTTCTTCGCTCGGGGACCAATTCCTCCGTTCTGACTCTTACTCGAAAGGTTAACATGCGTGTAAATCGAACAGTTAAAAGTCTGTGATCCCTGACGCGCAGATAGATAAGTCGACGTATGAATGCGGCGCGTCACACGCAATGTGACCAACACGACCCCGAGGAGGAAGGGTGTTCGCCAGCCCCATGTTTCTGAATTCTCTTAAATCCCAGTTAAATCCGTGGCCCATGCCTTGTACTCTAATCGAGGCCCTGGTATGAAGCGGGGAGGCTCTGACCCGTCTCTGCCGCTAGGTCTTGCATGGTTATCCGGACAACACTGATGTTCACTTCTCCCCTCGCAACTTTGACATAAGCAACCTGAATACCCAGAATGGCTTCCAGCCAGAAGGAGAAGACATCTTCAGACGCAGATTCAGAGTCAGACTTCTTAATTTCTGGCCCCGCGATTGCGAAACCGCCGCATCGCTGGCCATGGGTCTGCAGCACCGCCTTTCTCGCAACCCTCTGTGTTGGCCTCACGGTTCGAGTCCTGACATTTCAGTGTGAGGCTCCCACAGCTTGGAGGGCATCCGACTTCCGTACGTTTGAACGATCCAAAGATTTTGGAAGAAAAACTGACTTGAGCGTCTCAGCTGCGGCCCGGGGCATCATCGAGTACCACGATGTTCAGTTCTACGGCAACGGGGAATTCGACGATAACGGCACCTTTATCGTCAGGCACAAATCTCCCATCGACTACGTCGGGCCTCCTAGCCCAGAGGTCGACCAGGCGTGGGCAGACCTCATAGGCGAGCGGGACTTTCTCATCAGCGAGGAAGAAGCCCGTGAGATCTGGGGAGATGATTTTCGTGTGCACTGGCATCACAGGAAGAATGGGTACTCGGTTGGGCTAGACGTGTTTCACACGCTGCACTGTCTAGTGGGTTTCCATTTCATTGCTTTTTATTCAGAAAGATACCTACCTTACCGAGGCATCGAATCTAATACTGACCTTTTTTCTAGAACAACCTCCGCCGGTTTTACTACCCGGAGTACTACAAGCTCGACCCCAAGCAGCACGAAGCGCACGTGCAGCATAGAGGACATTGCATCGACCAGATCCGACAGTACATCATGTGCGCCGGCGACATGACAGCGTACGGGACGCGCTGGTTTGAGAACCCAGGCCGTAACTACGCCGACTCCGATGTTGTGCACACGTGCAGGAATTTTGACAAGCTGAGGGAGTGGACGAGGAACCGCTATCACGCAGTTGGAGGCCCTCATCTACCCGATGTCACTGTCTGGGAGCATTGGAAGCACGAGAAGGTTGAGTATCAGCCTGGGAGTAAGTAGTACCTTGGTTCCTGGGACTCATTCTGGTACGTAGGGGGTGGCTTCGAGTGCGGTGCAACGTAAAAACACCTAAGCCAAAACTGTCAATACCATAACAATGTGTGCTTCAATAGGGGCCGGCCCTAATACAAGTTACCCACATGTTTGAATGCTGACAAGTCTACGGCGTTGTGTAATCATGCCATGAAAATGATGCCACTCTGATTGGGCAAGAGCCGAGACTCGAGCCTTGCCGTTCCTGTCTTTAGAAGGCACAGCCAGGCGACTGACGCTCCCAACCACTCTTCCCATTTACCTTGCCTTACCTTGACGTCTCTACGAATAGTGGTAAGGTATTCTTGGCGGCCCGAACACCGGGACCTAGCAAGCTTGGTACCGCGTAACATGCAGGTCAAAAGGACCTGCCCTACTACGGCAAGGAGCCGAGCTAGCGTGCGGCGTAGAATTCGTTTTAGGTTGGGATCAATACCTACCTTAAACTTCTGGCCGTAGGATTCTGTGTAACCGTAACAAAGACAAGCTTTGCCAAGCTTTGGATCTGTGCCACATGCGCGCTTATTTGAAGTTTATGGAACTTGAGGCGAAGCAGGAACAACCACTTGTAAGAATAAGTCCAACAATATGCCATCCCTTGTAACGAATCTTGATGTTTCCAAGAAACACGAAAAATACGAAGTCTTATTTTAGGTCACACCACCCGCATGGCTTCAAGGTGACGCCGTCCATACACCTAAACACTGGTGCCTAACCAAACTGAAGGATCAACCACTACCAGACTCCTATTTGTTCCCACCCAAACAAACCCCTTCCACCCACCTCGCCGCTCTCCCACAAGGCACTTCAACCCACCCCCTGAACAAATCCGCCACCCAAACCAAGACAAATCCCGTCATCACCATGCCCATCGCAAATCCAGCCTGATACCTCCACCCGCTCCCCGTCCCCGTAACCCCCCAGAAAAACGGCACGGTGTAAAACCCAAACACGTGTAGTAGCGGCTCGTGCACGAGATACATGGAGAAGGAAATACGACCTAGGTACTGAGCGAGGGGGGAGGTGAAGGGCCGTTGGAGGGTGGGGGAGTGGGACAGTGAGAAGAGGATGAGGAAGGCAGAGACGGCGTGCCAGTAGCGGTAGTTGGGGGTGGTAGTGCAGAAGATGACGTAGCCGGGGACGCAGTTTTTGCCGAGGGCGTTGGAGCGGGGGAAGGAGGCTAGGTAGAGGGATGGGAGGAGGGTGACAAGGGGTAAGGCGCGGAGAAAGAATTTGTTGGTTGGCTTTGTTTTCTCGATGTTCTCATCGGAGTTGGACTGGGTGACTGGGTGTGGTGTTCGTCGTGTGTCGAGCTCGCAGAGGAGGATCCCTCCCAAAAAAGGGGCCATGTCCCAACGACCGCGGGACAGGGCGTAAGCGATAGCGGCGCAGAGAAGAGCAAGCCGGATGTTAGGGCGTGCGCGCGCCAGCATCAGACAGGTGAGGAAGGTGACGGCAGATCCCTTGAAGGACATCGGGATGGTCCATAGGTGAGGCCCGTAGACGAGGCGAGGCACGTCCCAGCGCCAGGGGTTGACTAACTCGTTGCCGACGAAGGATGTCCAGTGGCTGAGCTGTGCTGTAAAGGTGCCCAGTGCTTCAGCATGCACGGGCTGGCGTCCGGGCATGGCGGCATAGTCGAAGGAAAAGAGGCCGAGGTGGGTGAGGATCATGACCAAGAATGTTGATATGATGGGGGGCGGGAAGAGACGAAGCGCCCGACGGAACACCGAGCCAGACAGCGAGATAAACAGGGCGTCGTGGCTGCATGTTGATGCTCGTGAGTGGCGGATGGTTTTGGCTGACAGGACATAACCGGAAATAATAAAAAAGACCGGGACAAGGGGTCCGGCGTAGAGAAGACGAAGGTACGGGAGGCGCAACACGCCGTAGTACTTGTCTTGGTATCCGTATCCATAGTCGATGTGGTCTTGCCAGGGCAGTGTGAAATGCCGGACGAAGACCAATACCGCGACGAGACCCCGCAGTCCGTCCATGTAGGCTGAGGATGTGTGCCGTGCCTTGGGGACTTCCTTCACCAGTGGACTGGCTTGTGGTTCGAGTTGGGCCCTGGCCCAGCTTGGGAGGAGAGCCAGGCAAAGCGAGCGCGTTGCAATGGACATGACAGCTGTAGCCCGACGTCGAAGGGACGAGGGTCGACTCACAAAGCCGGCCTCGAGGTCGTCTTGGTTGCTCCGAGTTGCCATTGTGCGCTGTAAGAGGTTGCAGATGCCGCGCAGAAGGGCCAGTTTTCCTGGAAAGGAGGTACTTTCCCTTCCCCCTCTCTTGACTTCCCATTTATGCTCCAAGTATGATGCAATCCTCCGCCGGCATCACCAAGGACCTTCCGTGTTACCCATCCCCTATCTGCGCCTCCGTTGCACAGATAATGCGCAGGGCTCCCAGAAGGTCTAGCCTTGATGTGTGTTCCGTGTTGCCAGCGCGCTGAACTCAAACGCCGGACTTCAGTCAAAAGGGGTACCCAATCAGAACAACAATTCTGACCAGCCTGAGGTTATCCTCTTTATCAGGCTGGGCGGATTCGACGATCACTTGCCAGTTCAACTGTACAATAGCGGCATGGTGCTAGAATAGGCAGGCGCAGGCAGTGCCTCAACACCTGAGAGTCGAATGGTGTTGTCCTGGGTGTATCACACTCAGGGGTATCGCCTCTGGGAGTTGACGCCGCTGCCTGATTTCGCCGAACACGGTACCGATCCCGTCACTCAGTCTCAGTCTCTCATGTCGGCAAGTCTCAGTGCCTTCGGGGCACCAGGAGAAGAAATCCTGGGATTCTGTGTTCCCAACGGTTCAAGCTGTACTCCAACTATGAGGTTTCACATACATGCGGCTGATATATAAACCTTTAAGCCTACCGTCTGCAGTGCCCCATCCTCTAAACATCCATTCAACCGCAAATACTGCCAGCAAAACACTTGTTCCAAAAACCCAAACTCATCCAACAAACACCTCATCAGCATGCAGCTCCCCAAGATCGCCCTGAGCTTTCTCGCTCTGGCCTGTGTTACGGCCGCCGTTGCAATTCCCGGGACCGGCCGTAAGATAAGCCAGCAAAACCTCAAACTGTCATAACTCACAAAGCTACAGTATGCGCCCGGGGTGCCCGGGCTGCCCGCCATCTTTCCTCTGAGCCCGCCGCTGCCGGCCTCGTCGACCGCTCCGAAGGTGACGGCGTTGGCGCTGAAAAGATGAAGCGCTACGAAGGTGACGACGAGTGTGAATAGAGAAAGCACTACGATGGCGACGATGAAGGCGCTGAGTAAGAGAAGCGCTACGATGGCAATGATGAGGGCCCGGATAAGAAGCTATAGTTTCACGATATAGATCTGTATCTGGTCGCCTAGCTGCGAGAACATCATTGAGATCAGTTATTTCATGAGGTCTGGGACATCTGTCAATCCCATAGTTTCCCAGCAATCGAATACCGGAAATTCAGCTGCCATGTCAGGAGTCGTAGGAATAAGGCCACGTAACCAACCGAGCGAAAAGTCTCGACTACCCATTAGCTGCCAACTATTGTGCACTTCCCAAGAACTTGCCTCTCTAATAGCCCTTCAGAGCCGTGAGTTTGAATTAGACTCAAGCGTTGGAACCACAAGTGCGGCGCAGTTAAGCTACCCATCATGCATGCTGCTGTACCGCGTGACAACATAAGCTTGACCGTTACACAGGTTCGTGGTCTCCGTGCCACATGTCCGCCGACACCGAGACTTCGGGCGTTCTTTTGCTGAGCGCAACTAGGTGGGTAGGTTTTGTTACTCCGACCTTCCAGATTTGGAAAACTTGCGTCCCCGGTTCCTCCAACAGAATTCGTTCCTTTCTGCCTAGGTACGTCCCTCTAAGCACTTGGACGTTGGTCCGGACGTCCCTGGAGATGACGGTCTTGTCAAGTCCTAGGCCCCTATTCCTCCTGACCAAGGCATTTTCTCAGCACCGAGACCTTCTAGCTCCCACCTCTGTTGCTTCCCAAGTTACTACCCCCTCACCGTTCTTGCAACCTCGCGCTCTCACCTAACCCACCTCCTGGACTTGAGTTAGCTTGACCTGAATCAGCTCGACGACATACATGAAGATGGCTCGACTGTTCACCTTCTGGAACAACACATCGTCGTCTGCTTCACGCAAACAATACCAACACCTCCCACTATTCTCATCCGAATCATCCGACTCAGCGTACCACGACGAAGTCTCCAAGCGACACAGTCAAGATGCCACTCCCCTCAGCGGACCTCTCTCCCCTCAAATCACCTCACCATCACGCCCCACCTTCCTTCAAGTCTTCCCATGGATCCTAACCATCACATTCATGACATCCTCCGTCCTCCAGTACGGCCATCGTGGACCATGGTCCCGCGCTGCTGAGTTTCCTCTCGCCCGTCCAACGGATTTCAAACCGCTCCGGTCGGAAATCGAGACCCAGATTATCACTTTCACCGGGGCACCCGTATTCATGGAGAACGGAACCTTCTACGTCCCGAACCCCGGGGAGAAAACTTACATTGGGGAGCCATCCCCTGAGATTGATCAAAATTGGGAAGAGATTACAGCGGGGCGATATTTTCTCATCACGGCGGAGGAGGCAACGGACGCGTTTGGGAGTGCGTCGGATTTGTATTGGAATGATAAGGTTGGGGGGTATATGGCTGGGTAAGTTTTTGATGGGAATGCTGTTGTCGAATGGGCGACTTACACGGGACTGTTCACACAGGATTGACATGTTTCATGCGCTTCATTGCCTTGTGAGTTTACCTATCTATTTCTCTCGACCTGATGGACAAACAGATTAATTGACTGTTTCTTGCTCGTACAGAACCGTTTACGACAGGCCTTCTGGCCGGATTACTATCCGCAGTCAGGGCATCACAACACCTACATCCACAGAGGTTAGCCGTACCACAACCCCCTTCATCAAAGTTTGAGGGCTAATTCCTCCGTCCCTGACAAAACAGAGCATTGTATCGACCACATCCGACAGATGCTCATGTGTCAGGGAGATATGACCCTCATCCCGACCGAGTGGACAGATTACCTCGGGCGCAACTATGTGAACTCGGATGTGCCACATACCTGTAGAAACTTTGGGAAGCTGAGAGATTGGGTCGTGTCTCGGCATAACGGCTCCAGGACTGTTCCCGAGTCTGATGAGAAACATCATGCCAAGGGCCACGGTCTGAACGGACCGCACTGATTTGAAGTTTGCTGAGGATAATTGTCCTGAGCTCGAAAACCCTCCATAACAGAACATCTGTTCGGGTATTCCGTGCGGCGTATGGGCATTAGGATATGGCAGCGCATGGGTTTACAGCACAGCTTGGTCTTTTTGTTATTATATAACCTTGGATTCGGCCACGACTATCGTGGCCACGAATTATGAAGAAAAGTGAAGAAAAAGCGGCTGCAGCGCTCTCGACATGCATGTGTACCGGAAGTACCGTGGCCGGCGTCAGCCACTAACAGTTTTGCTGGAAAGCTTGGTGGTGTCACGTTAGCGTCCCTGCAACGACTCCCTCCGTTGGACTCCCCGCTATTATTCACCAAGTCAAATAAATGATTTGGCAAATAGGGAGGCAGCATCTGCTGCGTCATTGTGCCCCACTTTGGACACATCGGGCAACGACCTCGAAACTTTTGAATCTCCAACTTTTTGTGTCGCTAGACACAACACCAAAAATGTCGCGATCTAGCACCCCGCACCCCACCACAATCTCAATTCCCCAGATCGAAGATGAAGGAGAAGCCTATCTCGTCCAGTCTTTCCTCGACCACGCGACCAAATCTGGCCGTCTCGTCCCCGCAAACTCAAACCGTGACGCCGAGGAACCACTGGTCGACCTGACACAAGCTCTACCCCTCCGCTCCAAGCGCACCGAGCGCCTTCGAAAGAAGCTCGAAAAGAAGAGCAAAACGCTACCACCCCGCGCTTTGAATCTTCTCGACCTTCCTCAGGAGATTTTTACCCACATCCTCACATTCCTGCGGCCAAGCGACATTATTGCGTTCCGCAACGTGAGCAAGGATGTCCGGAACTTTGTCCTCGCCGAGGAGACATACATCGCCAACGCCATTATCAAGCTGCGTTATCCCGTGCTGGCCAAATGTCTACCCCCACCAGTTTCCCTCTCCGAGGTCGACCCATCCGCCCACGAAGCCCTCCTCAACCCTGAACGGAGCGAGGTGCAGACTCTCTTCATCAAACCTTTCCAGCACGTGCCCGCCCCCGATGCCGAAATAGTCTGCTCCTGCCTCGCCTGCATCCAGCGCTGGCTCGCCCTCTGCGTCGTCGTCGACTTTGCCCACTGGCAGGACCATCTCGACAAGAGCGACCCCATCCCTGTGATCCCGCGCGGCACCCGCCCGTCCTGGAACGAGCTACTGCTCTTTCAGCATAGCGTCACCGTGCTCTGCACTATGAGAAAACAGCTCTGGTATGCGCGTCTTCTCGAGAAGCATCTCGATTCGACCGTGCGTTCCATCCGGCGGCATAGCGCAAACAAGGGCAACCGGCGGCGCCGGTTCCGAATGACGGAAGAGGACGCCGCGGCGGGGACGGACGCGTTTCTGGAGAGGAGCGGCCCGCCGACGGTGGATTTGCCGTTTCATCGCGACAATTATTACATGCTTGAGGCCTTCCTGCCAAATCGGAGCTGGATTGCGGATAGGCAGGCGTGGGTGTATGTCCCGCTCGAGCAGCATGACAATGACGTGCGCATGTTAGTGCAGTGGCATCCGTACCGGCAGAAGAAATCACAGGAGAAAGAACCCACAGTATGACTGAAATTAGATATTTACGTTTATAAGGTTTTATCAACACCACATTACACCCCCTTTTCTGGCAGTGATCACTTATTTGACCCTGCACAGCCGCGTGCCATCCTCGACAACCTCCCACTTCTCCGTACCCGGCGTGGCGATGGCATAAAACACGCCATGGGGATCCCACTTGCCCCTCGCGGTCTTGAGGGTAGGATACACGCTGCCCCAAAAGTGGCCCTGCCAGTTCTCCTGGTACGGGTCCGCCTCGTTCACATACGTGCACCCGCTGTTGCTCGCGTCCCGCAGCGCCTTGTCAATCGTGTTGGTCAGGACGTTCTGCAGATCGGCCTTGTAGGCCAGCGGCACGCCCGGCGGCACAACCACTGTCGCGATGACGAAATCAGTCGCGTTACGCCACGCAGGGTGCGTCGCGCTGTTGGAGACGGGCTGGCCATAGCCCGGGTTGAACAGGTGTCCAATAATAAAGGCGAAGACGTCAGGGCGGTCGGGGACGGCCACGACCGTCTTGAAGGCGTCGATGATCTCGTCGTTGCGCTCGGCCACGTCGGCGTGGTCGAACATCCACCCGCCCGTGATGGCCGAGTTGCCCGACGCCTCGTCCTCGAACAGATCGACGTAGAGGTCGAAAAAGGTCGGGAACTCCTTGATGGAGAAGTCGTGCGGGATGTTGTGCGCCGCCAGCTCGGCGAGGAACGGCGCCAGCACGGCCTGCAGCTCGGCCGCGGTCTTGCCGATGCCGACGAAGGGGCGCGCGCGAAAGGTAAACGGCATGAGCTCAAAGTAGACGTACAGCCCGTTGTCGACAAAGTGGTTGGACCACTTGTGGAAGATCGAGGTCCCGTTCCAGAAGGTGTCGGAGTCGACCGTGTGCGTCGTGTTGATGTACAGCTCGGCGCCGGCGGACGGGAGGTCGGGGAAGGTCTTGACCGTCATCGAGATGATGACTGCGTACGAGGCCGGGCCGCCGCCCTTGAGGGCATAGAAGAGGTCGGTGTTCTCCTGGGCGTTTGCGTTGAGGTATGTGCCCGAGGCGGTCACAACCTCGAAGGCGAGGACGTTATCGGCCGCTGTTTCTGTGTTAGATATATGGTTCGGGAGGATAGAGAAATGAGGCGAGGATGGGAAAACGTACACATTCCCTTGAGCGGGGTCCACGGGCCGTGGCCGCCGCCCTGGATGAAACCGCCGGCAATACCGACAGTAGGGCACTCGCCGGTGACGATGACAACCGGGGGGTTGCGCGCGTGGCCCTGCTCGAGGATCGAGCGGCCCTGCACGCCGGCGCCGAGCTTGACGGCGCCACCCCTGTAGCCGCCCGGTCCGTTGTACTTGTTGATCCACTCGACTGACTGGAAGCTGTGCGTGTTGATGATCAGGGAACCCCAGCCCACGGAGCGGCCTGTAAGAGTGTCAGTGTGGAGCCCATAAACAAACAGCGTTGACCAAAAGATCCACCGGCAATCTTTTCGATATCGATTCAACGGCAAGCAGGAAAAAAAGCACTCACCAATGAAATCGTGGCCGGTATTCCGGACGATGAGGCGGATGTTGTTCTTGCGCGCAAAGTCGATGCCGGCCTTGACGTGCGCCTTGGTGGTTGCCTTGATCACGTACACGCCGTAGTAGCCGAGGGTGCACGGCTCGGTGGGGTCGGTGGTGGGAAGGCATGTGTCGTTCGTGGCGTAGGTCCAGAGGGCGGCGGCGGGCTGGGAGACACTGTTTTGGTCAGCTTTGTATCCTCAGAGCTAGGTGCTTTCTGTTTATTAGGGGTTACCTACGTCCAGCTCTCACTGGCAAAGTTGGCCAGAGCATCCTGGCACTTGGCCGCGTCGTACGTGTTGAACGTACCCAGGGGCCCCGTCATGGTGTTGTGGCAGTACGCGCCAGGCGGGATATGGACGCTCAGAGCACCGCCGACGGTCTGGTTGAGCTGGTTCCACTTGGGCTGTCCAGGCCAGCATTTCTGCCCCGGATAGCACTTGCACTCGTACTTTTTGCCGTTGATGGTCGCCGGCTCGAGCTTGGCCACGTCGGACCAGTCGAGGCCGCCAGGCCCGCCGGGTCCCTTGAGGGCCGAGAGCTCGGCGTCGGCCTCCTCGAGGCTGTCGACGATCTCGATGTCGTCGCGAGAGAGGACATATCCGAAAGCGGAGTGGACGAGCGCCGTGGCCGCGAGGGCCCGGGTCAGGGTCGCGGAGCCAAACATCTTCACCTCGGAACGAAGGATGCGAGGGTGGGTGGGATGAGAGGTGACCAGAAGGAAGCCAGGACAAGTCGGGCACCTATGGGCTTCTTATAGCGCGGCATTTTTGGGAGCGGCTGGGAGGTTGTCGACATGATGCTTTGCCAAGGTGAACACGCAATCTCGCGTTCTTGATGAAGACCGCTCCGGTGCTGGATATGCGGGCGCCCGGCCCCGCCGCTTGGGAGCTCGGTTGCGCCGCCGAGCTGCCCTACACAGGTCGGTGGGCCGGCGATGTTGCATCGGCGACAGGGGCCGTGGCCAGACGTTCATGGCATTGAATTGACCAGGATGTGTTGAATTCAACGATCGCCTGGTCTTTACAACATTCTTGGCATATAAAACACTTGAGAAAATACGAACCAACGGAAAGACTTGTTTGTTTGTAGATGTGAGATATGCATCCGGGATGGTGGGCTCAAATCTTTTCGACGCCTGCATCCCCAGTCCGAAGATTGAGTTCATCGATACATCTGTACATGCAGCCTAGGCGTGCCCACTATTCTATCCACGACGTAACCTCGCTGGGGGAATTGCCGGTGGGACCGCTAGGTACTGGCCCGCGAATCCTTCTCGTCTATGCCCACGTTGCCGGTGGGTTGGACGGGGACGCCAAGGGAAGATGAACAAAGATACCGGCCGGGGTCTTACGTACAAACCGGGTATACGCGAGGGTGGAAACATGACCATGGGGCTCGTTGCTACCGTAGTTTTTCTTGCACGAGTTCTGTGCCCGTCCAATGAGCGGTTGGCATTCTTTCCAGAATCCAGCGTCATGCCATGGCCCATGGGATCATATGTGATGGGGCAAGTCCTTTTTATAGCGTGCCAACGTAGGATCGACATCTTCTCGGCATAGGCACCCGTTGACAGGCTGCCATAGTTCTGGTGAAGCTTCTAGAGTACACACGACGAGGGCCATGACACCTATCTGGGCGGTCACGCCACCGGTACTTGGCCCGGCAAATTATCTTCCGATCTTGTTAATTGCAGGGGAATGCTAGAAAAAATTTCGAGAAGCTCATTTCATAGAAGTGGTTGCATACGGGGTCTCGGTGGACCATGGTGTTGTTCTCGGCGTGCGGATGCATTGGGGCACATCAGTGCAGGGAATGTCAAAAATGTCTGGCATGGCCATAGGACTGCCTAACGAGCAAGTAGTCATCTCCAATAGGCAGAATGGCCGAGTGGTCTAAGGCGCCACGTTTAGGACTTACCTAAGCATCCTCCGTGGTCTGAAAGGGCGTGGGTTCGAATCCCACTTCTGTCACAACAACTCTCTCTCGAGAGTCACGATCTTTTTGTTCTTTGGTCATTCAAATAACTCGGCCATGGCTGGGAAATGCCTGTGCGCGGTAGATAAATCGATACGTTTGCTCGGGAACCTCGTGGGTTGGTGTTTTTGCGTAAATTGCCTCCGTTGTCTGGTCGGAGATACTGTAATTCCAAGTGACCGGTATGGGGACATGCATAGCACCAAAACAATGTGCCGAAAGATTTTTCTACGTCTCAACCTAGGTTGCGATATCTTCCTGTGATCTCATTTCTCATGAGAGGCAGTTTATGGCTGGTGGTTCTCTCCTGAAAACTCTATCGCTCTCCTAATTCCAACTGACCAGCGATCCAGAGTTGAGACTCCTGCTGACCATCAGGCGCATCGCCGGTGATTCAAGAACAACAATATAGAATCTGCAAAGATTGTAAAGGGGAAAGGGGGGATTCGACGCTCATGACTTTCCTGGTGCACTCGGGATGTGAAGAACGGCCCGTGGTGCGATCAAATCCATGTATAGAAGCCGGCTGCAGCGGTTGCGATGTGTGCCGTCATTTTGAGTAATGCGCTCTATGTCTTTCGGCCGAGAACTGCCAGGCAAAAAATGGACCTTCTTTCCGAGCATGGTCTATACACGAGAATACTCCGCATGGATAGCCATCAAACAAGTGAAAGAGGCAAACAGATGATAAACTCAAGGATGCTGAAACGGGAGTTGTAGGAACCTTTGGCGGGATATGCCGTTGAAAGTCAACTGTCTTCGTCACAGCCACTTTCACAGGGTCCTGTCTGCGCCTCCCAGACTCGGCTTCGCCTATAACTTAAAGCCCCCACACTGACGTCGATCTATGGAGATTTCTGTGAAACAAACCGAAGAGACCCCGCTAGATTGTGGCTAAGCGCTCTTCACGCGCATCGGTGTTGCCACGATCGCCGCTGGTCTGTCGGCCAGACGCATCCATGTGGGTCAGGCGTGGGACCGGACTGTCGGCCGCCGACTCATCGGACCACAAGGGTCCTCACCCGTGAGGCGATGACGCCCCACGCATCTGGCAAAGGCGGCAAGTGTGTTGGCAGGAGGTGGCAGGTGCGCTTGGCGACGAGGAAGATAAATATTGTTAATTCGACGTTTCTCGTTCTTCCCGCATCAAACTCCCGAATCACCTCGATTTACGACCTCCTAACTTTACACCAATATTATCTTAGCTTTGCATCAATTTACCTACTTTCACCGACACCACAAAGCAAGCACCATGTTCCCCGGCAACAACACACCCTACGGCCAGGGCCGTGGCGAGGCCGCCTCGTACTACAACGACGACCGCTGGCAGCAGCAAGAGTATGCTGCACAAACTACCGGTAGCCCGGGCTACGGCCGCGGCCAACCGCCATTTTCCCAGCAGAATCAACAGTTCGGCTACCAGCCGGGACTCGAGCAGGAAGGTGAGCGCGGCGTCCTCGGTGCCGTCGGCGGTGGTCTGGCTGGCGGCGTGGGCGGACACGCGCTGGGCGGTAAAACTGGCCATAGCAAGCTAGGCAGTACGTTTCTCCTTCGTTCCCCTGCCTCCCCCCCATCCAGCCCCTTGCTAAAACGGCCTCAGCCGTCCTCGGTGTTGTAGGCGGCGCCTTAGCAGGGCACAAACTCCAGGACGGCATCTCGGATTGGAAAGACAAGCGCGATGAGAACAGGCCCCAATCGAGCGACGACAAACACAAGCCCTTGGGGCTGGGCGCGCACGGCGTCAGCTACGCCGGCAATTTCAGCGGCTCGTCGCGCGACATCCGGCTCGACTGCTCGGGGAGCGCATATACCCTGCACGCGTCGTGCAAGCGCATGGACAAGTCGTACCAGGCGAGCAGCATCGATCTGAACCGGGTTCTCGAGAACGATCGCGGCAGTTTCCGGTGGGTCGACAATACAGTCAGAAAGAATGAGGGTCACGACCGCCCACGACAGGTCACAGTGCAGCAGGGCGACACCCTTCGAGCGATTGCCTCGCGAGTGGGTAGTTCGTGGGAGGAGATGGCGCGGTTCAATGGGATTGCGAATCCTGACCTGATTTATCCCGGGCAGCAGCTGGCCGTGCCGGGTGATGCTGGACATGGACATGGACATGAGGGGCCGAAGATGGGCAACTTTGGCATGTCGGCGCGGAACGTGAGGCTCGTGGATGGAGGACGACGGTTGGAGGCCGAGTTGTTGAGTACGGATGGGCAGTGGCGCGGAAGCTCGATTGTGTTGGATGAGAGGATAGGGAACGAGAACGGGACGCTGACTTATGTCTGCTAGGTGTCTATCATTCGTGATGGCGACGTTTTGCGGGCCGAGGTGGTGTTGATTACGGGGTGACTCAGGGCGTGATGGGACAGGATGGTGTTGGTTGCCTCGCCATAGCCTCCACAAGTCGAAGTCAACATCAACAGGGGGGGTCGTCGCGTTTGGTGGTTTGTTCACATGGGTGTTGGTTGTTTGGCTTCCAACATTTTCGGCGTCGGATGCATGAAGATCAGAGATAGCAGGGTAGCTTCAGACAGTTTTGCACCTAAGTTCAACGAGTTCCATGAAGAGAAAGATTGCTGGCTGGGTGGATGTCGCGTCGTCGAGAGACACGTGAGGACTCCGAACAAGCTTCCCCGCGTTTGCTACCCCTGTCAAGGCCACGCCAACCACGCATCACGACCGCACAGCCTCAGTAGGACTTTTGTGATTGCAGTATAAAGTCAGCCAGCAACCCTTACGATATCCCGTCCCAATCTCATTCGGCATCCATTCTCGTCGGTCATCATGGACAATCTCCACCACCACTTCGGCAGCCGTCCGGTCTGGGAAACCTGGACAGTCGACAAGGCGCCCACCTTTCAGACCCTCGAGCTCTGGTGTGACGACGAGGGGGAGACAACCAAGGTGGAAACCCGATCAGTTCCATCACTGTCGGTGGACAACTGGTTGCACGAACCGTCAGAGAAATACATCTCGACAACCGACCACACGCGTATGCTCCGGCTGGTCTGGATTGGACTCGACTCCGAGACATGTCGACACAGTCCCTCAACCCGCGAGTTACAGCGCATCCTGGAGACGTGGGACCTCGAGCGTGGCTACGACTACGCTCGCAGCTCCTTCGCTGGCGTGTCCGCGCTGCCCCCTTCGCCCTCCCACCCAACGAAGCAAGTCTTCACCGCGACATACCACCCCAAACTAGCCATGGCCTGGTCGCACGACACCGAAACCTCACAAACCAACATGGTCATTTTTGCCGAGGGCGAGGAACGCACCGAGTTCGCCCGCACACTGCGGTCACGCTGGAGCCGCGCGCTGGTCAGCCACGCTATGTTCCCCGCGCTGGTCTGCAGCCTGGTGCTGGCGCGCGAGCTGGACGGCACGCTCGACGAGATCAAGACGGTAGTGCGCAACGTCGAGGCGCGCACCGGTCACCATCGCTTCTCGACGCGGCGGCAGACGCGTCCGGCTGCCGGCGAGCTCGGGTCGTTGTCGGCCGAGATGAGTGGGTGCAGCGCCAAGCTGGCGAACGGATCGCGGAAGCTGCAGGTGGTTGAGGCGTTGAATGCGTTTATGCGCGAGCATCTCGGGGAGGAGGAGGATATTCCACATCCAGCTGTCGAGACACGACCGAAGACCGCGGATTCGTATGGCGAGCATTCGTTTCTCAAGGAAATTGACGAGAAGCCAAGACCGACAACGACAACGACAGAGTCGGGACCGGCAATCCTCACACACTACCTCGGCATTCTTGGTCATCGCGCCGCCATGCAGCAGGTCGACACGACCTACGTCCAGCAGCGCGTGCAGGTCCAGATCGCCGCGCTGTTTCACCTCATCGCGCAGCAGGACAACGCCATCGCGTTCGAGACGGCGTCGGCCACGCGCAGCATCGCCAAGGATAGTCTGCAGGACTCGTCGTCGATGAAGATGCTGGCGCTCGTCGCCATGTTTTTCCTGCCGGCGAGTTTTGTCGCCGCGCTGTTCTCGGCGCCGCTGTTTGATTGGGACGGGGTCGGGGCCAAGGGCGGCAGCATCGGGGTCGCGACTAAGCCGCAGTTTGCGCTGTTTTGGGCGGTTGCTGTGCCTTTGACGGTTGCTACGTTTTTGATGTATGCTGCTTGGATTGTTGCGCAGAAGAGGAGGATGAGGAGGAGGTTGAGGGTTGGTGATGTTTGAACGGGATTTGTTGGTTCATTTGTCCGATGGAAGACGTTGATGTGCGCGGAGAGGGTATTTCCTCGTCCCCACGCATATGAGCTCCACGTTCTATGCAGCGAATGTAAAGGAGATAAAATCAAGTTTCTCATATCGTGCTAAAGTGTCTGCTCTGTGTGAAGCTCACATGGTGGGGGGGGGTGCCTGAAGCCAGATCTGGAGTTCCACTCGTGGTTCATTAGGTGCCATGTTGGATTACCTCCACACAGCAGGGCGTAGACCCTAGGAAGTTTCGAAAATGAGATTTATCGCCAGCAGAAGCTGTCTGAGCTGCGCTCCTTTGACTCTTCGAGTCCCGAGATCGGATGAAGGTTATCAGGACCCACTTGACGAATGTGGCAAGCACGTTGTGCGCTGGACCTCGTCGATTCGCCCGTCAGCCAGCTGCAGCCTGATCCATCTCGTTATCGCGCCACCACGCCAATTCTCACTATCGTCAGCTCTCACCGCCTCGGCCCGTCCCGGCCGTTTCTTACTTTGACAAAGAAGCAGAGGCTAGTGTTGTCGCTAAGGTAGTTATCGGCAAGTGGCCAGGGTTGCCTCGAGCTGAAAATTTTCAGGACCCACCCACAACCGATTTTGTTCACTAGGTAGGTAAGTATTTATTCCGCTCTTCACAATGGAGTTATCCTTCTTCTTCAACCTTCGCCCCGCTATTCCTTCCTTTGGCTCTTTTTCTTGATCCTGTCGCGACCAATGCGGCCAGCGGCGGGGCGGCCGCTGCCTCCCACAAGCAGCTTGCCGTCGCTGCGCCGACTCGATGAGTTGACCGAGTCCCGTCTCTTTTCTGCCCTCGACGACCTGTTCGCGATATACTGCCCCGTTTCTGTTCCGAAGCTCGCCTTCGAACATGTTTCCAAGCCGTCACGTCGCTCGTTGCTGAATCAGCCTCCGCCCCTGACCGACTCTGGTTACAACTCGGGATATCCTTCCGACAACGAGGATGATGACGATGAGAAGGACTCGCCTGAGGGACATCTCGCCCCTATTCGGACCGACGAGCTGGAACGGGCGTTTGCGATAAAATGGCTGGAGAGGCTCGTTTCGTGCGCTGCCGACGAAGACCCGCGTCCTGCCTGTTTCTCCTCCGACGAAGCACAGCAGTCAGTTCTCGAGCAGGCTGCGGACCTACTCGTAGCGCTGCTCAACCCGGTTCATGATGGCGTTGATCACCCGGATGAAAATCAGGACGAGGAAGACGGTTTCTGGCGGGAGTTCACATTCGCCATGCCCGATAGGCTGATTCCGATCACGGTACGCCTCAACGACGGTCTAGCCGGTGCAGCTGACCACACCGACGTTGGTCTGCAGACTTGGGGAGCGTCCATCGTTCTGTGTCGGATGCTATGCGAGTCACCCTCGCGCTTCGGCGTCACGCGTGATAACCTGGGGCCGTCGCCGAAGATCGTCGAACTCGGTGCCGGCACGGGGCTTGTCAGTCTATGTCTAGGCCAGCTCTTTCCTCGACTGGGGATTGAACAAGTATCGGTGGTCGCAACGGACTACCACCCGTCTGTCATTGCCAACCTCGAGCGCAACATTGCGGCAAACTCTGTAGACGGGACGTCTCCTGTGCAGGCGTGTGTTCTCGACTGGGCGGATACAAAACTAGAAGGGCCTATGCAGGAGGTGAAGGCGGATATGATCATTGCAACCGACGTGGTCTATGCGCCGGAGCACGCAGCTATGCTGTATGACTGCGCCTCGCGTATTCTGGCGCCGGGAGGGACATTCTGGCTGCTCCAGACGGTGCGGCAGAATGGCAGGCACGGCGATCATGCCGATTCGGTCGAGCCCGTGTTTGGGGACAGAGCTCTGGACGAGAAGCCGGGAGTGTTGAAGATCCTCAGTTCTGAGAGACTGGAGAAGGTTGATGGGGTTGGTCGCGGGGATGAGACGTTTTATAGACTCTTTAGAATTGGGCGGGACGCATAGAGATAGACGATAGGGTTTAGAGTAGATGATACCCGGTGGGGGATACTAGACGGACGATCAATGAGTATTCTTGATGACGATCAGCCATTCATCTACCTAGCAGAGGACTCCTAGAGAGTGGTTTGAGTGCCTCCGAGAGTGAAGATAGTCCTTCCCAGCTGGGATACCACGCATTCCACGATCGTCCATCTCCGTCCAGGCCAAGCTATACCTCCAAGAATACCTCATCGGTTCCGCATCTAGGTTGTGCCCGTCCATCGCCGGTGAATCTCCCGCATGGCGAGTGTCAGGACTGCCCACGGCCAGGGTTAAGGTTCCGGTTCAAATATATAGGAGCGAAAGCCCCCAGCCGGATTTTGGGGGGTTCGGCGACCATTCCACTTCCTGTATTCTACCTATTAGTTGAAGCAGCCAGAATGGGAGGTATCGCCATGCTCACGAACAGCGCCTGCGCTAACTATAGCCACCTTGTCACACCGCCAGTGCTCAGGATCCGACAGCGAGCAGCTTGGACTAATCCTCAATCGCGCTCGTGCCCCGAATATATACACTCCAAGACATCCATTCCATGTCCGCCCCGCCAACCGCCTATGTGTTGGACTTCCATCCGGTGCCCCGGCAACTTTCACAATCCTTGTCGATTATTACCGGTAGGGTGTTGGTCGTCGGCTTCGTTGGGTTGCGGCATTCTTCGGTCTCGTCGGCTGAGCCTCGTTGTAGACAGGGGACCAGCACGTATCTTGCACCCCGCTGGCCGCAGAAGCCGCATTGTACGGGTCTTCCCTGGATTATGCACATGGTTCGAGGTGGTGGGGTGAGACTGTGTTGGATGTACATGTAGCCAGAGACTGAGAGGTGTGTGCAAGGATTTGTGGGTTTGGATCTGTCAGGCGCTGGCGTGTAGTGATAAGTTGGAGATGGGTGATGGATGGGATATAGGCCAGGGGAGAGAGGGAGGGTTCTGGTGTTTATATGTAGGAGGTGGGCAAGGATTGATGAGCTGGCTATGCTCCAAAACATTCCTCGGAGGCATCTGCGTGATGGAAGGTCCAGCTGGTCTTCCATCTTTCTGTAGAAGGCTGTGTGCTTCCAGAAACGGCCTCCAGCTAGAACTTCAACCATGAACACCTGTTTCCGGTTATTCACTTGCGTATCACTTGATCAGATTTCATCCGAACCTTAAACAACATCTTTGACGTGTTTCCAGCATTGGTCCTTCACCCGATCCGCACAGCGGGGATATACACCACTACCCGGTATTAAACATGGTACAGGACGTCCTTGTAATGAAAATATGTGCGGGCTGCAGTACTTCGAAACACCAGGCTCTCACACAAACAGAAGCTTGGAATCCACCCGGATATTTTAGTATTGAAAACAAGACTGTTATTCCGGCGTGACAACTAGCTCTCAACTACCAATGCTTCATACCCATCGGATACCACCTCTGTCGTTGCAATATCCCTTGTCCTTCATATTCCCTGTCGTGTCCCTTTCGATAGCCATATTCCGACACCTTCGAACGACCTCCTGTCACTCTTCGTATTCCTTCTCAGCCCCCCGTTCCCAAATTCTAACACCGACATTCAATAGTAAGGCCAATTACCGGGCCCAAGATAGGACCCGTATGGGCGGTCCTGGTCCTGTGCCTTCTCTTTGCCCTTCGACGACTCTGTCTTCTCCTTCTTCTGCGGCTCGCTGTCCTCCTTCTTGGGGTCCTCCTTTCTCTTGCCCTTCGTGTCCTCCTTTTTCGGATCGGAGTCCTTTGTGTCGGGCTTCTTAGGTTCGGAAGACATTATTTTAGTGTCTGTCGCTCTCAAGCCGAGGAGGAACCTGAGTGTTGGTGGGGGTGTCTGTTTGTTTGTGTGTGCGGCGCCTTGGAGGAGGGTCAGATTTCGTTCTTTATGAGGCTGGTACTAGAGGTTCCTTGCTCACTTGTGTAGTTCAGTGGAGGGTTGGTTTGCGGATGATGGATTGGGCTGATGGAGAGGGAAGGGGAGGCTTTAGGCTTCTTTTATATTGCTCAGTTCCAACCATGGTGAGCTACCTCAAATCAAGCGGGAGGTGTGAGGTGGTCTAGATCGTCGCTCATCTCTTATTGTTGATACATGAAATGTTCCATATGCCCTATCATGTGACGTGTCGTCTGGAATACGTCCATGTCACAGTAATGAGCGACCTATCACGACTCAGGGCTTGCAATTGGATCCGCCGCTCGCCAAGGTCCTTCGGATGAACTCGCACAGTTTGAAGCCCGATCCAAACCCGCCCCACTCTAATTCTGATTCATGACGCAACGGCATCTAGTTCATGACCCGTTCCAGGCGCGCCAAGTTGTTGTTCGGCTCGCATGGTACCGGCATTGGGGGACCAGATTCAGGTGGCAGCGTACCTTCGCTGGCAACGCTGGCTCGGGGTGGTCAGAACGTCACCGAAGCAATGGGCCGCAGTGTTACATATTATGAAAATGATGTCTGCGGACGGGGAGAAGGAGGGAGGTTGGAAAGAAGATATGATTAGGTACGTTGCTGTCCTTTCGGCCAAGAGTCTGGTACTTGTTCTGTAAGGCTTTCCGATACACCGATAACCCCATTGGTATAGTAAGGGCTGTCGTGGGTAGGTCCAATGTACCTACATGTAGGCACATCCTTACTTACGAACCTAGTTAGGTATTGACGAAATGGGATATGTTGACCTACCGAGGTGATCTTAGCGTTTCCAACCACTGCTCCGGGAGCAGGCGACATTACCGTCAGCCCATTTTCCCGAGACCACGGCCCAAGTATTTCCGCGCTGCACCTCCACTGGAAACAGCCTGCCAATCAGAAAAGGGAACCCGGTAAAATACCACTCCCCAGAGACCAACCGACCGGGCCCTACGCAAGAACGTGGTATAATCCGGGGTTTATGACCTGCGGGGCCCCCGAGCCGAGATGCCAAGCCTTCGTGACCCCTGACCGCGGGCCGTCGAGCTCCGTCGTCGAAAAAATCACCGTTTGAAAATTATATATCTTTCATGATGCCTGACTTCGACGTCTACTTTTTGAGAACTGGCGTCCCACGGTCTTGCCACAATGCATCTCGCCGCCCTGTCGTTGTTCCTGTCGGGTCTCACTGCCGTCGCCGCAGCCGGGCCCGTCCGACCACCGGGTCCGCCACAGGTCAAGGTGCCGAAGGGATTCGTGACGGTCGATGGGAACAAGTTCAAACTTGATGGCAAAGACTTTTACTTTGCTGGGAGTAATGCGTATTACTTCCCGTTTAACAACGTATGTCATCCCTCTATCCTGGCCCTCTTCTCCGGCACGCTGTGGGACAGGCGCTCGACCCATTCCACTTGGATGAGCAAGAAACTGACATATTGCATCACAGAACGAAGCCGCCGACGTAGAGAAAGGCCTCCTCGCTGCCCGCGACGCTGGCCTCACCGTTTTCAGGACATGGGGCTTCAATGACAAGAACCGCACCTACAACCCTAACGGCCTGCCCAACTACGGCAACGAGGGCGCCGGCCCATCCGAGGTCGTGTTCCAGTGGTTCAACTCTAATGGCACCGTTGATATCAACCTCGAGCCCTTCGACAAGGTTGTCAACGCCGCCACCAAGGCAGGAATCAAGCTCGTCGTGGCCCTGACAAACAACTGGGCCGATTACGGCGGCATGGACGTATACACAGTGAACCTAGGCGGACAGTATCACGATGACGTATGTCCCTCTACCACTACTTGATACCCAATACTAACGCAACGCAGTTCTATCGCCTCCCGGCTATCAAATCCGCATTCAAAAACTACGTCTCAAAAATGGTAACCCGCTACCGCGACTCCCCAACCATAATGGCCTGGGAACTAGCCAACGAACCGCGCTGCGGCGCCGACGGCGTTCGCAACCTCCCCGAATCACCCACAGGCTGCACCCCTTCCGTCATGTCAGATTGGATCGCCGAGATGTCCGCACACATCAAATCGCTAGACCCAAACCACCTAGTGACATGGGGCGGCGAGGGCGGCTTCAACCGTCTCTCGACGGACTGGGGGTACAACGGCTCCGACGGCGGCGACTTCGACCACGAGCTATCCCTGCCGCATATCGACTTCGGCGTGTTCCATTCGTATCCCGACTGGTGGGACAAGAGCGTCAACTGGACGACGCAGTGGATCCGGGACCATGCGGCGGCGGGGAGAAAAATTGGGAAGCCCGTGGTGCATGAGGAGTATGGCTGGCTGACTGCGGATAAGAGGAGGGAGTATACCGGGCGGGTGGATAATACGACCCGCGAGGAGGTGTTGGGTCTGTGGCAGGGGGTGCAGATTGCGGAGAGGTTGGCGGGGGATATGTACTGGCAGTTTGGGTATTCGGGGTATTCGTATGGGCGGAACCATGATGATGGGTTTACTATCTATCTGGATGATGCCGAGGCGCAGACGTTGGTGTATGGCCATGCGAGGGAGGTAGGGAGGCTGAATCGGGTAAAGACCTAATGGCATGTGTCGGCTGACAAGGGTGGGGGGTTTTGTTTACTTACCCCTGAACATTATTGGTGTCACATGAAGATATAGCTCTGTCCCGCGATACAGGGAAGACTTGGGTACTTACAGTTTAGTAAATGAGGTTTGGTTGCGAAGGTGTGTAAATCACCACTACATTGGCATTCATCGAGAATGGAAAGGGGTTGCTTCACCGACAAAGGGTTTCCGACTTGATTTGGTGTCCTCGGAGACGTTACGCTAAAGTTAGGCAAGGGAAGCTGATACCGTCCTAAAAATTCTCAATTTCCAACAGGACATGGCAAATGCATGCAAACGTTATATACTGGTATATACTATGAACGAGACAACAAAAGAAAGACCTGTTAGGCCAGGAAGGAACACCCACGCAGGATAGCGATACGCACAGACCATGGGGCCCTGTATTTAGCCAGCTCGAGGGCTTCCTCTCCTCTTCACCCAATACATGCATCCTTACCTAGGCTTTCAGACCAGAATGTTATATCCAAAATGAACGACCGTCACGCGGCATCCTTCCACCACACACCGTCACACTTCAGCTTCCGTACATAAATCTGTGGACAAAACCCGAGCTTGCAGTTGCGGATGGTCGTATCGTCGTGCAGGCATCTCTGGTGCCACCCGTCGGGGGTGTGCACGTTGCCTCCGTAGTTGGTCAGACAAACCCTCCATCCATGCTCGTAGGGTCTCTGGCAGCCGTCGATCTCGCCCGGATTCGGCCAGGAAGCCTCGTCGATATACGTGCCGTCTCCATCGCATCCATAGCCGGTGGAAGGCGCGTGTCCGCCCTTGTAGAGGCGGATTTCGTAGAGCGGCGAGTTCGGTCTGCAGCCGCGGCCAATTCGACCCGGGGTCATATCGTAGGACTCCAGCTGTGACTCGATCACGGCGAAGAAGTCGTCTGACGGGAATGGGCCCGTCGAGACCGAGGGCGGTGGCCGTGTCGGGGTAGGAGGTGGACACCAGAGCGATGTGGCGTACTGTCCGTGTCCGAAGTAGGTTGTCGCGGTGCTCAGCGGTCGTGGACAATTCTCGATATCCGGAAGGTCGAGGTCGGGAAGGTCGGGGGGCGGTGTGGTCGTGGCGCCTGGGGGGCTGGCGTTCTGGGTCGACGTCGTGCAGATGACCGAGTTTATGCAGGCCATTCCGCCACCGCCGCCATTGCAGATAAGTGTAGTGGTGGCGAACTCGCGGCCTGTGCATGTTGGACCCGGAGGCAGCGGCGGCAGCTCCGGGGGCGGGGTGACGATCAGGCCTGAGGACCGGGACGATGTGGTGATGGAGTTGAACCTTGGGTCCTTGGGGTCGTGGAAGACTGGCGGGTTGCCCGTCGCATTGGCATGGCAGTAGTATCCGGAACAGAGGGATCCACAGCTCGCCGTGCAAGTCGGCGAGGCGACACCTGGCGTATACGTGAGCGCTGACGTTGCAGTGGTGGGTCCGGCCGAGCTGCTCCTGGGAGCGTCAAACACCAAAGAACAAGAGGGAGCGGCTCCGGGCTCCTGGCGTTTGTTGATATTCCAACCAGTGGACAGCTGGCAGGTGTTGGGGTTGGGATCGGCCGCCCAGGGGTCAAGATCCCGATAGGCCATATTTGTCAGGAAAAACCACGGGCAGCCCGGCAGCCCGGGCTCGACAACGCAGTTTCCTAGAGGTACGGTACCGACCCAGAGATTGTGCATCCTCTGGCCCCAGGGCCGGAAGGCGTCGTATTGCTTCTGTGCTTCATTTCCGACGGGCTCATGACCGCGAGCCGGACTAAACAGCCGGTTGCCTTGAGGCACTCGTCTATGCATGGCCATCACAAGGCCCTTCACATCTGCCGGGTCTTTTAGCGAGTCAGCGTTGGCGCCGGGGTGAAGGTCGAGCAGGCTGCGCCAGTAGGCGATGGTGGACGCGACAAGGGGGGCGGCTGTTGTGTTTCCGAGTCAACAAACACCCATGGCGCCGCGATGAGAGAATGGAAGCCTTACCAACTGAAGCACCAGTTATGTCGGACTTGTATTCTGTGGCTGGGTTGGTTGGGTCCATTGCTGGGGCCGAAACACCAAATCCTGGAGCCAAGGCGACCCAGTCCTCCCACGGATTGTGGGGCGAAAGCTTGGTGTCCTGGCCAATTCCCGAAACCGCAATTATATTAGGAATCCTTTCTCCGGGGTCGGCACGTGGCTGGGCGAACCGAGTGAAGAGACGGTCTAATTTGTTCTTAGCAGCAAAGCCCATGGGATCGTCAAATGGCGGTAAGAAGTAGTTATGGGTGGACATAACGATTACGACGCCGAGCTCGTCGAGCTTCTTCAGAGCGAGATCTTGTAGAAAGTAAAGTGACTTTTAGTAAGGTATGGCGCAACGGGATACGGAGTGGGAGCGGAGCTACTTACAGGTTGCCCGTATCACGGCGTCTGGCAGATCATACATTGCTGCCCAAGATATGTTGATAATTTGTTTGCCGCGGAGCGCTGCGTTTTTCTTCTGCTCTTTTATGATGTGGTCTAAAGCCCGGACAATTCCTACGAGCACGGATTCCATGAGGGTGTTCAATTTGTCACGGAGCGGATCGTTCTGGGCATGCGCGGGTGCGAGAATGACCCTTGCCTTCGGTGACATGCTGAGGAGTGGTCCAACTAGTTTCGATGCCACTTGTGTCCCGTGGGACAAGTCTGGTGTATTCTGATGCCACCAACCAAAATCCAGTCTGGGAATACTGATCACGTCGATATTGCGGGTTGCCAGCTCCTACCAATTGATTAGCGGCGTAGTTGAGCGTGCGAGGAACTGAACTCACCTTGTGTGTGGTATCGATGCCTTCTTCGACCAGGTAGATTATTTGCCCCTCCCCACCGTTTTCATAACGGTCAAACGTGAAAAGAGTCGACCCTTGCCCATCGATGATTTGGTTGTCCCATGTTGCTCCTGGCGGCACAGACATGAGCGAAAGCTCCCAAGTCCCGGTCGTATACCGCGCATTGTTCCCCTTGGGATCTTCCTGCGGATTTCCCTGAGACTGCCGAGCGAAGACAGTTGAGTTCAAGCTGCTTAGGCCTCTTTTTTTGGGGAAAAAAGGCGGGTTATATGGTCCCGGGACCAAGGCACCATTGCCTATCCTGGAGTTGTAGTCGCGAACGGAATACATCCAGGATATGCCCAGCTGGTATCTCTGGTTCCAGATCTCGCTGAACTGAGTCGAGTCCATTCCAGCGACCATCAAGAAGCTGATATAGTCCGTATCCGCGTCCACCAACGTCGTCTTATCAAAGAGGTCACCTCCACTTGGGGCTGGACGTCGGATCAACTCGGCAATGATGGCTCCGGTGTTATATGGGTCTACCGGGTAGATAATCACGTCTCCGGCATAGAGTGGTGCACAAGCGTCATTCGGGTTCTGTCTAGGGCCGATGAATGGCTGTCGAGCCAGGGTGGCGGTGGACGAGGGGACGGACGAGGTTGGAGTGGTTTCGGTAGAGGAGGTCACGGAGGTTGTGGAAGTAATCTCTGCCCTTCCAAGATTGTTTGACGGCCTACCGGTGATGATGGTTGGCCTAGAGCAGGTAGCCGTGATCGTGGTGCTCTCCCAATCGTCATCCTCAACCCTGCAGCCACGGATGGTCGAACACTCTGATTGCGTGCGTGTCGATGTCCTCGTCGATGTCCCCGATGTTGTGATGTCGAGGGTCGTCGTGGTCGAGCAGACATCGGCCGTGCGCGTGGTGCAAGTTCGACCGGGCTTGAGCACGGGAAATGTCGGCTTGCGGTCCCAACCCAGCGTTACGCGCGGCCAAGGGGTGGGGACAAAGCCTTGGATCGTCATGCCGGTGGGTAACTTGATGTAAGGAGGAGGGCCTGGTGGGTAGATACCAGGAGGATACTTCCAGCGCCAACCCCTGATGCCGAAGATGCAGGTCCAGAAGAACCAGAGGTTGCAGCTGGATTTCTTCTCCCCGTCTTCGTTGTCGTCGTCGTCCCATTCGAGCTCTCCCTCGGGCCATTCCATATATACGGGTAGCGGGCGCCTGTAGTAACCGGGGTCCCGGTGCCAGTAAAGAGGGTGCAGCCTAGGGTGAAACTCTTGGTCGTGGGCTCCTCAATTGACACCGTCGTGGTCGGTGCACAATCCCTCTCCATGATTGTCACTGGACCTTCACAGCGGCTGAGCGTGACATAGGCGTCGTACTCTGCCACGTACTGCACCCCGTAGCTACCCGAGCAAGGCAAGACAATAGGCGGTCGCGTGTACGGCGGAGGCGTGTAGGTCCAGGGGGTTTGAGTCGTTGTTGACGTGGAGGATGTGGAAGAAGAGAACGAGACGCTACCGGAAACCCAGGGACCCGTACCCCACGCCGATGAGGGCCAAGGGGGGAACTCCACAACACGTTGCGACGTCTGGCCGAGGCCGTTGGTGACGGTGACGGTGGAAGGGGGGATGACGATACTGGCGGTAGGGTTGAACAATGCTGCGGTTTGGCCATTGGTAACAACGACGTTGGACTGCGGCGCAGCCGTGACGACAATGGACTGAACAACCACGGTGATGGTTGTGGTGGTGACGGCGAAAGTGCCGCCGGCCGAAGACCCCACCTCGAGGGAGGTTGTGAACGGGGGCATGGAGATGGTCAAGGGGCTTTCCAGTGGGATGGGAGGGAGCACCAAGGTACAAGGCGGCTGGCACTTGGCAGTGCCGGTCTGGTATACCCTGCGATCCAGGAAGACAACCTCGTTGCGATCGGTGCAGGCGCCGCTCTGGCAACCGGCACCGCAGTGGTCAGGGGAGCTTCCACACCATCCCGCTGCCGAGCAACAGTTGCCGGCCGGCCAGTCGCCGCAGATGGCGTTGTTGTTTCCCGCTCCGCAAGAGCCATCCGTTGTGACGGCGCCCTGGATACACTTGCCGCTGATGCAACCCGAGCCGCAATGGGCCGGCGTCGAGCCGCACCACCCATTTGCAGAGCAGCAGTCACCGAAGCCGCTGCCCTCGCAGATCGTGCCGCCGTTGGCCGGACCGCAGGACCCGTCGGTCGAGACGGGCGGCCTCTCGCTCACACTCGTATAAAAGTCGACGCTCCAGGCCATGGTGCCGCCGAAGCCGAGCTTGTTGGCAAACGCCTTCTTCATGCCCACCGTCCCCTCGTCGTCGTAGCCGATCCACTGGTCGTCCCAGACAACCTCCTTCATCATAGAGCTCTGCAAAAGACGCGGCTCCAAGCCCTTCTCGGCAATGAGGTCGTTGATCTCGTCGAGGGACATGACACCGGCCGCGTTGGTGCACTTGGAAGGCTTGCTGGGGCCCTTGAAGGGACATCCCAGCGTGTTGCAGTTTGGATCTTGCAATGTGTAGCCGCGGCCATACCAGGCAACGCCAAAGTCGATCTTGGAGAAATCCAGCTCGGCGTAGGCGAGGGGGATCGAGTTGTTGTAGATCTCGCGGATGTCGGCCTGGCCACGCACAATGGCGCCTAGGGCCAGGACATCCATGTCCCAGAAGCCGTGGAGGTCGTAGGCCATGAAGCCCATGTGGTCAACCCAGGGCTCGAGGCCCTTGGCGTCGAACCAGCGCAGGTACCAGTAGTCGGGCGCAAGGGTCAAGCTAATACCGTACGAGGTGCCGAAGGCGAGACGCATTTCGCGCACGAGCGAGACGAAGTTGACGACATCCTCGGGTCTTCCGCCGCGGTCCTTGTCGACGGGATATTCCCAGTCCAGATCGACGCCCTGGAAGCCGTACGTTTCCATGAAGGTGCGCACCGACGAGATGAATGCGGCACGTCTGGCCGGCGTCGAACACAAGTCGCTCCATGTGGTGTGGGTTGGGGTGCCCTTGTCGCTGAAGTCGTAGCCACCGACGGCGATCCAAGTCTGCAGCCTGGGTCCCTTGAGCGCCGTGAACTCGGCCATGAGGGCGACGTCACCGGGGTGTGCGACGGCGATCTCGAAGGTGGTGGGGTTGATAGAGGCGAAGGCGAAATACAGATGCGTGTACTGCTCCTTCTTGATCTGCGACGGCCACACGCGATTGCACGCGCGATTCCGAGTGTTCCAGGACTGGTAATAGCCAATCGTCCGCCCCGAGCTGATGCCCGAATCGTACGAGTACTCGGTCGGCCGGACCACCTGGCACTTTCCAAATCCCTGCTGGCAGAGCGACCACTGGTCGGGGCCGACGCAGTGCGCCGCCGTAGTTCCGCACCATCCGCCTGTCCCGACAGTCAGTCCGTTGAACAACAACCGGGAGAGCAAAGTGACTGACCCCAGGAACAGCACAGATCGAGACCACACTTCTGGGTGCCGCCTTCAGAGTACTGGCCGCACATGGCCTTGGCTGTGCAGTTGTTCTTGCATCCGACTCCGCAAAAGTCGGGACCGTAGCCGCAGATGTTCTGAGGGCCACAGCAGCTAAATCGGGTCCGTAAGCTTCTCTCTCGCGGCCGAGGACTCAGGAAGCGAGAACTCCGGGACGTACCTTCCATCAGCGCAGATACCAGTCGGGCATAGCAAGGCGCCGTCGCCGGGCAGTTCCACCTGGCGCCGGAAAACACTGGCCATGTCGAGCGGAGGGATAGGAGACGAGGGAGCAGCGGCGCCCACCTCGACCTCGGTGGTACCGTTGTCGCGCAGCTTGACATAGTCGGAAAGGGGGTCGGGGTGCGCGTCGACCGACGGGTTCTGGTGGGTGATGGATGGCGGTCGTGTATCAGACGCAGAGACGACACTGCCTCCGAAGAGGCAGATTGCCAAGGCTGTCAAAAGAGTGACTGAGCGCGCCATGGTGGCGGCAAGGAAGGACAACCTGGGTCTGAGGAGAGAAGAGACACCGGATGGCGTGTTTGAGCATCACCACGCGTCTATTATACTCGAGACTCATCCCGTCGATGTCTCCTGGAGTCCTGATGGCGCTGGACGCGCCTATTCCCAGGATGGACGGCATCTCCGTGCCGTGGCTCGGGAAGCCCGCAGACGGTGGCTCCCAAGCCCGAAGCCGTCCCCCCTGATATCACCGTAGTCTGCTTCTTGGCATTGTTGCCTAGTAGGGCCGGCCTAAGGTTATTCTAGCCATACCCAAAGTCACGCCAACCCCCACGGATGCGCAGAGCCTTTTCGTTGGGACGTCCAACATGGTTGACCAGCCCGCCGACTTGGCCCCCGAGGCACGGTGATATCGCGTTAAAAATCCGGACAATAGTCCAATGCCAAGCACAGACCTGGGCTCGCGAGCGCATAGTCTAGACCGGGGTCAGAGTTTTGGAAAATTTCAGATCTAACGGTTGTCATTTCACTACGACCCACCGCCAGATCCACCTGTTCCTGAACACACTCTTGGCAACCCAAGCGGCAACGCAAAAGTCCCGGAGATGGTAGCAAAAGGATCACGGCGGCCCACCGGTCCGGAAGCGATCCTGTTGCCTGGACTGGCGCCGTTTTATCGCTCACAAAAGTCTTGCCACGCCTTTGCAACCGGGTTGCAAGCGATGATCTGCCAAAAGCGGTTGTAACTTGCTAACCACCGCGATGGAACCGTTCTATGAATAGCACCACCTATTTGCGGGTATCGGTTCATGATCACGGTATCGATGAATGAGATCGTTGTGAAGGGAGTCTTCACTCACCATACTGGCAGAATGAGGGTGAATTCACAACTCTCTAACAAAATTCCGCCAGAGATGTCATCGGCCATGTTTTGGGCTATCTGATTTTTCTTTCCTAACTGTTTGACCCCAGTCCGGCTCACTTAGGTCGTGCTCCCGTCAAAGTGCAAAAGAAGTTGGCTGTCACGGCATTGGCACGATAGCCTTGCCGGTGACATCGGCTTTGCTCGGCAAGTTCCACTACCCGAGGGCTAGCGTACATGTCATCCCAGAAAGACGTTTGGTCGGGGACTGGAAAAGATCTAGCGTTGTTGCGGTTTGCGGTATGAACAGATCTTGGCGTCTAGCCGAACGATCAGGGGGCTTCATCGGCATGGCTGCCTAGGTACCTATAAATCTTTTATTCTTCACTTTGGACACAGTACCGTACAGGGGTAGGAGCGTAGCTCAATCTTACCTCATGCGTGATAAGGCGAGCCATGCTACCTTAAAGTACACTACACACTGACTGAGGTAAGCTAAAGCATCTTGGGTACCTCCCCAAGGCGGCAGCGGGAAGTCACGCGATATCGTGAGGCCCTATCTCGGTATAGAACCATGATCGACATGTCAATAGGCAGTCTTGGCGGGACGTCTGATGTTGCTGAGGCCTTCATCGTGACATTGGGCGGCAAAACGTAAAGCGACAACGGTAGACTAAAGATGCCGTGTGCGCTGAGAAGTGCACGGCAACCAGAAGACGTGGTAGGCAGATTCGGCCTAGGAGGACTTGAAATGGGGTAGTAGATGAGATGTGCAAGCCGGAGCAGTGGACCCTCGACGGTCTCTCTGTGGTGGGCCAGTTTGTCTCAATCATCCGTCGCGCCACAACAGTTCCAAGGCGCGAGAGACATACCATGGGGTAAATTCAATCTAGAATAAAGTCTCAATATTTTGTACCAGTCAGGTTAGTCGGCCACCTGGCGAATTTAAATCAGCGGGGCACGACCAAATCACATAACAACACAAGCATCTGGCGTATCGTCCATCAGCTCGGCCTGTGTGACCCGTCCCTTATCCTTTGCCATGCCCATCCCGTGCATCTCGTCGAGATCGTTCCAGTAAATGTGATTCATGAAGCCCGCCCTCGGACTCTCAAACGTCTCTGCCATGATGCGAAGACATTCCTCATCTTCCCCGGTCAGCGCGCCGAGAACCAGGTCAACCCGCTTCTCGTGCTGCGGTGCCCCTGACTCATAAATACGACAATAGAGAGGGTTCCGCGCCTTCTGCAGGTTTTCCTCGATCGAAACCAGGAGCATAACGATTCTCGCCGCCACCCAGATACAGTTGAGAGCAGAGATGGGGTTCCTGCCGCACACGTCGGTGGCAATGTCGAATTTTAAGAGGGTTAGTTTAAACCCGGGTGATGCCCCAAGCTGGTCCGTATTCTTGCCCCTGCCGCCTTGGCCATCCTTGTCCGTGAAACCGGCAAACTCTTCTGCCAGTAGGTCGCGGACCCTCTCCCGCGCGGCTTGGTCGACAGGCTGTTCGTCCACTGCGAGAAGCTCGCGGCCGGACCAGAAAGTTTTGTCGAGCCAGTCCCCAGCGTCTTTTTTTCTGGATGCGCGAGGAGAAGACCTCATACGCCGCATAAGCACTGTCTCCTCGGCTTCTGAGGGGACCTTTTTCATCGACGCCAGACGGAGCGCGCAAAGCACCGAGGGAATTGGGATATTTTCGTCGGCGATGTTCTCCGGTATCCAGTTCGCCCGGCGAAGAGCCACGAGTAGCGACTTATCCTTGAAGAACATGTTGATGTCCGTCGTGAACAGTTCGTGGATGGTGCTGCTGGCAGTTGTGGCTATCTCTCGATGGTGAGCTGTCCGGTTCCGCGTTGAACGACGGGAGGTCGCAGGTCCAATCAGATCAATGAGGCCCTTGACGAAATCAGACTCTGGGGCTTTTCCATCCTTGAAGAAGGAGTACGGAAAGATTTCGGCGAGCGACGCGTAGAGTCCGACCGGTTGCTTGATGTACCTTCTCTGCACAAGCATATTGTGCAGGTGGACTGCACACATGACCTCCGGCACTTGGTCCTAGATCCACATGCCCAAAAGAAAGGCCATCTCTAGGCCTTCCATAAGAGCAACGCCGCAGAGGAAGGGCGAATATTCCCAAAGACCATTTGAGTCGGCATGGGAGAAGCGCGAGGGAGGAATCGTGTTCAGGCCGTACTTGTACATGGACTCGCCAAGCCAGTGGCAAAAGTCCCACATGAATCCCTCGAGCATCTCGGTGACTTGACCATGCCTGCCCGAGGCGACCGAAGGCCGGATTTGGGGCTGGTCCAAAATCTGCTTGAGCACATCTGCACCCTGGAGAAAGCCTTGCCCGCACCTTTTGTTCTCTCGATCGACGAACAGGTCAACATCGCGCCTCGGACGATAGCCACGTGCCGGCGGTGTGAGGATGTGGCCCCGAAGAACACTTATCGACCATCCCCGAGAGACGGCCAGAGCGTCGACGATGATTTGAAGCTGGAACACGTGATGAGGAAGGATGCGGCCGCGGACATCGGTGCCCGGCTTCTGCATCGCCCAGGTGGTGACATCGGCAGCGAACTCGTTGATCCCGAAAATGACGCGGTGTTCACCCCAGGGTCCCCGGACGGACCAGTCAACCTCCTCCAGCACGTGTCTTTCGCCTTTTAGGTTGATGCGTTGGACGACAACGGAAGAGAATACATTGACGAGGTCGTACAGCCAGTTTATGGTGTAGGCCCGGCGCCATCGAATCCGCTCCTCATTCGTAGCACGTTCGAGGTTGAAATTGGGATCCCAGTCCTTGATCTCGGCAAGCATGCGTCGCGTGGGCTTACCACTGCGCGTCTGCTGAAAGTCGGCAATGAAGTCGAGCAGGTCGCGGTATGCGCGGATCAAAAACTCCTCCCTGACGTCGATCGACGTCTGGCGGATTGTGCTGGCTTTGGAGCCGTCATGGGCCAGCTGGAAAAGGCTGACGGTGTAGTTGCCTTGAGCCTTGTCCACGTTTCCGCGCGTGATGGTGTTCATGACGATCTCGTACGTGTCGTGGCCGGGGAAATCCACAAACATGGAGGCCGCAGACTGGCGGACCATGGAGATGGCAACGTTGGAAACGGTGCCAGCAACAGCTGAGTTCAGCCCGTCGTACGCCACCTCGCGCCATATGTCTTGCAGGGTGTGCCGGAGGTCCACCCACTCTTTGACCAGGTCCCAGACAGCCATAAGATATTCGGTGACGATGCCTTCCTCGTCCTGAATAATGCGATAGCTCTCGATGGGAACATCTTCCAGGCTCTCTTTGGCCGGCTGTGTGGCCTTCTGTTGCTTCTTCTTGCCCCGCTTGCCCTTCTTCCCCCTTCCGGGTCTCGGCTGTACGCGTCTAGGGGGCGCGGATGATGAAGGCTTCGCAGGCTCGTCGGGTTCGTCGCTGCTTTCATTTCCGGCTTCGTCTTCGAGACTAAGAGCAAGGTAAATATTCGCCAGTACAAGTTGATCCGGGTCCTCCTCGTCTGACGAGCTTCCTCCGTCGTCAGCCTCGATACCTGCCTTTCCGCCCAAAGCAGTGAAGGCGGCGTTAAGGGCGTCAATGAAGAGTTTGTGGGACGCATTGCTTTTTGCAACCTGCGGATCAGGGTTGTTGGCAACCATCATTTGGAAGGCCGCGTGAGTGGCAGTTCTGGCGTTAATCACAGACTGGAAGAGCCGTAGGATGGGAGACGGTGTCTTTTCAAGATGCCGGGCGATGAATTTGGCAAGGGAGACGAGACCGGCGACGGTCACGGCGCCTGAGGTATTCAGGCTTTTGGGCGCATTGTCGCCCAGCTTGGATGGGCCGCATCGCTTGATGATGGCGTTGGATGTCTGCACCATCCAGTAGATGAGATGGCTGGTGTCTCGCTTGTAGGCGAGATATATGTTGCGACTCGCCATCGTGCCGTCTACCTGACCGCTGTTTGCTGTTTGTTGCGTGAAGAATGAACAGCGGAGACGGCCGAGCAAACGGACACTGCTTGCTAGAACCTAGGTAGTTGGAAGGTGCGGAAAGTGCGGGTGCTCGCTGCCTGACGTCAGCTGCTGGTAGCTGCAGTTTCCAGTGTCTTACTCCACTAACACATGTAGTCTATCGAACGGAGTGTGGGAATGTTCTCTGGGAATCTGTGTTCTCTGCAGGGAATAGATTGTGTCAATTGGGTGCACTGGGCCAGGTCATATATCTACCTATCTATCTCTTCTGTTTCCTTTGTTCTGAATGCCTTCATTTACCTGACTCAGTTGCCTTTGACTCAGTTGTCTGCAAGTAAACAAAGAGTCTAAGATGCCTTGCACGGACGAGCAGGACTGGCGATCGCTACCCGTCAGGGTGCCTGAGTCGCCACATGTTCAGCCAGACTTTGGTCCGAAGATCTTGATGGACCGAACAGTGATTTGGTAGCCTTGTTTACTTAAAGACGGGAATTGTCAGGTAGGCAACTGTATTTACCTACCTAGATACCTAGGTACCTAGATATCTAGATTAGGTACCAGGGCAGCTAAAGATCTGCTCGTCTTACATGGAGTTAGACTCAACGCAACCCTTACCCCCGACGTACACTACATCCCTAACAGTTTAGAGGCACCTAACATATACTAACACTGCGGGGGAACTGGCTCTGCGTGGGGTATTGCAATTTTTTTCGGCATTTTCCTACAACAGTGCAACGTTCAAATCGCTGTGCAAGCCACATGCAGCCGGAACTTGCCGAACGTCTAAACTGCTGTGAGACGCCCCAGAAGAATGCGCAAGATTCAACGCAGCCAGGGGCCCGTGTAACCGCCTCATAAATTCGAATCGGAGCCAATCTGATTGATGATGCACCCCGCATCTGGACTTGCCGGCAGAGCCCAGCGCTGCACCGCGCAGCCAAGGCGGCCCAAGCCGGGACGGCGACAGTCAGCGACAAAACTCACAGCACTCATTGGCCGTATATCAATGCTGTGGTATTGCGGGATGGAAATGTGCGCTTTCCAAGACGGGGGGAGGCCAAGCAGCCTTCCTTTCTGATGCGCAGAGCTTCGAAGCGATACGGGTGGGGAAAGCAAACAACTTGTGATGTGGCTATATATATAGATAGCTACATGCTCGATCCGATGCGTTCTTGGACGAGCTTGGACATACCAAGCACCCGGCGAACTACTTCATCTTACCCTGAAATACAGAAGCAGTCTCTATCATGGCTAAAATCACAACTTCACTCGGTCTTTGGACACTCCTCGCCTTGTCGTTGGCGTCGATGTCGTCAGCCCAGTACACCGGCCCCTGCTCGGCCTCCGCCTGTGGAGAGAACAGAGTTGTCTGCCCACGAGGTTATCTCTGCGTTCCGTGGCCGAGTTTTGATCCGGCGTTGCGGAAGGGGTGTACCTGCAGTACCGCCTAACGGGTATGTCTTGCCAGAGAGTCCTCAGTCCCGAATAACAACACTGACAGCCAGATCGAACTGAAGGTAAAAAATTCAGAAACCAAATTTCAAATTAAGGGGGGAATGGTGGTGACAATATCTGTGGCACCATTGCCTTGTTTCACGGGTCATGGGAACGAATTGGCTCGAACAGCTGCATGTCGGGTGCGACTCTTTCCATGCTACACTGATCAAATACCTTAGATTGCATATGCTTGGCTTTTTGCAATTATTCCCGCATCTTGTGTGGAAGGTATATATGGAGTTGAAAAGATCCGAAACCGATGATCAACTTGACATTTCTTCTTTGCTGAGCACCTAACCGGCCATCACGCATTGTGCTTTTTACCACATCATTAAGGTAGGTACCTTACTTAATAACTTCCAAAGCACACATTGACACCCAAACAATCAACATGGCTCGGCTTCGAGTTCTCCTTATGGTCGCCCTCCTCGCGGCTGTCGTCTCAGCCCAATACAAAGGCCCCTGTTCCGATGATGCTTGCGGCGAGAAGGCCAAGCCGTGCAAAAGAGGTCAAAGCTGTGTGCCTTATCCGAGCTTTTCCCCCGGCCCCAGATACGGCTGCACATGCAGCTACATGTAGACGCGGTGAGTTACCTAACCCAACTATCTACCTCACGCCCAGTTATGAAGGCCGCAATATGATCTCACTTTCCGTGTCCCTGTATCCCTGGACAGTGATACTGACAACAAGAGACAGGGATTTGCACCATCGGTTACGTGTCACAAGTTCGTCGGGAAAGACTCGGGGAAATTGTCGGATGAGACAGGAAATAGGGGTGTTGGTTAGTTCGAGAAAAGAATGGGAACAAATCAGCTGCACCGGATACATGATGCCATGTCTCGTAAAGGCTGAAAACTCGCGGTGACACGTATCATCTGCTAGCGGGGTCAGATCGGTCAGTATCCCCGACACAGCCTCCGGTGCGGGGGATCTGCGTGCCGCAGCCGATCGGCCCTCCCTCCGACTCCGACAAGGCTCCAGGCACCGGTCAGGCCCGAACCGCCCAACTGTCGCCACATTGCCTGGGTGCCTGGGAATGAAGATTAAATCCCAGCTCTGAGATCCTGAGAACTCTATTCCTCTGCTTCTCACCACCCATTCCCAACCATACTCCGCAACCTTTAACAATCCCGTTCTCTCCAAATGGCCAACCTCTCCACCGGCCGCGCCGTCCGCCTCGCCGCCAGAACCGGCTCCCTAACCACGCAAACAGCCGGTCTAGCCCCCTCCCACCTCCAAGCCAACCTGATCGTCCTTCCCAAGCCCTACGCCCCCTCCTTCCGCCTCCTCTGCCAGCGCAACCCCGTCCCCTGCCCGCTCCTCGCCGAGTCCTCCACCCCCGGCTCCTTTTCCACCCTCCAATCGCACCTCATCCGTGACGGGACACCCCTCCCGGTAGCAAGGGACATCGACCTCCGCCTCGACGCGCCCAAGTACCTCGTCTACCGCGACGGGACGGTATCCCACGAGACAGAGGATATATCATCGCTCTGGACCGACGAGCACGTCGGCTTCCTCATCGGGTGCTCGTATAGCTTCGAGGGTGCCCTCGCCGAGGCGGGTCTAATGCCCCGGCATGTCGCGCAGCGAAGGAACGTAGCCATGTATCGCACCACCATCCCGCTCTGTCCGGCGGGAGTGTTTACCGGGTCGACGTACGTGGTGAGTATGCGCCCGTACCGGCCCGAGGAGGTGGACAGAGTAAGGGAGATTACTCGGGCATTTGGCGAGACGCATGGCGAGCCGATTGCATGGGGGTGGGATGCGCTGGAGAAACTCGGGATCAGGGATATTGGGGCGCCCGAATGGGGCGAGCCGGCGAGGACGGCCGATGGGACGGGGGTTTTTGGGAAGGAAAGCGATGAAGGGTATGTGCCAGTTTTCTGGGGGTGCGGTGTCACGCCGCAGGAGGCGGTTATGAAGGCTGGCTTGGAGGGTGTGGTGATGGGACATAAGCCGGGGCATATGATTGTCTTGGATTTGAGGGACCATGAGGTGTACAGGGGCTGATTGGTGGTTGAAGCGGGCTTATTTCATAGGTACGAGTTCAAGTTGTGCTGGGCACCTATGTCCGCTTTGCAGGTGCTGGAATTGCCAAGTGTCAAACGAATCCGTATTTGTGAGATTTGTTAGGAAATAGGGATCTGAAAAAATGCAGCATGATTCATGCAAGCTTTTAGGTGTGCAAAGTGAACTAAGGTGAAGCTCGCCGTCCCGGTTGAAAGCACGCTGCAACAGTGGAGCGTCTTAACCCCTGAACCCCTTTCCCTCAAAAACACATCCACAGAACACACGCTCAACTTCTCGATTTTCATGGCCAGCAGAGGAAAAAAAACGATATGCTCATGTTAAACACACAACGAAAACAGCTAGGTCCATGTCCAGTTGGTCCAATCCCCCACATCAACTGCGGCGTTCGCAAAACCCTCTTCCCATATCATTCCATCGACTCCGCCCATCTCGGCGATATCGGGCTCGCCAAATGCAGGCGCATTATCAACAACAGTAAACGGCGACACCATCCCTCCCAGATCCAACAGCTCCTCGGCAACTTCATTCGCGCCGGGTTCCTTGACATCCTTCTGCTCCTCCTCCACTGGCTCCGGAGCAGCCGCAGCCTGTGCCGCCACCAACCCCATCGCCCCGGCTGCCCACGCCATGTCAAGCTCGACGCCGACGGGCTCCGGCTCCGGCGCCGCCATATCAGGCAGGAAAACCGACCTGAGATGCGCAAGCAGCTCATACCGTGCCGCCATGTGGCTATTCGATCCCCGCTCCGCCATGTCTCTCAGCAAATCCAGCCCGGCATTCATGGCATGTATGCTCCGATCCTCGGACGGAAACGCCGCACACACCAACACCAACACAATCGCGGCCGAGAAGACGTGCTCGCCGTCCATGTAGCCATATGTCGCCAGCAGGTTACGGGCGCGCGCCTCGGCCATCATACGCACCGTCTCATGCGCAGCCGACACGCACATGTCAATGACGCGTACCGTGGTCGTGCTCAACCCCGTCTGCCACGGCTGCTTCCGGGCCGAGGCATCGGCGCGAATCGCCCTGAGCCGGCGACGGACGACGTGGAACAGCAACGGGCGCGCCGTCATATTGACGCATTGGTAATAGTGACTCAACGTGCTGACGCTTTCGCGCGTCGTCGTCAGCTTGGCCGGGTCAAACCGCAGCTGATCAGGCAGCTCGCGCTCCCACCGCGACAGCGCGAGGACAATCGCCTGGACAGACGCCATTAGCCGACGCGCCGACTTGGGCGCGCCGTCGGCGGACCGCCGATAAATGGACTGCGTGATATCCCCCAGAATCCGCGACAGCACCGTATAGTGCCTCACCACAACGGCGGGACCATACGCCGCCGGTTCCGTCGGCAACGGCGACGGCAAGTCAACACCGATATCCTCGTCGTGAATCGTAAGTGGGTTCCCCGACTTGACGCACAGGATGCGGTCGAGGCTATACACGCTCCAGAAGACACGCCGACGGCGTTCGCGCTCGGTCGCATCGAGCAGCGAGTCCGGCGCGACTTCCTGGTGCAGACCGAGACTGATGGCCATCCGCAACGCCATGCCGGTGTACAAAAACGCGGCATCAGGCCGGTTGAGGTTCTGCATGAAGTATCCGATCAGCGCGAGCGTCTCGACGCACAGGATGGACCCCTCCTCGTGCGCGTCGGGGAGGAGCTGCAGCGCCTGGCGGAAGTAGTCGAAGCCCGGTGGGCCTTGGTCCCACTGGTTGACCGAGTACATCTTGCCAAAGGCGAGGATGACGAGGACCTTGGCGTACGAGAGGCAGGCGTCCTTGTCGGCCGGGTCGGGCGGGCCGGTGTAGGCTGCTGCGAGGGCCGAGTCGAAGCCGGCTGGGTCGGCGAAGGCGAAGATGGTGCCGATGTAGGTGTACTGCGCGAAGAACAGGCGGCGTGCCACCGCCGGCGGGGGGAGTTGTACGTGCGAGCCTGAGGAGGGTCGGAAGCATTGTATCCGTCGTGACGGCAGCGCGCGCGGATCATAGATGTTGGGGCTGACGTCGAGTCCGTCGTCTACGCCTGGGACCTCGGAGAACTCACGGTGGACGTGGCGGACGAACATGTCGGCGGCGCCGGGACCTTTGTGGTACGGGGAATCCACCTGGAGATTGGTAAAAAGAACCTGTAGGTCGGGGTCGTCACCACCGAAATCTTCATCGCTCTCGTCAGGCTTGGCCTTTTTCCCTCCGGCCCGGTTCCAGCGGAGAAGTTCTTCGTATGCTTTGACCTTGGCTTGCAGGCCGCGGAGATATCTTGGCCGTTAGTGCCAATACTGAAGGATCAGGAAGTTGAAAACGTACGATTCGTTGACGGCAACCCGTCTACCCTCCTCATAGCGGCACTCGAAGCCGCCCTCACGGCAGCGCATGCATTTCGGCTTGTCCTTGGAGCAGAACGACCGTCTGTTCCGGCACCGGAGACAGCTGTAGCGTGCTAAGTCGATGTCCATTGTGTTTGGAAGGAGAGAGAAAACTCACGCCACTTTTCTAACCGACTGCTCCGGGGAAGGCGGGCCGGTAGAGGTTGACGGTGTCGGGGCCATTTGTGCTGCCAGATGTTCCGACAGGGGGGATAGCGACATTCGGTCGAGAAGAGCGGAACCGGCGGATCGAGGAGGGGAAAAAGTGGCGACAATACAAGGTACTTGTGAGAAGAAATATGGAGGCAAGACGAAGGAGATGAATCCCGCGGGTCCACCTGCCTTGATAAACGACGGAAAGTAGACTTCAGCCTTGCCGGACAATCCTGGAGTGGGTTGGTGGGAGTGCGTTTTCGAGGCGCAATAACGCTCCGCCGAAACCAACGTCCCCGCAGCGTGGTCGAAAGCGGGGTGCGGCCGGCGCAAGCGCGGTCAACCGTCGGCCTCAGACCCCGCTATCTCGGCGGTGACCCCTGTCGCTGCCGCAGCGTGGCCCATCGGAGCCTACCGACACGCCGGATCTGAGGCCGCAATGAGACTAAAAGCCGGGCTGAAATTGTGTTTGGGAAGTATTCTGAGCATGTGTACCACCTGAGACTCGTATCTGATTGCGCATATCCGACACATAAAAGCAGATAGGGCCAGGTTGGAATCACAACATGGCGGGAAGATAAGACGAACTATTGATTGACACAGCCTCCAGCGTCACTGCATCGCTGCAGCTGCGCCAACAGGTCGGGATGTTTCGGGCACCTGTCCCGCAGAGCCTCGTCGGTGGACAACCCCGATCGCACCCCGCATTTCCTCACGCGGAGGCCCCCCACCCTGGCGTTTATCGCGCTGCTTTCTAGACGGCCGTGTCTTGTCGTCGGTGTTGTCATGCCGCATCGAAGGTCACAGTTTTTGGCTGGATTCGGAACTGATAATAGCTTGAGACCTGTCGGCGACCTTGCAGCATGACAGCATTGTCTCGATATTTCTCAGTTTCGTGTCTCTCGAGTGGTCGAGTGCTTGCACCCAGGGAAACATGCCCGACAAATTGCAACGTTGAGGTAAAGACGCCGATGACGCAGAGTGGCAGCTCGGTGATCGGCACGGCACATCCCGAATAGGAAAGAATTCCAACGTCATGCTCGTTATCAGTTGGCTATGAGATATCACGGAGGGGTTCTACATCAAGACCATTCAAATATAAGATTACCGTCATGGGCATCTCCCAACTTGTGTCGTAAAAAAGACTCAGCAGCAAGCAAACACCCTTGACAAGCCTCCTCAGCACCGGCATCAACGGCAAAATGGCGTCCACAACCCCCGTCGATGCCCCAGAACCAAAACACGAGTCCCATAATGGCTCAGTATCTGAGCATTCCGACCCTGAGATCTCCTCCCCGGCGGCCGAGGAGAAACTCCATCCGCAGGCGGAGCGCAAACTCCTCATCAAGCTCGACGCCGTGTTCGTCCCCATAATCATGCTCGTCTACCTCTCCTGCTTCCTCGACCGCACCAACATCGGCAACGTCCGCGTGGCCGGCATGCCCGAGGACATTGGCGCCTCGCCCGCCGAGTTCTCCACCGCTGTGTCGATATTCTACGCGACATACGTGGCCTTCGAGACCCCCTGGACGCTGCTCCTCAAGAAGCTCACGCCGCGCCTGCTGCTCGCCGCCCTGTGCGTCGTCTGGTCCGTCACGACCATCTTCTCGGGCTTCATCACGTCCGTCGGCGGACTCTACGCCGCCCGCCTGGTCCTCGGCGCCTGCGAGGGCGGACTGTTCCCCGGCCTCAACCTCTACCTGACCATGGTCTACAAGCGCGAAGAGCAGGCCAAGCGCGTGTCATACTTGTTTGTATGCACCGCGCTCTCGGGCGCCTTCGGCGGCCTGCTGGCCTTCGTGCTGCTCAAAATGGACGGCATCGCGGGCAAGGCCGGCTGGCGTTGGGTGTACATCATGGAGGGCATCTTCAGCCTCTTCATCGCTGTCGTGGTCTGGTTCGGCCTGCCCAATGACCCGTCGAACGCCTATTTCCTCAACGACGAGGAGAAGCGCATGATGCGCGTCCGGGCCGCGCAGCGCGCGCAGTACATGGGCAGCGACGAGTTCAACTGGGACGAGGTGTGGATCACCCTGAGGGACGTCAAGATGTGGATCAGCGCGGCGATTCAGTTTTGTCAGGACATTCTGCTTTATGGCTTTAGCACGTTCCTGCCGTCCATCATTACCAGCATGGGCTTCAGCAGTCTGGATGCGCAGTACCTTACCATACCGGTGTATATCCTCGGCGGCCTGTCGTTTCTGGCGTTGGCCTTCGTCTCGGACCGGCTTTGTGTGAGAGGGCCGTTTGTCGCGTTCGCCAACGTTTTTGGGATTGTGGGATACATCCTCATCCTGTGTCCGACGCCGAACGGGGTCAAGTTCTTTGGGACCTTTCTATGCGCCGTGGCCGTGTACAACGGGCCCGGTTTGAATCTGACTTGGCTGAATGTCAATGTCGCGCCACACTACCGCCGGGCCGCAGCCATCGGCATTCAGCAATCGCTGGCCAACTCTGCCGGCATCGTGGCCGGGCAGATCTACCGGACGGCGCCGTACGTGCTTGGGAATGCGTTTTCTGTCGGGGCACTCGGGCTGGCGCAGGTCTTGATTGGGATCAAGTGGCTTTATATCCGACGGTGTAATTCGCTCAAGGAAAAGATCCAGGCCGGCGAGGTCGAGGATACGAGGCGTGTCAAGACGGGCGATTGGGAGCTGGATTTCAAGTATCATTTGTAAAATGTGATTTTATCTTGTGTTATAGCTTTTCCTTGAACAGAAATATGTGGTTTTATACTTGCTATGGAAGTCACCCCCAGTAGTCCTCTGCCGAACGCCTTCATGTACGTGTAGGTAGTGTCTAGAACTACGATGCCGCCCATAACCTGTTCGGGGGCACAACCGGCAGTGTCTTCTTCTTTCCATTCGTCCACTGCCTCCCGCTCTCTGGCCCCGGAATTGCTTCCCTCAAGCAAGAAGGCGAGCAAAGCTTATGCTCCAGCTCGTCAATCATTTTCTTCTCGCTGATCGTTCCATCATCCTCCTCTTTTGTGTCTGGAACCTGCTTTTGGGCCTCGTCTTTGGTCTCGTGTTCGTGTTTCGCCGTCTCCTTTTCCGTATGTTCTTTCTTCGGCTGTCCATGTCGTGGATCGTGGTGCGCAATCGACTGCGCCATCATTCGTCCCCTCCGTGGGTTCCCCCTCGTAGCCGGCATACCGATCTTGTCCATACCCACTGCCTCCTCGACCGGGAGTGGGAACGGCGGCGGTTTGCCGTTGACGTCCCGCCCTGGTTGTGGGTATTTACTCAGCAGGCCATCGAGAATCCCTTTACTCCGCGCCGCGAGCGTGGATTCGAATGTCCGTCCGACCATGACGGGGTTGAATCCCTTGGGAGGGGTGGTGATCACGCCCCTTCTTAGTAATGTGTTCTTTGTCCCGGCCACATGGGTGCTGTCCCTTGGTGCTGCGTCTCTTGGTGTTGTGTCTAGTATCGCGTGTCGCCCGACGAATTTGTCTTTCATGTCACGCCATGGCGGGGCAATGCCATCTCCGTTCTTGACGTGGAGCGGACTCGGGGCCAGAGTTTCGTGTAGGAACTTGTTCCATGGGGCGGCTTCGATAAGAATTGGTTGCGATGCCCACGTCGCGATGACGATGAGCTTGAGCAGGCCGGGGGCCATGGTGACGGCGGGAGCTACATGTGTCGATGGTGATGTCGAAAGCGGTCCAGGCCGCGCACACAGAAGCGAAGTGTACGGACGACAGATCGCAAAGTGCTCAGAGCATGCAACGCAAAGACGGTACCTGCCTTATGGATAAAAAAAAACTGGATACCCCGCCTCTCTGCTCTGTCATTCACAGAGCCGGGTAGACACACCAACGAACCACTTTAACCGAGATGCCATACCCGGATGGTGCCAAGGCGCGGGAGCGAATGACGGAGAATTAAGCTTGCGGGCCCGGGAGGTTCGATTCCCTGGAAAATAGATTAAGGTTGTACGGGCTAGATTGCTTGACATGGGCTGGCTCTTGGAAAGTGTCAAAGTGACGGTGCGTGCTCGATGCGGCTGCTGGACCAGAAATCAGGATCTGCATCCGGAGGAAGACTCCTCCCGCGGCTGCACCATGTGCTTGGTTGTGACTCGATCGGCAGTGCGAGTAACCTGATTCTCGGCTTTTACTTTCGATTCTAGTGATATGAGGTTTCGGTATGGTTTGATGGGTCGTAGTGTAGTCGTGGGGTGTGCCATCTATCGCCTGCGGTTGCCCAACCTGGTGATGTGGCTGCATCACACCACCGCAGCTGCAAGCAGACTGCCAATCTCTGGCCGCGCCGGGCCGCTGGTTCGGGACGGATTGCGTGCATGTCTGGAGAACATGGCGAGTTTCATCATCACCATGGCGCACCCGCATGAGGACGACCGATTCTGGAGTTTTAGATGATGGGGTATCATGATAATTATTTTGGGGGTCGAGGCACTCTGAGCAGGGGAAGAACGATAAAGCTTCTAAGAGACAACTTGAATCTTCTCCGTCATGATGTTTGGAAGCTTTGTTTTGTCTATTGACAATGTCTCAATATTTTCACATCATTTTGGTTATTGTGGCTGGTTGCGCGGCTGCACCTCTGAAAGAGGATATCCAGGCCAACATCACGGCGGTCTCCGCGATGGCAGCCAGCCTGAACGGCACGCTCACAGAAATTGAGGACCCTGAAGAGGTCGACAGCGACTTCAAAAAGTCAGTCCACCTAAGCACCGCCCTCGCCGGCATGGTCCTGCTCCTCTTTCTGCAGTTCCACATCAACTCCCATGGTTATCGACTTGGCCGTGCGTTCTGGGCGTCGTCAGGCAACTTCATGTGGGTGGGAATGGGAGTTATCGGCGGGCTCTGGACGATGCTGGTGTTTCTCAGCGCGTGGAAGTGGGAGGCTACTACGCCCTGCATGGACGATCCGGGAGGCTCAAAGTGCGCTGCACGGCTGGCGTTTGTACCATGGATATTAGATGGTGTATTTTTGTGGTGGGGAATTCGGTACATCTTCCACCGATGCAGGAGGAGATTCAAATGTGAGTCAGATCTGCTCTTCCATTCGCCTGCGATAGCATTAACGAGACTGGAGACCGAAACCGTACTGCTGAGTACTCGAAAAGAACGTTTGCTCGCATCCGTGAGATGGAGCCGTTCAATTACTGGATTGAGCCGGTCATTGTCTACGTCGTACTCCTAGTACCGGTGATGTGGACGTCCGTCGGCGCTCTGAAAAACAGCCTGTATACACTCGGCATGCTGTCGTTAGCAGCGGGGATTCTTCTCTTCCACACCCTTCAGGACTATCCCTTCCACCTTGACTTGCCACACCGGTATCATATGGACGACATCCGAATGGCACTGCCAACGAAACTCGAGTACGGCATCGTTTATGTCCTTCCATCTCGTTGGCACGGATTCGAGGCCGTGTATTCTCCCAGGATCGATTCCGAACACGCTGATATCGAAGCTCAGCGCCATTTCTTCGAACCCCTGGACAGTGTCCTCGACGACAAGGACTCCAACGAACAGTGGACGCTGCAAAAGTGCAGAAACGCTATTCGGAGAACCATTGATGCGCGGATCCGAGTCATCGAGGAAGACGAGAAAATGTTGACCGATCTAGCCTTGTGGCTTTATTGTGAAAGACTCGTCCCCCCAGATGATGTTAAACCCGAACAAGAACCGAAAAAGATCCGGAAATGGCGTTACTCTCCGCTTATGACCAGAGGCAGCGTACGACGAGATGATGCCAGGACTTTGGTTGGACGAGACGTCGCTATGGCCCTGCTATTATGGGAAACGCTCGTGTTTTACTGGCGCTACAACTTGTACGAACCAAAGGACAACAGGGAGGGCAAAAAGGATCGGATAAAGACCACCCCACTGCGAGAGCGAGTCTGGAGGCTACGGGACCCCCGATACTATGGGCGGAACTACAACGTCGATGGTTTGACTGAGACGACGACGAATCTGCCAAGCCCAGCAGCAAGCCTTGGCACAAAAACCATGGGCAAATACCGCGAAGACCACCCACTCGGAGGTTTGCTTGAAGCTGTTGGCGAAGTCTACCGACTCCTAGGTGATCCGGATAATGATCCGCAAACTAAGTACCAAGCGCGAAACTCTACTAACGATAACCCAAGGCGTAAGGCTGGGATGGCTGTTGAGAAAACGAAAGCGAACGAAAACAGCGAACTGGTTGGAATCGGTAGGAATGAGATGATAAACTTCCTACTGAGCTTCCACGGAAAACCCCTTCCCCAACGGTCGGTCCTGCCTGGGGTCATACCAGAGAGCATGACAGTGGAGGAATATGCAAAAAGGGTGTGGCAGCAGTGCTGGGAAGCATACCCATGCACCTTTGGAGCGTTATGCCTGTGGACGACGGTGTGGTATTTCGACATGGGAAACGATAAGGGGCTGCACACCACACCTCTTGTGCCCGCGGGTGAACTCAAGGGATTCCCCACGTACGGGCCGGACTACATGTCGACGTGGAGGATGCAATGGAGACATACATGGCACACGGCTCTGGTTTGTCAGCTGGTAATCATGTTGCCCACGGTTGTTAGCACCTTCTTTTCTTTGATGCCGATGGGTTAAGTCACTATGTTCCTTGTTATTTGTGTCAAATCTCAAACAGTCAGATAAGTAACGAAGCCTTCCTGCGGCTGTATAAGGGAGCTATCAGAATAAGATTAGGATTTAGTTCTATCAGATAGGGAAGGTATGCAATACATCCGTACGCCGACCGCCCAGACCGGCCGGCATTTATCATTCCAGGACTATATCCCACGCCTCGGGAAATAATGTCACCGCCTGTCCATGCATCAATCCGTAGACAAAAGCAGCTCCCACGAATCGGTAGCGCCCTGTGGCCGTCGGCCGGAGGATGCTTGGTGTCTTAGCACCTGCAAAAACCCACAACTCGTCGCCAGCATGCATCTCGGTCGGCCCAAGTCCCAGTAAGAGCCCGTCACTGGTGCAGAACACAGTCCGGGATGCCATGGACTTCTGAGATTGTCTCTTGAACCCGCCATTCATGTGGTTCGCCCCTCCCAAGCTGTCATATCCATCAACACCCCCCGTCACTGACTTCTTTCTAGTGGCGTCTACCGCGGCAACCATCTCACCATACTCATTGGCTTTATCAAGAAACGCTTGAGCGTTGTACTTGGAGTCTGGCGGCTCAGCGCAAAATGCCGCAATGATGGGTGTGCATCGGCGCTCGCCGGGAGACCGGTCGAAATGAGTGATGTTGAATCGATGCCACCGTCCGACCAGCCGCTCGAGAAACGATCGGTTCGAATCGCCATATTCTCCATAGCCCCCCCACCCCGTCAAGTATTTCTCCGCAGCATAGGCAAGGAACTGGTCGCGTAGCATGTCGGCGGGCGCAGGAGACTGCGAATCAAGAACGTCTCGCGTTACGGTGCGTGCCAGCACCTCCATGGGTGTTGGGAGCGAGTCCACGTCCACAGATTGTCGCGGGGCCGGATCATCGAGGTTCTTGGGATCTTTCACCAGTCGTGCATCGATGAAGCGGTCCCATGGGAGCTTGGCCACAATGTCAAATATGCTACCCCAGATGATGGTCAGCATCTGGTCGAATCCCGAGATAGCGACCTTGCCAACGGCTTCCACCCGGCGGCCGCGAAGAGTCAACAAGGGGTCCCCAAGTTCCCGCCCATCCGGTGTGAATGTCTCGTCGCCGCCTGCTTTCCAGTCACAATTTGGGACATCGTTGTCCATGTTCTCTGGTGATTGCCAGACACTGTAATCTGGAACCCACGACGGTAGGCCTTTGACAGCGCGCATATGGTCAGCCTCACGGGTGTCCAAGACTCGGAGGTCTCCAAAAGACAGGATCTGCAGCCGGGCGAGCCGGGTATAGACAGATTCGACGGGAAGATTATAATCGGCGGCGAGGGTGTGGGCTTTGGGGTGCGTGAGTGGCGCCTTGGTCGGGTCGGCAAGTGATATCAGGGCAAAGACTTTGTCGCGCGGGTCTGTGGCGGCCGCGGCGCGGTGCGTCGTGATTAAACCTCGGAGCCCATACTTCTTGGGCGTTTTGGCACCATCCGGCAAGTCTCCGCGCGCATAGACACGAACCTTGACCAAATGGACCGGAGCGAGAGGTATCGTCGACGTGCGTGGATCAGCATCACGTAGACGACGAAAGGTAACGTACTCGGCTGACTCGGGGCTAATCCAGGTCCGAAGGATCTCCCGGTTGAGGAGGACCACCCATTGCGGCAGGGTGAGGAAACAAAGGATCGCCTTCGCAAAATCCTGCCATTCTAGGTGAAGAGGACCACAAAGTAGGACGATCCGGCGGGCGAGTGTGATCTCCTGGACAATCCATACCCGCTCAAAGTAGGGTCGATATAGGAAGGCAAGAAAAGCCAGCCATTCTCGTTTGGTGATATACCGGGTTCCCAGCTTCTCCTTATATGCCGATGCGTCGAAGAAGTCGGCCTCGGTCAGGACAGCCAGCCGGGCTTTGATGGCTAGGACCTCATCGACTGAGCTAGGCAGCGGGCCGCTGATGACTGCTGCGAGCTTGGAAACAGCGCTGTCGGCGTCCGTCAAGGTGTCGTCGGCCGGCCCGATCCAGGCGATGATGCACTCGGCTGATTCAAAGATGCGCGACATCATCTGCACCTGCGACGAGCGTTCGGCGATGCTGCTCTGGTCGATACAGATGGCGTCGATCCAAAGGAAGCGCTGCTGCGGCACGTCGGACCGAGCAGCTTGGATCCGCCTCAGCGCGTCATACAGGTTAGGCCGAACCGGGAATATGTCGCCATCGCAGCGTATCGTCCGGGTCGCCTGTAGATAGGATTCCGCGCTCGGCGCCCCCGGGCCGTGGTCGAGGTAGGGACATCGCGGATCACCCCAGGTGTATGACAACGCGTTGAACGCCGGCACGTTGTCCAGCTCGAAAGCCGAAAGTGAAATTGCTATCTCACCGGGGCGCGAGGGCAGAAACTCGATCAGTCGGATACATGTTGCGGACGGGAGTCGCGTGTATATGTAGTCAACACGGGGTGGCCCCATCGTGGAACATAGCGTCGGAGACGTCTCTGCAACACTTTCCAGATGAGAAACTCGCTCGTGATGGAGTGCTGAGAAAAAGATAAGTCGAAGGCAAGGCTGTGGTATGTCCAAGCCTGCAAGGGTACGGTCAACTGCATGATACCTATTAACGCGTTGGAAATGATCTGATGGTCATCCCTGCGTTCTGTATCGCCTGCATAATGACTATTGAAAATGGCTGTGGCTGAAATGAATCCGGAATGGACTCCTGATCACACTTATCAATGGGGCGTGCGAGAGTTGCGGGGGCCAGTAGAATCTCGATTCTCGACCATGAACCCCGAGGCTCCCTGCGGCTGAAAGCCAGAAATCCTAGTGGCGGAACCGACGCGCCTAGATCGGGGAATGCGGTACTCATACCCCAGACGCGATTCAAGATGGTGTTACCCCTACCCCTGAGAGAAGGCTGCGCGTCTGCAGGACAGCGCGGCAGTCGAGGGAGATCCATCTCCCCGGTACTTAAGGGGTTCGGGGACCCGGCTTGGCAGTGAAAGCCTGACCTCTGAATCCACCCTGACTTCTTGGTTTCTGAGGCATTCTGCCCAACATGCCGATCCAGAAAGTGTCGAAAATGGTATGTGTTGTCCCATTGTCCGCCAATGTTCTACTGACGACTGGGTGTTCATCAGGCGGCGCCAGCGCAGCAGCCCGCCCTCACAACGCCGCCTCAGCCAGTGTACCAAGGGGCACAGGCACACCCGCCAGGCCCTCATCCTTACTCGAACCCTCCGTATGGCCCGGGTATGAACCCCGGATCTTACCCTCCGAACCCGCAAGGGCCGGGGCCAGTCCAGCATCTTCCGCCGGCGCATATGGGGGACTCGAAAGCTCTGCCGGCAGCGCCACACGGACCGCCCGCGAGAATCCAGACAGCACCTCCGTCCACGTTTCCGAATGGACCCTACCCGACACCTGGAACGCCCACATCGCCAGCCTATCATCAGCTGCCGGCATACCCAGCCCAGAGCCACCCGCAGGCGTACCCAAGTCCAAATTATCCACAGTCCCAGCCAAATCAGGGCCATCCGAGTCAAAACTTCCCGAATCAGAGCTACCCGCACGCCCATGCACCTCAACACCACCCCCAGACACACCAACAAGCCCAACAACCCCAGAGACAGGCCTCATCAGGCTGGCAGCAACAATACCAGCAGGAGAAGGGACCGCACCAAGGCAACCCCCCACAAGGCGCGCGCGGGGTCGTCACGAACCAGCCATCGCCGGACAACAAGATGGAGTACGAGGAACTGACGGAAGAGGAACTCGCAAAGAGGGAGAAGCGCGAGGCACAGAAAGAGGGGTGCAAGCGGTGCATGGGCCAGACCTGCATCATTTGCGGGCACATCTGCAAGGCGACGGCCGTCATGTGCAGCGCCGTGTTCTGCGTGCTTGGGTGTCTGATGAGCTGTCTTCCGGGTGACAGCCCGGGCTTTGGCGGTGGTGGTGGAGGTGGTATTTCGATTGTGATGCCGGATTAGTGTATGTTTCTTTCATTCTCTTTCGGTTTTCTTTCATTTTTCCTTCACTGTACTCTTAACCTCTCCGGCGAATCTGTTATTAGCGTGGGGGAATTCTATTTTGTTCTTCGCCTACCTAGCTGAAGTCCGCTTCATGTACATGTAGGCCCTAGTTTCATGGACGGACGCGTTCCACCCTCTTACGTAGCTCCTTGCCGAAAGCATGCCGGATCCAAAATCCTCGGGACTGGTACCCGGACTCCTCGTGAAAGCAGCAAAGCTCAGCAATATTGCCTGGCACTGTCAGCTGGCTTATGGATTGATACGATATCCTCGAAACCAGAGGCGTATCAGAAAGCCTCGGAATACATCCCCCGCCGGCGTCTGGCAGCCAGACATCGCTACGGTCACAACGGTCAAAAACCCGCGTCACTAGGTACCTATGCAGCGCTTGTTTAAGTCAGCTCCTCCGCTAGAGAAAACAGCTTCACATGCAAGAACTAAGCTGCGGACATGTGCTCCCAGCCGAATGCATTATAAATATTCCAGGGATCTTGGTTCTGCCCCAACTCATCCTCTTCCTCCTCACAATCAATAGGAACTACCGACCTCTGGGCGCGGGCCCCGCGTCAGAAAACATATTTTTCTTTTCGCATGAAAAGTCAAGAAAGACTACCGTCCTCGATATCCTTTCAAGATGGCACCCAAACGGCGCAAACCCAAGCCCCCCTCCATTTTTCTCTACGGCCCCCTATGCGCTCTTCCCCTCTTAGCATGGATACTCACCGGCGACGCCTCACGCACGCGCAAAGTCAATGCGAGGCTGCACAAAGCCAAGGTCAAGGGTTATCGGTGTGGCATGCTCCGCGGCCGCGACTATCCCGCGGCAATTGAAGACGACGACGCGTGGATGGACGGCTATTTCCTCTTTATCGACACAATGGCGGAGCGCCGCAGGATCCACGAGTTCGCGGGGCCGTCGTTCAGGGTGACTTCCGTCACGGCACACTTCGGTATCAGTTTCCGTCTCAGCGCAGAGATGTCCGTCTGGGCTGGGGATGAGAACATGGTATTGCCCGAGCCTTGGGACTTGGACCGGTTCATGAGGGAGAGAGCCGATGATTGGGCTGAGACGTTCGATGGCATGGTGTTGGTGTACCGGGAGCCAAGGCCAGAATTTGCCGATGATTCTGACTCTGGGTGTGGAAAAGATAACCTCAGCGATAGCGAAGGTCCGGGATGGATTACAACGGAAGTGAGGGAAGAGAGGGAGCCAATTCCGCAAGATAACTGGGTTCGAACATTTGCCCAGTTGGGGTGGGAAGCCTTCCGCAAATACAACTTCTCACATACCTTCGGTAGGGATGATTGAGTAATATGAGTTGTGTTACCGTTCGTACGAACTAGGGGGAATTTCCTTGTATATTAGACAAAGTGAAGCAAGAGCAAATTTCCTTGCCCTTCCTGATACTTGTCAGGCCTGCCAACGGCCAGGGTTAGGGTTTCGGTCCCGAAATATATATGGGCTTCGCCCCTACCTATTTGGGGGGGGGGGGGGGGGGTTGGTTCAGCGACCATTCCACTTCCTGTATTCTACCTATCTTTAGTGAAGCAGCCAGAATGGGAGGTATCGCCATGCTCACATACAGCGCTTGAGCCTGTGCCTACCTGTAGCCACCTCGTCACACTGCCAGGGCTCAAGATTCTGACAATACTTCCCACCCTGCCCCAATCACATGTTTCCAGGACACATCCGCCACCTTGACGGTTTAAATTCCAGACCCAAGTCCCAACAACAGCGGTGTCCACCTCATGACCAATTAGTTCCTCGCTACTGCCGGTGCCCCTTGGGCTACAACGCCTATAATTAGCTGCCCGGAAAACCAGGAAATGCTTCGGCCCACGCATGTGCAAGAACCGAGCTAGGAAACAGTGTGGAGATTGGTTTAAATGACGGGGACCTGTTTTATGATCTGACCTGATACTGAATCTAAGGTAACTAAATAGTTCTGTTGTAAAGTAGCTTTCATTTGGCCAATGGTGCAAATGTAAGCAAACAAACGGAGTCAAATACACCTCTAGGCAACTCCGGAGTTTTATTCTCATAGTCTAACGTAGAAAACGGATATAATATGGTGTGGAGTATAAGTCAATCGACTTGTGTTTGCCTCCGCATTGACCCTGACACTACGAACAAGCGTGAATAGCCCCTCGAAGTCTCCTGATCCCAAAACACTAAACCTGAAGCTCACAATACCACTGGACTGCATCGAGAAGGTGGTCGGCTCAAAGTCGATGCTCCGCATAACAGACGCGTTGAACAGCAGATCCAGAAACGTTGTTCTACACCTACCACGCGAGAGAAACTTTGGAGGTTGCGCAGGTTTCTCCGACTCGCGTGAACTCAATACCGCCAACAAACAGGAAGAACAAATGACCCATGCTTCTTTTTATTACCATAATAGACTAGAATCAACCATTGCCCGCAGGAAAATCGCTCTCGCTCGAGTACCTGTGCCGAAGAGCATAACATGAAGAACAGCAATACAGACAAACTAGTCCACCACATCCAACATGGAAAAAGCCTTGTGCGAGATGGCCTTCTTCACAATGCTCAAGGGGTCAATGCGCTTCTCGGCCTTCTCCACCGCGACCAAATCCCCATCCTCCACCTCCACAATCTTCTCCTCTTCCTCCTCTTCCTCTTCGAACATGCCCTTGCCCAAGAAGACCTTGAGCATGGCCTGCGAGTACCCGCTGACCAGGGCAACCCCTTCATCTCCAGCCGTGACGGGTTTGGGGGCAACCCCGTGTCGGCCGCCAGCCAGGTTCCAGAACACCATCTCCGGTACCGGATAGCCAGCCTCGGCGTAGGCTGACTTGATGCGCTCGTAGGTGGTAGACCACGGGGAAACCTTAGAGCCCCAGTTAGAGACACCCGTCGCCTCATCAAACTGCATGTCACTGAAGACAAAGATACGCTTCACCATATCCTCCGGCTTCAGATTGTTCTTGACCGCCATGGGGAGGATGAGCTTGAGAAAGACGGCTTCGAAATCAGTGTTCATGCCCCAATCCGAGCTATTAATCTCGCGGACCTTCTCCCGCAATGTGCCGGAGATGTTGATTCTTTGGACCTCTGGGTGTTCGCTGAACGTGATGAAGCAGCCCTGGAATGGCGGCGCAACCACCTCGGCGATCAGGAGTGACAAGCCGATGGCGCTGTCCATGGGGCACGTCCCATCGGGGAACACCGGGTGTCCCATGCTGCCAGACACATCACAGACAGCAATACAGGAATCCATGGACCCGGAGTCGCGGATGCGTTGTACGAGTGTCTTCCACTGGCCATCAACTACTTTGCGCTCCATTTCGGCAATTCGCTCCGCGACCCCCTCTTGCAAAACGTTGGCACTGTTTTTTGCCCCCCGCTTCTTTTTCGTAGGGCGCGACGGAAGGGAATGGGTTTGATGAAGGCCCTCACGAACCCCTTTGATCAGCGTGCTCGGAAGAAGAGTAGCACCACTGATTTTGGCTTTTCCACTGGCCACGCCTTCGAGATACTGCTCGAAGCGGTCCGTGTCCTTGGAGGCGAAGAGGTTTGCGTAGTTGCGCATGGCAATTGACGGGACACGATCGTACTTGATGTTCTCGAATTTCTCCTCGGTGATATCGCGCTCGACGATTTCCAGGTGATTTCTCAGCGCGGAGACATCGCGTCGCATCCATTCGCGAGCGTAACGGAGATAGACAGTTCGGTCAAGGTCGGTTGTTGACGGCGTGAGCAAACCCTTCTGAACAAAGTGGTCTTCCGGATACATTATCTCGGCAATGGACGAGACAACGAACGTGTGCTTGTCGTGGAACCGGTCCGTCGACGGCGCCCACTTTGCGCAAAGCGAGATGTGTTTCTTGGCTGCCTCGTCGGAGCCTCGCAGCAGGGCCATATCAGCTGCCAGCTGCTCGGCGAAAAGGCGGGCAACGGTAAGATGCAGTGCGAGGTGGCGAGGGTCGGATTTGAGATCTTGCATAACTGCGTCGTGCCGCTCCTTGCGTACAAGAAGGCGCTTTTCTTTGGCGGCAGCAGCGGAGACCAAGCCGGTGCCCCCCTCACGTTCAATGTTGAGAATATCGCGAGAGTCGGCAAGCACGTTGAGCTTCTTGTTGGCCGAGAGGGCGAGTATGTTGAGGAGATCTTTCCAGTAGCCATGCGCAACACCCGTGTCGATGTCGAAGCGCGCGGGATCCGAAGGATCCAGCTCGGAGGGGACCACTACCATGTCTTCTTCGTCCTTGTTCACCTTCTTCGGAATCACCGGTCGGCTGAGCCAGCGAAGATTGGCGAGGAGTGTGCGAGGATGATACTGAGCCAGCCAGCCAGCGCACCGGTAGAACGTCGCGCGCGAACCCTTGCCTAGATGAATCGACCGGGCGTTGAAGATGATCTTGAGGGTTGACGAAGGGTCCTCCGCCCATGCAGCATTGAGAAGATCGTGCAGACGAGGACCGGTAACGACGTCCTCGAGTTCGTGGAAGAGATCGACGAGAGGACTTTGGGTTGATGCATACGCCACAGCATTATTTTCGGTGAGCATCTTGTTTTCCATATCCGGCACTTCTGTCTCGGTGGTCTGGTCAAACGAGCGAAGTCCGTCGACAAACGGGTGGCCGGCCATCGTCGTATCGGTATCGACGTCATCAACCTTGTGGGAGATTGCCAGGTCCTTCATTTTCCCCGTGGCATCGGCCGTAGTCGAAGAGGGTTCGCTGACCAGAGTCAACGAGTCGACATCGTTTGTTGGGGTGGCTTGGGCGTCTTCCGCCGCGGCATTGGCTTCGTTGAGGATGTCGGTCAGACGTGCTTCGAATTCGGGAGTTGGCAGAGTGAGGGCATCCAGGCGCGGCAAGAAGACCGGGCATTTGGCCTTCAGAAACCATTGCTCATCCATTTGTTGTTGGGCCGCCATCTTGACGAGGGAGGATTGCGGCGGTGGGTGAGAAAATGAGCGTTTGGTGATGTGGCGGTCAGGACTCAGGATGTGGATTGAGGCAAGAAGAGCTGAAGAGGGGCGGGCCTAGCTAAATACAGGTGCAGTGGTTCCAGTCCGTGCGTAAACTGCTCTCCTCCGCCGGCTATCCTCCACCGATTGCACTTGCCCAGTCCGTTCAGGTCGAGGGGATTTTAGTTTCGTGGCGGATGCATGAGGATGTGGAAGGAGCAAGTTGAGGACGGAGTTGCATGCAGCCAATGACAATGGTAGTGCCAGCTGCGCCCCACTATCAAGGCCAATGAGTCAACTGCTTTGAGGACGATGGACCCAATGACTGCCTGCCGTTGCGTGAGAGTTGCTTTAGGCTTCTGCTCGTCATACCAAATAAGGTCCCTATCTTGGGGGCTTGTGTTTGTGTTTTTGCATCTCCACAATATGTAAGACAAATGCTCAAACCGTGTCTCCTCCCCTTCGCAACTCTGTAGCTTAGAGCAGGTAACCATGCATTTGCTATGCGTACATTCTCTTTGACCATGTGGCTCCCATGTGATTAATTTGATCCAAGTTTTGTGCTACCGGTGCGCTCCATCTTCGGCATTGTCTTGTTCTTCACCGTTCGAGTCATCGGCCACCCGACTGCCATCGGGCGGGAAGCGCGAGAAGACCAAGACACCCGCCGCCAAGAAAGCGACTGCCTAGCACAACGTAAGTTTTCATTCTGGTCGGACAGGGAAGCCGCAGGACAAACGGAACTTACAGCATTGCAGAAGAATGTTAGATACGGCTTGCCGATCTCAGCAAGAGCAGAGAACACAAATCCAAACAGACCCTGCGTCAACAGGCCCCCGATGTTTTCCACTAGCGTTAGCGCATTGAGGGCATCCGCTCGATCCGACGGGGCGCACATGTCTGTCATGACGCCTTTGGCTGCGGGGGCGGTCCCAGATGCGAACGGTAACAGAAACGCAGCTGTACGGATAACTGTCAGAGCTAACCGTTTCATTCCATCTTAGACATCGATTTCAACGGACGCACCTAGAAAGACATGCCACTTTTGCGTGGCCAGCGCTGCCAGCATCGTCAAGAATCCATCGAACACCAGGCTCCATCGCAAGAAGAACAAGTCGAACTGCGTGCCTTCGTCCGCCTTGACCGGCACAGCCGAGACAGGTTCATCATCGGCGAATGACCCTACGGGTGCTTCCATCTCCTCTGGATTTGTAGGTAAGTGTGGTTCTGGCCTGACCCTGTCACTCGCTGCGTGCCGCCCTGTAGGAGCCGGGTGTCGTCTGGAGTACCATTTCCGTCCGATTTCGATGATTCTGGGGAACAGGAAAAGGAGGAACAAGGCTCTTATACAGGCCCAGCCTGACATGAGGAAGCCATTGTCACCCTGGCGGAACCGGAATACGGCGGTAGCGTACATTTGTATCAAAAGGGGGACATATGCGGTGGCGATCTAATGTTCAGTTATGAACAAAGAAGGGGAAGGGGTAAGCAAAACACCGGCAATCAACGGGAAACTTACTACACCCAGGAAGACTCCCAGGCAGAGGAACAAGACTCCCAGATGTTTGGCCCGTTTCCCGCTCGGGAGGATGATATTCTGAGGAGCGAGCACTTTGAGTGGTGCAAAGAACGCAGCAATACCCTTTACCGCGGGCTTTTTGCCATCGGACATGGACTCGGGCGAGATGTACGGAAGGGTGAAGCGTGTATACACAGCCGAGATCAGGAACGAGCAAAATGCCACTTCGAACGGACGTCGGATACCCCACGTATCGCCAATCATACCACCCGCTGTTCCCCGGTCAGACAGATTTTCGAATCAACGAACGGGTTGGAGCTCACTGAGATAGCCGACCCCTTGACCTAACATTATGGATCCCTGGAGCATGCCGAACACAGCGGTGCGGCGGACTGGCTCTACAAGCTCGCCTGCGATGATGTTGATCACCAAGATATACCCAGCTGGGCCGCCTACGACGGTGATGAGCTGCGTAAACTGGAAGATGTTAATGCCGGCCTGGCCGCCAGCCACGACACCGAGGATCTGGGTGGCGACACGGATGGCCGGGACCAGAGTGACGAGCATCATGGTGAACCGGGGACCGAATTTCTTGACAGTCCAGCCAGAGAAGAACAGGTTCAGCGTGCCGCACAGCGACGTGGTCATGCCCAGGATGGCGAAGTTGGTTGCCGTTCCGGCCGCAATCTCGTTGCGGTTGCACCGGTCTCCGGGACCCTCGAAGGGGGGGTGGTTCTCGTAGTAGACGTCGCACTCCATGAGGAAAAAGGCATAGAAAATGCTGTGTCTCCGGTCAGTTGCCTGTGCTGGGTATTCTCGTCAGCTGCGACCACCTACGGAACTTGGGTGAAGCTAAACGACAGCGTCACAAGGAACCCCGCCAGCAGGATGCGCGCCTCGACACCGATCCGCTGCCATGGCCATTTCCTGACAGGTTTATCGTGACCGTTGACACCGTTGGCAAGGAGAGGCGCTGTCTCGTCCGGCTGTGGCATGATGGCCGACCTGTATCCAAAGGACTAACAAATGGCCTCTCTAGTGTCTCAGTCGCAAATCAAAACCCAAAAAATAGTTGCCAATGGGAAAAAAGTGGCTGGCGGGCCGTTGGACGCCCTATCTACGACGTCAAGTGGGGGCATGGTGTGCTATCCGACGCTAAACCCCGCTCGTTCGCCGCTGTTGCCCCCCCGCCGAACTTGGCCTCCGATTCACGGAGCCAGGTTCGGGCGGAGAGGAGCTGCTGATTTCGGCATGGTGCGTGGTATCGGCTGTTCATGCGAGCTTATCGGAACGTCCCATTGACGGCGTATACGGTATTTATGAGATGCCGCGGTGGGCAGTCTGGCCGAGCTGACGGCGATTTAAGGTGAGGTGGATGACGAGATGTGGGGTTTGACGCAGGTCAGAACGAGACGTCACACAAGCGTCGATCGAAAACTCCGTATCCTTCCGGTTGTAAGGCGCCGCAACGTTTGTGTTTGGGCCGAACTTTGACGGGCTGTTACACAATGCGTCGATGACATACATCTACCCGATGCGCCGGTTCTCGAGGTCCAGGTTCTTCCTCCTTGTCCTTGTATTTTTTCCGTCTTTTCCTTCTTCTTTGTCATTTCTTCAGTCTGTCACATTTACTGCGCATCTATTGTTCAACGTAGCGGTCTTCTCTGCTTTTCACTCTCACACATAAGCTACCTAGGTACAGGCATATGGAGGGTATTCCATGACGTAACGTTGGACGAACTGCCATTCTTCCTTCAATTCATTCTGGGGAGCGATAGGTATACTGCTAGGTAAACGGTAATTCCCCTTCTCGGTCCCAAAAATACCTAACCGCCGGCCTCGGTGTTGCTACCCGACCCCAAAGCATGGCGCACCTTGAAACCGATGTTCCTTCGATTCACGGCGTCAAGGTCACCGAGGGGCATTGCGTATGTGCCCTTGGATTATGGCCCCGCCCTCCTGCTTGGCTTTGGCTCCATATCTCAGGGGGCGGAATACGCGCTGACTTCGACCAACCATGGGGTATCGGACTGGCACCTATTGGATTTATAGACGAGAACCCGCTGATAATCGTCGGTCGAGTGCGGATTTAGATGACCACTCAATGCGGGTCGAGACAACGAAGTTTTGAGACAATATCTCTGCGGGTGGTGTCTGAGGAAAACTTTTGGTGAATTCGAAATAGGTTGGTTGGACAAGAACGGCTGTGAAAGAGATATGGGGGTCAGGACTTTGCAAGCAAGTGCTTGGATGGTTGGTTGGCCCCGAACCACGGTCGCCGAAGCCTCCGGCCGGCTGTCGGGACATCTTAGCTTTGGGTGCTCCGCCCCCCTGCAAGGCAGACCGCAGCCTGACCGTCAACCCTCTTATCATCCCGTGCGGGGCAACGCCCAGCATCATGGTGAGGCTCCAGGTGACAGAGTCTGTCCAGGCCCCCAATCGCGGACATCCTTCACGTCCTGACAAAACAACAAGTCCGACGAACTTAGCGCGGCCTCCTCGGTCACATATCGTACATGTCTCTGTCTACTTAGCCCAGTTATTATCGGCCTAGGTCGCGATGGCCAGCGTGGCACAAACCCGTCATAACCCGGCTCCGGCCCAGCGGAATATCCTCGCCAACGCCCGAGCAGCGTGGCCGGCGGTCATGAGCTGGGTCGTGCTGTGTGTGTTCACCATCCTCTACTCCTCGTTCATCGGCTGGGTCTTGCTCGGCAACAACCCCTACATCGGAAACACACCGTTCGATTACTCGACGATGAATTTATTGCTGGCTGTTTTGTCTCAGCTATATGCCATGCTCCTCTGTTTTGTCATCGCTAGTGTCCTAGATAACTGGAGGCTAGCATCCACCACTCTGGATTCTGGACACGGGGTGTCCGCTTTGGCGTATGCGCAGCTTAGTCCCGGCACAGACTTTTTCACAACCAGTATCATAACGATAGGGACTCGGCTCAAAAGCCCCATAGGGCTGATAAAGTAGGGACTTCCAAAGCTGGTGCCTTGTAGCGCTCAATCGTTGCTGACGTGGAATTACTTTAGGCTAGCACTTCCCTTCATTGCTCTTTCATTCGGCTCGGTTCTCAAGTGTATGTCGTCGCAAAGTCAGATTGCATGCTATAGCTGACCTGACCTTTATAGTCCAGAGTTCATTCGCCGAGGATGTGTTCGGCATGGTCACGCCTGTCTATGCGGGATCCGTAATCTTGGACACGCGCCTCCTTAAAGTGGTTGCTCCGGAGGTAATCATGAATTACGTCGAGCATTGGACCGCCGTGCTTCTTCATTACCCCCGCTTCGTCGCCACTTGGCAGACAGACACTTGCCAGGGGAACTGCAGTTCATACTTCTTCCCCGGAAGTCTTGATCAAGTAGTAGACCCCTCTTCACCTCTGGCTCAAGATGGAAAACATTGGTGGTTGATGCACAAGGAGGTCCTTCCGGATGCCACCACACTCAGCACCTGGTATAGGATTGACCTTCACTCTGGTTCCCGACTCCATAGTGTTCCGCCAGGAAGACTGTTGTGGGACCCACAGACCCACATCTGGGTTTCCACCACAGCCTTTGTGCTGCCATTTCCCCTCGTGCGGATCTGGTTTCCCTCTCTTCCTTCCACCAGAAATCCACACACCTTCATTTCTCCCTATAGGTTATAAACCCTTTACAGTAACAATCTTATATAACCAATTCCTATATAATCTTCAATTAAAAAGCAATTAAAATCAATCTAATTCTTCCAATAATTACAACGGATATAAACAAGCCTTTAGGTACTGCAAGGACTAATAGCTATTCTGTAAAAGTAGACGCAACCCTAGCAACACCACTAACCCTAACCTATATTAAACTATATACGTTTTTAGCTAATAGCTAAAATAATAAGATACAAACTTCCGCTATATACAGAAACTATATAAGCAAACTATACCAATAATCCTATTTATACAAATAAATATAAGATTAAACGCAATTTTATTTATTATAAGTAACGACAATACAATTACAGTTCCAACCCTAAAGGGAAAAGATAACCTTATATCATAAAAAACCAACGTCCAACGCGCTTTTTCAATCCAAAACCTCGATAATTTTATTAATAAAAATATACCCAAACCTAATAAAGAGGAAATAAGAATTAAGTAAAAAAAACAACAAAGTATAATATTATATATTATAACGCACTTTTTCTCCCTAAAGATTAAGCAGTTATTAGTAAATAATAAATAGAATATAAAGAAGTAAAACCCCCGGGTTATTTAAGACTTTATTACTACTTATATACTCTCTCTATCCCAAAACGCTATAAGTACCTTACTTTACAAATTTACTTATATAAAGCGCTTTAAATACGACTTTATATCCGCATATATTAACAAAGTTTAAGTCGTTAAAACTAAGTTCTTATAACTTAATTAAAAGCTAGAAAACTCTATATACTTATATATAATGTTATAGGGTTTAAAGGAAACTTATCCTCGCAAATATAACTTTTAAAAACGTAATTTAACGAAAGGTAAGCTAATTTAAAAGGATTTTCTTTAAAAATTAATAGCTATTTCAAACGATAAAAAAGCTACTCCTAAAATAGCTCAACTTTTTACTCACTAAAGTAACAACAACAATTAAAATAATATTAATTCCAATTTTAAACCTAAGATTTAATACCTCAATTGCCCTAATAAAATTATATAAGGATTAATATATTATAAGCCGTATAGCAAGCATATTCCAAATAAAATAAAAAATTACTTTTATTACAACCCCGAAAAAATACTAAATAGTTAAAAGAAAAAGTTTAACTCCTATAAAATTATAGCAACCTTTAACAACAACACTAATAGATTAATAACGCTATCAACAACCACAGGAAACTTAAAGTCAAATTATAAAAAAAACGTTAATCTTCTATTTACTTTTACCTTCTTAAATATAAGTATTTTAGTAACCGCCTTTTATAATTACAACTTTTCTAAATTAAATTTTTAATAAACCCCCCGCGACAGCAAACGTTATAACTTATAGTAACCACTTACCATAAAGCCTAATAAGGTTAAAGGTAATTAATTATTATAAGAGATTTCGTAATATTCAATATTAAAGCTTATAGCGCAATTTTTAATTAATTTAAATAGTTTACGGAGCTTTAACCTCTACCGAAACTAATTAAGTTCTTCTTAGCAACTAATAATTTCATATAAGCATTATATTACGGGAAAGCTGTAGTTAAAATACTAAATAGTAACAAAGGAATAACAACACTTAAAGTCTAACATATAATATACTACCTACAAAGCCCAGTTACTTTTATTAGTAGTTATACTATACTTGATATTAACTTCGTCTAAAATTATAAAATTAATTCCCTAAAGTTAAAGATAATAAAAAATATTACGAGATTGTTAAAAACGGATAGATTATTTATTATTTTAGCAAAGGTAAACCCTAACCTAAACAAAAATATTTATATAGCTAAAAAAAACTATTTTTATATTTATTAACTACAATACAATATATCAGCGCCTTATATACGTAAGTAAGGAAACTATTGCTAAAATTTATAAAAACGCTAATATTACTTTTAAAAATCCAAAAACTTATTTCTACAAATTTTACGTTATAAGCAAAATAACAAATAAACTACCTAAAAAAGCTTATACCGTAGCAATTAAATCTTTCAAGTTTATACATATCAATTTCATTAACCTCAATTAAAAAGGATACTTTAACTATTAATATATTATGATTTTTATAGATATTATTTCTAACTACTACTAGCTTCATTTTCTTCAAGAGAAAGGAAATACTTACGGGCAAATTAAAAAAATTTATTTATAGCTTAAAACTCAAACTAATACTTCCCTTAAAATTCTCAGTATCAACGGAGGAATAAAATTTAGTTAAGAAGTTTTCAAATTCTAAAATAAAAAAATTTACAAATAAGCAAAGTCCAAAAAAGTAAAGATTAACAAAATAATTCCTTACTTTCCCTAGCAAAACGGTAAACCTAAATATATAATTAAAACTATTACAAAGAAGGCCAAAACAACTATAATCAACCTTATAATACTTATTTACCTATAGCCTTTCGTTTTTAAAACTATAATTAAAGTTTAAAACCTTCTCCCCTCTCGTACAAATAAGAGAAATAAGTCCCCTTAGTAAATTCTAGCCAAAAGTTTAACTATACCGGACTTAGCAAATTTTCCATATATTAAACATTTATATATTTACTTTTACAACGCATATTACTTTATAAAGTAAGTTTATTGGGAAAAAAGTAATAAAATAGCTCCTAAAGTACTTAAGGGTAAGTTTATTAACTACGTAAATATCTACGGCAAAATCTTTTATATTTAAAACTTTAATCTAAATAAAGTTATTAAAGTTAGTGCTATATAATTTAATAAAAACGTACAAAACCCCCCGGGCTTTAAGGAAAATCCCTCTATAAAATACAAAGCAATATTCAGTAATACTACCGTTACTAAGATAAAAACTATACCTAACTTTATTATTATTAAGTTCCCTAAAAAGTATAAGTATATTATAAAGTAAAAGGCACCAAAACGTAAAAAATCAGTACATTTTAAGGAAAAATACAAATCCAAACCCATAATAAAGTTAAAAACCCAATTACCGTTACTATTACGATTTCCAAAGAAAGATATATAAAAAGCAACTAAAGTAAAACCTAAACCCATTTAATTACCTCCCAAAATTACCGATCTATCTATATCTTCTATATTAAATATATTTTCTACTAATACAAAGGAACTTACTAACTACAATATTTAATTTAACGAAAGCTTAAACTTTAAAAAAGCTTTAAAAAATTTAAATTCCAGCGATTTTAATACAAGTACTAAGAAAGACAATTCTAATAACAATAAGGATAATAATAACTACCCACCTAACCAGTTAATCCTCGATCGTAAAGATTTTAATAATAAGGAGTTTTTTAACGCTATTAAGTTAAAAAAAATCAATTCGAAAGCTCCTATTCCCTAAAGTAAAAGCGTTTTCTTAAAGTAATTAAATAAACTATTACCCAAGCTTAACTTTTAATAATTTACCTAACCTTTAAAATTTAAAAGGGTAAGAAAATTAAAACGTATTAAACCAAAATCGCTAGGATATTATAAACAACTTCACAACAGAAAATACTAGCTTTACCTTTACTATTTAATAAAAGAGAAAATCTTTTAAAAAGTTACTATTATTCTTTTTTTAATTGAAGCTAACCTTATCGTATAAATAATAAAAAAACTTATTCCTTAAAATTATTAAACTGCTATCCGTTTCCCGAATTATAAAAACTATTAACAATTAACTATAAAGGAATAAGTAAAGGGTTTAAAGTAAAAGAATATCTTTAAGTTTGTTTATAATAACAGGTTTAAACACATTCTCCCTAGCAAATAAGTCTACAATAAGAAGTTTAATCCAGATATAAAGATCTACTTAATAAGGGTATAATAAATCGTTTATAGTAACTTTAAAGTTAAATATTAAAGCTTTAAAAAAATTTACGTTACTATTACGAATTTTATATTTATTAAGATCTTTTTTGCTATTATTATAGTTTTAGGCTGGTATATAAAATAATACAACTTTAAACTAATATATTTTAGTACTAATATTCCCAATAATTACAAATACTATATTAAGTAACCTTATAATATTAAAGCAAATATAAAATACATTTAAAAACTAAAAAAAGCTTTATACGGTTTACGTTAAAGCGCCCTTTATTAATATAAAATACTTATTTCTATTTTATAAAGCTATGGCTTTAAATTACTTATAAAGAAAGCTTATATTTTCGTTAATTAAAATAAAGAAATAATACTACTACTATACGTTAATAATATAGTTCCTATTAGCTTTTTACCCAAAAAGATTTATTAATTTCTTAACAAATTTAATTAATACTTTATTTTAAAGCGTTTTAAAGAAATTTAGTAATATTTAAAATACAATATTATAAGAGATATTAAATAACGTATTATTTTCCTTTTATAAACTAGTTATACGAAGTAATTATCTTAAAGTACGGTTATAAAGGCTTAAAACCTGTTAAAATATTATAATTACCGAAATTTATTTTTTTTAAGATCTAGAAATTAGTTAAGGGTAAATAAAAAAGATATATTAAAATTATAGGTATTTTTAACTATTTCGTAATTGGTATAAAAGGAGATATTATATATATAGTTGGAAAGTTTTACGAAGTTAATTCTAAACCTTTATAGTAGTATTTTAATTTAATAAAATACTTTTTTAAATATTTTATAGGTACCTAAATATATAAAATCGTTTTAAAAGGAAATTACGTATTTAAAAATTTATAGTTACGTAATTATATAAATATAAGTTTTATAAATAACCTTTTTACGAAATTTAATATTAAAAAATACGTAATCTTTACTATTAAAGATTTAATCCTTTAGAAGTTAAAAAAGTAAACCTTTATCGTATATTTTACTATTAAAGCAGAGTTTATAAACCTTACTTTTATTAATTAAATAATTATATAAATTAGAAGACTTTTAAATAGTTTTGGAAAGAAGCAATTACAATTAATTATCTTATATACTAATAGCGCAAACGCTACGTACTTAGTACTAAATTTCCTTAAATTCGTAAGAATAAGAACGATTAATATATAGTATAAGTAAATAATTAATTATACGGTAAAAGGAGATTTTGATATATAATATATTTCTGGTACGGAGGTGGTGGTAGATGAACTGACGAAGCCGTTACTTTTGGATAAGTATAAGTGTTTTTGTATTATATTGGGATTATAAGCTAAGTAAATTCCCTGGGTTAATTAATTAAAGGAGGAAAATATTATGGAAAAGATTACGATATCCTAGATAGAAAGATAGGTAGATAGTTTGTAGCTGTGATGAGGGGGTGTGTTGTGGGACCTATAGACCTACATCTAGGTTTCCACTACAGCCTTTGTGCTGCTATTTCCCCTCGTGCGGATCTGGTTTCCCTCTCTTCCTTCCACCAGAAATCCATATACCTTCATTTCTCCCCATAAAGACTGCCAGGGCTATATCGGTATCAATGGAACACAATGTGTACTCCTTTGTGGTAAAGAGGTCAATGGCTCCATCGCAGCCGGTATGTCTTCCACATTCGATTTCGAACCAGGAAGTAGCTCTAGCGGGCGCGGCCACAGCAGCTAATAATCGCAGGTTGGAGGCTCCGTCGATACGGAATCAACACGACACCGGGCTGTAACCGCCAAAGCTTATGGACTGCTCACGGATTCGAGGCCGATAGCACTACTCTCTTGACCGCTTATAGTCAGAGGACAGAGACCATATACGACCGCATAGATCTCTCCATTCGATCTGTGGTGGGAAATTCGCCACTGGTGCCGCTCGATCTAAGAATGGACCTTTTCAAGTCCCTTTGGGACCAAATATTTTCCTTTGACGACAACAAAACCAGTTCCACGGCGCAAAGTGTCCTAGAAAGTCTGAATACTATAAGAGACATGCCGGGCTTAGGAAGTACAGATGACTTGGAACGGCTACAAAACTTTCTCGCCATCAGCTTCCGCTCCGGATCCACAGCATCTGTCTTCGTCAATATGACCTTGGGCGACAGGGGGCTTTTCGGTGAATTTCCTATACCTCCGGAAATGGCAACCATGGCGACGGTGGGCAATTCGATACAGCGCTTCGTTGCTCAGCCTTGGGCGGTCTGGACATTCATCATTGCGGGTTCCCTTTTGACTACCCTTTGCGGCGCCGCTCTCGCAGCGATCCTCCTGCAATACCGCCCCATGCCTAAGCGATACGGCATTCCAGAATTTGATGTATTCTCTGAGCCGGCAATACAACTAGGAACGCTCCGCCAAAAAGTCCCTGCAGCTTCGGAAACCAAAGAGGTCATGTTGGGACAGTTCCTACAGGAGCTCTCATTTTCAGAAAGACCGTCTCTGCTAAGACTAGCCAAGGTCCTTGAGGGCAAGAGAATCATCTCACGGCTGGCAGGAAGCCGTGGTAATGGCACCCGGATCTTGATAATTCGAGATTCTCTACCGGCTATGGAAAAGGATGAAACACGCAGCCAACAAGGTGTCAACAAAGTCTCGCAGAAGGCGGATACTGCAGATTCTACAGCCTCGACGGTGGCTGCTGAACGCATTGCTGGTGTTTATGGCTCCGATGCAATCAAAAAGGATGACGCGATCTGTCTCGCAGAATACGAGGCGGCGGCAATACAAGGTCGTAACAGAGCGCTTGGATCAGACGCAGCCTCTGGTTCACAAACAACGCCCGACCGTTCAGAAGGATGAGGTGGTGGGATACTCATACTAAGGACCGTGGACGTTAATGGAGGTACCTATATAGATTAGATGAGTACGGGTCCGTATGCTCGCCGGAATCATTGCTCCAAAATCGAGAACCATAACGGTGCTCCAGCGGACCCCCATGATAACCCACACAATCTTTTAGCTGCCTCTAGGACGGGTAGGCATTTGCGGGATTCCAAGGTAAACTGTTTTCTAGTCAGGGTGTTGGTTGTACCTGGGCGAGGTGGTCTGGAACAGCGGTTTGTGTTGGAGGCATCGATACGTGGTAACAGAGGCCGAGCAATGAATTTATGAGTCTACCTTGACATTAGAACACTGGAGACGAAACGAACGTGAGTGAACGATCTAACTACTATATCCTCCAGCCATCACTTTGACCCAGCAAGCTTTCTCCTGTTGACCCACTCATCAACAACCCCTTTATAATCCGCATGCCCGTACGTCTCAAACAGCTCCCTCCATCCGCCCCCCTTTCTCCTCGTTTCAAGTCCCAGATCATGAAGCAGCAAATCCCAATATGGCAGTTGATCAACCACCAGATCAGGATAAAAACGCCCATGCCCATACGGCGACCGATGCCGCGCATAGCGCGCCAATAACGCCGTCTCGCTCCACACCTTATTCTCCTCCCGATCTCGCCGCACCGAGGGAATGTCATCGCAGAAATACGCCAGCGTCCACAAACACTGCAGTTCTATCCGCGGCGTGTTGGCCACCCCGCTGAACATGTTGAGGAACACGAGCGAGTTATCACCCCTTGCCGTCAGCCCAGGCGGAGCAATACCCCGGTACAGCCGCCATGGAGAGTACGGCGCCTCCGCCTCGCTCGTCGAGCCGGGGTTGAAACTCTGCGGTGTTGTTGAGGTGGGAGAGTAAAAGGGTCCGCCAAGGAGACGAGGAAACTCGGTGCCGATGGTCGCGTCGGCTGCGCCCTCGAGGCGCGACCAGAACTCGATCTGGGTTTTCGTCAGGGAGGTGGTGGGCACGCCAAGTTCGGAGTGGATCGTCGAGGGGGAGAAGTTTAACGATGGCTTGGCGGAGTAACCTGTGCAGGCGATGAAGGCGTCGACGGGGATGGAGCGGTCGGGCTCTTTCAGGTGAACGGCGTGGTGAGAGAGATGGGAGACGTCGGAGCGGTGGACGCGGACTTGGCCGGACTTGATGAGGGCGAGGATGTCGGCGTCATAGTTGAGCACCCCTGAAGAGGTTCCGTACCTGACACGAAGCCATTAGGGGAGACACGACGACTACACTTGGCAATAAACTCACCAGAAGGGGTTCTGCTCCGGTTCCAGATCGCCAAACAGCTTGTCCTCCTGGTATCGGCAGTCGTGCAGCGTTTCGGCGCGCAACTTTCCCCAGAACGCCTGGGTGATTGCCCGGCCGATCGGGCTGGAATGCAGCAGCTTCCGTAGCCACGCGAATCCCGAGTAGTCCGGGAAGCTCCACGGTGACATGAAGCTGATAAACCGCCGTGTGACCAGTCCCTCCCGGAGCGCCCGGAACGGCCCCATCATGGTGAACGCCGGGAAGACCCACACCGGGCCCCGCCCCGACTTCCGTATGATCCACTCGACCGTATGCCCCGTCGACGTCGCGAGATGGACGGCATCGTATGAGGACTTCGATCCGCCCAGCACCGCGACCGACTTGATACCCGGGTCGTGAAGGATATGGTTCGCCTCGCGGCCGAGGCTCGACGAATGGATCAGGGGCGCGTGGAATTCTTCGGACCCCTGAATCTCGGGTAGATGTGGACTGCTGAGCACTCCTGTAGCCACGACGAGCTTGTCGCACGACAGGACCTCGCCTTTGTCGACGACCACCTCCCACTTCCCTCCACTCTCTGACTGGCGGCGAATTTCGACAACGCGCGTGTTGAGACGGAGCTTGTCCGTCAGGTGGAAGTGGTCGGCATACGCTCGGAGATAAGCGTTCATAGTCTCTCCGGTGACGTGCTCGCCCGGCCCGATGCCGAAGCGGGCCGAGTCCATGGGGAAGTCGGAGAAGTCGATCATGGAGAAGACGTTGTTGGTCTTGAGCGTCGGGTAGATCTGCTCCTGCGACCACACGCCGCCCAGGCTCGCCCTCGAGTCGACAATGCGGATCTTGGCGGCGGCATCGTGCTGCAGGAACGTCTTGGCCGCGCAGAGTCCGCTCGGGCCGGCGCCGATGATCAGGATATCCATCTGTACCAATGATTCAGGGAAGAAGGAGCGAGTCTAGCAACCACTACAACACACCTTACCCCGCCGACATCGACGGGGAGGCTCTGAGATTTAAGCATCACCCTCCTTCATCACGCCATGACTAAGACATGCAGACGTCGACCCAATCTCAGCTCTTCCAGCCAAGATGGTGGGAACGCCGAAGCCCGACAGCATGGCACGCCCTGTAATGATCACCCTCCCAGTGAGAGCCTGGCGACAAGTTGGGGCCTGAATCCTCATTGAGGCTGAACAGCGCCGGTCGGATTGGCTCCCGGGCAGGCGCCCCCACCGGCCACCTCGCCTCTGGGAGTACGCGATTTGTCGAGACTCGAGCGTGAGCAATTAGCGTGGTTTTGAGCTGTCATTTGTCTGCATTCCAGAACCCCATCCCACCAACTGGCTGGATCTGCCAATGTTCTAATTCGCTACGAAAAAGTGGTGTGGCAATGTCTCACATCAGCAAGTAATGCAGCGTTCCAGACCTTAGCATTGGACGACCGACGATAGGTTGTGATAGTATTTGACGAAACGCATCAGCTTATTATCTGACTGTTGGTTCGAGACGGGTTGTTAGGCATCTTTTTTGTTAACCCCTGAAAGTTGATGCCTCGAAGTGTGTATGTTTACATATCAGACAGAGATGGAGATTCAGCACCTAAGAGAAATTCTAATCTCAAGCTGCGGTGGCTAGCCGGTTTGCGGTCAGTAAAGTGTTCGCGAGATGGGATTGGTTGAGCGGTTGAAAGATTTCCTGATCGCTGAGAACTATTTCCCTCAGGCAATGAGATTGTGGCTTCTCACTTCACGAACCTGTGAAACACACCCACCGCTTACCGCCTCGGATTACAGCTGACCCGTCGATTTAGGTAGGAACTTTCGACGGCGTTAACATGCCTGCAGTTGGCGCCCAGGTTAAGTGTTCGGGCAGTTTGGGGCACGTTTCCTGGCAAATGTATCATGGTGTTTGGTCTAAGTCTTAAACTTGAAGCTGAGCTGCTTCCTCGGGGGACTCACTGAGCCACGTAGGATGCTAGTAGAAAGTGAAAGCCGACATACCTAGATAGCGCGATCTTGCATTAGATGACACTGACCAGACAAACCGATCAATATCGGAAAAGATTGAGCGAATTCCACTTCAATGCTTCGGGGAGACCCTCCGATGAACCGGGGCCGGGACCCGCCCCGGAAATTGAAGCACACCGGCACTCTAGTACCGTGGTATCGGCATGCTGGCAGGGCAGTTTGGCAATATATCCACACTACGCCCCATGGCCGCTCCGTACCCCCGTGGTGTTACACTCCCCGCTGCCGCTCATCCGAGCCCGTGGGGTACCCCTCAACCGGGAATTTCTGCGGGGTGGGCTGAATGACAGCTGCAGCTTTCAGATGACCAAGCACGCGCGCCTATCAGTGTTTCTGACATGAGATGATGATTTCAAGTGGTGAAATCGCGTCCTTGCTTCAATCTCTCGCTTCCAACCTGACAGATATCTAGCAGCAGTGATCACAAATTCTGACCACGTCTTTGCATTAAAGTGAGCCATACATGGGTACTAAACTAGTGCCTAGTCTCCCTGCCTAAGCCGTCTTCGGGCTCCCCCCCTGAAGTTGGTGCAAACGACTCAGGTACTCGAGTCCTGATTGGAATGTGGAGACAGTAAGTTAATCAGAACCAAGTCGGTTCCTTGTACATGTAAGATCATATGAATTTACGCACTACTTCCACATGTCATATCTGTGACACTGGCCAAGTTGCAATCGCCTGCACTTGGCAGGTAAAACAAATGGGGAATTCCACTTAACCGACCGAACCCAGGGCACCCAACGCGGAGAAATTCCCAAACATTTTTACACTTTGTTATTAAGCGTACTAAAGAGTTCTTGGCCTTGCCCCGGCTAAGCTGGGTAATTCTGGTGACCTATGTAGAGCACAGGCGAATCTGTACTCTTCAGGCTGCTTTCGGAATGGTCGCCAGTCAAGAATCCGGGGACCGGAGTCCGTACAAAGTCATAAAGCTCAAAAGGCGCCCGCATTGTGAAAGATTGATCCGCCACGTCTTCTCGTTGTAAACTCAGCCTAGGTCTGCAGCCAAACCCACCGCCATCATGGTCCAACTCAGCACCGCCCTCGCCGTCCTTGCAGCTAGCACCGCAGCAGCCCAGAACGCCACGCTGCGGTACATGCCGTTTGGTGACTCGATTACCGAAATTGTCTGCTGGAGATCCAAGCTGTGGAACAAGCTGCAGTCGACCGAATGGGCGTCAGTCGACTTCGTCGGGTCGGGCAGGACCGAGAACAACTGCCGTGACACAAAGTACGACCGCGATAACGAGGGCCACTCAGGCTTCCTTGCCATCAACATCGCCAATCAGAAGCAGCTCGTTGGCTGGTTGCAGAAGAACCCCGCCGATGTAATCACCATGCATCTCGGCACCAACGACATTGTGCAGCAGAGCAAGAGCACAACCGACATCATTGCCGCATTCACCACGCTTGTCAAGCAAATGAGGGATTCTAACCCGCGCATGAAGATTGTGGTAAGTTCTCGCTGTGATAGTGCAAGCCAAGCGACATGAGACAAACTGAAATTCACAGGTGGCCCAAATCATCCCTCTCGGCATTGGCAACTACAACTCCAAGGTGCAGCAGCTGAACGCGGCCATCACTCCCTGGGCCCAGCAACAGAACAAGACCGAGTCACCCATCTGGGTTGTGGACCAGTACACGAGCTTCAGCGGAAGCAGCGACAACCGGGACGGTATCCACCCGAACGACGGCGGGGATGTCAAGATGGCCAATATCTGGTATCCGGCTCTCATCAAGGCGTTCGAGGCTGCTAAGGCGGATAAGCAAAAGCTGCTCTAAATGCATCACCCGGCGCAAGAATAGGCCGACGTTGGTGGAGATGGAGTGAAAACATTAGGTATTTGATCCGAAGTACAATGGGTATCTAAGACTGTATATATATCCGTCCCAACCCAGAAGGAAAGCCATGTTTATTGTGTTCTACTCTCAACCAAGATCCGACCCTCCGGTGCGCTCGACGGTTAATATGCTGCTCCACGGGCACCAACGGTACCATTTGTGCCGTTGGGAGCATATGTCTGGCCATGACCGTTGGCGTGCTGCACCGGGCCGTGTCCGGTGGTGTACCCGGCTCCTGTGCCATTGGCATATCCTTGACCATTCTGATATCCATTTCCGTTGTGGTAGGCAGCCATCTGCTCCTTGGTAGCATGGTGCTCTCTGTATCGATCGCGCACCTCGTGGAAAGCTGCGGTGATGGCGTGAAGAACACTGTGACGGTGCGTTAGTGCTACTCCGGGCAACATGGGCACAAGATACATACGTGCTGACGATGGCCAGGATAAATGTTCCCCACGGCAGGTTGCAGCTGTCATCGTCCGAATTGGTAACGTTTCCGGTGTAGTTGCTGAGATTGTCTGCATCCCGGTTGTCGTAGCAGTGCTTAGGGCCGGCGGGACCACCGTCTGGACGCGTCAAGACAGCCACGGCGATGAAAGCGCCAACGAACAGCAGATCCAACAACACCCAGAGCCATCGGATCCATCTCGGACCGCGCGAGCCACCCTTGAGCAGGAACGACATCAGCATGGCGAGGATGGTGTAAAGAACGGCAGCGGCGAGAATGCCCTCGACGGCGCCGTACGAGCCATTGATGCCCCGGCGAGTTTTGATCGAGTTTACCAGACGGTAGACCTTGTACACTCGAGAGGAAAAGATGCCGAGGGAGACTGCCGACGAGACGAATTGCAGGAAGCGAACAAGCCGGAGGAACCAGCGGTAGAGAGCCGAATGCTTCAACCTCTCGGGAACCCAGCGGGTTAGGAGGCCGGTCTCCTTGTTACGTCGTGAATCGTGATAGGCCGCGGGCTGGGCCGCGGGCTGGGCCGCTTGGTAGTGTGCGGGAGCTGTTGACATTGCTGTGAAGATGGTGGAGGACGTGGTCAGAGTTGAGAATGACCGGTGAACAATCGCACACCACAAGTCCGCGCTCAGCTCAGATACTTATGTCCCGTTTGTATCCGTGACATCATGAACCAACTACAATCGCATCCTGTATTTTCTTCGCTCAGCTCGTTTCAAGTTTTATGCCAAGCCCTGTTCTGAAGTCATTTCATCATGACTCCAAAGGCGCAATGTGATTGGTCGAAATCTTGGCATATCGTGTAGATCCACCCTAGCACGGCGTATTGTCCCAGATATCACGACAGGGATATTTATCGGTCAAACCGGTCACCTACAAATGTTTTCAGCTACAGTTGCACCAGACCGTGAAAAGTGTGACGGGGTTGTGGCTTCATCCTCCAGTCTTTAGATTGGGAAGTGGCTCCTTGTTGTTCCAGACGTTGGCATTACTGAAACGGTCCTCTGTTCATTGCCAGGACGTCAGAGCAAATGCAGGATTGCACTTGCCAAGGGTTCCACCATGAGAAGAGTTGCCTTGTTGTCATGACTGCTCTCGGCAGTCTAATTTCTGTGCTTGTGCCCACGTGGTAAGATAACCCTCTTTGCAAATCGCCTTACAGAATTCCTACGGGGTGTTAAGCAATAGTTATTCTTTCGTTGATATTGCAGGAGGATTATATGGGGCTATTACCTGTAAAACCTTGGTGGTAAAGCCCTTCCCAGATGGTTACCTAGAGACCGTTGATTTAACGGAGCATGTAATTGATCTAACCGACCTGGTGACTTGAAATCACTTGATGGCGAATAGGGCTGAACGCCAACGTCATGGCGTTCCAGAATTACTCGGCCGTTGGTCATCAGTGAAAGAACGTGGGGTAGCGGTTTCCAGCAGCACAACTCACGAAAGCGACTGATCTGGGATGCAGAACACTGGAAAAAGTCATGAGGTTGGAGCACAGACTGTCCCAAGCCACCTGTATCAACTGAAGGTCGAAGCTAAAATACTGAGGTTACCTAAGTACGTATAGGTAGCCAAATGAAGCAGTTCACAAGTTTGGGGGATAGGTACATGTAGCTTGGCCGTCCAAAGATCCTCTCACCGTGATCGAGCTTCCTCTTCCAGTGCATACCATATTATCTAATAGGCTTACTGAAGGCGTAATAAGCAGGGACTTTATTCTGGCCATGGCCTTTGATGGCGTCCGTGGTGTTCTAATCCTCTTTGCGTCCGTTGGGAAGTGCCGTCTGTTCCTCTCGGCAGTCCCGGCAGAACTAACCGCCGATGCATGCGCGCCGATGCAACCTTCCATCAACAGACTTCTGATGACTCCAGCTTGGGGCTCTCAGCCGGTTCCTTGACAGACCAAAATTACTGATCGAAACTTCAATGTTGCCTAGGTAGGGAGTGTTAGTCCGTTCCGTCGTCGCATTTGCCCATACCGCACCGCGTACGCACTACGTATGCAGCGGGAACTCCCTAATTCGTGTGGTAGTAACGGGATCCCCCGTGCAGCACTCGGTGAATATGGTCACCTGGCATTCGGGCCGTCCGTCATGGAAACTGCTTACCCCTGAATCTGTCCGAGGCAGTTAACAGGTAGACGACGAACTCTGATCTAAAATAGGATTGCCATCAACCATGAGCAAGAATGGACAGCGATGCGATGATCGGTTTAGTAGAACAATGTCTCTAGCGCGACCTGGTTCATTGCTTCGCTGAACCCGGTTTCTGACACGGACATTCGCGGTTTACACGGCCTGTGATGAGTCCACAGGAACTGCCCAAAACTCGCATACAGGAGACGACCCGGAATGCCAGGAGTGGGCCGGCCAAGAGTAGGGCCATCTGCGCCTCAAGGTGAGGATCATTGGGGGCCAGGAGGGCTCTCGCACCGTCGGTATCCGCCTCGGTAAGAATAATGGGGCGCTACCACCTACCGTCCGCGGGCATCGGCAGTTGTGATCTCAAGTAAATTGTCACCCATACCTGTCTGCGATCCACAATCTTAAGCGACCGCCGCGCTTAGGCAGACCACCGAAAGGATGGGACAGTCATAGCCGCCAGCCACGCTCATCAGCCCCGGGAGCCCAGCAGTGAGCCGGCTTGGGCCCGCCGCGCTTGCCGGTTAAATTGCGATCTGGGATCCCACAGGCGCGGGCCGGACAATTTAAGAACTCTGACTGCCGGGTCGCTCTAGGTGTGACAAAAGCAAGGACCAGCTGGGGCTAAATTTGAGTTGTGGCTGCCAAGGTTCCCGCCTTCATGCTGCTGACTTCGATCGTGGCTGGTTACCTGGTTAGGTTTCTTTTCGTCTGAGATCCTGCTCACAGAAAAAGGGGCAGCCGTTGGTGGTCGGCATCGAGCGTCCCCGGTATTACGCCCGATCCAGGGGCTTGGACGTCTTTTGTTAGCTCGCTGTTTTAGTGAGCCGGCCCTCGGACCTTGCGCCAAGTTCAATAAAAGTATGCACGATTTCAATACACGGCTGCCAGATGCCGCTCCCACAGATCCCAACGTGCAGATGGGATGGTCGGTACCTGTCATCTTCCCCACATTTTGGGCCCCTGGCCATAGGACGAACAGGCCTGTGCCACGGGTACTGTGCCTGGCGCTGCACACCTACACATCCAATGTTAGGACATCAGGATCGGGGCTTGCCGCAGCTGCGAGCTCGTCACTGGTAGCTATGCACTCTGACTGTCGACACACGGGGTATGATGTGAGCTGTCAGGTGCAACCATCCCGAGGCTATGCCCTGTTCGAGAAGGAAGGTAGGGCATTTCTATGACTAGACGTTACTCCTTGATCCCAGGCAGCATGAGCTGAGAACTCACATATAAACTCCTGGCCATCCCAACCTTTGTCTTATCATTCCTACTATCACAGCAAGCAAGCTATAGTTCTAGGATCTCTCTTTGATACCCGGTAACTCCAAAGCCTAGCTTCACAAAACAAATTCACCATGAAGTTTCTCACTTCCCTTCTCTTCACTTCGGCCCTCGGCCTTGCCACTCCAGTTATCCGCCAGACACAGCCAGCCCAGATCATCTCGGCTTCAGTAGTCGGTGAGGGTTGTCCTCAGGGTAGCTTCAGCACAGAAATCAGCGACGACGGTCAAACCATCAGCTACGGCTGGGATAACTACGACGTGGCCGTTGGGCCTGGTGCGGATCCGAATGGGCGAGAAAAGACATGCGACATCACGCTGCGCATCAACTTCCCACTCGGATGCACGTCGGCTCGTTTCTCCAACACATATCACGGCTTCGCACAGCTCGATCAGGGTGTCACGGGCACATTCTCAACTCAGTACAACATCTCGCCAGGCCAGCTGGTATCAGGCGGGAATCCGCCCCCGGCAACGGTCTCGGCGTCCGGATTCGGAGGGGCCGGAAATGTGTATACCAAGAGCGATGTTGCCGTGGGCAAGATCAATGCCAACGCCGCAAACCAGCAGGTCGTGACGTACATTGCTCGGACGAGGATGTTCGTGCAGGGGTCCAATAACACAGTGTTCGGAACACTTTCAGACGATGATTACTCGTTCTCGATTACGCAGCAGTCGCGGTGTTGGTAAGTTCGACATGTTCTCGAGCGTTACCATGGAAAGCTAACACGCGCCAGATATGTTCACACCTATCCTCAGGTAAACGATGGGAGGAAGGCCGAAAGGGTTAAGCCCGGTGTATAATCCTGTATATCTAGACAAAATTGCATGGTACGACGTATGATAGCATGAGCGAATCTGATTCATTTGCATCACTCTAACAACAAAAGAGTTTTAAATGCGATGCTGTGTTGTGCAAGGGGAGGGGTATCCGCGCATCCACTGCTAAGTCCTTACGGATACCAGTCACCGCTGTATATACCGCTGATATGTATTCCGTAATACGACAGAGATAACTGGTTAAATGGATTAACTAGTATCAAGTCTCGGCCCTTATGTATCTAGTACATGTACCGGAAGGTAACTGCCTTGTCACCCAGCGCCGAAAGCTCCTCGTTGGTATGATTGTAGTCGCCTGCTCTCAACCGCTGCTCCCGCTTCCTGTTTATGGCCGCGTAACTGACCACCAGAATGAGTGCGGCGATGATACCTGCGGAAATAAATCCGAGTTCGAGACCGTGACCCAAAACATATCTCGGCGAGTCTTTCTGACGGTAGAAATTGGAAGCCATAGCCTGGAGTGTCCGTTAGCCTCTATCAGTTTTCCTTCTCGCGGGAAAAATACATACCCCTCCGAGATTACCGACACCGATCTGGATGGCCATTCCGGCGCTGCGTTTATACGAGCCGGCGAGGTTGTTGCTCATCCAGCTGATGACGCCAGGGAATGCCGGGTAAATAGCACATGCGGCGACAAATACGCCGCCATACACGACGCGCGGATTATCGGTCGAAATACACCTAACCAAGTCAATAATTATGGTGCTAGTAGTAAGAATTGGCGGAACTCACATAGAAAACCCGACAATCATCATGAGCAGGAAGCCGATAATGAACGGGCTGCGCTTCCCGACCCTGTCCGAGATGTAGGCGAACAAGACGGCCAAAATGGCCGCTGTGATGTAGATCGGCACTGTCATCAACTGCGCCGTGCTCGAGGTATACCCGAGATTCCGAATGATGGTTGGCAGGAACAAGCTGATACCGTAGAGCGGACAGACGATCTAGCGCAATGATCAGCAGGAAGAAAGACCGAGTGTGAGAACGGAGGAGACATACACCCCAGTAGACGAAAATGTTGACCCAAATCTGCCAGTCCATAAAGGCTTGACGGACATACACCCATCGAAACTCATCGGCCTCAGCAACCATCTCCCGTCCCTCCGTGACCGCGGCTGCCGATTGACCCTGGTACTTCAACCGATGGACGACGAACGCGCGCTCCTCCTCAGTCAGAAAGCTCGCCGTCTCGGGGAAATCATGCAGCAGCCAGTAAGAAGCAAAAGCAACTATTACGGTGACAATGCCCTCGAGAATGAAAATCCAGCGCCAGCCCTCGAGCCCAGCGACGCCGTCCATTTTGGCGATGGCAAAGGCCAGCAATCCACTGAAAGCGCCGGCGATGGACGCGGCGCTGAAGAACATAGCCTGGCGGAACTGGATCTCGCCACGCGTGTACCACATGGTCAGGTAGTAGGCCACGCCGGGGAACAAGCCGGCCTCGGTCACGCCCAGGAAGATGCGCGCAGCCAGCAGCCCGCCGTAGCTCCGCACGATGCCCATGAGGGTCATGACCAACCCCCACGCGACCATGATGGTCGGCAGCCATCGGGATGGGCGCAACCTCTTGAGAAGCAGGTTGGAGGGGACCTCAAACGCCGCATAGGTGAAGAAGAAGACGGTCAGACACCAGTTGTACTGGTCGGCTGTCATGCCCAGGTCTTCCTGGAGGCCTTCTATTTTAGCATTGCCGATGTTTCCACCTGTTTCAACCTGTCAGACGTGGCAACGAGGGGGGGTTGACAGACGCACGGTCGAGGAAGGAGAGAAGATAGAGGATGGCGAGCATCGGAATTAGACGGACGTCCATCTACCGTGCAGTGTCAGTCAAGCCTTCCTCTGCATGACACCAAGATCAACACCTGGGCCGTACCTTTCGCAGGATCTTGCCCTCATCCAAGTGCCCAAACCCTGGTGGGGATGTCGCGCCCGCCCATTCGAGCTGCTGCGCATTTTGCTCGTCTTCTGCCCGTTTCGCACCCCATCCGGCCGGGGCCTCTTTCCGCACATTCTCCGGGTCCGCGGTGGCGAACTTTTCGTTTGACGAGTTCATCTTGGCGCACGGCGGCACTCTGACAGCAACCAAAATCCGGGGAAAGAAGCACGAGAAGGAGTCGTCTGCGAGACAAGAAGCAAGTGGAAAGCAGCTAGCTTTTTAAAACCGACGCCCGAAGCCCGATGGGGCCCGCAGGCGTGCACCGCGCCGTCGGGGCAATCATTACCGATTCCATCCATGTAGTCCAGATATCCGGGGAAAGCTAGTCCTGTGCCCTGGAACTGGCAGTTTTTGGGCGTAGCGCGGGCGGAAACCGGGAACCGTCAACTCTGCTTTTTGACGTCGTTCCAGAGATTCGCCACTCCACCTCGACGTGTCTGGCGAATAAGGTCCCAGGTGGGTCATCTACCCGACCAATGACTGCACGCTGGCGTCAGCGGCTTTGGTCCTGAGATCGGTCGCTCTCGCGGGACCTCAAGCTTGTGTGCTAGTGTAAATCCCGTGCGGGGAAACACCCCGGGGCCGGCAACCAACGGTGACTGTGGGGAGATGATGAGGGGGCACTGGGGGGACGACCATTCCCTTGGCCCATTGCTCCTTCTACGCTGTATAATTGGAGACAGAGAGTGGAAAGTGGGACGCGCGGGGTTGGTTTCGGCTTCACCTGCTCTTCACGTGTTAGCACCGACAATGCGGGTGAGATTACGGCTTTTGGGTCGGGTTGTGGTTTTCCAGACCTCCGGAGCTGACCGAATGTCGCGGTATTGCTCACTTTGGGCGATCATTGCAGATGTCCATCAGGGTCTGGTGACCGAGTACGGCAATTACTTGTCTCCCATGAGGCGCCTGGCTTTATTCTTTTGTTTACTCTCGCCAATCTAGATCTCATTAGTTCGCCCGCCGCCTGAACAAAAGCCTGACAGACAAGATGGCCCATGACTCATCCCGTGTCTTAGTCCACATTCAAGCATTCTTGGCCCCAGGGCCGGTCAAGTTCACCCGCACATCAAGAGGACTACCTGTTGGTTGTGCCGGGATTCCCCCTCCTATCGCGGAACCGCCGCTGGCTTCCCCAGGTTTTGAACCTCGCTCCGAACTTCCCCGCAAACCGGGAATACGCCTGGCAGCACTAGTTATTAGTCTAGTGCTCGGTCCAGACTGGTCCGGACACGGGGATAGATCAAGTGCTTATTTCGGCTCTTTGTCATCTGTTTATCGGATTGGATCTCATCGGTCATGAAGTCGAGACTTTGTGGCTTTCAATTTTTTCTTTATGACTTATTCCTGACACAGATAACAGAATAGCTATTTACTGACGATGCCTATTTACACCCCTAACCACCCACACTCCCGCGAGCCACCTATTTGAACTGCGAGAAGAACTCCCATGTATAATCAGCAGCAAATGTCTTGGACGCACCCTTATCCTTCGGCTGGGGCGTGTGGTCACCGTCGAATGCCACCCAGGTGACGGGATATCCTGGGTTGCAGTCATACTGTGTCTTGATGTGCGTACCGCTGCCTTTGGCCGGCTCGGCGGCCGTCTTGTCAGCGCACCCGTTATTCTTGAGGAATCGATCGCGCATCTGTCTCCCGCCGGTGATGGGAAGCACCTGGTCGGCAACGCCGTGCTCGGCATAGTAGGCAACGGGTTCGGTGCCGGGGCTGGGGCACGACCCGCTGATCTGGGGGTTGCCAGAAAGCACGCCAACGGCGCGGAGCTGCTTCCCCAATGCGCAGGCAAGGATGAACGACATCGCGCCGCCGTGGCTGAAGCCGGTCGAGAATCGCAAGTTCTGGTCGATGCACACGTCCTCTTCGACAGCCTGCATGGCGGCCTTGATGAACTCGACGTCTGATCCGTTCGTGTTCCACCACCCGTTGTTCAAGCCCGTCGGCGAGATGTAGATGGCCCCGGTGGTGTCGTTGATCAGCGCCGGCATGCCGTACCATGGCAGGTATCCCCCCTGACCGACAGTCACGAGCTGTCCATTACCGCCCAGCGCATGCAGCGTAAGAATCAAGCGGTACTGGTGATCTTTGTCGTAGTTCTCGGGGAGTTTCACATAGTACTGGCGTGTCTGTCCACCGGATGTAAGGTTCAGCGGAGTGCTGGCCGCTGCTGCCGTTATCAGTTTTGGCGCCTTTCCGCAACCTGCAGATGGCGTCCCGGCAGCTATCGGCAAAGCCGCCGCTGCAACCAGGAACGCGTAGCGGACGAGGTTAACCCCCAGCATGCTGGCAGTTTCAGGGCTTGTCAGATTAGGGTAAGTCGTAGGGAAAGAAGCTCGTGTCACGTCGGTATCCTGGGTCGGAGCCTCGCTGGGTTATCCACGTTTTTGTATCTCCCTATCGTCCGATATTTACACCCATGTCATTATCGACATGTCAAACTCGATTTAGTAGCAGCTCGGTCATCTCCAATACCATTGCATTCGGTCATTGGGACGCGTATAGCTTCTCCGCCGGCAGTTGGACCCGGTTTCTGGGGCTTAAGATATCCGCGTGGAGATCTGAGCGCTCTGATACTCGATTCAGCATCTCGGAGGTAAAACGAACTTATCATTTGCTAGTGTTTCAGCCGGCAGCTGTGTGATAGAGGAACATACCAGTCAAGTTCATCCCGATGCTGAAAGCCGACCGAATTCACCCGCCGGAACCGTCGAGGCCAATCACCGGTGCATCGGGACCGACTTGAACCATTTATACATGCCAATACCAAGACAGGCAATCTAGACGCGGCATGTGTCTCGGGAACGATATGTTGTTAATGTCGGGCACCTTGACCATCTCCTGATTGGTGGATTTCCATCCGTTCCACGAGGAGTAGAATTATACTCTTCATCTCCTGCGCGTTAGGCTGACAAACGCGCAAATGAAGTTGATAACAGCCGTCCGAATAAATCCCGATTTGTCCACTTTTTGCTTGGTCTCCATCCGAATCGTGTTGCCAATCCTGGGTGTTCAGACGCCATTGGAGGTTCGGGCCTTCGGTCGTACCGCAGCGCCCGGTGACGTCGCCGTCGACTACCGGCAAATGACGTCACCCCTGGTCTCATCACACACATCCAACGACCACACAGCGATTTTGCACAGGCAAAACGTATTCACCGCACTCGCTAGATAAGCCTTCTACGGTCAAAACTTCATTGTACCGTGACCTGCAACCTTGGAATATCGACCGCTGCAATGACAGACACCCAGACCGGACTGGCTCGCGACGTCGAGCAGCAGCCTCTCGACGCCAGCCAGCATGGCCAAGCAAAGTCCGACCCACCCTCAGAGTAACATTTAAACATGGAATGCGATGCTGATGAATTCAGAAACATCATTGACGAAGAAGCTGCTACCTATGGTACCAAGCGGGCGGATCCCGATCTCGGTGCGAGCATGGAGGCACATGAACAGGCCGTGAAGGACCAGATCGACGGTGCCATCCCCACGGGACCCAAGCGTGCATCACCGGAGAGCGGAGGAAGAGTCATGGTAGGAGAAGAGGGCGACCTTCACGATCTGGCGGCCAAACGACAGCCTTAGATGGCCACGAGGGGGGAGGACTTGGTTTCATTGACTTTACTATTAGAATTCTCCCTTTTCGTTGTTGATGTGTAGGGCAATTATTCCAATTCGCATTCGGTCAGACTCTCGACTCCAGTGCGCGGGTCCTCCTGGTGATGGTAAATCCTGTTGATCTTTGAGCCCGGCCTTGTCCTTGAGCAGCCGGAAACCGGTTATCAACATCATATACGCGTGTCTTGCGGGAACCCAGAACTTGCATGACACCACATACCCATGGGTTTTGAGTGTAGATGACTAATCAGTGGTTACCGTGCTCAACGGATACGGTACCTAGGGCCAAGGGCCACGTTGTCTTGACAAGTGCCGGCACTTGCAGGAACTTGCGAACCCTGCAGCCCTGTCACTATTGCACCAAAGCAAACGTGCATGGCCGGAGTGCCACGCTTGCGAGAGGCGTAAAGCGGATCTTAGCATCCCGTGCCAATGCTTGACGACGGTCACGGTCTGTGTCCTGTTCGGCTGACTTAGCTCCATCAAGTGTTGGAGTTCTGCTATCTGGATCAGTTGGTCACTCAACAATGCCGTTGTCAAGGACTCTCGGATATGGTTCGGAGTCGGGCGAAAGACGCGTCGATCAAGGCGTGAACTGAACAAGGTAACGCGTCTGACCGGAAGAAACATTATATGTACGGATTGTATAGGTTGGGGCCGATATAGACAGCTTCTGAACACGAACCACCTTTTTGACAAATTCTCTATAAATCGTGTTTTTCCACGCCACTTTTCCCAACCGCCTTGGTTTTCCGTTGCTTTCCGCTGACCGTAACGATGACAACGTATTTCGACTCGATGCTCGATGTTACCTGCCGGCTTGCTTAATCTGCTGAGTCGAACACCGCGGGCATCGAGCATGCTGGCACCAACAGCAGTGCTCGGTAAGATGGAGCGACATGTCGGGCCCGCCATATCCGCAGTGACACTGTTTGCACATGTCAGCAAAGTTTAGCGGCAGATACAGGGTGAACGGCTACGAACACATGTCCAGATCCAAACCCACGTGTAGCCGCTTGATCTCTTCTTCTTGCCGGATTCCTTCTTGGCCTGCACAGGGGGCAGTCAGCGGCCTGTTCTTCCCGCATCACGGAGCCCGACCCACCATGGTATGTCGACTGTTTCGGGGTTAGCTCCAATCCGTCTGGACCCATCGGCACCAAGGCAACTGTTGCCTTGCGGTGGAAAGTAACGAGACACAGCAAAGGACGGAGGAGCCAATCGGCTAATTTCTAGACGGCTGAGCGCGAGTTGAGCCGACCAGTGAAAGACTGAAGGGTAAGTAATTGATCCGAGACGGCCCGGGCTTGGGTTCTTCCAGCGCAGAGCCTCCGAGGGAGTGTCAAAGAGTTGGTCGGTTGTTCGCGTGAAGCGGGGAGAGAGCCACACCGAACTTCAAAACATCAGGAACTTACTGCGTTGATGCCTGATTATCCAGGCACTCACTGTTTTGATGCTTCAATGTCCGCGGTGGAATGTCGACAACGCGCACTCGACGCGTTGTTGTTGCTCGGTGTTCCGAAACGAAGAAAATTTGCACATTTGGCCCCGGCTCACCGACGACAAGCCACGCCGTGGCTTGTGACGCGGGGTCCGCCACTGGATGCTCACCTCACTTAATTATTCAGGTTGGTCAACCCCGCTGTTCGATTCAACTGCAAAACATGATCGTCAGAAACTGCGGGCCGCAAACATCACGTCCTAATCTTGGCTCCAGTGATCCAGCGATCCAGCGATCCGGGCCGCACCGGGCCATTGTAGGGCGTCTAAGGGTGGGAGGGTAGGTATGTTCTTGCATTTTCGGCTTGAGGAGGTGAGTCCTGGGGGGCAGTGATGTGCCGTCTGGTGCCAGAGATGATTGGCTAGGGGTGTCCCAGGCCGCCCAGGGCGGGAGAAAACGCGGCAAAGATCAGAAGGCAAGGTGCCGGAACCGGTGGCTTTTTGCGTTTGAAGTGAAGAGCGCGCACCACCGAAGCCCTCCCTTTCCCAGTATCTCACTTCATATATCGTCTATCGGCACTCTGCGCACTCTGCGCTGCTCTTTTCTTCAGAGCCCAAGCATCGACTACGACGAAAAGGGACTCGTCCTTCGGGTTCCCAACCGAGCCAAGCGCTATCTCGAGCTCAGAGACTCCGGGAGTGTTCCAAATGTCCCCTACAGACTTTCAATGGACTGTGGGCAGAGTTGCCCTCCACGTTCGGACGAGCTCCGGGGCGTGCCGAGCGGAGCTCGCCCAGGCGGACCCCTCCCCCTCTCCTTCTCTCCGGCTGTCACACTTCGGTGCATAGATGCAGGTAACGCTGTCAGCGCCCATTCACTGCCATTCAGCACGAATCCCCGCCCCGCTTCCACAGGAAGCTGCACAACACGCATTCTTGGTCGGGCACAGTCTCCAGTTGGGCTGGAAGTATAATTGGCGCCACTTGGCCAGGTCGGGCTGAGAAGAGTCATCCGTGGAAACAGGGCGAATGCATCAATTTGTCCGCAGCTGGTGGTAACGCTGTCGGGCCGCCTCTTCCCCCCCAAAAAACAAGTCGTTCTCATCACCCTGTGAGGGCTGGAAGCTGAACCGAGCCCAACTCCCTCTGAGCACCCAACTTCCACATCCATCGCTGCGGGATTCTCTCCCAACCGACTTTGGGGCAATCGTTCACGAGATGCCGACCGAGGAGCCAAAAGAGCACCTGTGCAGCGATGGTGTGAGTCGAGGCTTGCTACCACCCAAACGACACGCTGTCGCGAACCTCACCGCCCCCTTTTCGCCTGTAAATGTGCACCGCAAAACAGCATCCTGACCGCCAGCATGGCCTGCCGCATCAAAGTGCACCTCGGGAGCCAACTTTGGGTACATATCTCCCCACGAAAGTATCACCCTGGCCGCGACCATGTCGCCACCCCCTTCCTGATGCAAAGTTTGTCCTCTCATCACATCTCTCTTTTCACGACCTGAGACCCGGAGACCTTGTTGCTGGGCAATACAAGCTTTTTCCTGGATGCGAAGCTCCGGAAGACCGGTCCGGACCAATCTTCGACCCTTTGAACCAACGGTTACAGGCACATTGTCACACCACCCCCGCCTGTCCAATCAAGCTTAGCGGTCTCGTTCTTTGTCTCCCCAATGTCGAATGCACATCCGAAACCTCAATCCTGGCCGGCCACATTCAACCATCCTCGAGAATTCAACGTCGCCAATGAGAATCAGGCTTATGTGAGCTGGGTGAGCTGGTGTCAAGAGCTCAACACCGTCCTCCCACCACATCCCAACGATGACGGGAACACCTCAGATTCCGATGTCGATTCCGATTCCGACAGCGAGACGACGTCGGATGAGGAGGATGAGGATGCGGGTGAAGGCGATGTCACCGAGGACAATGGTCCCTGTCCTGCTTTTCAGCAAAGACGCCAAGAGGAGTCGAAACCCATCGATACGGCACAGCATGCAACGGCTCCAGTAGGTCGGGTTTGTGAAGTTACACGACGTCTGGCCCGGTGCGACGACGGCAATGAGATCAACGGCGAGTTACAACAGGGATCCCGGGAAATCGAGGGGCTGGACGCGGTGAGGGTCTTCATGGCCCAATCCAAATCATCATCCATCCGGGATCCCGAGGTTCCAGAGACCATCGGCCTGGACGCCGAAGTCATTTCCTTCTGCGAGCATGCCCAGAAGTCGACGACCCAAGCTCACAGAAAGTCGAAACGCATTGCCATTGTCGACGACCGAAGTGATGCGATGAGCAACAGTTCTGCTAGTACAACAAAGATCCTCACAGTGGGAAAACTCAAATACCGGCTCAGCATACAGGTACATACCAATGTTTAACCCTCTACTACCCCAGTGTCCCTGTTCTAACAGAGTCGTGCACAGCGATACGCAGATCCAAAGAATGAGACAAGCACTAGAAGCGACCGCCACTCAGATGCCGTTACTCACACGGCACACTCTCCAACAAGTGCGACAAGAAAGATAGTGTACGTGCTAGACCCATGCTGTGATGCTTTGCTTCTGACATGAGCCCAGCTACATATCCGGGATGGATGCAGACGGCATTCAAACTCTTTGCGAGACGGCTCCTCGGAGTCAGAGACCCGCCTTGATGAACCTATTCTACGGACACGTATTATCCACACTTACACCCGAGCTCAGCGTGATGATAGAGGTGAGCAACCACCCGCTACTGCCGGCTCTATGTCTTACCTCGCTTTTCTGACACGAACTCTCTTAGTCCAACGGGTACCGGCATTTCCATTTCCTGTTCCAGGCGCCATTTTGCGTCCTCCGCGAACAGTCGGAACTATTCCGAGATACCAGACTCAGACGGGACGGGCGGCCTTTGCGGCACTCGCAAACTCTAAATTGCATTCGACCCCAAAACAACCCCAGAAATAGATGGCGACTCTATATGGCACAAACGTCAGTCTTGTTCACTGGACTCAGCAACCGTAATTTCACGGTATACGGGGTAGCTGACGACTACTACGAGAGCGACTGCCGTGATTCAGTAGAGCGGTACCGACAAGAGTCAAAGGGTGCGAGAGGGCCACCAAGTATCTGGGATCCCATTGAGGGTACAAGCGCGCTCACCACCCCGGCTATGCGGGGCGGCGAGACATGGGACGCAAGAGACTACTTTCTCGATAGTGTAAGACACTGGCTCAAGAGAATAACCGATGAGTGGCGCCAGAACGTCCAGAAGATGGAGAAGGAAGACAACGAAAGGTGAAACCCCCCCCCCGGCCCCTCGCCCCCTTCTCGGTGCGGGGCTTCTGATGCCAGCCATGCTAACGTAACACGCAGGGTCGACGACGAGTCTCACCAGAGATATTTGTCTCAAGACTCAAGTTCTTGGAACCAGGAAATGCTAGATACCATCGACATATTCACCACCTACCTCTCCAAGACGGTCCGCGAATGGGAGAAGTTCGAGAAGCATGGCTATGAATACTTCGTGAATGACGAAATCGAATCCGGCACAGGGACCTCGAGGCTCAGATCGCGGCTCGAAAAGCTCGACCATATCAGGCAAAAGTACGCTGTCCTTGGTGGCTTTTTGAAAGATCTGTGTGAGCTTCGCTCGAAGGTGCGTACCTTTTCCAAGTGCACCACTGATCCCAAATCGGTGGACGAAACATAATACGGCAACTTATCGTCTTCTAGATCAAGCGCCGGATAACCGTCAAGAACCATCAAAGTACTCAACAGGTGGGGCAATTAGCAGTCCTCGCTCTGGTAAGATTCACGTTCCTATGCTCTCCAAAATCGCCGGCCTAACTTTTTCAAGGTGATTGCTCCACTTTCGATAGCAGCGACTCTGTTTAACGTGCCGCAACCGGTCCTTGGAATCCCTTGGACGAAGCTCGCTTTCACATGCGTGTTTTTCGTAATCTCGGCGATAATCTTGATGATATATTGGTTACTATGCGTCCAGGAACGCTGGACGGGTTGTCTTCAGGATATAGCGGCGTTCTTTGCAATGCTTGAACTGCCTTGGAACCGGATCCGGCAAGCCGCAGGTCCCAAAGGAGGCACCAAGACCACAAAACAATCAGCTTCACTGGATTCTGATGGCTGTGGCGAAGGTACGGGACCGGTCAGGGAGTCGAGCCCTCTGACCCCTGCTCCGATACAGATGCGAAAGTTGTTGCGGAAGGTCAGATTTGTTTTTCACGATCCGGGATCTCAGGATGAGGGAAGAGACGAGTCTCCGGTCTAGTTTAGATCATTCAGTCGAACGAGCGAGAAACTCCAAGCAAAACTACCCAGCTACTGATCGAAGTGGGTCACAATGCATGTAAATTCTCCCTGGTAACCAAGCCGTGGGGGTTTCGTGGCATGCGTCATGGAAAGACCCATGATGCAACTGGCAACATCCTTTCCTTCTGCAGCGACAGATGACTTCCAGCACTCTTGCAGAACCCACAAGGAGCGGAAAGGACGGGTGGCGCAGCGCGTCCTCGCAGCCTCCCTTCCTGTCCTCTGTGCAGCTTGGTGTAACCGCGACCAATGGGCGATGTTGTCGATGGATGCTGCCCAACCTGGGCCGGATGGTGCCAAGCAAGCACATTGGAAATCGACGTGCATATTGGGGCGGAAGGGGCTGCCCACTGGCTCTCAATGACCAGTGACGTGTTGGACAGCCTTCAAATGCTGCACCCCATCTTCGCTCCCATTTGTGAGAAGATAGCCCAATGCAAGCGACCCAGCACAGAACTCCGCACAACCAGAAATGTTGCCAACTGCACCGAGCCGCGGGTTGCCTGTTGCGGCGCTTTGCTTGCCCCTCATTTTCGAAACATTGCTTTAGATCCCAGATCAGCATTTTCCTCCATGCTTCTCGCAGACGATAGTCGGTATATCCACGGACACGCCACCAGATCCACCGTCATGGCAACGAACACGCTAGGCGGGTTGAAGGCGTTGCTGCAGGAGCTGAAGCTGGATGAAATCCCTGAGTTTCCGTCTGCGGATATCCTCCACCATCCGACCGACATCTTTCACGTCTACCTGGCCGATGCGGTGCAGAAGATTCTGGGCTGCGACCCCAAGAAAGCCTACGATGCCATTCAACCCGCCAACAGCTCTATAAACGGCGACTTGGCTATCGTCCTGCCCAGGCTTAAGGTGCCCGACGGCCCCGGCCCGGAGAAGCTGGGCGAGGATCTACTGGCGAAGGTTGGTCCTCCCTTATCCTCCAACTCTTGATAGGCCTGCCCCTTTTGCAACGATGACCACTATTTCTCTCTGGTCGTGTCGGGGGCTGGCGTCCCATCTTGTTGTCATGCTGCTTAACCTACTACTCTAGTTTCCGTATCCCCATCCGCTCTTTTCACTTCCTTGGAAAGACGGGATCCACATCCGCGTCTTTTGGTCCCTCAAAGCCCTGCCTCGCATCATTGTCCCCTTCATCCTCGACCGCGGCTCCCACTATGGCTGCTCAATCGACGGAGCATCTCAAGTCGTCCCTCCCGAGGCGGCGGCTGAGACGGCACCAGAAGCACCACCAAGCACTCCTATCGCGGCAGTAGACCCTCCCAAACACCTTTCCTTGGCGGAGGGAGGTGATACATATCAAAAAACTGTCGTCGTCGAATTCTCATCGCCGAATCTCGGCCCAGACTTCCGCGCCGACCACCTGCGCAGCACGGTCCTGGGGGCGTTTGTGGCCAACATATACGACGCGATGGGGTGGAATGTGGTGCGCATCAGCTATCTGGGCGACTGGGGAATGCACATCGGGCTACTTGGCATAGGATGGTCGCGATGGGGAAGCCTGGACACGCTGAACGACCACCCGGAGCCATTGCGTTATTTGCATGATTTATACGCCCGCATGGACGAGGAGATGAAGCCGGTGATGGAGGCTAAGAAAAAGGCCAGAGAGAAGGGTGACACAGCGAGTGACGGGGGCGCCGACGAGGAAGGTCTCATTGCAGAGCGCGACGCGACCTTCAAGAAACTGGAAGACGGGGACGATGAGGCCGTGGAGCTGTGGGAAAGACTGCACAAGATCAGCGTCGACTACTACAAGCTGCAATCCTCCCGGCTCGATATCATGTTCGACGATTTCAAGGGAGAGTCGCAAGTGTGCCTCGGTGCCAAATTCATCCAGACCACCGAAGAAAGCTTCAAAGCGAAAAACTTGTCGGAAAAAGCCGAAGATGGATCCTGGGTCCTGGACTTTGGCAAACATGACGCCGCAAGGCTCAGAGTGGCGACAGTGCGTGGAAAACACGGCACATCGACATACTTTCTTCGTGACGTGGCCGCGGTCCTCGTCCGTTTGGCAGATTACAGGTTCGACAAGATGATCTACGTCGTTGGCGAGCAGGACGAACACTTCCGCCAGGTCTTCAAGGCGGTCGAGCTCCTGGGACATGCCAAGCTTGCAGCGAGCCTCCAACACCTCACATTCAGGCGCAATCCAACGAAGTGGGGAGAGCAACGTCTCCTAGGCGACATCCTTGACGAGTGTATAAGATGGTCGCACCGGGGCACAGATGACCCATCCCTGCTGCCGCCACTGCTGAGGGACATGTCCGCTAGCTCGTTGTCGCGGGTGGCGATAAATTCACTCAAGTTATCCGAGTTGAACACGAAAAACAAGTCACCCTCGACTGGACTGGACGCTGAGAAGCTCATGAGTAGCGAAGGGGAGACTGGTTTGGGCTTGGAGGTCTTATACCGAAGACTGGAGAATTGTATTGTTACGCTGCAGGAGGATGCGACAGTCGCGACAGGTGGAAGCGGGGATCGGTGGCCTGAGCCGGAGTTTCTGTCACTAGCTGACAGCCCATGGATCGATCTCATTCGCCGACTTGCACAGTTCCCGGAGATCATGGCCACGGCGTACAAGACATTGGAGCCACAAGGTCTTGTAGAGTACCTTTTTGAGGTCCTCGACGATGTAAAGTATTGTCTGGATGAGACATCCGAGGGTCTTGCTGGTATCGAAGGCGAAGGCGAAATGGTCGCGGCAAAACGCCACGCGAGACTCATGCTGTTTCGCGCGGCGTTGCAAGTGGTTAAGAACGCCATGGGGGTTCTCAACATTCGTTGATCGGGATCCAGGACCGTGTCGTGGCTTTATGGGTCTACCGGGTATTCTTATTGTAGTTACATCTCTCAGGTTTCCAAGTGAGGCTGTATTGTCGGGAGACACCTACTTTACTGCACCGGTTAGATGGTAATTCCATACTCAAGTTACCCTTGGCTATCGATGTCTGCGTGAGACGAACACTAGCACGGTGGATTGACCAGCAAACGATACAGGCTTATTAGCCGACTCATTGGGATGGGAGAACAGAAGGCCCCGCGATGCCTTGCGTCCCAGTCAGGTGAAGTCTGTTGGAGCGAAGCGAATGTTGAGAGCCTTGTAACGCGGTGAGCTCTCTGAGTGGACCTTTTATTCTTTCTACTACGACATAGCATCCCCCTTAAGGTCTTACGAGGTAGTGCTGATGTGCTCTGGCGGGCTTACCCATTCAGTTCGGAATTCTAATGATGAATACTCATTGTAGCCACTCGATACCAGATCACTCGAGCACGGGGCAATCCCGATCTTGAAAGAGAAAATCCGTTATATAGGTAGGTATGTCTTATGCACCCAGGCCGTTATATTACCCTGTATCGTACCCTGCCCTTGCCACAATTGTTTCTTGGTCGTGAATTAGACAAAATGCATTACTTCTCCACCGTAAAAGACTTCACCACCGCATTATAACACGGCCAACTGTTCGAATCTACCCCCGCAGCCGTTATATCCCCCGCTGGGGAAGTACACTTCCCATCTTGCCACAAATTCACTGTGGTCCCCGACCCCGAGCCGCCGGCGATCGAGCGGGTTGCGTTGATCGGGATGCACAAAGATATCGGGTCTGAGCCACGCCAGTTGGCCACGATGTTTCCCCGGCAGCCTGGCAGCTCATATCCGATTAGGCCCCATTTGAAGTCGGGACTGAATGTTTGGCGCTTGATCTGAGGGCTTCCTGGCATGTTAGGGGCTGTTTGTGTACACGGCCGTGGTGTTCAAGCTACTCACATAACGTGGCTCGAAGCGAGACCGATGCATCCGACGACCGAAATGGTGGAGAACCTCATGATGGGGCTCGAGTCGCCGAAAACCCGGTTCGATGTGTGCCGTAGGGAAGAGAAAGGAAACACTAGCGAAACATCTGCCGTCGTTCAGGTAGGGTGTTTGGCTCGAGACTGGACCCCCCGTCAACACCGCATTGACAGCCAAAGTTAAATAGTTCGTAACCATCGGAGCCTCCCTCGTAATTATATGGCTTGGCACGCGCGGGGAACTTGGAGGGCGCAGGCCGGAGGAACCCAGGCTAAACTGCGCCGTTGGACGCAATTCACGATGGTGTTTGTGCGGGAGAACCAATTGGTCGGAATGCCCGCCCAGGGCTGCAGACGGATATTTACCCACCAGCTGATCTTGTTTATCCAGACATTGCGCGGTGAGGACAAACCGGGTGTCCGTGGCCAAATATCGGGCCGTTTGCGCGTCCCGCATACCATCTAGCCGCCGAGACTTCTGGCGCCGCGGGTCTATGGCTAAGATGGCATGTATCGTGGACGGGGCTTACTTTTGTGGTGCGTCTCGGTAGAGCCATGTGTATATTTCGACACCACTCTGCGCCTGCTTACCCCGGGTTTGTGCTACCTTTTATATCACTAGCTGCCGCCAGCCCCTCACGAACACGATCTTCAACATGAGGTTGGTCTTATTACCTGCCCTTTTCGTGCCCGTCGTGTCAGCAGCTTGTGACCGAGACGTGCTTGTGGGGACAGCAAACCGCTATGTTGCCGCACAAAGCCTCGCCGAGATCCGGTACCTGTAAACTTTGGAATCCAACACAATATACATTGAGAATGGAGTTCAGACAAACATCTCGGCCGGCATCCTGTCCAAGCCGCTGAAGATCGACCATAGAAGAAGCATCTACGACACGTCCAGGTGCGCGACATACACCGAGCTCATCATCACCGACCATACGCACCCCTACGTCATCGGGTCTCAGATCTACCTTGCACCAAACGGAGCCATTACAAAGCTCGAGACTCTCGTCACCGACTCGGATGACTGGCTGTTCAACGCAACGCATACCCTGCACTACGCTCTTCAAGAGTCGTGGGAACCGATCCTACAGGAAAAAAGAGATGCTCGAGCCACAATCCAGGCGGCCGCCGATGCATATCTCGACCTCTTCAAGAAGGGGCCCGGAAGCGTGACCGTTCCGTGGGGTGATCCCTGCCACCGGCTCGAGGGCGGACTGTATACAGCGGATGGTGACACATGCAACAGCGGTGTGCCGAGTGGTGTGGATCTGGTTAACCGGCGATATATCATTGATGAGAGTGTTGGCGTGGTGGATGTATTTTTGACGTTTGGTGGAGGTGCGAATAGCACCGGCCTCCCGGACAGCCACGAGTTCCGGGTCGAAGGGGGGAAGATTCGGTATATTCATACCATCACCGTCTGTCGTGAGTTCAATTGTGGTCTTGGGGCTCCGCCTGCGCGATTGAGTCAGGACGTGGGGTGGTAGGCAGAGTCTTGGCAGGGTCGGCCAGGGGTAAAAAAGGGGTCAGAATATTGACTCGGTCTCAGCAGTAGATGGGTTCAGGGCTGCGATCTCCAAAACGGCAAAACGAAACACAACGCCATGGAACTCAAATGCTTCAATCGTGCGTACCAAGCCATGTACATGAGCCGCGTCTAAATTCTTTCAACCTCGAATGATAGTCTTCTCGTACTGGGTTCGTCCCAGGCCCGTTTCTCCTGCTCGATGCCGAGTCCAGAGTCTAGGCTCGCTCTTACGACCCACTGAGTACCGGTTCTGCGTCCAACCTCCTCCCACATGTTTGCGAATGTCTCTGGGTCGTGTTTGTATATCATCCTTCCCCTCGCTGGCATTTCCTTGCCCTTAACGCTGCCAACACTTTGGCCAACAACCAAGACCCCCTTTTCATCTCTCAACAATTCCACAACCCGCTCGCATGCCTGTATTTGTCCCTCGATATCCCAAATGTGGAGGACCATTCCGAGCTGAACGATACCAAAGGTGCCCTCAAGGGCCTTGATCTCTTGATTATCCCGATCCAGTAAGTCGGCACGAATGAACTTCCCACCAAACGTCTCTTTGTCGCCGAAGAAGTCGTATGCCAGGTCGATGAACTCAGACTGCTTCTCCAAGCCGTAAAGGCTTGACCGAGGCGCTCCGTCGTGGGCCAGCTTACGCAAGTCCTGGGCGAAACAGCATCCAACGTCGAGAATCCGGTCGCCGGACTGCAGCCGGGCCAGAATCTCGGGATAGATCAGTTTGCGGATTAGAGAGAGGTCGAGGAAGCGGAACTGGCCAACGCATGGCCATGGAAATATTTCCCAGATTTTGTCGCGCTACAATATCTTAGCTCTCGTCCCACTTCATTGCACCGGGGGGTTGTTGAATCGGGGTTGAAGACGTAGCCAGCATGGCTAGGCCCAGAACAGTTATGCAGGTTCGGGTCTTGCGAGGAAGAACGTGCTCACTGTTTCAATAACCCGAGGCAGCACCTCGTTCGGCGGAATACCGCTGTAACTTTGCAAAAGGTCTTGGACAGGTTCCTCGACTGAGGTCAGGGGCGGATCGTACCATCCCACTGAGCGATCCTTGGAGCCAATCCGAAGCCCAGCAGGTGAAGTCTCTTGCTGCTCTGGCATCTTCGCTGCTGCAGTCCCTCCGAACCTCAGACCACTGGCAGTGTAACCAAGGGAAGACCCGGGGTGATAAAAACAGACACCGAGGTTCTCGAACAATCTGCGAATATTCTTGGAAGGTCCTTGGCGAGAGACGTTGGGTTATGAAGGAATCACCCTGTCCCGTGCCAGCCACTCAGCGACGAAACTCGGTACCGCAGCGGACCGGGACAGCCCGGATGTTTTCCCCCTTTGACGATCCCAGAGCCCGGTGGCATGTCTCATCGACAGAGTTATGACATGGGTGGGTCGCATTCGCCCGTGCTGGTGCAGATATGGCACGGAAGCCTGTTGGTCCTTGTCCTAGCCGCCGCAGACCTGCGTCGGTCCTGCAAGCATCCTGGTGGCGTCTGCCAGGACACAACGGTGACATTCTCTCTGGCACTTTATCATTACGGACTTGCATGTTGGTCCGACGTCGGATTTGCCCTCAAGGTGTTGTAGGATTTCACAGCGCTCGGTACCAGCCCGCCATTTGGAATGATTCCAGGTCTCAGATAAGGTGCTTAGAGACTATCTATCTGAACGAACCTAGAAGCCATGGTCCTCGGGGCCTTTCAACACATGTTCCCCTTCCTCCGACTTGGACGTTCCGAACGGGGTGACTTTTCGAATCGCGTGTCCCCAAAGCATCAAGGCAATGAGAAACATGAACGCAAACACGCTGAAGAAGGCCATCATGCCATACACCCAGCCTACACCTACAGCGTCGATCCAGGGGTTGATATAGAAGTTGATGGACAGCCCGAGAAAGAGACGCATCGAGTTTAGCACCAAGGCCGCCTCGACCGTGTGTGTCCGGAAGCATTCGCAGATGTAGTTCACTGTTACTGGAATGCTGACCAGCGATCCGATGGTCACGAAGAACTGGGCGAGCGCCATGACAAACCAGTGCAAGCGGTACTGCATGGCACACCCAACCAAACCGAGACCGAGAGGCATCAGCACGAAGTTGGTCGGCCACAGGGCGTGCAACCGGTACTCTGGCTTCCAGACGCCTTCCTTGTTGCGAGCCACGAGCCAAAGAGGAATGCGGTCGCTGAAGAAGTGACCGTAGAGCAGACCAACGATCAAACCAACCCAGTGAATGAAGGTAACTGCCATGTTAGCTTAGAGTGTAGCGCGTTGTCACCAAAGACTTACAGGCGGCGTTCTGTGTAACGTTCCAGCCCCAGATCCCGCCAGCACGGACGGGCAGCTGCAACCAGACGGGCGTGAGAGCGTTGAGTGCTACGTAGAAACCGAAGCTGATGGTGTCGAATCCGGCAATGATCAGGATGACCGGAGCCACGGCAATCTTGAAGGGGGTGATGGCTACTTTGAGCTGCACGATCGTTAGCATGGGATTTCCGTCCAGGAGGCAGAGACCTTACCGTATGTCCCCATGTTGTCGGCGGTACGACCTTTGTTCCGGGGAAGAAGGTGTACACTCGATCCTTGATCCAGCTTTCCGGTCTCTGCCTGTTGACCGCGCCCTCGGCGCGGTCATATGAGGTTTCCTCCAAGAACAAGAACACCACAATGATAGCCACACCGGTCAGCCCTACCGACCACCAGTATTCCACAGGCCAATAAGCGTTCGCCGCGACGAATCCCGCAAAGGTCGGGCCAGCGGATGCGCCAAAGTTCAGGGCGAGATGCAGAATCGTGAATGCTCTCCCACGCTGGTGAAGGAAGAACATATCGACCAGGTACCGAGGCCCGAGGACGCCGACTGTGACGCCAAAGAATGCAGAGAAGTATCGTGACACAAGGTACGGGGCGTACTGATCATGACGGGTCATCATAGGCGCCCATATTTGCGCGGCAAGCTGTCCGAAGAGTGTCCAGAAGATGACTGACGACCGACCAAATTTGCTCGACAGCGGCCACCACAGATAACCGCCCGTAGCGAGACCCGCTGAAGCTGCCGAGTTCTGAATCATTAGACTTGGACTCGAGAAGAGCTGTGCCGACATGGGACTACTAACGAAATACGTGATTTGCACCGGTGTCTTCCCATACAATGCAGCCTGCTGCTGGATGTTGAGCTGGCCACAGAACGGGGCGGAGAACCCGACAAACATGGCGAGGAAAAGCGTCGCCACCACCTTTGCCTTTCGCTTCATCGACCAGTTCTGGTTTTTGTCAGTGCCTAGAAATCCAGCCCTGAGGTTACGAAACTTACCAGCGGATCCTGGGGATCGCTCGACGGCTGTGGGATTAGGATGATCTCGCCATCGGACGTTTTGGCGCCGTCAGACTGGACGTCGGTCTCTTCGTTGACCACGCTGCCGGACGGCTTCTCGCCGGAAACCGACTCGTCCTGGTGCGTGGTGGCCGCCATGGCTGTCTTGGGATTTGGATTCCACGGTTCCCGTTTGCGTGGGGGCAAGAAAGGAGAAAAGTGAAAGGGACGACAGATTTTGCCTGCGTGACAAAAAGGTTTGTACGGACCAGCGAGGGTGTGGCGCGGGAAGGGCGAGACGGGATCCTTTCTGTTTCGTAAATCGACTCTAATAGCGCTGCCCGTTTAGGGGTAGCTCATGGGCTGATATGCTGTACGACACGGAGCGGGTACCTCCAGATACATAAACTACCTGTGTAGGAGTCTAAGGGAAAACAGTCCGCGTGCTCTGTGGTCGCCTTGAAGCCCACGGTATGATCGGAGCGAGATGAAAGAACGGGAGAATGTGACTGTTGGATGCAGGCAAGCCCGAACAAGCAGCTGGTTCTGGCCAGAATTGCAGAGTGAGGAGAGAATTGTTCCAGGACAGGGACATGGATCCGGGAAGCGGGCGCGGCGGGGAAGTTTGCCGGCAAGGACGTTGCATCTCAACCCGGTTGGGCGCAATGTTAATTGGTTGGATGCTCTGCCGCCATGGGCGTTCGACATGGAAGGATTGCCATGCATACGCGGCGTGGTCGAATCAAGATTTGGTCAAGCTCAACGCTAAATTGGCGAGCCGAAAGCTTAGTTAGCATCGGCAGCTGTGCTCGGTGACAGGCCTTCGGCTTGTATTGCTGTTACGAAGTCTCGCGGGCTGGTCCATGCCAGAATGCCATGTTTACCAGAGTGTAGCCGCAGCTGAAACAGCAGTTGACAAACGATTCCAGTCCCTAACCTGCCCTGACGACTCCAGTCAGCCAATGATAGATGTCGCGATCCGCATTAGGAAGGATGGCCGTCTCTACAATGCGCCCCTGCCAGGCATATCCACCTTGCGCCGTCTCAGGGGAGCCTTATCGACCGTTGGCCATGTGGCTCGGCGAGATTGCGCTTCCTTCCACTATATGTCCATGAGTTGCAACGGTAACTCCCGGCCGGTTGGCAAGGATCCTGTTCCGCCACCTCTGCGTGCCTCACCACGATGCTTCCTCCTCGGGTCTCGTCAAAGGGGGCGGATGGGGTGATCGAGTCAGTCTGTTTTCTGGCTCGCTTGCCGTCACAGAATGTTGTGCAACAGAAGACTCTCGCCTAAAAGTGGACTCGCCCCTTTTCAATGACAATTGCGAGCCTTCACAACATCGTTGCCCATCGTTTTCACGACTTCGGAAGGACATCATGGACACCTTTTTGCTTGACGAGAAAATCCAGGGAAGGGCAGCGTGTCCGCGGGACGATCCGGACGATGTTTACAACCGACGACTCTTTGCTCTGGTCCCCACCGTCATTATCATGGTGCTCACTGTCATCACGTATGCTTTGAGGCTATACTGCCGGAAGAGGACGGCCCAGAAGCTGTGGTGGGACGACTTGCTCATGGGTATCGGTGTCCTCATCAGCCTAGAGCCGGCCATCTGCCAACTCTTACGTAGGTATGCACTCTCGTGGCTGATACAGCGTTGGTATTAAGATATATATCTAGTCCTCCAGAACGGTCTTGGCCATCACGTTTGTAACGTCCCTCCAGACCAAGCTGCCAGATTTGCTCGGGTGCGTTGGAATGGGTCCGTCTACTGCCCGCGAGGAAAACATGCTAACTAAGTGGTGAACAGATATCCTTTGCTCTCCAGCGTGCGAACCAGCCGGCCCTTGCATGTATTCGGCTGTCGATCGTCATCTTCTACATGCGCATCTTCACAACTCGCAACTTTCGAATCGCTGCCCACTGCGTCAACGCGTACACCATCGCCTGGGCAATATCAACATGGATTGTCAATCTGACCGTCTGCACTCCCATTGCCTTTTACTACGACCGCACTATTCCTGGCGGCGGTTCCTGCCGGAACCAGGCCGTATCGGGTTCTATATCGGGCGGTCTATCCCTTCTGGGTGATATCCTCGTTCTCGCTTTGCCCGTACCGGTGATATGGCGGCTTCGAATCGACACTCGCCGGCGGATTGGCATCATCTGCGTGTTTTTGCTCGGCGTCTTCGTGTGCGTGGCAAGCACGATCCGCATCATCGAGTTGACCAAGTTCGTCGTGACCGACCCGACATATACCCAAGTTCAGGCCAGCACCTGGACCACGCTGGAGCAAGGTGTGGCCGTCGTCAGTGGGAACCTACCGCTACTTACGCCGTTATTCGAACGATACCTACGGAGAGGGAATACCACGAGCGGCTACTCAGGGAGCGGAAGTGGGAGCGGGTACATGTTTGGCTCCAAGGGGAGGAAAACACCCGGCGCAGCGCAGGCCGAGAGTGTGACAGCAGACAAGTACAGGCCCGATAAGGAGAACCCCAAACTCAACTTCCATGATGAGCCGGGCATCACCACAGTGTCTGCGCACCCACGTCGCCCCGGGCCGCCTCACGATATGTATCGACTCAGCGACGAGGAGTCGCAGACGGGGACAAGCGATAGCGCGCACGGTATCGAGTTGGACGACCGCGCGATTCTTGTCAAGACTCAGGTCAGCGTGACACAATCAACGAGCCCCATGCGGCACGCGCAGGAGGGTAGCTGGTTGAAGACGTGAGATCGGTTCAGTGGACAGGCACGAGGCGGAAGAACGATGTCGACAGTCTATTGGCTTGTCGAGATCTATTGTTCCTTTCTAGACTTGTTGCTCGGCGCTTTTGTTGATCCCGTGACGTGCCCCTGTGTTCCGGGCAGGATGAGGTAGATAGATAGATAAAATGGCACTACGAAGATAGGCATGCAAACTGGCCCCGTCTCGGTGTTGCTCTTCGTGGAGTCTGTGTTCTCTAGATCCGTCGGGGAATAAATTGAAGCATCTAAAAGAAGTTTTTATCCTTCTTACCAGATGTTTCAGCCATGAAATTGTCTGATTTAGTAGGTGGTCACGGGGATCGGTGTGTTTGGCGACAAAGGAGACCTTTTTGTGCTATCGAGGCGCAGATGCCCCGACGATCTACTCGAAATGTTACATCTATTTACACGTGTAGCTTTCTCCTGTACTCTCGCTCCGTAGCAATGATCCGGCGGCTCTCCCGCCAATACAAAGCGTACGCAAACAGAAATGTGATAATCATGAGTGGAACGGAAATGACGAAGAACATCCTTAGAGCCGATATCGAGAAGTTGCCGTCCAACCCGGACAGCGAGGCGGTTGGGGATGCAGAGCCGGGATCTGATTGGTATTTGACAACGTCGGTGCTGAAAAACGTGGAGACGAACGTCATGGGAAGGAAGAAGAGGGTGACGACTGTGACGACCTTCATGGCCACGGCGTCCAGGACTGTCTTGTGTTGCTGCTGCCACATTATCTGTGTGTAAGACTCTTGTTTTGCAGCGTTCTGGGCGTTGAGATGCTGGATGAGCTGTAGTTTCCTATTAGCCCGGGGAAAGTTGCATGATTCGACGAACCAGACTCACAATATCTTTGCGATCTTTCGCAAGTCGCAAGGCCTGATTTGCGCGCTTGAGCTGCATCTCTAGGTCGTACATGTATTCATCTAGCTGCGCAACAAATTCCTTGACATTCGTTTTCGCAGCCAGGACCTCGCTCTTCGGCCAGGATGGATCCTCGACCAAGTCGGTATAGAATGTACCCAGTCTTTTCATGACGGCGATGTTGGACTCTACGCAGGTGATGCTGTCAGTGAGATATTGCTCACGCTCCTGAATGTAGAGCAAGCCATCCCTTTCCCAGGTTACATCATCCGGAATCAGCACGTAATATTGGGTCTAGGCGCTTGTTAGTCGCAAGTCAGCCACAGGAATAAGGGACAATACAATTTTGTCAACGATCTCCTCGTACGACTGGATATGCCATCTCCACTCTTCAGTGGCCCATTGAGCGTAGTGAAGCATCATCTGCAGGCTGGAGTTGAAGGCCTGCTCAAAGGTACCGAATCTCGCGCTGTGATTTTTCTGTTCGTGGATGTGCTCCTGAACAAGCTTGTGGATTCCTAGGAGCGGATCTCCAAGTATCCACAGTTGCGTGCCCTTTTCGATGTCGAACTGGTGATATATGACCGCAGAGCGGACCCTCCAGGTCTTGTTGATCATGGCCTTTTCATCAACTGACTTGAGAGCCACGCTCTTCAGTGTGCAACACAGCTGGTATCTCTTCCCACTGCGCCCTAGAGCTGGTATTTCCAGTGCCGGCTGGATGTTTCGGAACGTCTTCTCTGTTCTGAAGCCACTGAAGTGAGTGCTTTCTCGCTCTCCGCCATTTTTTGGACCGAAGGTGTAGAGAAAGTCCAGCACGCTGGGAAAAACCTGGAAATATGCTAACAGCCGCTTTAGAGCAGCGGGTGTGATCTCCAGAGGATCCACTGAGCTTGCAGTGGGCAAAAAGCTTTGGGATGTTTGTTAGCGTGTCTACACGTTTCTGCCTGTAGAAGGTCGATAACCTACACGAATCGGCATCGTGGATCCCGCTTAACTGAGCGAACCAATGCTGGCCCTTTTCCAGTGTCCGCAGGGTCTAACCTGAAGTCATCTCCGAGCCAGTCCCCGAATTCTTGCTCAGATTTCAAATTCCGCTGGTCGACAGCACCCGACTCAGACACATCCCAGTACGGAACGAAGAAGCGAGACTCATCGACGAAGAGATTGAGATCTCTCTGCCGCTCCTTGAATCGCTCCTGATAGAGCTGCAGCAAAGGGACGCCATATTTGGTGCCGAGTCGCTCCACGAGTTTCACTGGGTACACGTCGTACTGCTGGCAGGACTTGAGAAACGGTCTGGGAATGGTAATCGAAGACATTGAAGGCGGTGAGTTGGCATTTCGTGATGACATTGCATGTGGACGGTGAAGGTATCGGCCAGAACGCCAGGTAAAAGCGTGCGAGGGACAGAGGTTTTGTCGGTGTTCGCAGTTAGCCTTACGGGAAATGCCAGAGCATTTTGGCAGATTGCGTGGCGTCGATCGGGCGCACGTCTTGTGCTCGAGGTCCAGTGCGACCAGAGCTCCGGAACACGATGATTGGTGCAACCCATCACTCACAGCATCACGCCAGCCCGACACTCTCAATTTCGACAGCAGTCAAAAGCCCAACAGGCAGGCCAGGTGGGCCAAAAGAGTAGAATTTTCTATCCAACTTGTCCCTATGTCCAACGGAAATGCCAGATATCGCACTTGAGGACGAGTGGTAAGTACACAAGTGTTCATCAGGCTCCGCACGAATTGGCCACCGGGGCGCCAACACCGCCCTTGTTTCGGGTCATGGGGCGATCCGAACCCTGGCGATGCCGTGACTGGGCCGGAAGTTCCCATCCAATCAATAGCTGACTAGTATCACAGCCGCCACTTTGTGGCTCAGGCGGCCAGAGGAGGCTTGGACTCGGTCAATCCAAGCAGTTCCTTCATTCCTCTTCATCCGAGTCCAGCGGTCGGCTTTCCGTCTTTTCAGGCCGCTTTTCCAGCCGCTCCCTCTGCGAATCTGTTTTGACCCTTAAGCCCTCAATCGCCGCCCTTTCAGCGTCAGTCAACTCCCTCGGCAGGCGAACCGTGAACGAATCTTTGAGCATCTGCCGCTGCGTGAGCCACCCGGTCGCGTCACAGATTGCCTTGGGCGGCCTCGGAACCAGGGGACGGGGAGTGGCACGTACAGTGGTCTGCGACGCTTGCGAGAGGTCGCATTTCAGCGTCTCCTCCAGATACGTTTTGAGCTTGGCCCATGGTAGCGCGTACGATTTGATAATGACTGGCACGTCTCCCGACTCGGGATCCCGAAAAATCGGAGCAGTCGAGAACCTCTTAATCTGACCAGGTTGCACCGTGTTCTGATCGTTGGATGCCGTGGTCGGATTTGTGTTTCCACGGGGTGGCGGCTTTTTGGACCTGGGCCAGGCACTCGACCTTTGCCGGACGACGCCGGCCGCGCTGGATGCTGGAAGGGCCGACATCAGATGGTCTCGTTGCCAGTCGGTTGTCGCGTCGAAATGGTGTTGGGAAGGAAAATCTGCCTTTCGGTGCAAGGAAAATTGAAGAATCATGTGTCTCAGCCGTCAAGGCTGGGCTGGGCTCTTTCTTATCTGAACACCTCAGTCCGATGTGAGTCGAAGTTGGCGCATCAGGCTCCCACTCAGGCAACCAGGCAAATGCGGTGCCCAGAAGGGAGCAGAAGCCGGCCGCGATGGCGGTCCGCGGCCCAGGCTCTCACCGGGAAAGCGAACCCCACCATGGCCCCCTCCACCCCACCCTTTCCTTTGCGACACAACAGCCTCCCGAACGATTTGCGGCAGCCGCAGTCCTCTGATCACTGAGCCGCCCACCATTGGGCTTGATGGGTTGGCTTCACGGCATCAGAATTGGCAAATTCGCACTCTTTCCAACGCCGACGATCACGATGCGGCAGCAAACGGCTGCCCGCCGCTCACTCCGGCTTCATGTTCTGGATGGGCCTCTGTCGAAGCCCCCGAAGGTCGCACCGTGGGTGCTTGCAGTTTGAGATGGCTGGGTGCTTGCTGCAACTGGGGACTCAGCTGCCGATCAACGAACCCCAATCAGTCTCGATCTCGAACGCCTCAATATGCATGCTCCTTTTATTGGGTCGACCAACCCTCCTGCGCTTCGGGGAGCTGCTCTGGTTTTTTCTCTCTCTTCATTTCCCGTCCACCTTCTCCCTTTTCTCTCGTGGCCAAGTAGAAACCTTACCCTCGTCCGTTTCTTTGGCAACAAGGCCCCGGGAATGCGAGCGCAAAGCAAGGCGACCACCTACGTTCAACCCCGTCCTGTTGCAACCGACAACGCAAGGCTACGACCCCGCTCGCTGATCCGATCCGGGACCGGTTTCGCTGCCGCCCCCCCACTGGCGCGAGAGATCTGGGGCCGTCCAACGCCCGCAAGCTCCCGGCGCTGTTCTCGGCGCCGTCGCCGTCGCCGCCGACTACCATGTCGCGTCGCCCCTTGAACCCCGAGTCGCCGTCGGCAGCGTCGCGGGAATCCACTGGGGGTCTTCAGGGCCGGGATACGCTGCACGACGAGGTGAAGAAGCTCCGAGCCGTGTACGAGCGGAAATCTCCTGATGGCCACATCTTCGTTCTGGTCAACTCATTGACGGAGGCGCTCAAGGCTAAGTACGACACCGGAGATACCAGCCTCTACAATTGCTTGTACAGCATTCTTCAAGACGCCCACGACAAGCTTTCCGACGAGCCGCCGGACATCACTCCCGACCATATCCCTCCCATGTGCCGTATTCTGTACATCCTGCTAGAGCTCGACCAACCCGGATTGGCACCTCTGTTCCGTCGACTACAAGACCACCAACTTCCCTTCACTCGCGAATACCTTGAGCAACAACTCGACCGGGCTGCGCTGCAGGAATGTCTCGGGCCAGGCTTCCGATCATTCTACGACGATTTTGTCAGGGCCCAATCCGCATGGTGCCCCTTGGTCTTTGAAGTAGGCGGTCAGTGGGACCATCAGGTTCATTACGGCACAGTCATCCCATATCACGCCAAGCGGCCAATTCTTGCCGAGCAGGCGCATTCAGATTACCACGCCAGGCTATATGAAGTCCATATACCCAAGGAGTTCGTCGATGCCAAGGGACTGGACTCGGAGATTGGCCCCGTTTTGGTGGAAGACGAGAACGCAGAGCATAGGCAGGCAAGCCAGGTAGGACTCGTTCCACCGCAGCTCCCTTCCGGTTGGTCCAACTAGGTACCTATGGCTAACCACATCTGCACAGGGTGCACCCTCAGACGGCCTGTACTACCGATTCGCTGTCAAGGAATTCTCACAGTCGCTCAAGTCGAGTTATGACAAGGAGGTTAGGACCTTCCGCGCCCTGCGCAACCAGAGCGGCATGATCCAATACTACGGCTGTTTCGAGTCAAGAGCCGATCCCGAGCGTCCGACCTACAACATTCTTCTGGAGTATGCAGATTATGACCTCGCCGGGGCCGTAGTCGCGGAATCGCCACCGATATCCTACGATGAAATCACATCGTTTTGGCAGTCGCTGTCCGAAGTCGCAACCACTCTGACAGAGATCCATTGTCTTGATATAAATGGCCATCAATACGATTTGTATGTACCTCCTTGGTAATCAAGTTACGCCGTTATGACTAACAACGGGTCGGATTAGCTGGCATGGCGACATCAAACCCGAAAATATCCTCAGAGTGGGGGACCACTTCAAGCTGGCTGACCCCGGTGACTCTTCGATACAACGGGCACGGCATGACCAAAATCTTCGCCCCAGAGCCGAGGTATATGGGGGCACTAGGACCTATGGTAAGCAACTATCCGCGCTACTGACAGAGGTTTGCTGACTGATGCCACGATCTAGCCGCTCCCGAGAAGGCCCGCTGGCTCGATACCGAAAGCAGTTCGCTCGATGCGGCCCTGCCAGATAAGATATGTCAAAACAGTGACGTGTGGTCGCTTGGCTGTGTCTTCTCTGTTGCTGCCACTTACGTCGTTCTCGGAGATCAAGGAGTCAAAATTTACGACAGGATTCGTCAACACGAGCACACGAAATCGAGCAATGGCCCAACGACCGATGTGTTTCACGACAATAAGAACGTACTCGATATAGTTACGGACTGGCACAAATACCTGCGGGCAAACACTCGGCGTAGCGACAAGTTCACTTCCTCGGTCCTTGACATGGTTGATGATTACATGCTTACGCCTGCAGAAAACAGGTGGGAAGCGCTACAAGTCTCGAACCACTTCCAACGTCTTTTCAGCAGCGTCGGGAAGGGAAAGAGCGAGGTGCCAACCACTATTGAGCAGATGCTCCAAGAGATTGATCTGCGAGCCGAGATCCGCCAAGAATCCGACGGGGGTGTCAATCGTCTTGATTCAGATGTAGCCAAGCGACATTTCCGCCATGAGCAGGAAAGCAATGGGGGTACAATTCGCAGGGCTCGAATCCGAAACGAGTCTTCAGTCACCCAGTCAGCCATCAAGCCAACCGCCCAGCGTTCGGTCCATCGACAAGCCATTCTCGAGAGATTCAACCAGCGCGAGCCACAGAGACCGCCCATGCCTCCAATAATCACATCAGCGGGGCTGCACCAGATATCCGACGAAACTGTCCCCTCCACCGGTTCTTTGTATTCTACGGTTACGGAATCACATCCAGAACCTCTCAACGTACATAAGATGGGAGGGAAATTAAAGGAGCTGGGAAATGGTCGGTCTCTCTTCCGAAACCCTCACAAGTCTGTCAAGGGAAAGTTCTCTGAGGATCCACTGTATCCACACTACGAAAATCGTGATCTTGTAAGTTTACGATGTACAACTAGATCCATTAGACAGCCTATCTGACCGCGATGTCTAGATTTTTCTCGTTGACAATGGCTCAACCATGAGTCAACATTGGGAAGAGGCTACCTATGTTCTCAAGATACTGGCGTGGAGAGCGCTCGACTATGACAGCGATGGAATCGAGCTGTTCTTCACCGACCCGACCACGACAGCAAAAGTACCGACAGGAAAAAACCAGAAACAGGAGGTCAATCATTTTCTTAAGGCCATGGAACGTGCCAAACCGAAGGATCCAGGCGGGAAAAACCACACCGAGACAAGCATAACGGCACAGCTTTCGAAAATATTCCCTCCGGGGACCCCATACCTGGAAGGCGAAAGAAAGAAAACGGTGCTGATTTTGACCGACGGAAGATGGAAGGGTCAGAAATATCCCACAGAAGTCGACGAGCTCCTCAAGTTCACCATCCTGTCAATAGCAGGGCAAGATCCGAAGACACTGCAGTCCACGAGCCGAGAACCGGCCGGGAATCCGACGTGGCAAGAGGTTTTTGAAGAAGTGCGCCCGATTACGTTGCAGTTCATTGCTTTTGGCCACGATAATGAAGGGTGGGCGAGAATGAAGAGGTTGGACGATTTCATGCAGCAAGAGGGCCTCCCGTATGTATCAAATGTCTTCCATCTTGAGAAAGGTTTGTTTTCACTAACTTGCGGCTTACTAGAGATGTGATTGACATGGAGCCTTCCACGGGTGACACATATAAGATGCTTCTGGGCAGTATCAGCAAGTCTTGGGACAACCAGAAAAACCAGGCAAACAAGGAGCCGCCATACATACATAGCCCCTCCAGCTCCATGAGCCAGATGTCAAATTCTGGGCACGAGACACCGCGGCCGGATAACAGGAGCAGCTTTATCACATCATCTTCGGCTTCCCTTATACAGCAGATGTCCTCACCGTCAGAAGCGGGCTCTCCAGGGTTCACTTTCTCTGCGCAAGTCGGGGGCTCCAGGCACACCCTGTCGCCCTTCAGCGATCATGATGGCTTCGAATCCGTCCAGCGATCTCCTTCTCGAAGAAGCACAAGAGAATTGACGGGTCCGCGATCATCACGGATGTCTCTCAACATGAACCCTTTTTCCAGGCGGAGGAGCACGTCAAGGGGCCAGGAAGACGATGAAGTCAGGGCTGCAGACGTCCAGCACGGAAAAGCAAGTCGCCGCTGAAGAGGTCACGTGCTTCTAGCATGAAGGCTGTCAATGGGTCCTGTATTACGCCGACTCTTCATACCAAATGGCCAAGTGGACACGAACCCGTGGTTTCGAGCGTGGGTTCAAGCGTCGCGCCTTGAATACTCCCGCTTTACAGGTCCCGGATTGGGCCCGCAATCAGCTCATAGCCACGGCAAGATTGGACCCCGATCCATCGGACCTGATGAAGCTTCCCACGTCAGGCTTACTACGGGTAGCTTCAAAGCGTCCCGGAGAGTACAAATCTCGCTCGGAGGTGACTCGAATATCTTTCCGCACGTTTCGATGGGGAGGTTGGCCGTCGCGGTGGCGTTGAAAAGGATTCTTGTCCCGTCAGCTATCGACTGGTTCAAATGTTTCCCAAGGAAAATCATCAAGGGCATAGTGGACGTACGCATGGTTAGGGTCCCTGTCGTCGCAGTACCACTGCAACTTGAATCCTATTCGGCCCGCTTTCCTATCGAGGAGATACTGGCAGTCGACCAGCTGCCAGGGCAGGCCTCTTTCTGCTCCTGGAACACACTCGTGCCACAAGCCATCCGGCGAAATGGGAATCTGCTCCAGCTGGTACGTGTCGCCGGACCCGGGGTTGGTCAAGTTAAATGTTCCAAGAACCAGGACACCTGTCTTGTTGTACCCCGGGGTGAAAGTCGTTGACTGGATGCGATAGTCGCGGAGGTCGATGCTGGTCGCGTTGAGAAGCGACCCGATGGTGCAGCTCCGGCTGTAAAGGGTGTGAGGCATCGTTGGCGCTTCCGGAGAGTACCCGGAGAATCGAATCGGATCGCCCGAGGGCGAAGGGGGGAGGGTACAGTTGTAATCAGTCTTGATTCCGATTTCCCGATTCTGGCTGTCTCGGAGGGTGACGTTCATAGGGCTTCCGCACTGCAGGGAAGTCACAAGAAACCCGGTGCCGCTGTACTTATCCCTGTGACGAGTTAGATCCACGAGCTTGAGAACGATGGAGAAATCGAGAGTGAGGGCACATACGGGTCAATCCCTTCAATCCTATCTGTGCAATTCCAGGCTTGTCTCACGCCCAAGATGCCGTATTCTGGATCTAGCATCACCTCGGTCTCTGATATCCGGGACCCGTTCCTGGGGGTCTCTCTACATTTCACCCACAACGAGGTACCCTTGGCGGCTGCACCAGTTCGCTGGTCCACCGCAATCGAACATGGTACAGTTTCATTGCTGGAGATACTCGTCAGGTTGAGAAACAAGTCAAAGGACTCCTTCGTCGCGTTGTAAACCCGTGAGAGGTGATGCTGGAACGCGAACTTGTCAATAATCCACTCTGGGTCTGTAGATCGGTCGGGGCATCGGCGATATGTCTCAGATGGGGTGTACGGAAGGATCGGCAGCTGCGGAGTTATAGCGACGGGACTCGTAAGGGCGGCCGACACCTGGGAGTTACCCATGATGCACAAGGTCTCCTCCCCTCGTTTCCCTTGGTCGTTATCTATGCATCCCTGAACCAACGGCTCCTCCCAAGGACCGCCTCCTGAAAAGATAAACCTGCCTCGATTAGTATACAACATCCATCGGCCTCAGGAGTAATTCTTACGATGAGTTGGCTCCGCACCTCCAGCTCCCCTTCAGCCGCATCTCGAATGCCGCAAGACGGAACTGGAATGCCAGGTCCGTGACATTGCAGCTATGCCACTCATCCTGAGCCACAGGGTCATGGGGATCGAGGTCAAAATCCCGCTTGTCGCACAACGCCGTGGACCCAGTTGCGGTGTTTGTAGCCAAGAACTGCAGGTCGCCGATTGTGCCTCCGGTCGATGCATTAACCGTCACCATCATAGGGCTGACGATGTACCAACTGGGGTTAGAGAGTGACTTTTCGATGCATTCCGGAGTCGACAATGGCGTGTCTGCGTATTGTCGAGGCCATATTCTTGCCGCAGATTTTGACGCTGCTGCTGTTGCATGGACGATAACCAAGAGGCTCAGGGACCACGCGATGCGGACTGCCATCCCTTCTAGCTGTTACCGAAAGGGACAGTTTTGACTGGTGTTTTTGCTTTCCGCATGCTTCTAGAAGTCGAGGAATCGAGTAGAAGCTAAGGTTTTACTGACTTTGGACGACCGGATGGAGACACTGCCGGTGTGTAATCTACCTAAGGTACTCTGGATAAAGTAGCGCCCGTCCAGCCCCCGCAGGTTATAGTCGGTAATATATATGCCTCCGGTACTAAACCCCCAAATACAAAGCGCCGATCTTCCGGTGACGGGTAATCAGGCTGCGGCTGCGTTTTGAGCTGCCCTGGGACCCAACGCCAAGCATGGCCATCGTCGGACAGGCCAAGGTTACAGACAATCCCCGTAATGCTATTTGGAAAATCCAGTGATTGCAGAGAACTCTGTTTGCGTCCATGTGCCCTTGTATAGGCATGAGTATGATGGGTTATGGAATATCAGGAGATAATGGGGTGATAGTGGGTCTGGTACCGCGTTGCTTACGATGACGAGAACATGACGGCCCGACTTGATATTCGTCCGGACGAACAGGTTTTCATCTTCACAACCCTACACCTTCGCAGCGAGGAACTGAACTCACCGACTGGAGCTAGCACACCTTACCAGTATCCACAAATAACTGCGAGACAACAAATAGCCATGCCGGCAACACACCATGCACCGACGACGCGTCCAGAGACGAGGATCATGCCAAGAAAGCTTATTTCCTGTGTACGATCAAATGGGGGGGAGATACTCCGATTAGGATTCTTGACGTGTCGGATCATTGAAGATGGGACAAACACAGGTGAGTTAGTGTCCCATGGTTTTCCCTTAGACCTAGATAACGTGACCAACTTTATCTGCAGGTGGTCGCGTCGGCGCCATTGAGTTTACATTGCCGCCAAAATCGGCCGGCTTGCCACCACATTGGCATGAAAAACACGACGAGACGTTTGTCGTACTGTCAGGCCAGGTCCGCTTCCACGACGTCGAGGGCCACAAGATTGATGCCGGGCCGGGCGACCACGTCACGGTCCCTTTGCGAGCGCCGTACAAATACGAGAACGTCGGAGAGATTGACGCCCGGTTCGTCGGAACGTTTTGTCCGGCTCTGTACGTGAACTCGTTCCGGCTGATGGAGACGATGGCAGGCGAAGGCATGAGGCCGAATCGCGAGACCATGATGGAGGCAATGTCGCACTTTGGCGCGTTCCCAGCGGAGTGTATGGAATCATGATACCAGACTTGCATTGACTGGTTCTAGAGTTTTCTTCAGTCATTTCTTGACACATTGACACATTGTTTTTAATAGCTGCGGAATGCTGAGGGATGGCAGGCTTGCCGATTTTTTTTCTTTGCAAGGTCTCGCCATGTCTGTCACTGCTGTGGGTTGCAAGCAAACTTTCATTAGCACCACATATAAAAACAATATGAGGTCTCAACAATATAGAGAAAAGTGTCACCCATGTTAAGGCCTTCAAAGGGTCAATGGTAAACAGATATCCCATTAATATCTCAACGCGTATACGATACGCGTATGTTACAGGACGATGAATTAATTCTACGGATATAAATCCATTAATTTTAACATTTACAGCAGTGCGTATCGTATACGCGTTAAAAATGATTTTCGCTATGTTGTTTTGCGGAGTATGTTCGGAGTGTTTTCGCGTTCTTGAGTTCCGGAGGCAGGCAATCGTCCCTCAAAGTCAGGAGCTAAAGTCCTAACGACGAAAATCTTAAAAGAGGGCATTGCTCAACGCGTCCCTAGACGACTATTGTGGCTGAGACCTTTGGTTAGGCACACACAAGTGCCGGCACAAGCAAAGATCTTCATATGATCAGAGGTAGAGTGTGGTAGCAGGCTACCTTTACCGTCAGGAGCGAAATGAAAAGAAAGCATCGCTGTTTCTAACCCCTAGGAACGAAAAAGGGGTTTAAATACATAACAGGGATATTCAGACCCCCTGGACCAGCCACATGACCAGCCACAGGTCCAAACCACATTTCAGGTGTAGGTTGCCCCCGTGCCGACTCAATGCCTCTTTGCCCTCGGCCCTCCGAGGGTTTTAAAGCGGGTGCACTCTTTCTCTGTGTTATTTTAACAAAAACGTGGGGTCAATCCAGGTTCACCTGCAACCCACAGTGACGTAAACGGTGGCTCTTGCTGCGGGTCATAGTGATCGCGTAAATTGTCTGTCCCCACCCGGAGCCGGTTTTCTGGAACCGCCCGGTGTTGCCGGCGTTGGTTTCTGGATCGATAGGTAAGGGGTTTATCTGCGATCTCCGAAACTCATGGAGGCGGCTTCTGCGGGTTTCCACGCAGTGTTCTGCAACATGAAAGTGGATATCGCCTGTCGAAACCGGCCCGTCTGAACTGACTCGCTAACCTCTGTCCACAGACCGCCGGGACCGTCGGCCATTCATTATGATCCAAGACTTTGTCAAATTCCTGGAGATACGCAGACTTATTCCCGAGGATGAGGGGGTCCAGAGGTATCCTCTCCTATGAGATGGCCGCGATAGACGTCGATATCAACATGCAGGACATCACGACAATATTGCCCTAGCGCCCCCGGTGGACCTCGGAACTTGGCAAGCCGGCACCTCATGGAAACCGGGATTTGTCAGATATCAAAGTTTTCTCCTTATCGCTAGCCTGCTCCATGCTACTTCGTCCAGGGAACACCATCTACCGCTAGCTCTCGAGCGGCGAGACCCCTGGAGGGGGTGGACACTGTCGAGGGGAAAGGGCACATATATAACACATGGAAACGAACCTGGGTTGAGGCATCATTTTCCCATCATCTCTCTCTAACCTGCTCATCAATCCAAATCTCCACCACCATGTCGACACAGCCATACAAGTTCGAGGGGTGGCTTGGCTACGATGCCAGCGCTGCCGAGGGCAACATGAAGTGGGGCGAGTTCGAGCCCAAGCGATGGGAGGAGACCGATATCGACATCAAGATCACACACTGCGGTATCTGCGGAAGTGACCTGCACACGTTGCGGAGCGGCTGGGTAAGACTCTCTCCCTCTCCCCGGTCTTTCTTTGATGCTGACAAAATCCAGGGTCCCACAGACTACCCGTGCTGTGTAGGTCACGAGATTGTGGGATTCGCTGTCCGGGTTGGGTCCCAAGTGCAAGGGATCAAGGTCGGGGATCGTCTCGGTGTCGGGGCGCAGAGCGATTCTTGCCAGGGCCGAAAGGGCGACTGCAAAGCGTGCGCATCGGGCAATGAGAACTACTGCTCCAAGTGGCACACCGCCACGTACAACAGCAGACACTTTAACGGCGATAAGTCATACGGCGGCTATGCCTTGTACAACCGAGTTCCGGCACACTTCGCCATCAAGATTCCGGATCAGATCCCATCTGCCGAAGCCGCACCGATGCTGTGCGGCGGCGTGACCACCTACGCCCCTCTCAAGTTCCACGGGGCCGGTCCGGGGAAGCGCGTGGGTATCATCGGTCTCGGTGGCCTCGGCCATTTCGGCGTCATGTGGGCCAAGGCACTTGGCGCGGACAAGGTCGTGGTGGTGTCGCGGACATCGGCCAAGAAGGAGGACGCGTTCAAGATGGGCGCCACCGACTTCATCGCAACCGATGAAGAAGCTGACTGGGACAAGAAGCACGCTTCCTCTCTCGACTTGATTGTTTGCACCGTGTCGTCGACGCACATGCCGATGATGCGGTATCTCAATCTTCTCGGCATGGACGGCACGTTCGTCCAGGTTGGTGCGCCCGACGATGGGCTACCAAATCTACAGGCGTTAGGCTTTATCTTTAAGCGCCTGAAGCTCACCGGGTCTCTGATTGGGTCACCCCGCGATATTCGGGAGATGTTCGAGCTGGCCGTGGAGAAGAATGTCAGGCCGTGGATTCAGGAGGTGCCCATGAAGGATGCAAACAAGGCAATTGTAGACATGGAAGCCGGCAAGGCGAGATATCGGTACACTCTTGTTAATGAGGGAGCTCAGAAGGCATCCCTCTAGGAACCGTATATAGGATTTTAACGAGAAAAAAGCCCTTCATCATTCCCTCCATGCCTTGTTTTGTATTGCGCTTGATGGAGGGAGGGAATAAGATGACCCACACTCGTGAAATACTCGAGCGTAAGTAAGGTACCTGTCTGCAGAAAGAGATATGTTAACCCAGAGCACGATGCAACACAAGGCAATTTGCACCACGGTTTACCATCTTGCTGCTCAGCACAACTCACCCCTCACGCCAAGGCTGGCAGAGTTGCAGCCGAGGATGCTGTCAAATGTTTTGCAGAGAACGTTGGAACGTGAGATCATGTTGAAGAGGAGTAGTGTGTTGTACGGAGGCCAGGCCCCGAGCGGTTAAAAAAGGATCAGAGATTCGGACCGTTTGCTACATCTCGTCGCTGCCCACCACGGAGCATGTCACCGTCTCTGGGCCACGGTCCGAAAAAGCACCGGCACTACTAGCCGATGCATCGGCTACCAGGGTATCGGCAGTCGTTCCCCACAGTTCATCGGGGCCCCGGATCTTCAGAGATCCGTTGATCCTGCATCGATCGAATCCCCTGAGCCACACAAGATCCCAGTATGTCCTCGACGAGGCCCACCCACCACTGTATTGTGCTGGCAGATGACGTTCTTCGGTCTCATTCCCTACGCAGTCGCCGACAGGGAAGGGCCGAGAACGACCTTACTTGCGCGGCTGAGCTTGGACGGGGTTGATCGGAACTGCTTGTGATAAAGAAGAAGCCATCTCTTGCGTATTTAATGGTTGGCGTTAGATCAGCAATTAATACATCTCAGATGCCGTTCGAGGTTGCATGATTCAGTAAGGTAGCTGACAAGGAACTCCAGTCACCAATCGTCCATTGCAAAGGGCTCACCAAAATGAAGATCACTCTCTTGGCCTTCCTGTCAGCGGTGACGACCGTGAGTGGTCATGGGTATCTAACAGTTCCCTCAAGCCGGACGAGGCTAGGTGCAGAGGTATGTCGCTACTCCGCAAGAACGCAGAGGGCTTACTGACACGCTCGCAGGCTGGTCTGGATTCTTGCCCCGAATGCTCCATCCTCGAGCCGGTTGTAGCCTGGCCGGATCTCAACATTGCACCAGTGGGTCGAAGTGGGCCATGCGGGTACAATGCGCGCGTCGGCATCGACTACAACCAGCCAGCAACTAACTGGGGACACTCCCCGGTGGTTAGCTACAAAGCGGGTGATTCGGTCGATGTGCAGTGGTGCGTTGACCACAACGGCGATCATGGCGGCATGTTCAGCTACCGTATATGCCAGAACCAGACGCTCGTCAACAAGTTCCTCATCCCGGGGTATCTCCCAACTGCGGACGAGAAGCAAGCCGCAGAGGACTGTTTCGAGGCCGGGACACTCTCCTGCGCCGACGTCTCCGGCCAGTCCTGCGGCTACAACCCCGACTGCTCTCCTGGACAACCCTGCTGGAGGAACGATTGGTTCACATGCAATGCCTTTGGGGCTTCCGAGAGGCGCGCTTGCCAGGGTGTTGATAACGCACCCAGGGGATCCTGCTACACAAGCATCGCTGGTGGATACCCGGTAACAAAGCGCATCAAGATCCCGAACTACAGCTCGGAACACACATTGCTCTCATTCAAATGGAACTCGTTCCAGACCGGTCAGATCTATCTCTCGTGTGCGGACATTGCCATCAGCGCCGGATCCGGTGGGAATCCGAGCCCGACCTCGACGACTTCAACGCCAACAAGCAGCCCGACGTGCACGCCGGCAGCCAATATTGCGGTGACGTTCCAGGAAAGAGTTGCCACGGTGGTCGGGCAAACCATCAAGATTGTCGGTTCCATTCCCCAGTTAGGGAACTGGAATCCGGCATCTGCTCCGGCTTTGTCGGCATCGGGATACACAAGTTCCAATCCAGTGTGGAGTTTTACCGCCAATTTGCCGGCTGGTACAGTGTTTCAGTACAAGTTTGTCAAGGTTGAGAGCACCGGGGGTGTCACCTGGGAGAGCGATCCTAACCGAAGCTACACCGTGCCCTCAGGTTGCGACTCTGCTGTGATCGTTGGTTCTTCTTGGAAATGATGTCTCGGTAGATTAACCTTGCGGAAAATATAACGAAAGGATAGCTATCACCTAATACATGTTCTTAAAGGTCGTTTGCAATGAAATGACTCTGAAAACTCAGGTTGTTTGTGGAGGGGTAAATCATCTGTTTAAAGGCCTGGGAAAGGGATATAGAGGTAACAGTAAAAGAACACACGTTTTACATGTACTAGCACCACTAGTAAGACTACCTAGTGTTTGCCGTTAAATACTTGCTTAGGTACCTATATGTGGCAGAGCCCCAGTTACCTAGACAGACCCCATCTCATCCCCGCCAGGAGAGTCAGGACGGCGAACCCGCTGGTGATCTTGTCAGCAACATCAGACCCAGTTTGTCCGCTGGTGTCAGCAAAATCGGCTGATGCGGGATTTCAACATTTGAAAATCGTTAAGGTACACGGTCATGGGCACTGCTCGCTCTTCTCTCGTCCCAAGGTTTAACGGTTTCCTTTGAGTTGTTGTGGCCAATTCGCCGGGCAGGTTCCCGTACAAGTCAAGCCCATGCTTGCCTGATTCTGGATATTGGAGCAAAGAACCTTGGCCGTCCCTCCGGCCTTGGGCTTGATATCAATGTTCTCGAATTTGAAGTTTTTGCAAGGGGCGGCGGAAGAACAATGCATCCCTGCTGCGACGTTGTACCGGCTCGTGCCGCGTATATTAGTCCAGGTGATGTCTTCGATCGGTAGGCGGGAGCTGTCGCATCCTGAGCTTGAGTAGATACATGGCGTAACATAAATCGGTTGATCGACATCACTGAACTCAAAGTTGCGGAATGTGACGTTGCGGACGTATCCTTGGCCGGAGTAGGTCTTGATCCAGGCGGCATTAGAGGAATGGTTGCACTTGAAGTCCTCAAACAGGACATTTTCAACGGTATCTTGACCGTTCCCATTGCCGAGTGAGCCTATGACCGCGCAGCCTGATTCATAGCAGGTCACGTTTCGGACATCAATGTTTTTGCTGTTCGCCTTGATTGAGATGCAGTCCTATGGGACCATTGTCAGAGACATGTACCAACCACATACGAATTCGAAGGAGATATGTTGGGACTTACGTCGTAGCATTCAACTGTCCAGTTGCGAAGTTTTATATCCTGGGAGTTCCAGGTGTCGATGCCATCCGTGTTGACTGCCGACCACTGGGAGTTGCTCCGAGTCCCTGCGCATCAATGTTAGCTGGCCAACCTCAAACGAGTCGACCTGATCCTTACTCATATCCAGATTTGTCATGGTAACATTCGAGCTGTAGGCCACGAACGTATGCCAAAACTGACTCTGTCGCCATGTGATACCATCCACAAAAACATTCTTCGCGCGCCAGATGGTCAGATTGATTGGCCTGCCTTGACGGTTGCTGCCGCTACGATTTTCGTCAATCCACGTCTGTCCATTTCCATCGAACAACGCTTTTCCGTGACCTCTTAGTGCTATATCCGTTCCCCCAAGTTTCCACGCAGTGTGCAGACCGGCATAGGTTACCGGCAACGTGTTGCTAATCCAGTACTGCAAGTTATCGGCGCTCCACACCCATTTCCCGTAGATGTCAATGCTGACGTTTTTGAGATTTGTAAACTCCATAACCTGGCGGATGTTGTATGTCCCCTCTTGGAAAACAATGCGGCTGTCGCTCGAACATTGCTGAAATGCCTTCTTGATCTGTGGTGTATCATCCCCGGAACCCAGCGGCGTGACGGTGCACGTCGCGTTTTCGATCACCACCTCCCCAATGACGGCAGTGACGAACAAAACGGCGAGAAACCGCGCGGATAACTTGATGCGATTCATTGCTGAATTCAATCGTATACGTGTATTGACTGGGTTCGAGTCCTCCAGAAACATCGATGAGGGCGAAGTTATGTACCTGACAGCCGGCGTGGAGAAAACGGCCGGCGCCACGAGGTGCCTCGTTAAGTAAGGTAGTCGTCATGTTTTTCCGATTGGCTGCGACAGGCAAACAGCACCGTGGGCTGGATGACATGCTATTATCCCACGAAAGACAATGATATTCTGCCGGTCGCCCTGCTAGCTTCTCTGATCATGAGCGCTGCGACACAATATTGCCGGAAAAATTACCGGTGCGAGATATTCCATCAATCATACCAGCTGATCATTGAGTAGGTAGTACAGGGAGAAGTTCTATGGGTCTGCCTTATTTGGGGTTTCATATTCGAACTCCTCATGCCTCAACACATCTTTACCATCCGGGTGCTATCATCCCTACAAGTGCCGGTCACCCAACTCATACGAAAAGTTGTCCACATGCCCGGTTCCGTGTAGCCGTCACACCGTTGCCCCTGATGTTGTGACCCTTGTGGAGAACATAGAATTCCGTAGGTAGGTACTGCCACCATGAGTCTTGCCAAAAATGTTTCACTCCATGGAGTTACCAAGACAGTAGATCGCTGATGTCGTACTCACGATGCCATCGGTGTAGATCAAGATATTGAAAGGTTCGAAATAACTGAGAAACAAGAAGAATCCGCGTCTTTCTGTGTGAGACGACAACGACACACCCGATTAACGCTATGGATAGCTGAATCGTGCTCAGGATAGGGCTGTCAAGTGGTTACTGACTGACAAACATTGCAAAGGTGGGCCATTAATCTACATATTCACGTCGTGTGAGGCTCACCGGACATCCGTTTGCTCTATCGTGGTGGTGAACTTCCTGATCTATGGAGCATACAGGTATGCTCCAGCGAGGCTATACATGAGAAAGATTGTATGAGTATCATCGGGTTTTGCCTGTAGCTGGGGCAAATGCGCCCAGCTTCATGGTTCAAGATCCTTGTGGGGTTAGGGGCCGGAGGGGGAGCAGATGTGGAACCGAAGAACCCGAAAGCGCGGTATTCTCCTTCTGTTGCAGCAGTCGACCTGTACACTAGAGGGGCAGGTGGATTTTTCATCAAGTAGGTATCCATGGCGGCAGGGGCGGCCAGGTTCGCTTTGTCGAACTGGAAGACGTCGCCGTCCAGGTGGCCTCAACCACAATTCAGATCGCGAGCTCGGGCGGTGGAAGTGGCCCTACTTGAAGAGAGGGGCTGGCACAACACAGAATGCTGCTGCATGTCTAATTATATAGGTATGCAAGAGACAATGTCAAGCTACGTGCCACCCGAAGGCTGGCAGTGTGTCGAGAATAAGAACAGGAGATCTACGATGTTCTCGCGCTTCGATGTTGCCAACAATGTTCGTGGGCGGGATAGCTGGGCCGCTCGCTGACTGGACAAGCAGCTCCTCCCACCATCTCGGCCATGCTGCAGCATACGTGCAGGCTGCCGGAGCACCGGACACAGAACCCGGGATTAAGAGGCTCACCAAAACCTGCAATACAACACTGCCACCTGCAATGACCTCATTCGCGATTGGGCCGTTTAGTGCCATGCGTCCGTGCTGCGCTTTTATCGGCGCCCCGCAGGACGTTCATTCACTAGTGCCAGCCTCTAACCGCCCACATCGAGCGTAACGTGGGTTGGATAGTGAGATGATGACATGGACCCGGGTCCAATCTCCAGCTCCCGGGTGCGCTAAACACTTGAGCGGCCCGTCACAGCGTCGGTCTGTGCATATGCCACGAGGTGACGAGGCCAGGCGTATTTCTCGTGCCAATATCCCCCTGTACTTGGGAAGAATATAAGGCGCACTCGGTACGTCAGATGGCATGGTCGTCCCTGGGAGTTCCTGTTTGTATCATTCCAACTCCCTCGTGCTTCAACCACCCCGCCTCATTTCCGGACGTGGATTTGTTGGGAACCTGGAAACCATGTTGTCTGCTCTCAGTTGCCTTGCCCTGCTTCTAGCAGTTGGCGCCACCTCCAGTACAGCTCAGGAGCTCCCTGTGATCGACCTCGGGGTATCTGTACATCGCGCGCAGCTGAATGTGAGTGCCAACGTGTATATCGATGGGACTGAATTCTTGTTGACCTCGAACCAGGCGACAGGGGGCTACTACAGCTTCAATAACATCCCTTACGCCGAGCCCCCACTCGGTCCCCTCCGCTTCCGTCTGCCGGTGCCCCTCGTATCTATAAACCGAACCATCAACGACGGCACGGCGCCGAGACGCTGCTTCCAAATCAGCGCTCCATGGTTTCAATACTCGCTGCCGCTGGTATTTGCGAAGCTTGCAGAAGGCGGTATTACCCCGCCCGCAGGCCCTCCGCCATCACCGCCGCCCGGCCAGTCGGAGGACTGTCTCGTACTCGACGTCAGTGTGCCCAAGGCTGTTTACGACGCCAAAGTTGCAGGCACCTTGAATAAGCCAGTGCCGGTAATGGTGTGGATCCACGGAGGTGGCTACATCGAAGGGTCAAAGAGCGACATTCAACCAGCTGGACTCCTCGCAGAGAGTCGCCGCAATGGGGCGCCAGGTATCATATTCGTTGCTATCAACTACCGCCTGTACGTTCGACGCACCTATCCCCACAAGTCTAGCACTCACTAATGTCTTGATAGCGGCATGTTTGGGTTTCCACCTCGCAAGCCGACCATGATCGACATAGCGTCCAACGCGGGCCTCTACGACCAGCGCTTTGCTTTGGAATGGGTTCGGCTCAACATTGGACGATTTGGGGGGAACCCGAATGCTGTGACGGTCATTGGCGAATCGGCCGGGGCTGGAGCTGTCATCACCCAACTCACTGCCTTTGGCGGCATCGACGGGACCTCCCCCTTCCAGAGGGCGATAATTCAGTCACCATACATCAAGCCGGCACTGGACGCAGCGACATATTCAATGGTGTATGACCAGTTTCTGACCACGGGAAATATTACCTCGTACGCCCAGGCGCGCACACTTTCGTCCGATCAGCTCGCTGCAATCAACGCGGCCATGATCCTGGCAGCACCAGCTGCCTCTACCGTTTTTGGTTTGTTTGTCCCCACAACCTGCCGTCATACTCTGACTCCTGTTTCCAGCACCAAACGTTGATGGCCTCTTCGTCCCCAATTACCCCTACAAGCTGCTTGCGGCTGGGAAAGTGGACAGAAACGTGGATGTCATTGTAGCCCACAACTTGGACGAAGGACTCCTCTTTGCCGACTCTCGCGTTTCCAACGATACCGGATTCCGAGCTTTTCTGTCAGGCTTTATGCCGTCGGTCCCGGCAAGCAAGATTAACACGCTGGCAACAGCAGTACGTGTGCTCAGAGAGCTGTGTAGTATCCATTGGCTAACATATCCAAGATCTATCCTCCCGACTTCTCTGGCTCACAGCCATACACCACCCAGACGGGACGTGTCATTCTTGCGGTTGCCGAAGCCTTCTTGGATTGTTCATCATTCGGCGTCAACCTTGCGTACCGCAACCAGTCCCGCTCCTACTTGTTCAGCATTTTCCCAGGCATGCATGCTGAAGACCTGAGCTACACCTTCAACAATGGTGAAACGGCCAACAACCTCGGGGTTCCTGTGGTTGCATCCGTTGTGCCAATCATGCAGAGGTGGTTTGTGGATTTTGTCGTGAAGGGACTTGCTCCGGGAAGCGCCGCCAGAGATATTCCCGTCTACACATCGGCGGCCAATGTTGTAAACATTACCGGGACGTCATTTCCTGTGGTCAGGGACCCAGCGGCGAACTCGAGGTGCCGCTTCTGGCTGGACGGGCTGACGTCTTGAGTGAGCGGCGTTACCCGATGCCGTTGCTTCATATGAACAATGATACCCAGTTTGCATCCCAGCGGTAACGTAATCTGACAGGTACATGTACGTGGACAGACAAATTTGTGAACGTCGCTGTGGCGTATTTTTCTTCAGCAGCTCGGTCTTTATCTGTGGAGCATCTCATACTGCCGAACAATGTTTTTGCCCGAGGTTCCGTGATAAAAACTAGGCAGCCTTCATGCGGCTGCGTGACGAGCGAATTTGGCCGCATTGTGGACAATGCCAGGTGCCTGTCGATGACAACCTCGACAGCATTCAATACCCACAACTCTCGGTAGAAATCCCCCCAACTCTCACCATGAGAACCCGGAGCTCCTCTCGCCATTAGATCTTCCACTCGAACAAACCCCAAACCCCAATCATCTAACCCTGCATCCTTCCCCTCGTCTCCACCGTATGTCCCCAAAGCATCTGGACTCGCACCTCGACCCGCTCACATGTCACAACCGCGAGCCCCGCCACAGCCACGCTCACCCCCTCCCTCCTCTCCGCCGTCTCCGCTTCCTCGGCCATTCTCTTCTGCTCCTTGACTACCCCAGTATCCTGACCTCCCTCTCTGCCGTTGACCTCACCAGCAAAACCATCATCGACCTCACCAACCGCACGTCGAAGCGGGCCTCCCCGTGAAGGCCTGGGCCAGTGAAATGGGCGGCAAGCACTGCCCTAGGGGCGTGGTCATGGTGACGCCGCAGATTGTGTTGATGGCGGGGACCGTTCTTGACAGCGATGATCCCGTACCCGGGCGTAATCTCGGAGGCGGAGGATGAGGCCCGTATGGGGAGTTTGGTTCGGATGCGGATGGGGGGGATCAAGAACATTCTGGAAGAGTGCGAGGAGGAGGGGGCGTGGCTTGCTATTGAAGGAGCTGGTGAAAGTGATGGAAGGGCGGCGGCGAAGTTTGAAGATATAGACATTCAGGGTATTGAAAATTGGTTAGGAAGAGCGGTGAAGGACGAGGGTTGAGAGATTGTTGTGGATGGGGCTAATAGAGAACTACAGAAGCAACCGCCTGGCTCCTGACCCCTTTTTACCTGTCGCAGCCAAAGTTGAACAAATTCGTTCTTCACACGCCACCCCCGGGGTAACAACTTTGCTCCTCGACGTCGTTCTCCGTCAATAGTGTTTAAGTGGTTCCATGAAGACATAAACAGTTATATAATTGACGGGGAAGAGAGATGGGGCACTCTCCTTCCGGGATGCAATACCTCCTTAGCGGTCCGGATCCTCAGGTGCCCCTGGCACCCGAACCCGCACTGGCTTCGGTAAACCATTAGGAAGTGTTTGAAAGTTCCCAGAATCGGACACCAGTCAATGAGACGGCGTGGCCCTCGAAGCCCCCTCAAGAGCGAATTTGTTTAGGAAAACCAGTACTCGGGGCCATAGCAGGTGAGCTCCCACTCCACGACACCGCTCACTGTCCAGCCCATGGTTCCGTCTAACGGTTCTGTCAACTAAAACATTTTCCGGGTGGGGGCCAGGTTGTGCAAGGAAATCATATCTTAGACGCGCGACCTCGTCGTAGATTAGCGGCAAAATGAAGGGGGGGCAAAACCGCAACATGGCTGATTGAGGTGAGCTAGGCCAACTGGTATAATTAGCCTAACCTTCAGCAAAACTGTAACTGGCTCCAAAAAGTGCAGCTGCTTGGGCTTAGTAAGAGGGTTTGTACGTATAATATTGTTTAGTAAGTTACAGCTAGTTGTCTGCGACGAATCTAGGCACACGAAATTTCCTTTTTCGTTTATAATCCTAAGCTAGGGTGAGCTAGGGTAAGCTATGGCTGATTTGTCCTAAGCTCTCCCTGATTCTCCCCTGAGCCGGGGTGATTCGGTATACCGCCGCCGCACAGCCTTAGAAACCCCCTTTTAGTCCCCCCGGCTAAACTTTCCCATCGATAAAAAGCAAACGACACGTAATGTAAGGATAACTCCTAAGCAATAATTTCCAATTACAATATATATATATATATTAAGTATATATATAACTCGAGCCGGAAGCCCTATTTTTAAAGCTAGGTAATTTATACCCTGCCAAAAATCCTAAAGCAGACTAAAGCAACCAATTAAATCAACTTTAAACCTATTTTATTACTATACTATGCTAAAGAAGGATATGGTATAAATAGAGTCGCTAACGACTATAGTAACGTTACCTTTTACTACTATATTATATTAGAGAAGAATACGGTACGGATAGAGTCGCTGACGACTATAGCAACGTTACTTGTCTGTACTTTTATCTGGCTGATAAGTTATTATCTACTATTACGGATATATAAGCTATTTTATTAAATTTTCCTGATAGAAAGATATTAGAGAGTTTAGTAACGTTGGCGAGTAAAATTCTTATTTTGATAGGATAAAGTTCCTGACCTCGTCGGCACTTAGGTAAGGATAGTTCTCCTAGGTACGTACTTTATTCTGCCGGTAGAATATTATGTAGCGTCTAACTCTCGTTCCTCCGTATTTTGCACCGTTTCTCTCGGCAGAATATAAGACCCAGTTCTCGGCCACAAGCCCATATTTTGTCCCCGCTCCCGTGGCTACGTACCTTTTCTGCCGGCAGAATTTACTGCCCAGTCTTAGCAACCAAGTTCTCTACCATTACCATGCGATACCGGCAGAAATTTACCGCTCAGCGTTAGCGACCCAGTTCTCGGCCATGAGCCCATATTTAGTCCCCTCGCCGTGCGGTACGTACCTTTTCTACCGGCAGAAACTTACCGCCTTGCGTGAGCGCCAGTTCTCGCCCCAAGCCCAGATCTTGCCGGCGGGCTTTATCTCCACCCGGCCCGGATTTATCGCATCGTCCCGCTCGGGCAGGCCCCGATGGGCCCCACTCCTTCTCGGGACCGTCCGAACTTGTCCGGGCACCGTCGGCCAAGCCCTGTCCCGATGGAGAGCTGACTGAGGACGAGCAACAATGGCAAGCATCAGTGCGGACTGGGAATACGCACTGCTACCCCGCCGAATGGGAGAGTGGTCTCAACACTGCGTCTCGACATGCTGCACCGTCTCGACACTAAGACAGAAAGGGAATATCTCAAGTATGGTTGGAGCGTCGATTGTAGAACTGCAGGGTATCGAAGGAGCCGGATTGTTTGAAACGCGTATTGATAAGCCATTCCACGGCAACATACATGACTGGCATCACAGCAATCGCGTGAAGCTACTCGCAAGTAGGGCAACTTTCACGAAGCATCCCTGACAAAGCAGCACGACATCTTCTACTTAGTATCGACCACGCCCAAACCGGTCTAGCCGTCTCTCCGATTGCCGAAACAAAATCCACAAAGGTCAAGATCTTTCCCATGCCAGACATTGGATTACTACCAACCGGCTGGGTCGCCGTGGTGCGTGGTAAGAAGCGGAGCGGATGCAAGGCCCTCTCCGGGTTTTACTCTGGGCAACTTTGTTGCGGCTCAACCCGCGAGACAGGGGTGCATCCGACCTGGATAGCTATAGATCGCGTAGTATTTGTGTTCGGGGTTTCCTCGGGGCTTACCTAAAAGCCCTACTTTTGTCATGCACTGGTACATGTAGGGTTCTAATCCAGGATGGATGAGATACGCAGGTAGTTCAACTCCACACACACACTGCTTTCTTCTCTCCAATGCCCGATTCAAGCTTTCTCCTCCCTTCTTTTCTCCACCACCTTCACCCTTCGCCGCTCCCTGTCTCCCCTCCACTCCATTCCCCAACACCATTCAACCACAACCAACACCCCCAGCGCCGCAACCATCAACCCTAGCCCTAAGAACGTCACACCCACGCCCAGAAAGGCAATCATCGAGTCCACCACCCCAACTCCCGCAGCTCCCATGCTACACCTCACCAAGTTATTCACTGCCGCACCACTCGCACCTTTTCCCGGTGTAAGATCCGCCACCAGCGTTGTATTAATGGCGAACACAGCATTCGAAGTCGCAGCGATCAAGAACTGCAGAACAAGCGGAACCACGATCCAGCCCGGACGAGTAGTCACAGCCGACTGCGCCGGCGGCAACAAGGCGAACCCGTACGCCGCGGTGGACAAGACGAACAAAGCGGTGATCCAGGGCATCTGCCTCAGACGGGCATGCTCGATGGGAAAAGCCAGGGGGATGTTCTTTTTGTTTTCGGACGGTGGCGGCGCGCTCGGGTAGGAGCGGAGGTATTGCTGTTCGTGCGAGAGGAAGTCTCGCGTCATCAGCTTGCCAGCGATGGCGGAGCCGATGATGGTTCCGAGTCCGTTGGGGATGAAGACCAGGCCGAGCGTTAGCTCGCTGAGCCCAAAGAGCGGCTTGAATAGCCCTGTGGTGCTGGCGACGACCATGCTCCAGACGGTGTAGACCATGCCGCCGAAGACGAGACTGACGAAGATGTCTTTCTCGACAACGAGCCTGAGTGGTTCGAGGAACGTGGACAGGCTTACCTTGGGGAGAGCCGCGGTGTCGTCTGGGTCTTCCATGTAGCTGGGTTCTTTGGTGAAACGGCGGATGAGCGGCTGATGGATGCCGGTGAGTCGGAGGGTGCCGTTGCCGGCGATGGTGCGGAGTGTTTCGGGGAGGAACACGGCGATGGCGATGACGACAATGGAGGAGAGGATGAAAAGGAAGATGAATATAGAGCTAATTTTTTTTTCCAGTTAGTATGAGTCACTGGCAGGCGTGGTGGAAGAGAGTTGGGTGTTTGCGAGTCGTACCGGAAGCCGAAGAAGTTGGCCAGGATTCCACCGATGACTGGACCGACTGCGATGCTAAAGTTCCGAACTAAATCAAGGTCTCAGCCGTGCGCCAGTGAAGTGCCGATCAACGTAGCACAGATGAGCAAGACCTACTGGCTTGGTAGAAGCTAATAAAAGCACCTCTCTCGAGTGGTGTGGCGATATCTTGAATAACCCCATTGCCTTGAGAATTTCAGCTCAACCACACAAAGATGGCGCAACCGAGGGCAGAATCTCACATACCAATGCTCACGGTTGATGCGCTTCCAGCAGCTTGTATTCCTCTGAATACCAGCAAGACCGGAAAGTTGGGCGAGAAACTGAGAACGATGTTCGCTAGAATGTAGACCAAGAAGGAATAAATGTAAATCGGTCGCCGTCCTAATGTGTCCGACAAGGACCCCCATATTAGAGGGGATATGCCCTGGACGATGAGGTATGAGGTGATGGTCAGGGAGACGGCGTTGAGGCTGACATGGAGGTCCTATAGCGCTATTAGTTGTTGGACACCACCGAATCCGGGGTTCAATGCGGTACACACATTGGCTATGGCGTCCAAGGATGGGAAGTAAATGTTGGACGATAGCCCCGAAAACAAACCGGCGGCTCCGATGATGCCAATGATAACCCACTTTTGTCTCTTGGTGAAGATGTGGAATGGCCTTTCTAGCGGCGGCGATGGAGGCAGAGGTGATAGAAGTTGATGTGAAAGCGGGATACGATTTGGTTTCTCAACCTCGAACGCGCTGTAGTCCTCAAAGGGGTTTCGAGCCCTCTCAGCTTCCTCTGGAGAAAGGAACGGGTTGGGTTCTGTCTCCGGTATAGAGTCCCTTGTGGCGTTTTGCCATCCCGGAGACGTAAAAGTGCTGAGCCTGTCCCGATCCGACTTGGAGAGCCTGGATTCACCAGGATTACCTTCTCGATACGGCCACTCGGCATCATAGGCCGGGTTGGGAGTGATGGTTGAGATGGTCGAGCCGGCAACCAGATACATGCCGTGGCCAACGGTACGCCATCCCTCGAGCGAGCTGAAGCGCCGGGACAGGTTGCGGGAAGTGTCCAGCCATGATCGAGGCCGATTATCGGTGGCGGCTGTGAAGAAAGAGGAGCCAGGCGGCCGAGAAGACATGATGGTTGGTGAAGAGGGAGGGTTCAACTGCAATAACATGGGAAGTGCTGCGGACAGACTTATCTCGTCTCGCCGATCCGCATCATGCCGGTCTTGGACACCACAGAGCTGGGCCCTGTCTGATGCCGGCGGCAGATCTTCTGAGAGTGCCCCGTCCAGCTGAGACGTTGCGGTGTAGCGCCCAAAACAGCGTTACGAATAGATCAGGATGATAGGATATGGTGTTTCTTCTTCTCAAAATACCTGCGTCGGTCTGGAACGTGCCGACTCGAAACGTCGCGCCAACCAATACTCTACAGGTGCTGCTGTCTACTGTGAGACAGGGTGCACGGTCTGGAAGGGCCTCGGGTTGATTTCGGACATGGCGTGGCATTTGGCCGGGCAGGTCTCAGGCTGGGTTCTGAAACGGGCTCCCGGCGTCAAGTTCGTCCAATGATTTCATGTCTATCCACATTTGACCATTCCCCCAACAAAAAGCTTGTATTGGCAATCGCGAGAAAAGTGAGAAAATAGGTCACCGACGTTGACCGTTTGTCGGGGAGCTGTATCTTTAGGAGCATTCAGTTGCTCCTTACAATCGCATAGCTACCCCGTTGCAACTAACCCGGCACCACAGCGATGCTGATAGCAAATGAGCAGCAATATTCAGTATCTATGCCCATGCTGAACTTCTAAGTCTAAGATTGGTATCTATATTTTCCGAGCTTGAATTGTATAAAATCACTCATATGAATTCACTTTCTTTGCTCTGCATTGACTTTGCCCGCCTTCTCCGCCATACGAACAGCGCCGCTGCCACCGCCAGTGACACACCTGCCACAGATCCGACGGCGGCGAGAAAGGCAGTTCCGGTGGAGGAAACGATGGGTCCACTTCCTGCTGACAGACTCTGTCCGGCTGCCCCTGTTGTATTCCCCCCTACGTTTATCCCCTCATTTGGGTTGAGAGAGGTTGTCTCTGCTGGCGGCACTGTTACAAACGCCGGGGCCGTCACGGTGACGAACTGTGGTGGCGCTGTGATGTTGATGAACGCTGTCGTCGTGGAGGTCGGGCTCTCGCTCCCACTCTTGCTACGGGTCAGTCTAGGTTAGCTTGGCCGGACACGTAACGAAAGGACGCATTGCTATGTTGGGCATACCTTGTACCAGCCGCCAGGGTAGAAACCGCTGTTACTGTAGCTGGCGTGGCCGTCACCAAGATTGTTGTCGTCAACTTCCGAGTGACAGTCGGGGTTGGTGGCTGTAGCACGATGGTCGTTGGTCGAAATGTGGGAGTGTCAACGAGCTCCTCTGAGTCTGGGAAGAGTGGGAATGGCGTCCTCGGCGTCCTCGGCGTACTCGGAATGCTTGGGATTCTTTCTTGAATTGGCGCGAGGTGAAGGGGAGCAGGTCGAGCTCTGCGCCTCAAAGAAGCCTTCATTTTAGAGCCAGGTTACCATCGAGCTCAGGCGGGGCTCGAGCAAAGGCAGCGACCAGGCACACAAAGCCCAAATCCCTGATGCAACTCGCGGCAAAGTCAGAAGGATAGGAAGGAAAGTAATCGACCAGATATGGCTGCTTTGGAAATGCCAGAAGAATGAACAGCGGCGGACAGTTCTTCTCGGGACCCGGAAAAAGCTGCTCGATGTAAAGGCTCGGGAAATTCCTGTAGTTTCCCAGACCCAAGTACCGGCAGGGATCGACAGCATGGGGGGAGGCGGCGGGTCAACAAGGGTGGACGTTTCGACAGGCACCCCGACCTGTCGGCTCAGCCAAGAGGGAAACGGCCGAAGCATCAGGTACCGTCCCCGCGCAGCCCTGTCTTCAGCTCGGGTCACTTGCATTGGCCTTGGACTGATGGTTTGAAACAGTGGCGGTTCTCCATCCATTATCCATTCGACTTTATGGAAAAAAAATTCGAAACTCTCGCCCCGGACCGAGGGGGACTTGAAACGTCTTGGCAAACATCGACGGCCAAGCCCGCTATGTGCATCCGTGACAAATCGATTCTGAGGCTTCCGATTCGCAGGACAGAGGACGTGGCTACAACCATCAACACCCACATTGGTGCGCATTGGCGCCAGGGGTATCAGTTATCAGATCGGAACGAGGATGGGGCGTTCGTCCATTTATTGATGAATACATATAGTTGCCAAGACCATTTGCTCCCTGGAAGTGGGTAATCGTATTTGCTGCGTGAAAGTGCTCAATAGCTCTCGGCCGAGAACCCTGCAACAAAGCAGCATCAACTGGCACCCAACTAACACAATGCCGAAGATATTCCCGCAATACTCCACTATTCTATATATCGTCTCTCTCACACAAATCTGTCTTTCATTTGCGCAGGAAGATGGTTTGGCGAACTTTGGGGATACGGTTCAGGTACTTGGCCAGGTCAGCTGGACTCTTGTCTCTTCTGTAGTGGCGGAAAGCTGATCTCCGTGACAAGATGGCCCGGACCGACCAAGACTTTGTCGATGGATTCGCCATAGATCTCTTCTCACCCACCAACCGTACCCTGGTGGTGACTAACAACACCTCTCCGCTCCCCGGTAACTTTGTGACCGGTAGCTCAGGCGAAGGCTTCGTCAATTTGTCCAGCTATAGTTGGGTCATCAAGATGAACGAATCAGCCAACGATTTGATCGCCAAGGTTGAGCTACCCTACGATCCGGTTGCACTTCAACGGCAAGGCATCGACCTCTCCAATACATACGTCGGGACTTTGGCTGCCGATGGCAAGTCCTGGGTGGTCGCAGAATCTCAGAGAAATGTTCATATGTTTGTCTCGCCCCGCCCCTAGTCTCTAATCAGGTGACACAATGATATATCACAGTGGAATTCCTTCATCCGGAGACTAACTAATGCCTTCTCCAGCACCGAAAACAAGACCCGCATCATCAAAATGACCTCTCTTGATGGGGAGTACATGCTGCTGGGCCGCAAGTCCGCAGACACCACCAACATTTTTGTGCAATACGGTCAGGGCGCCACTCGCACTGTCAACGTCACTGGCGGCTCTGGAGTTCAAGAAGCTGAGTTTATCGACGGGTTGAGATTCACCATCCAGTCGACCATGTCTTTCACCATGAATGTGGATATAATAAATGGCATCGACCAAGCCGCGTTGCCTGGGGGCGTCACCTCCCTAAGTACGTGTTTAAGCCTCGTTGGGAGCTGATGAAGAAGAAGAAGAAGAAGAAGAAGAAGAAGAAGAAGAAGAAGAAGAAGAAGAAGAAGAAGAAGAAGAAGAAGAAGAAGATGACAGAGGCTAACAGCTTCCCAATAGATACATTTGCCTGGGTTATCAACACAACTATGCCGTCCGGTAACGTCTTTACAGTTAACATGAGCTTTCCTGGTAAGTCCGAGATGCTCCATTGCAACCTTCAGGTCCTTCATACCACTGGTTGCCTAAACTGGACGAACTAACGCATTTACCGCAACGGATAGTCAATGAAGCAATTCTGGCCCAAAAGTCGCCAGGTAGTGCGCCGGGGCAGTTGATACTAGCAAGAAGTTTGTCAGACACGAAGCAGTCGGGGCAACATTTTGTTCCAGTGGAAAAGCAGATGGCTGTGCGAGGAGGAAATAGTGTCAGGGCTACAGCTTTGACACAGCTTGATGGGCGGTACGTTTTGCTGTTGGGAGGCAATATTTTAGGAAGCGGCAGCAATACCGACGATGACGAGAGGAGGAGATATAGGAGACCTCAAATATGATACCCCACATCACCCGGCAAATACTGCCATCCACGCAGGTTTCCCCTGTTCCATTTCTTCACTAATGAAAGACTTGAAAACCAAACTTACAGAATCTTAAATACAGCTTATACGTGAAATATTCTTGGAAATGGAGAGAGATACTTACGAAATATATCTATATCTCTTTCCCTATTAGTACTATGTAGCTTCGCATCCAAGCTGATTTTGGAGAATAATATCTAGTCGTATATACTAGGCGGTATGAGTATGGTGATTTAGGATGGGTAGATAAGTGGCCCGTGACGCTGCCGGAGTATCTGGCGTCCGGGGCGTAATCGGCAGATTCATGTACGGGCGGTTCTTTTCGTCTTTGAAAGCAGATGTTTTGGTCTAACAACATTAAAATCAGTAGATTGGAGGCCATATCCGGACCAGGTAATTACATAATATTCAAATGCATACGGGCAGCAATGCCGAGGTTTAGGGTGTTTCTGCTGTTGTCTTTTATCGTGGCTAAACACACACGGCTTGTGACTTTGACAGTGAATCTTCAACTTCCATCAACCAACAGGGGTCGCATTGGGGCAGTCTATGGATCTTGGATTCGGAGAGTAGGTATTTACCTAGCAATTTGGTTTCATTCTCAACGAAAGAGCCGACTACAAGGCTGACTATGGGAAGAAATAAGTCGGGGTGCAACATAACCCCTGAAGCTCTCCCACTCCTCTGGATCACACTTTGATAGTTGATAGGTAGGAAAAAATACGATTCGATTCAATCTGCACCACGCTAAGTTTCGTACTCACTCTCTCCTCCGCTCGCGTGTCCATACCCTCCAACTTCGATATTCCATCACCAAGAATCCAGCTCATTTGTTGAAGAGCCGGACGGTCTTGGCGTGGCTGGGCACACCGTCTCGCAGCACGAACAGCATGTAATACCCCGGCAGGGCGACGCCAGGGTCGTCTGGGAGTTGCGCTGCGTACTTCCTATCGGTCAGTTTGCCCTGCACAACAAGCGTCAGGGGGATGCGCCGGAGATCGTTGTTCAGCGCGTGCGTCACGGAGCTGTAGCGGATGAGGCTGGCTTCGAGATTGACCTCAACATCCGTTTGGATGGTAATCGTAGTGCCGAGCTTGTGCTCGCTAATGACGTTGTCGTCTAAGATCTTGGGCCGGGCCGCCGTGCCCTTGCCGTCGGGCGTGAAGAGGTACGCGGGCTGGTATATCTGGGCGTCGTAGTGATTCGTCTCCGGGTGATCTATATCTAGATCGCCACCGCCGACGAGCACGGTCGCATCAGGCAGGAGCAAGGCCCAGGAGTGGTAGGCTCGAGGGATCGAGTTGCTGCTGGCTTCTCTCCACTCGTTTTTCTTGGGCGTGTATATCTCGGGGGTGGCCACCCGGTATCGTCGTAGAATGGCTCGCCCAGTGTCTGGCCGCCCACCACAAAGATCTCGCCGTTGGGAAGGATGGCGGCATTGGCGAAGATACGCTTGTGAAGCATCGGTTCAAGCGTTTTCACGCTCACAGGCTCGCCGGGCGCACCAAGCGTCAGCGTCATGCCAAAGACTTTGTTGGTTGCGCTTAGCCGATGCCTATCGTTCGGTCCCCTTTTGGTCGACTCTAACCAGTAATGGTAGTTAGGAGCGCCGCCAGCCGTGATGATGCTGCCCTTGACGGCGTCGTACATGACGGCTGCACCGCACACAGCGTCGCCGTCGGGGTCGTCATTCCGCTTGCCTGCGGGTTTGGTTTTTCCGGAGTTTTCTGTGAAGAACCAGTTCATGTTTCTTGAAGGACCGGCGTGGAATACGGTGGCGCCCTTCCATGCGAACAGCCACGGGTGGTGTTGCCGCCACTCGTTCTTGGCACAGCCGTCCACATTCGGCAACGGCCCCTCGCAGCGAGGGAGGCTCATTTTGATACTCGCGGCCGACAGATTCTCGTTTAGAGTCCAGTTTCCGCCTTTTTCTGGATGCTTGAGGAAGTCCTCATCAGGAACAAATATCTCGCCGTCCTTGTTGTCAGGCTCCTCTGGGCCAGACCACGTCCCCCCGATCATAAAGGTCCTGCCGTCCGACAAGTACGTCTGGCCCTGGTATCCTCGCTTTTTTTCAATCTCGTTGTCGTTCGGCTTTATCCAGCCCTTATCGAGGTCGTAGATGCTGTATACTCCGGCTGTGGACCCGCCGGTGAAGATGACACGACCGTTGGCATCCATCGACGTTCCGGGGCAAAACACATTGTGCTTTATTTCCCCGATGACCTTCTCCGTGATATCTCCGTTCGCGAGATCCACCTCGGCTACCAGCGTCTTGGTGCTCGTCTTGTCAAAGCGGTCGTATGTGTAGGATGCCGCCGTCACGAGTTGGCCCTTTTTGGGATTCAGCCACGCGGCAACAGGCACCAGCGGGAAATTCAGTGTCTCGGCCCATCGTCCTCCACCCTTTACGGCATCCAAGACGCGCGGCAGGGTCCAGACCTTGATGTCGCTAATTGCGACAAAATTCACTGTCTTGTCCGCGCTGTAGGTATCGATGACCGAAAGTCGCACCTGCTGTGTCTGGAAAGGCTCGAATATGGCGGCTTGAATACATAAGTTATGGCCCTGGATAGAGTGTTTTTATAAGTGGGAATACGTACCGCCGCCTTGTTGTCTCCAGGTTCCGCGAGCAACGAGCTGCCAGGTTCCTTCTTTCGTACGAACCTCAACCAGATGTTTCCGCACCGCACCTTCCTTGAGTTTCTCTGCCGGCCATACAACAACGCTATGCAAGACAAGTTCCTTTCCGAAATCGATCGTGATGGAGTGGGTAGTACCCGGCGCGTTTTGACTCTTCCAAACCGCGCCGTCTTTTCCCTTGCCGATGGCATTTTCGCACGCCGTCGTGCTGTCTGTGCTGCTGCAGTTGGGTTTCCAGCCGCTGCGGTCCGATACCTCGGTTGCGCCAGCAGGTGTTGCTGCAGGCACACGCAATGCGTAGGCCGCTAGCCCCTGGCCAACAAGGGGCGCATCATCCAGTACAATAGGCGCGTGTCTGTGGTGAGGTCCGCTGCACTGGACGACGGCCTTGTAGGTCAGAGCCGCGAAGTTGGCGATTGGCCCGCCGAGAAAGACGGCAAGAGCAACGACAGATATTAGGAGGAGGACCTTTATGAAAACGGGAAGCTGTTTGGTTTTTTCCACTGGCTTCTGCGACCGAGTGACAGAGGGAGAACGATACCCGGTCTTCTCTAGATCGCCAGGAACCAGGCGTACACTCTCTGGGTCCGACCCGGCATCGGGGTCGGAGAGGGCGACTGCCTCGTACAAAAAACGGCGGAGATTGAGCATTTTGCTTCACAGAGAATTTGTAGGCTGTTGTTTGATGTTTTGAGGAATTCGTTTTCCGAGATGTGCGTTCCGGCTCAGGAGGCTTGACTTATTATCTAGGTGTAGATAGCCCACCGGTCCAGGGTAAACGCAGAACTCGATTCCCCGCCTCCCCTCTCTACAATCTTTCCATGTTCAGCTGGTATCTGAGATGCCAACACCGACATCGACATGACTGCTCTTGCATTGTTTCGCTTGCCTCGTCGGCTCACATCCCATGCTGAAGCACGCATATGCCGACCGGCCATGCTTCTCCGCCGCCGTCCCAATAATAACGTGTTCTGGATCACAGCTGGCATTTTGACGCGGGCGCTGACTCGGCTTTCCATATTTGACATGGCGTTTTGGGAGCGGGATCAGATCACAACTCCCTTGATTCCACTATGCGTGAAGTGGCGCTTCAAATCGCACCCGGCCAGTGTACACAGCTCTAAGTGCCGCAAGTGCCGCTCAGGTGGCTGGGTTGCGTCTACCTGTGGCGAGCTGAATCTGCAGGAGATCCTGCAGGCAACTTTTAGGCTGGCTTGCGTGCCCGCTTCCACAAGGCGGAGAGACTCCGGGCCCCTCGGCAGGCCTCGCCCGCGAGCCCTCCATCGGGAAATGCTGTTCGCAGACTATGCACTGCACTGCGCGGAGAGGATGCTTGTTTCCGGTCTGGAATGCCAATTTTGGTAAGCCCCGCAGCCCAACCGCTATTCTCAAAGGCTCTCGAGGCTCTCCTTCGATTTCACCTTGCATCAGCGTCGCTTGCATCAGACTAGTTGATTTGTGTCGCGTACCTATCTCTTGCATTTACGTAAAATGAAGGGAGTTGATAAGACTGGTTGTGGGTCGTTTGGTGAGACTTGGAGTCTAGAACCAACTTCGCATGCGCCATTGTGCTACCATGGATGTTGTTGCCGGCCGAGTGTCAAAGGGCAATGAGCCAACTGTATTTCTGTTTTCGTTTATGTTCCACAGGCGGCTTGGTGGTAATCCGGCGTCTACGGAGCGTACACTCCGCCTGCGAAAAACACTGTTGGATTTGGCATTTCTGTCATACCTTCATCAATGTTCCCATAGGTGGAGTTCTTTTTTTTTCGAGCAGCGTCCTGCTGTCAGCCGTGCCGCACTAACAAACGCTCAACGGTTGGACTAGTATAGTTGATACGACTCCTTGCCTTGGATGATACCGAGTACATACCTTAGGTAGGCATCTTCCACAGTTGACATAGAAATCATAACATGAACTATGAATCCAAGGTTCTGCTTATATTGGCGTAAATTGACAGGGTACACCTAGGGACCTAGACATGAATAAATAAAAGGAGATACACCCAGATGGGGAGATAACGAATCAACAAGGGAGCGTGACCGAGTAATAAATCAAGAAATTCTCCTATTCAAACCGGAGCAAACCCAGAAGCTACACGTTGTGGCTGGGAGTTGTTATGTCGAGTTCATTTATTAATGAGGTCCACCGCGGTCAACTTTCCCCTCATTGCCTCGAAGGACGGCACAAAAAAGTATTCGCCACCTCTAAAGGTAACGAGCGGCTGGTTTACTGGCAGCGGGGGGAATCCCTCAGTGATCAGCGTACCCTTGACATTCTCGCCTTTCTTGATCTTTGCCTTTGCCTTCACCCGGCCAATGATCGGGTCGGGGCCGGTGTCGCTCAGGGGAAAGGCCTCGTCATTGCACCATGTTATCTGCATGTGCCGGAAGCCGTCCTCAATGCTGCCCTGGTAACAAGCAAACAGGAGTCCGCGCTTTTTCCCGGCGGGCTCGTCTTCCGCGTAGTCTGGCCCGTACGGGATCCCGGCGCGGATGATTCTGGAGAACTTGAGCCCCTGGTCGCCGCTCTGCTTTAACCACTGATGGAGCCGACGAGGGTTGGTCTTGCGGATGTGGGAGGCCAGGGGGCATGGGCGAATCGCTGGCGGTGGGTCAAGCTCCTCATAGCCAAAATTGTTCATCTCTTTGACGATGTTGTGGTCCTTGCCAGGGGCGTCGGCAATGCGAAACTGTTCTAGTGTCACCGGAGCACCTGAGAAGCGCCACTCGTTAGCAACTTGAACTTCTTTTGAATCCAGTTGGCTTGTGAAAAACTGGCGCGTACCGCTCGGCCATCGCCCCATGAGTTTCGCACCCATGTGCGCCGGGCTCGCGCACCCATACGTCTTGAAATCCTCTTTGATATGATTGAAAGCCGCCACGTCTTGCTCGAGCTTGCGGAAAACGAGGAACGACCCCCCATACATCCAGTCTGGACGGCTGGATTCCTTGCAGCGGGTGTTTGCCGTTACAATGAGGATGTCTGGGTCGGTCAACATAGTGGACTTCGCATCGGCATTCTGATCCGGGTTCGGCGGCTTTTCATCGATCCATTCATCAGGGGCTGTGAGATACCGTCCTCGAAACCGAAACTAGGGGGATATTAGTGTTACAACAAATCGATAGGAGATAGAGAGAGCCATCTTACTGTTCCTTGCCGCGGTTCCCATCGGTTCTGGTGGCACCATCAATCCGACCTTTTGTTCCCCCAGCATCGTTGATGACCGTGCCGTGCTGCAGTGCGTCTTTGATCTTTTTCAACCGCTCGTTTACCAGGTCATCGGAGCTTCCAGCAACCTTGAGCAGTCCGTGGATTGTGTCGGGATTCGCCAACGGGTCGTCGGGTTCCGTCGTCGTCGTCGGATCGTTCAGATCGGGGCCGTCTGCTTTCATGCCGATGGAGAAAGCCGGATCGGTGATGCCGACCTTTTCCAAGTCCAGGCTGTCATGTTCGTGAAGCCCAGTTTGGATATAGAAAGCAAGTCAGTCAGCGTCCGGAGGTGGCGGATACCGCCGTGCCATGGTGCTCACGATTTGCAAGCCTTTATAGGTAAAGGCGATCAGGGCGTTGATCATGGGCAGTTTTTTGGGCTCTCTTCCCTCCTGTGCTGCTTCCTTCTTTTCCTTCGTGATTCTTTCCTGATCGCCCTTCACCATACTTAGATTCGAGATCAGTTTCAAGGCCTGGTCCTCATCAACCATCTTCCTCAAGTTGCGAGCAAAGTCCGCTGCACGGCCGGTTTCGATTTTGAACAGATAATATGTCTCATTGTGTTTCGGAAACCCTTTGCTCCAGATATCCCCCTGAATGTTGTTCAGATCCGCAGCCTGAAGGGCTTTGTTGGGATCCATAGTAGGAGTATGACAAAATGAGGGACGGCGGCAGGAGTCACGCTGACAGCGGGCTTATCGATCGTTGGACTGGGGGAAACGATGGAGAAACACGAATAAGTCGAGGGAGAGCGAGCACCACCAGCACTCATTTGTCTTTTGTCACTGTTTTCCGGAATACACGCATCGAGGTGCCCAAATTCACCCACAACACGCGCCTGCCTCGTGTAAGACTTCCTCAAACAGCAATCCGCAGGGAAATGCACCAGGACTTGAGCGGCTCTGTCAGGAGCGGCCTGCACCGGGCGGGATAGATTGGCGGGCGCAGGGAGGGATCTGGGACAGCCCTCAGGCCGCCTTGATTTGACCGAGGAGGCTGCAGTGTCCAGGTCGATACCTCTCTGATTTGACCTACAACCTCATCTAGATTTGTCTGGACCGCATCTCGATGCGCCTGGCCTGTCAAGGAAAGCCGAAGATGTAGGATTCACGCGGTGCCAAGAATCGGCCCGACGGCTGCAGGAATCTCCTGCATGTGCCGAGCTGAAAACGCCACGAATGAGGCCTTCTTGAGTCTTCTGGGAGTCAAGATTCCCCTGCACGGAAACTCTGCTTATCAGGCCCAATATCCATTGGCTGTTACCCTTTACAGTCTGACCTCGGTGAATGCGGGGAAGTAGAAGCGTGGCTGGCTGAGGCTGCTCTAGCGGATGGGCAGTCCCCCACTAGAACTGACAGCTCACTGTCTGATCCTCACCCCGCCCGCATGAATTATTGATGAGACGGCATATCTTCAGCTCCAGAGGTGGAAAATTCATTGGACGCGTATATTTTCCCAATCAGAGGTGAAAGTCCGGAATATTATCAGAGTCATACTTTGATCTTGACGCTGCTCGGCTCGTCATGAACCACTCCGCGGAGCACCCCCTCTGCACCTCGTCCTGTGCTCCGCGCACATCCTGGGCCTGACAGGCTCTTCTTTCTGGACCGCGACCCATCCACAGACAGCTGAATAGACCCTTTCAGCCTAAAATATGTCTTTCCCGGGTACCAGTCCAACAGAATAAGAAACAACAAACCGAAGAGAGGAAGCAAGAAGGGAAGGAATTTAGAGAAGGCTGACATTGCATCGGCTAGCTGCATTTTGTATCAGGAACTGCTGAGGAGAAGAATATACTTCCGAGAAGGTGCAGGCAAACGTTGGACGCAGTTGGCTGGCTCCGAGAATTGAACTGCAAAGAAACGAGGAAAAGAGGCCATTGCGGCCATTAGATCGCGTGAGCTGACCATAATTCAGAGGCACGGGATCCACTGTTGTAGAAAAAGGTATACTAGTCTAGGTTACTGTCAAAAAGGAGGGTGCCAGCCACGAAGTGGCTGTACGTGGCTAACGGCACTGCGGCACTGGTGGCGATCAAACTGTCAATCCTTTTCATGCACTCAACCACACAAAATAGAGCCATCTGGCTACCCCAGAAAATAGAGCAGATTGAAGCAGTTACAACCCTCAATTTTCTGATCTGATCGCTCTGGAAGTGATCAGAACAGTGGTGCAGCGTTTCTGACATTAGTCTGAAGGATAAATATGGGGTCCGTGCGCTGAGCTGGTGATTGGTGGATGCCGCGGCCGGGCGAAGCGCGGCCGACCAGTTAAAAACGGCAGCCCCGATAGCGAGACGGGAATTCCAAGGAAGCCCCCCCCCCAGCAAAGCTTCATGCCAGACCAGCAGCATTGAAACCAAAGTTTAATAAGCGCTACTAAAGGTTGGAATATAATCCTGTCGTCAGATAGTCCGATGGGATCCGACCTGTTTTTTACTCCACTTTTAAATCTGATAAGATAAGAAAATTTCCTTACGTGACTTTGCCCCGCTTTTTCCTTCTTTCCCACATCCGTTAACTGTTTGAGCATGTCGCTTAGTCTTTCCTGCAACCTATTAAAATTCGCTAGGAGCGGGAGAGAGGCCGGGAAGCGCTCCGGAGCTTGCGGATGGCCGCGCGACCGCCGAACGAAACGACGCTAACGAATTTAGTATTACCTTAAACTTACCCTAGCTTACCCCGATTAGTGGGCCTGGGTGAACCGAATTTGCCCCGAGCATAAAATGCCACGTTATGGTATGCGGGTGTATCCTTAGCTCGAATTCTGGGCAACTCTTATATAAGCTGGTCCATAGATGGTAGATAACGTGTCGAATTAGGATTTCCAATTGAGAAGTAAAGAGAATCGCTTAATTAATTTGGAAAGTTAGGAGATATACTTTTACTGGGAAAAGAAGATTACGTTGCCTGGGCTTATAAGTCCAAATCCGGGTATATAAGAGCAGCAGTAATAACCCTATAGGATATATTTTCCGGGTTAGCAGTTTATAAATTTATTAAAGCCTAATTAAAACATAACTTCGAATACGTTATATTAATTAAAATTATAATACCTTCCTTTATTATTATTGGAGTTTCCAAGGGTATTAGGGTAAATATCCACAAACCTAATATAAAACTAACCTAATATATTTTATTAATACAAATTCCTCCATTAATACTTAAATAATCCCTAAAATATCGTCGTCGGACTTATTAGGAATAAGGCTAAAATGGACAAAAAGGTATTTGAAAACGCTAATTTAAAGACGTAATTAAATATCTACATCCTACAAATTAATGTCGCTAATTATGATACTTTTAAGATAAAGCTTAAAGGACCTTATTTAGATAGTACGTACTTATTTAGCTAATAAACTACCGCTGTTAAAACGGCTTAAATTATTAAAAGCAATTTTAATTATATTATTATAAATACTAAACTTATTTTAATACTTAACGCTCTTTTTCCTATTAGGGAATTATTAATCTCCTATTTTTCGGTTAAGGTAATTAACTAATAGTAACAGTACTAATAAGCTTAAAAAAGTTAGTAAAACGATAAAAAATCTCTTTAAAGTTAACGTATTTAATTAAATTTACTTTTTCCACCTATTTATATTATTTATTTTTAAAAGCAAGGTTAAAAAAATTATTTTTATTAATAGCGGCTTCTTAAATATTAACTTTACTAATAAGTAAAATATCTTCCCTAAACCATTATATTTAATTAATAAAGTAGCGGTTAATATAATTATAGTTAAATTTAATACTTAATATAAGTAGGATAATATTTTATTTCTCTCAGTTGCCCCGGGTATAGTTAATATAAGGTAATATACCAATTATAAGTTTTTTTTCCTAAGGTTTTTTCCAGTTTTCCTTGCTATTTTAAAGTTAAGTTACTAATATTTATAGTAATTAAAAAGGTATAATAAAAAATAAAAGTAGTAGCTGTTAAATTTATAGCTTATACTTTATATTTTACTAGCCCAAATACATTAAAGTACGCTGTAGGGCTTATAAGGGGGGTAATTACCAAAGCTAGTATCGAAAAAGGCAATAGTAGCGACTTTATTTCGTAGTTTAGTAATAAATAGTGGTTTTAAATTATTTATAAATAAACTGCAAGTATAAATTAAAATCCTAAACGTTACGTTCCGAACTAGCTAGCTTTACTAATTAGCTGCTATATAACTTAAGGATTAAAAATAAGGTAAATCGAGGCTAATAGCGCGGATAAGGGTGTTTATTTAAAGGTTACGTAATTTATCAGCTATTTATAATATATTTTTTATTACCGTAATTAACGTTAGTTTAATTAATAAATAAATAAAAATAAAGTAAAGGTTATTAAAAAGGAATAATTAATAAATAATAAAACTAAAGATAAATATATCGAGATTAAATTAGGGGAGGGGAAATTTAAAATAGGGGCTCCGGCTCTTATAGCCGCTGGTAGGGGATAAATGGCGGGCTGCAGTAAGTTAATCGCCGGCGAAAGAAAAAGGAGATAACGATAGTACTTAAGCTTGTTTAGTACGGCTGGTTTACGTTATATATTAGGATATAAAGGCGTATTACGGTAAGCTGTTTAAGACTTACCTTTCCATTTCGGAAACCTATTAATATACTTTTTTAAAAGGCTATACCCGACCGATATTAAATATCCCATTAGAATAAAACTTAGCGCGCCTTAATATAGGCGACTAGGAGCTGCTTTAGTATTTTTAGCTTGCTGCTTCGTACTCGCTTGCTATTTTCGGCTATAATTCCGCCGAGTTTAGTAATGCGTTAATCTGGACCGCGTTGGCGGGAAATACGTTGTCGGTAAAGGCCGTATTATAGTTGCTATTTATATTCTTGTCGCTATACCGCTAAAACGTATATGGTTAGGCTTTTGACTTGAAGATTTCGGCGCTGTGTGCGTTAGGTATTGTTAGCGTAAGCTAGCTGATTAGGACGATAAAGGCGATATAGTATATTGCGGTAGGAATGTTAATATATTCGTTTAAGGTTAGCTTTGAGTATTTTCGGAAAATTTCTTTTTTTTAATAAAATAAGGGGATATTAATAGTATTAATAGTTGTAAATTTACAGTTTTCGTGTACTTTGGGCGAATAGATGGTATTCCTCCGCGGCGTTAAAGACGTGATTAAAGCCGCCGGGCTTAACCGCGGGCGGCTGGGTGTTGACTTGGCCATCCTGCTGGACTGGGTTTACTATTACGACGTCCTGGCCTACTTTAGTCTGCGGTACTGGAAACGTAAACAGATGACGGCGTTGCCCCTGCCGAGTTTCTCCTGCGTACTCTCCGAGTCGCTCGACTACGCGACGTTTATATATATCCGCGCCGAGGTATTTCATTTGACTAACCTTTGTCCGGCTAGAAACTTACATTAGCAGGTCCCTTAATCCACTACACCCGCTCTCTGCCTAATCTAGCTTCTCGCTAAAGTTTGTGACACAGTCCACGTCGACGCCCCTTCCCCCGTGGTCCCCGACGATGACCATAAATCCTACCTTAATATCCTCGACTAGCGCATCTGCAGCCTCGACCTCTCCTCAATCTCGCCTATCCTTGACTTCTCGCTTCTTTTCGAACTTTACCAGCTCGCAATACTAGTCTACCTCTACCGCGCGGTTGACTTCCAACAGCCTTCCCAGCGCGCCCGGACCCAGAAATACGTCGACCGCGCGTTCTCGCTGATAAATTGCCTTGGCGCGTACGATAGATAATTCCCTGTGTTTATCTTTGGGTGTGAGGCGCGGTGCGATGAGTAGCGCGCGGCGGTTCTGGACCTGGTCGGGCGTACCGAGAAGGGGCCCGGGTCGCAGTCGTTTAACCACGTGCGACGGCTGCTGGAGGCGATCTGGGCCGAGGACGATTTGAACGACGGGGCGGGGGTTGGGTACGCGGGCAGGTTGACGGGGACGATTAGTCGGGCGAGGATTATGCCTACTTTTGTGTAGCCGGCGGGGTTGGAGGGGGATGAAGTTGCGGTGGTGTTTGGATTGTGTGTTGGATGGCGTTGGGTAGGATAATGTTGTGGTGTGGATTAGAATGGGGCAAGAATGATATCTGTTGCTTTCTCTTTGGTTTTGAGGACGTATGGGTTTTTCGACCGAACACGGTGAGTTGCCTTGACGTGTGGTATCTACTATGACGGGGGCCTCAAGTGATTGTCAATCAAAGACACAGGCGGCGGCACTCTGGTGTGCCTCCGTCCGAGGTCCAAGATCCGATGTTATGAATCCCTGAGCCCCCTCCACAAACCAACTCCCGCATCCGGTAATCAGCACGAGTTCCTCATCACGAGGCGACTTCTTGAGTCTCTTTCCAATACATGACATAGTCTATAGTGTGCGACGAATCTGGGCACACAAATTTTCCTTTTTCGTACTTGACGTTGCTCAGCCTGGCTCAGGCTCAGCTCAGTTCCTGATCAGGATTCGCTCCGGCTGGCTCACCTTTGCTCACCCTAATTGCCATTTTCGGCAGGCTGCGCCGCAGCCTGTGAATTGCTTCAACTTTAGCCGAGGCGGCCCAGAACTGGTCCCATATATAAAAATGGCCAAAAATGTGACCCATTTTGAAAACTAACTGTCTTGTGTATTTGTATCACTTTATATGAGCGCTAGAGATTTCTGTCCTCCAAAGTCTCACGCTTACACCTCTTACAAACTGTCATAAACCCCGAAACAGGCCAGGCCGCATGCACCAAGCGGGCCCAAGAAGCAGAATCAAAAGGACAAGTACTCATGTACCGTCCCAACATCTTCTGTCCCGGCCCCGGGACAGGGACGTTCGGCCAAGCAAGAGATGTCCCGGGCTCGGGATATACGGCTTTGGGATAACTTAGATAAATAGACCGGTAAGGCCCAACTCTACAGATGGTTTCCTTTGTTACAGCGGTTACTGCCGCAGCATTCAAAGTGGTACTTTTCCGGCCGAAAACGGGGTGTTTTAAATGATAGCTAGGTGACAGGTGGAAAAGTGGGAGAAAGGTGGGGAGGGTGTGGCAGGAAGAATTGCGAGTGTGTCCCGAGAAGGCCTCTTTGATTACTGCATCTGAGAGAGGACACCCGCTTTTGCTCCGTATGCTCTTCCCCTCTCCTCCAACACAGCCTCTAAGTCGCATTTTGTCAACTCCACGCTGGTTAGCTAACACTCGCATATTAAACATGGCATCTATCCGCACGTGGTCCATTCGTTGTTCCAGGAAACACGGTAAACGGGAACTAAACCAAGCGCGACTTCAAAGCTTCATATTTCATATCACAAAATAAAGATATCTCGGCTAACATGCTCAGTAACCACGTACTACAAACATCATTCCTCATCTCGCAACTCAAACCTCCCTTGCAATTCCAAGGAGCCAACATTCATTAGATCGAGAAGTAGGCAAACAATAGCGCGGGAATGCCAACAGCAACCCCCCAGACCCCCACCGAAATCCTTCCCGAAGCCGAGCTCGACATGCCCCCAGCCGTTGTCGTCGCCGTCGTCTGCGGCGTGTTCGCACTGCTCGTGGGGCTCGATCCCGCCCCCGAGGGAGCCGTCAAGCTGGCCTGCCCAAAGTTGGCGCTGAACTTCTCGCACCACAGCCCGACTGTCACAAAATCAGCGGGCGTCTTCCCGGCGTCAAGGACAATAATGTGAGTGTTGGTAGTGGCGGCCTGGGCGACGTGCTCGTTAGAGATGCGGAAACCGGAACCGTCGCCTATGCTCGCTGACTTGCTGCCCCACCAGTAGAGCGCCGGAGCAGAGGCGTCCGCAAGCGCATAATTGGTGATGGTTAGGGCTGTGGCGTTGGTGACGGTTACGGTGCCGCCTAGACCGCCATCAAGGCTGGAGAGGGTGCCGGACCAGCCCATCTTTGTTTGGGAGGAGGATTGCCCGAAGGCCGCCGAGGCGAGGGCAAAAGCTAGGAAGACCGTGTATTGCATTTTAAAGGGGTCTGTTTGTGTTATGCTGTTGTTGTCGTTGTACTTCGAGTTTGCTGGGAACGATGGTGATGAGCGGAAGTCTATCGATGGCAGTTGAAGAGTTGAGAGATGATGATGAAGTGAAAGTCAGTGAGTCTTTGGAACGGCCACCGGAACATATTGAGCATATATACACGGCCTGTGACTAGATTCCACAGCAAGGTTGGTAAGCTTTGACAGATGCCTGGCATAGGATCTCACGTTCAAGATGACTACCCTGGCAGCTACGGTACGAAGTGCTCAGATCGGCTCGGGTACGTCCGCATGCGTTATGATTCCAAAGCTCCTCCCTGCATAATACCGGATAAGATAGCCAGCCGTGTCCTAAAAGGGACGCCGATGAGTTTTTCAGACCGTGACATGGAGGTTTCTGGTTGGCTGGCACTCCTAGGGACCACATTATTCGGCAGGCTGAGCGCCAAGACTGTCGTGCAACCTTGATTCCACATCATGGCTCGACTGGTCTCAACCCATCGACAGGGGGGACAGGCAATTAAACAAGACCAAACAAATCATTCGACGATGCAATGATTCCATAGCCAATGCACTCACAACGGGTTGACTGTCGCACATTCGGCACCGAGTATCCTCAGGAATCTTTTTCGTTTGCGTCTGACACTGTCAGTTAGAAACAGTTTCGGGGCTTGAGGTGGACACACTGCCAACTTCTTGATTCCACGTGCATTGGGGCCAGATCCGAGTGGTTCTTGATTCCAACCTTAAAGATGCCTTATCTCCATTTGTTATTGTGCCCTGCGGTATGGCTGGGAATCACATTCCCAATTCGCTCCAAGTATCAATATGTTGAGGCGGGGCGAGAACACGTACAAAGTTAAAAACGAGGACGGATCTTGAAGAACGAACACTCAGCACACATCCCAAAGCAAACTGGACATCCAAAACGCAACCAAATCGCTTTTCTTTAACCATCTTTTCCCTTTCCTGAGCCAACTTGAAGATGCAGCCGCTCCACTACGCCTTTCGGCCGGTCATCAGTGACCAACACACAGCGGCCAGAGCCTACTTCCTCTGCGTCTTGGCGATGTTGTTCATCGAGAGCATGCTCCGGGTCCCGACCTATCTTTTGTCCCTGTGGAAGCGAGGCAACGTCACCCCGCGACGCTCGCGCCCCCACTGGGCACCCTACGTTTGGCTTCATAGTTTCTTGGTGCGACCCTCACCGGCGCCTGTTCTGACGGACCACCATGTCGCCCTGCTCATCCGGTGCCTAGTCTTCATCGGGCTCAACGTGCTCTTCGGGTGGAACCGCATCCGCTACTCGACCGACTACCAGATCTACGGCTGGCTGACCATCGCCAACGGCGGGTTGGCACTACTGCTGCCCACCCGCGGGACGAACCTGTTTTCCCTCGTCGCCCGAATCCCGGCCCCGATTCTTCTGGCGTACCACCGCTGGGCTGGCGTCGCGACCGTTGTGCACGCAAGCATGCACTTTGGCCTGACCGTGACAAACTACGTGGCCACGAACCAATTTGACGTTGTGGTGCAAAATACGCGCATCCGGATCGGCATCATGGCATGGACGGCGCTGGCTCTCATCTTTTTGACCTCATTGCGCATCGTCCGCCGCCGCGCATTCGAGGTGTTTGCCTACACTCACTTTTTGTTCTTGGTGTTTGTCGCGGGCGGGTTATACCACGCCGCGTACGGGCCCGAGTTCCTGCTGCCGGGGCTTATCCTGTGGGCTCTCGATCGCTTCTGGCGTCTTTGCTATAGTTTCAAGGTCCGCCAAATCCGTGTTCGGTCTATCACGCACTACCCCGCCGCCTTTGGTGGTGATGTTGTTAAGATCCAACTCGAGGGTCGTGGTGTCGCGGCGTCCTTGCCCGCGCAGATGGCCTGGATCCAAATTCCCGGCTTGTCTGCTCTCAACTGGCACCCTTTCACTATCGCCTCCCCACCCGAGGACCATCAGACAGCCACCTTCGCGATACGAGGGTTAGGTGGATATACCAAAGAAATACACAAGGTGGCCGGCCAGGAAGGGATGATGGATTCAGCCGCTCTCAAGATACGGGTAGATGGGCCGTATGGAGTGGGAAGGCTCCAGTGGGCGCGATACCCCATCGTAGCCCTCGTGGCGGGCGGTATCGGGATCACGCCAGCCATCAGCATTGCATCACATATGGTCAAGCGCGCCGTCGGAAAGCCTTCGCCACACACTGCTGGCGGTCAGTGGCGTGTCTACTTGCTTTGGACGGTTGGAGATATCCGTGATGTGCGCTGGTTTGTACCAGAGCTCAAGGAGCTAGCAGCCTTGACTTCGCGACCTGATGTCCCAGTGACACTCAGTGTCCTGATCCACGTCACCGATCGGAGGAAGAAGGCGGGAAATGACGATGTTGGTCGTTGGGAGTATGAGATGGAAGAGGAGCAAACGATGGAGTACAGCGGACCAGGCGACATTATGCAGGGACGACCGGATATCGTGGAATGGGTGAAGAACATACGCGAGAAGAATCCGGGACTCGATGTGGCTATGAGCGTCTGTGGGCCGCAACCGCTCAAGAATGCCGGAAGGACGGCGGCCGCGCGTGCAAGCAACAGGGATGGTTTAGTTTTTGTTGAGGAAGAGGTGTTTGAGTTTTAATCAGGGGAGGAGGTATCTCAGAGGCAGGTTAGTTATCTGAAAATTGCGGGTACGAGATGTCCACATAGGCAGAGAGGGGATCATAGATAGAAGTTATAGCAACCGCATTTTGCGTGTCCTATAGCACCGTGATGAATGGGTACGGGTTGACGCGGGGAGGAGGGCCCGCAGTTGGGTCCTACAAGGCCTTAGGGTTAGGGTTAGGGTTAGGGTTAGGGTTAGGGTTAGGGTTAGGGTTAGGGTTAGGGTTAGGGTTAGGGTTAGGGTTAGGGTTAGGGTTA